>OY728126.1:511180717-512430717 GCA_963277665.1 Viscum album | reverse complement strand
GAGCTTCGAGAGCTGCAGGTACAGTTGGAGGACTTGTAGAGCAAGGGGTTTATCCGACCCAGTGTTTCACCCTGGGCTTCCCCGATATTGTTCGCCAAGAAGGCGGACGGGAGCTTGCGACTGTGTGTCGACTATCGTCGCCTGAACCAGGTGACAGTGAGGAACAAGTATCCGCTGTCACGGATTGATGACCTCTTCGATCAGCTCAAGGGAGCACGGTGGTTCTCGAAGATAGACCTCCGGTCAGGCTATCATCAGCTCAGAGTTCGAGACGAGGACGTGCAGAAGACGACCTTCAGGTGTCGGTATGGCCATTATGAGTTCTTGGTTATGCCATTCGGCGTAACCAATGCTCCAGCAGTGTTCATGAGCCTCATGAACAGGATCTTCCAGCCATACCTTGACCGATTTGTCGTGGTCTTCATTGACGACATTTTGGTATACTCGACGACTGAGGAGGAGCATGCCTACCACCTGCGAGTTGTGCTAGACACACTACGAGAGCACCAGCTTTATGGCAAGCTCTCAAAATGCCAGTTCTGGTTACGTGAGGTCCATTTCTTGGGGCACGTCATCTCTGAGGCGGGAGTTGCAGTGGATCCCGCGAAGATCGAGGCAGTGCTTGCTTGGGAGCCACCCAGGTGCGTGACGGAGGTGCAGAGCTTCTTGGGCCTAGCCGGATACTATCGGAGATTTGTGCCAGACTTCTCCAGAGTTGCGGCACCACTCTCAGCCTTGAAAAAGAAGGGGAAACCCTTTGTGTGGTCAGACAGGTGTCAGCAGAGCTTCCAGGAGCTGAGACAGAGATTGACCAGCGCACCTATCTTGAGGTTGCCTGAGGAGGGAGTTGGATACGTAGTTTACTGCGATGCATCAGGGACTGGACTCGGGTGCGTCCTGATGCAGGAGTGGGCCGTGATCGCCTACGGATCACGTCAGTTGAGGCCGCATGAGCAGAAATACGCCACTCATGACCTGGAGTTAGCAGCAGTGGTCTTCGCTCTGAAGACTTGGCGGCACTATCTGATGGGCGAGCGCTTCACAGTCTTTTCTGACCACCAAAGTCTCAGGTATATCTTCTCTCAGAAGGACCTAAACCTGAGACAGCGGAGATGGCTTGAGTTCCTCCAGGACTATAACTTTGAGATAGTCTATACTCCAGGGAAGGGGAACGTGGTAGCCGATGCCCTCAGCAGGATGACGGGCATTCAGCTACTTGAGGAGGCGACGGAGCAGCTAGCCTCCTTACAGATATCCTTCGTGGATAGAGACGGAGCAGCCTTTCTTCAGTCTCTCACAGTCTCTCCTCCACTTCTACACCGGGTCAGAGAGGCTCAGCGTGGGGACGCTGACTGTGAGACCCGGCGTGCACTGATATCCTCAGGTCAGGCGCCTGATGGTTTCTCCCTTGGAGCAGAGCACGACATACTTTTCAGAGGATGTACCTTCGTACCAGTCGCTTTACGAGAGGAGGTGCTGAGAGAGTTTCACACTTCTCCCTTGGCGGTACATCCCGGAGCGGCGAAGATGTACCAGGATCTCAGAAGACATCACTGGTGGCCGGGCATGATGAAAGTTGTGGCAGAGTTCGTTTCATGATGCCTCACCTGCCAGCAGGTGACGGAAGAGCATCAGGTACCAGCAGGCTTGGTACAGCCCTTGGAGGTCCTAGTGTGGAAGTGGGACAGTATATCTATGGACTTCGTGACTGGACTTCCACGCACTTCTAGAGGTCACGACTCCATTTGGGTGATTGTCGACCGACTCACCAAGTCGGCACACTTCTTACCCATCAGAGAGCAGGGCTCAGTGGAGAGCTTGGGACGTCTTTACGTCCAGGAGATCGTACGGCTTCACGGTGTGCCATCGTCTATCGTCTCCGATCGAGATGCTCGTTTCACTTCCCGGCTTTGGAAGGGGTTGCAGGAGGCGTTCGGGACGCGGCTCCATCTGAGCACAGCCTTCCACCCTCAGACGGATGGTCAGACGGAGAGGACCATACAGACACTCGAGGACATGCTCCGTGCATGTGTTCTCGACTTTGGTCGCAGCTGGGAGGACCACCTACCCTTGGTGGAGTTCGCGTACAACAACAGCTACCACTCCACCATCGGGATGGCACCATACGAGGCGTTGTACGGCAGACCCTGCAGATCACCGTTGTGCTGGACAGACCCTGGGGAGTCAGCACTCGTGGGACCAGAGATGGTCCGAGCCACGACAGAGAAGGTCCAGATCATCCAGGAGAGGATGAGGACAGCTCAGAGCCGGCAGAAGTCATATGCTGACAGGAGGCGGAGGCCACTAGAGTTCGAGGATGGCGACCACGTCTTTTTGCGTGTCTCACCTCGACGTGGTTTACCGAGATTTGGCCGAGGCGGCAAGTTGTCTCCACGCTTCATCGGGCCTTTCCAGGTCCTCAGCAGGATAGGAGAGGTGGCTTATCGCCTGGCTCTACCACCTCAGTTGCACCGGGTGCACGACGTTTTCCACATGTCTCAGCTGAGGAGATACGTGCACGACCCGACGCACATCATCGACTTTGGGGAGCTGGACGTGGATGATGGGGCGACTTTTTCGGAGGTCCCAGTGGAGATCGAGGATCGACAGGAGCGGGTCCTACGTGGGCGGTCGATTCCTCTTGTGCGCGTCAGATGGCAGCACGGGAACCTCCAGGAGAGCACTTGGGAGCGGGAGGCTCAGATGCGTGCTCAGTACCCCCATTTGTTCCCCTAGTTTTTTATGTATCTTTACGAGGACGTAATGCCCTGAGGTGGGAGTAATGTAAAGACCCGCAAATTTCAAGGAAATTTTTTTTCTTAATTTTCTTTGGAATTTTACAAGAGCGCAGCTTCAGACGGCACCTGATTCCGAGGCCGGTGTGCCCGGAATCAATTTCCGAAGTTTGGCTCGGGTACGTTCAGTGAACAGACGAGCGGGTTTTTCTATCTTTTGAACCGGTGCCCGGAATCGAATTCTGATGGCACCGATGAAATCGCAGCGCCGGTGTTTGCTTAGAAACGCCTCTTCCGGAGTTGTGTTTGCTCAACCGTGGTTTTAAAAATTTTGGGCTTTAAGTCGGAAATAAAATAAAGGTTGTGCGACAACTTTATTTTATTTCACTTAAGCCAATTGGAAGCCACTTGAACTGAGTTAAAGCGGATAGGGTGCTATCCGGAAATATCCTACCCCTTGTTAGGATATTTGTGAGGTGGGGCCCGCACGAGCCCCGCCGTTTCTTTCGCTAAGTAACGCACCCGCGAAAACCCGTCAAGTAACTGAAAGGTCAACCGACGCGTTTTCCTTAATTCTTAACAGACCATTTAATTGGGTGGTTTACTTCGTGAATTAAATGGGCTGTTTCATTCGTTGAATTAATTCAATGAATTGATGGGTCGTTACTTACGCGTTGTTGGCGAAATAATAAAATAGACAAACTTGTCTATTTTGGAGGATCCTCCTGTTGTGCGAGATCCTCTAAACCTCCAACCTCCTCGCGAAGAACGCGAGGAACGTGAAGAACGCGAAGAACGCCGGGACCGGAATTCGACGACGCATGATCCGCGACGTCAACAAACTTTTCCGCGACCTTCTTCTTCTTCTTCTTCGGCGACGCCTCTTCTTCCGTGGCCGATCCTCGTTCGGCAACTAAGGTGAAAAACGGATCGTATAATTCTCCCTTTTAATTTCAATGACAACGGATTTAATTAATTAAATCCGTTTGTTCTAGATCCGGAGATCGTCGGCGCGACGTTTTTCCCGCGGTGCGACGAACGTCTCTTCCGCGACGACGCGACGATCCCCTCCTTCCGCGACGAGCGATTTCGCGACGACCTCACGTCCGACGGCGACATCGAGGTAGGGATTTAATTTTTCTTGGTGATTCGTTCCCGTGATCTAATTATTTTTAATTAAAGAACCAAACTTGAACAATTTTTTTGGATAAAATTGTGGCTGCCTTAATCCCTCCCGATGATTTTATGACTAACGCGGAGGGTGCGGGTCTAACGAACAAGACCCGACAACCCTCCGCCGATCTTTTTGTTGTGCGGATTTGGCGGATGACGACGAACCGTGCGGCAGGGGCGATCCGTTGATCCCGCAGTGAAGATCGGCCCCCGGGAGGAGCTATGGCGCAGACGGAAGGAAAAACGGGCCACCGGAGCAACTCCGGCGGCCCGCGGAAGGCGGCGGCGGCCGGAGGCGGCGGCGCCCGGCGCGCCGCCGTGGAGGAATCCGCCGCGGCGGCGGCGGCCGGTTCCGCGGCTGCGCGGAACCGGGGAGGGATGCGGTGGCCCGGCCGCGTCCGCGTGACAGGCGGCCCCCCGCGGGGCCGCGTTTTCCACCGAGCCGCGGGGGCGGCGCCCCGCGGCAGCCCGCTTCGGCCGCTCGGCCGAAGCCGAGCCGGCCGGTCCGGTTGGCCGGGCCACGCCCAGGCCGGACCGAACCCGGCCGAGCCGGGTCGGGCCGGGTCGGGACGACCCGGTTCGGGTCGACCCGGTTCAGCCGACCCAGGGGGTTCGGGCCGGGTCGCCCCGGGCCTAGAACCCCCGTCTTCGGGCCCTCTTCGGTCTTTTGCCCATATCTTGGGACTGGGACCTCCGATTGACGAACCGTCAGCGGATACACGATCCTTGGATCGAGACGGTCATTTAGGTATATTACACTCAAGGTTTCGGAAGACTTTGGGTTCGGCCGGGTTGGTTCATACGCGAAACCAACCGGGCCCTCAGAGCGGAAACGCTCATAACTCGAGCTGCGGACGCCCGATCGATGTACCGTCAGCTGTGGAGGTTTCCTCTATGTGAGACGGAACTTTTGGCATACTCCGCCCAAGGATCGGACACAGGCGGAGTACGGTCGGGTTGGTTTTGCCCTAAAAACCAACCGGGCCCCTCGGACGAAAATGCCAATAACTCTCCGACCGGGCATCCGATTGACGCGCCGTCTGTTGCGTTGAGATCCTGTTGTCGATACGGAACTTTTGGATACATCAACTTCGGACTACGTGTCAGTTGATGTATCAGCCTCTCGGCTCGTGGAGCGGACCCTCATAGACGAGCTCGCTGTGTGCGGGAACCCTAGCACTGGCTGTGACTTCGACGACAGAGCAGAGATCCTCCGTGGACTGCGACGACGACGGAGCAGAGATCCTTCATGGACTGCGGCGACGACTGTGCAGAGATCCTCAGTGGACTGCGTCGACTACTGCACTCAGCGATCCTACGTGGATCAGTGCTACCGATCCTGTGTGGGTCATCACCTTACGGTTCTGTGTGAGCCTTGACTACAGGTCCTGTGTGGGCCCGATCCTGTGTGGGTCATCTCTTACGGTTCTGTGTGAGCCATTGCTACAGGTCCTGTGTGGGCCCGATCCTGTGTGGGTCATTGCCGAGGTTAGTACCTATCGATCCTTCGTGGGTCCGACGAATTAGATGGTTCGGTGATCATCTTGTCGTCATATGAAAAAGTATACCTGGTTGAGCTGAATCTTATGTTACTCTCCTTTGTGGATTGTGTTGAACTATCCTATGTGGATTTACTATTTACTCTTCCTGGTGGATTTGAGTCTTGCTTTCCTGTGTGGATCGAGTTGACCTTGAGCTCGAGAGAAGAGCTAGAAATGGGGACTTAGGTATATGTATGGGCATATACCTAAGTCGAGTCAGTTGTTTCTTCGTGGCTGCCCCTTTCTTTTGTGCTATATCCTTTGTGGATTTCGGGAGACCTTCGGGGGTCTCGGGGTCCTTACTGAGTAATTATACTCACCCCTGCACGGGCTATGCCCGCACTTTGTTGTGTTGGATTCAGACGACGGACAGCGCTGATCTCGGTTGGGGCGTGGAGCAGGACGGTACCTGGAGGCGGACCACTGGGCGGGATGTGCTCGGAGCGGACGTGGGACCCGAGGAGCCTGGAGGCTATCTGTACCCACCCTTCAGGTGGGATTGCCAGTGGACGACAGGAGGCCGCCGTCTTTTCTTCAGTTGCTGTTCTTTACCTTTTCAGTTGTACTTTCAGTTGGGCTTGTATTCCGGCCCCCTTTACTTTTCTGCACTTTGTAGTTACTTTCCGCTTGCTGACTCTGTGGTGGTTGTTACTTATAAAGGCAATGCCTTCCCTGTTTACCGGGATTTTACGCCTTGGTGCTAGTCGCCAGCCCCTGGCCTATGGAAGGCGGGCTTGGGGTAGTCACGGTACGGGCCCCGAGGTCGGGTCGTGACATTCAGACACATTTGAAGCAAATCAGACCTAAGGTAATGGAAATATCACAATCTCATTTATATCCGAGATTGATTATACATTGGTATTTATTGGGGTGTATTTTATCATCCAAATCCATTTTTCCTCAATATTTAATATTATTTCCTTCCAACTACAATTGTTTAAATCCAATTTTACCCTTCGGTGAGTTTTTAGAAAATGATATGAAAGGACTCTTTTGTCGTTTTTTGTACGAGGTACTTTTTGACTTTTCCGACAAAAGGACGAGAAGAATGTTTTTTGACTTATACAGCATGAATGGATTTTTAAAAAATTATTTCCAAGAAGTTTACTTTACAAGTTTTGAAGTTTATTTTTAATCAACTTCTTTTAGTTTAAAATTGTATGACATGTTATGAAAGGAAAAAAAATTTGAAGTAGAAAGGATATTTTCCTCAAGAATGGAGGTCAAGTGTTTTATCAAAATTCTTTTCCATCTAAGATAATATAGGTTTCTGTTTCTATCCCTATTATTACATGGATTTGATTATGTTGTGATGGAAATATTTTTATGAATTCATTTATCTTATATGAATTGTTTTATGATGTAATGTTGTTTAAGAATCCCATTTTTATTACATGGGTGATGCAATGATGTATGATTTAATATTTTGTGGCACACATATGAATGGAATCATTATGAGATGGGTGGTACCTATATCTCCCTCCAATGCATTGTGTAAAGATTTTATATCTCATGAGATAGACATGGCTGGAATAGTAGGTTATACCGGTTTAGTGAAACAGGACAGAAACGAGGGGTGAACTCAGTTCAGAAAGGGACTTTGTCCACTAAGATAGTCTTGGCAATGAGTCTGGACTAATAATAAATGATTTTCTATGATTAGGTGTGTATGCCACAAAGTTTCATGTTTTATGTTATGATTATTGGGATAACATTTCACTACTATGATTTATCCCATGTTATGAAATTATGATCTCTTTTGCAGGTTAAAATTTCCAAAATATATGTTCTTATGACATTATTGATATTTCTTTTGTTTACCCTTACTGAGCATTTGAGCTCACCTTTTTATGTTTTCTTTTCCCCAGGACATAAAGAAAGGATTTAGTTTTAAAAAAATAAGATCTTTATGGGAGATGTTGAAGATCTTTCGCCACGATTAAAAGATTATATTCCGAGTATCCAAAGACACTAAACTATTACGTTCCTTGTGTGTGTGTTTTTGTTATGTACTATGTATTCCGCAAAAGTAATGTAATTTCTATGTACGTTAAGCTTTGGGTCTCTACAGTAATAAGTGATGTAAAGTTAATAATACATTTAGAAAACGTTATTAATCAATTATAAAGTAACCTATGTTTGTAATTCAGGATGATAATGAATGTATGAGACAATTAAGACTCATGGTAACGGAGTTCATCTAAATATCCTTTCATTGAGGGAGATTTTGATGTTATACACCACCTTCTTTTATGTAGTGTATAATCAACTTCTTTGAAATTTAATTTCATTCAATTTTATTAAATGAATCTATTTTTTTGTGATTTTTTTGTAAATAAATAAATGATTATTTTTACAGATATATAACAACTACAAAATTTTGGTCATCATGCCCATTATTTTATATTTAACATCATCTATTAACTGTATAATTTTTAAAAGAAAAATAAATACCATATTCCACTATGAGGTATTTAGGTAATGAAAATTATTTGTAGAATGGATTGGTTACATCAATATCCTGAAATTATATCTTTTTGATTTCAATGTGGAAATTACATTTTTCTTTTAAGCTAGTTTTATTTGTTATGATAATGTTATGATTATTGGGAATTTATTATGTATACTAGTTGATACATGGTTAACTAATGGAGGGTCTGCCTATGATAGATCCCTAATGCATTGTGTACTGAGATTAACATAAATGATAAGGCTTGTCCTAATATATTTAGGGAATATATTATGATGAGTATTCCTAACATAACCTTGAAGGTTACTGCATATGTAGCTATGAAATATAGAAGGTAAGTATGATATTGATGAGACAAGATACATTTATAATTTATGATAACTAATAAATATTTTAGTAATGGTATGTCTTCATGAGGTATGTTAAGAGAGTATGTTTAATGGGTGAGAAGTATTATTTTGTGAAATTTTTTTCTCGAGTTTAAATAATTCATCGAATGACGTTTTGATTCCTTATTTTATATACCTTATAGGGGATTTTATTCTCATCCCATGTTTTTTAATTTTATTCCTTAGTGTATAAGGATGTGTAAGAGAAAATAATAAGTAAGGAATATTCTTATGATATAAATAAAATAATTTTTTATTTTAATGTCTTTTATTTTGAGAAAAAATTTATAGTGAGTAGATGTGTCAACTTTTTAATATTTGAGTTGTTATGTAATAGTCATGTAACAACTCTCTAAAACACTGAACCTGGAATTATCCTCATTGTAATGTAATTACTTAAACCAAGATTATGTAATGTTTATGGTTGGGGTTTTATTGTAGGTATTAGAGGTCGGTTTAGTCAATGTTAAGGGTTAGGATATTTTTAATAGAGTATCTATAAATGATTTTTAATTTGTGGTCAAGTTAAACTGATATTGAATTTGAAGATTATCATACTGATTCGGGTATGATTCATCTTTTTTGAATGGTTTTCCATAGTGGAAATTGGGAAGCTATTATGGGATGACATTTGAAGGAAAAACCGTCCAAATCTGCCACCTGAGATGGCCAGAATAGGAACTCACAAGTTTGTTTCAGGGATGTAATATTTGAGTCAGGTTATCAAAGCTAGTGTTATCTATCCATGATATTACCTAGATCAACAACAAAATAAAATTTTGGAATGGAAGAATTTCATGAGTAAACATCCCCTTCATTTAGAGGATCACATGACCCAATGCTAGCTGATGTGTGGATTAAAGTACTTGAAAATATTTTCTATATCATGGTTGTTCAATCATTGAAAAGGTTATTCATGTTGTTTATTATTTTGAAGGTGAGGTTAATCGGTGCCTTTGTATGGTTATTAATATTAGTGATAATGAGGTGATATCTTCCATGGAAAGTTATTAATTTAAGAATTGATTTCTTGAAAAATATTTTACTAGGAGAGTTTCAGTTAGGATGGAAAAAAAATTCATGGAATTGTGGTAAGATGAGGACTAAATAGCAGCATACGATGAAAACATTAACCGACTAGAAAGGTACACTGTAAATTTCATAAAAAATCCTCATAGTAATGTAAATCATTATTAATTAGGATTAATCTCAGATCATCAAAGGGTGTTGGATTCTCATTAGATCAAATGAAATGAAATACATATTTGATTTTTATAGAATATGGGAATGGATTTTTTCGATGATTATGTATTCCATAAAAAATAGTAGAATTAATGGTCTTTGTGGAATGTGATAGGGAATTTTTTTAAAAAAGTTATGATTGTAATAAAATTATATTTTATAGTTTATGAAAATTGTTTTAAAAATAATAACGGGGATGCCTTTCGAATTCATATAAGTTCTTCTAATGTGGTAAAATGGGACATAAAGAGTCTAATTGTGATAGGAATAATCAATGTGGTGGTAAGAACACAACTTATATAAAATTAGTAAAAAGTATTAAATTTAATGACATGGGTCATTATAAAAATGACTATATGATAAAAAATATGAATTATGTGAACCATCTAGTCTACAACCTGAAAGGTGTGGTGAAATCTAGTGCATCTACTTCAGCAGATGATAGGACATCAAATAAAGTGGTATCCTATATCATGTTTTTTATTCTCATTATTCCAATGTGTTGTTTGATATAGGATCTATACATTCATTCATTTTTGATAAATATTATAGTAAATTGTAAAATCTACTTTAATAAATGAATCCATAAGTTATGGTAAAAACACCTAGGGGAAATGTTGAGGCTAATGAAATTAAAAGAATATTTATATCCTTATTTGTGGAATGAATTTACCTAAAATCATTAATTTTTTTTCCTCTAGTAGTGTTTTATATCATTTGGTTATTAATTAGATTTATGTTTACCATGCTATGATAGAAAGTAGAGTTAACAATATTTATTTTCAAAAAAAATCAGTTTGTGAAAAAAAAAATGATCCCATACCATTGAAAAACTATAAAGAATCTAATAAAATATTAAAATATTGAAATAAATTTTATATTTCACATGTTATCGAAAACAAAGGATCTATTAATATTAATGAAATGCCAGTGGTAAATTTTTTTGATGGTGATTTCTTAGATAAGTTTCCTGGTATTATACTAGATAGTGAAGTTAAATTTACTATTGTCGTAGTTCATATTGAAAATCAAATTTCATAACACCATTTTTGAATAGATTATATTAAACCTTTTGGGAAGAAGAATTAATAACATGAGTTACTAGATAAATGTTTTATTTGACCCACAACATCACTCTTGGGTGCTACTGCCTTGTTTGTTAAAAAGAAATATTGCTTATTGAGTCATTTAATTGATTATATAGCCTTGAATAACATGAATGTTAAGAACAAGTATCATTTTACACATATTAATAATAAATTTGATCATTTATAGGGATCATGATTTTTATAAAAAGTTGATTTTAGTTTGGGGGTACAATTACTTTAAAAATTAATGAAGAATACATTCTAATGTTTGTGTTTCGTACTAGATATGGCCATTATAAATTTTTAGTTATCTAATTTGGGATAACTCACCACCTGTTTTATTCAATTTTTATTATAAATATAATATATTTTGTGTTCTTGGATACATTTGTGGTTATGTTTATTATGACATTTTGTTATATTCTAAAAGTAAATAAGAACATGAATGTAATTTAAGTGTTGTATTGCAAATAATAAATGAAAATAAACTATATAAGAATTTCATCATGAGTGATTTTCAGTTAAAAAACCATACCATAGTCATATTGTTTCTAAATATGTAATATGTATTGATCCTACTAAAATAAAAGCTATTGAAGAATGGAGATGGCTAAAAAATATAACCAAGATTCATAGTTTTCTTTGTTTAACATGCTACTACCCATGGTTTTTTGAAAAATATTCATTTTTATCTTGTATGATGAATATGTTAACTCAAAAAGGTGTCACATTCATCTGAAGAAAAGAACACGATGATTGGTTTATGGAATTGAATATAATATCAGTGAATTCTCTTTTTTTTCTTTAACATCAAGACATTGTTTATTTTTTATCTATATTTTTACATCAGGGAATGGAATTGGTTATGTCGGTCTAAAGAATAACCATATAATTGCTTCTATTTCCTATTTTTTGAAAACTCATGAGTTAAAATACCCTACACCTAATTTGAAATTAGAGGCAATTGATTTTTATTTAAATATATCGAGGAATCGTATTGATGGGGTAAAATGTGAAATATATACTAACCAAAAAAATTATAAGAATATATTCACTTATAAAAATTTTAACATGAGATAATAAAGATTTTTAGAAATAATCAAGGATTATGTTTGCACGATTCATTACCCTTGAGGAAAAGAAAATAAATTTCATGATTAATTTATTTAAAAAATGTAATGACACATTAACAATAATACGGATGGAACAAGTTCCACTGGTTAATGATTTGATCAAATTTTTCCAGGAAGTTGATGAAGTAAAAAATACCTCTATATTGTTTTAGGTATCATTGCAATCATCTATATTAGATAAAATTAAGCAAGCATTGAAAAAATACAATGATTTTCATAAAAAAAATTACCTTTTTCACAATAATTTGTTGAATGAATTTAAATTTGAAAAGTATAATTTTTGAGATTCGGTAAGATATTATGTGTGCATTTTGAATCAAAATAGAAGAAAGAGTTGTTATGGGAAGATCATAGTTCACAATTATCAGTTTATCCTAGCAGTACGAAGATGTCCAAAGACTTCTATGAGTATTACTGGTGGGTTGTAATGAAATGACATATTACTAACTTTACTGTGATATTTTTGACTTTTCATCATCTTAAAAAATAGTGAGAATCACCAAATGGGATGACTCAACCTTTTATAACACCAAAGTAGAAATTGGAAAATATATTCATGGATTTTCAGGTGGGATTTCCAAATACATCTATAGGTAACAATGAAATTGGGGTTATTGTTGACATATTGACTAAATATGTTCAATTTTCTTATTCGAGATACATTATATCTAGATCAGCATTCTCAGTTATATCTTAAAGAGTTATTTAGGGTACCTGTAGTTCATCTCTCCATTATGTATTATCATGATCCCAGTTTTACATTAAACTTATAGAAAGGCCTTTAGTTGTATTTGGGAACATAATTAAATTTCATTAAAACTTTTTATCCTCAATAAATTGTGTAGTCAACATGAAAAATTGAGACCCTGTAGGACATGCTACATGAATATTCAATGTATTACCAAAGACATTTTTGTCAATATCTACCTTGGTATGAGTTTTCATATGATAATATTTTTTATTCAAGTATATTGATGTCACCATTTGAGGAATTATATGGAATGAAGTGTCAAACACCAAAATTCTACATTGATATGGGAGAAAGGAAGCTGATGGGACTATATCTGGTAGAATAGATGGCAGAAAAAAATTAGAGGATTCAGAAACACCTAGCAATAGATTAGTATAGAAAGAAATGTTATTTAGATGACCATTGGAATGATCATTATTTTGAGGTAGGAGATTTTGACTTTCTCAATGTTTCTCCCTAGAAATGTGTGATGTGGTTTGGTGAGAAATTGATGATGATTCATAGGATTATTGGACCTTATGAAATCATGGAGAAATATGGATCATCTTTCTACCTATTGGATATTCCTCCATGTTTATCCAAGGCACACAATTGTTTCCATGTTTTAATTTTATGAAAGTATATGTCGGTTCCATCTTAAGATTTTAGTCAATATGCAGTTCTGTTGGAAGGGAAAATTTATTATGATGTGCATGTTGTTCAGATTATTGACCATAGGGAGAACATGTTGTGGAATAAGGTAGTTCATCAGGTTAATGTTTTTTTTTTGGAAAAACTGTATTTTCAAAGAGGAAACATGGGAATCTGAAAATGTTGTGAGGGAGAAATAGCCAAAATTATTTTATAAGTAAATAAAATTTTGAGGAATAAATTTACAAAAGAGGAGAATTATGTAACATATATTGTAATTATATAATGATAATTTTTCATATCTATTAATATTTATGAATTAGATAATAATTTTATATCAAAGGGGAAACTATGCCAAATATTGTTCCCGACACACAAAAATTAGTTTCCCCAAAATCATATGTTGCACATTAGACTGATTTATACCGCAAAATTATTATAAATTATTAATATTATTATTTTAAATTGAAGTTATCTACTAAACATTATGTTAGTGGAAATGAAAAATACTATCTAGATTCTTTTAACAAATGTTAATTCAATGTTTTACTTCTGATAAATTTTATGTGCATAAGAAAATAATAAATCTAATTTTAGGCATAATAGCCCTAATATTTATTTAAGGTATTTTTACTATATTTCGATGGAGAATCAATTTTAAATATTTATTTTAAATATTATTTTTTTCAATTTGAATATTTTAAATTATTTTTAAGAAAACATAAATATCGATTTAAATTGGTTATAGTTTTGATATATTTCTTATAAAATTTACATTTAAAGTAAAAAATATTTTATTTTAATTAAAAATTTATATTTCATATAATTTAGTTACACTGTTTGATTATCTTTTAATTTAATAATAAATAATGATTAGATTTTTTTTTAATTTTGTCCAATTATATTCATAGTTAGTAAATTAATAATTCAATTAAATATAAATGCATGTAAATATTTTTTTTTGTTCTTTACTTTAAAAAAATATATTTTGTCGTTTCATAATGGGGATTAATTTTATATTAATTACTATGTAATGTGTGTTATAATTTTTGAAAATTCGATTCCATATTTGGTATCATTGTGTTTAAATTATTTAACTAGGTTCCTTTTATTTTTTTGATTTATTTATTATTATCTATGTTAATCATTATTTACCATGTTTAATGGTTCATCAGGTTTATTTGTGTAATAAATAATATGATAAGGATTATAAAATAAACCTAAAACCTTCCAAAATCTTATTCGTCAAATAAAATCTTAGAAATAACACCTTAATATATAAATTTACTCATTCAATAGACTTTTTACCATGAAATTGATATAAATAATATTAAAACAAAATAAAGTTACAACATGTCACCATCTTATTTCTTATAAGTATATTAATATTAATATAATGATAACTATGATATAATAGTGATAATAAATAGTATCCAAGATGATAATTAAATTATCTACATCATTGAAGTTATTTATTATATTTATATTTACCACCTCGTGATTTTAGGACATATATTATTTTTAATTTCTTTGATGCCTTATGTTGTACGTTACACAAAGATAATCTTGCGCTATACAAAACACCATATTCGCATATATTATATACCACACTATTATTGGATTGTGATACACACAATTTCATTTTATTTTGATAGAATTAATTTCACACAAGACTAAGTATAATTGATAACTAAATATTATAACCTTATCATTATAATGGTGGGTATGAATAATATTAACTTCTTTATAAAAAACAAATTAAATCAAAATAAGTGAGTATATAAAAATAATAAAATCACACTTTATGGTTTTTATTAGTGAAATATATATCTAATATATTCATTTTAATTTTATTAATTTATAATATTTTTTTTCTTGTAATGATACAAGAACCGATTTAGTTTATGGATAAAAAAAGTATTTTTGAAAAAAATACAGTTTTACCTCTTTTTGATGGAGAAAATTGTTTGAATCTAGTTTTTCAGATTTTTATTAGTCATATTTGGCATAAAAAACTTTTTATTTTTAATAGTGATATCAAAATTTACTTTTTTGGAAATTTTGTTATTTTTCTTGAGGAAATTCATATTTTAATGAATAGTGAGAATAATGCATTTTATTTCAAAATTACATTTTCATCTAATTTATTTATATAGATAGATTATCTCTTTAATTGGTTTTAAAGTAAAAATATATTATATATTTATCAATTAATCTATTTTTGGTCAATCTATGTAATTTAACATTTAAATTGGAAAAAATACATGATAATCTTTTGATATTTTATACTTTTTAAAAACCCAATTTCAGGATTTTTCAGAAGATATAAATTTTAAATTAATTTATTTCATTATGTGTTTGGAATTTTTAAAAATGGAATCCATATTTAGAATCATAATGTCTAAATATGGTAAATTGGTTCCTCTTTTTTGAACGTTATGAATAGTATCTTCTAAATTTTTTTTATTAACCAAACATAAAAGGAAATCAGGTAAATAATGGTAAAACTAATATTATAAGAGTTTAAAATTACATTTACTCGTGTCATAATCTTATTTTATGAGTCATGGGAGACCAAAAAATCCTTCATTATGAAATACTGGCATTTGGTAACCACATTGTTGTAATAATGGCACTTTATAATTTTTTATTTTATGAAATGGGAAATATAATATAAACATGTGTCTCTAATATAAAACATTTATGTTAGTTTATATGAATTAAATGTTACAAATTTAATAGTAATTATAAATCTAAAAATATTTTCTACATCATTTTATATTTTATATTTTTTTACATTAAATAAATAAATTTATTTATGACACAATGATGATGAAGTTATTTCATTATTAATGAAATATTAAAATAAAAGATATTATAAACATTAAAATAAATTTTATTTGAATATTTTGATTCCATAATTGAATTAATTGTATGAAATAAAAATTATACGAATGATTTAATGCCTTTGGTTTTAATTAATCACATTTTTATTACATTAACAGAAATTAATTATTGAATATTTTCGAAATTGACATAAATAAATCTTAAAAAAATATTGTTTTGTTGAATTATATAATTGCAATAAAAATATAATATTTGTCCAAATAACTTATATAATGTTAATATATTAATTAATGATCCACTTTTTTTTCTTGGTATCTAACATTAAATATAGTAACCATATAATTTGAAAATACAATAAAACAAGGTAACCGTTAAGGGTCTTAACTAAGGGTTAATAATAAATGATAAGGTTAAATTTGTGACCTAATATTGTCTAAAACCTATTTTATGTGTGTATATATACCCATTATAAGTTTATATTCTAAATAAATGTGTATTGGACAATTATAAGTAGAAAAAAAAAATTATAACAATTTATTCTTTCAAGACATTCTTAATTTCCCCTCCTCCGTCTTATAAATGGCCACTGCCTCTCAACACTTGATCACATAATAAAAAAACATTGTCTCAACCAAAGTATGAAAATATTATATCACAAAAACCCTAAATTCATCTTATTGGGAACAATTTGGTCATAAAACTATCCCATGAATACCATTTAGGAATATCAAATGGAGAAACTTGAAAAAGTGGTAATTGTTTTATCACATATTTGAAAATTATTTTATTCTTCTACTTCTTATTCTTATCTTTTTTCCAAAATAAATAAATAAATCTATTTTATTATACATTCTTAAATATCATTATAATTATGATACAACCTTACACGTTCTTTTTATAAATTCTACTAAGAACAATATCAGCATGTTTGTGTACACACAACTAACCGTCTCCACACTGTGGTTTTATTTGTTATTCAACAATAAATAATTTTTATTTATATATTTATGAGTTTAATGGATCTAAATCATGATAATAAAATTATATTTTTTCTATATAATTAATATACCATTCAATTCCATACCATTTTACCATTAAGTGAATGATACCATTTCTCGTGCATATGTATAACCTACCGTCTCCACAACGCGATGAGATTCATTCTCAATGTTAACAATTCAATAATTATTATAAAATATATAAAATAAATAATCATGAAATATATGGAATAATAATGCTACTGCATTAATATATATATATCATTTAATTTCTTAAATTCAATTCAATAAATAAATTGAAACAACATTCATGTATACATACGACCTATCACCACCATGAACGGTTTATTTAATTTCATTTATATATCTATTATAACTGTTAATAAAATAAATATTTAAGATATATATATATATATATATAATGTTTTATATTATGGAATGAATGAAATAATGATCTAGGTAATAAGGTCAAGAATAAAAAGTCAAAACACATATTATGAATAAATTTTTTTTACGCAAAATGTTTCTTTAACATGGACTTCATAAATAATTGGGTAATATAAATACATAAGTAAATAATATATTATAACATAAGTATTATTTTGTTTTTTTACAAGTAAATAATTTGTTTGAACCCTCTATAATAGATCTTCTGACACATACATATCAAATTGGACCTATGGTCAGGTATAATGTTTCAGTCACATTAGTTAATAAGAAAGATTATTTGTAAGAATATTTTATTATATATTTATCATAAAAATCTATGTTTACTAAATATATAATATTATTTCTATACATATATTAATTTTTAATTTCAATTTTACCCATTGGTGAATTTTTATTAAATGATAAAGAAAGAATCTTCCTTGAAATTTTCATATGAGATACTTTTTAAATTTTCCGAAATGAGTATGTGAAGAATATTTGAATCAATAATACAACATTAGTGGATTTTTACATCCTATTAACTCTTTATTTCCATGAATAATACTAATAAATATTTCATGTTATTTTCAATTTATTTCTATTCTTTTAGAATTTCACAACTTTTTAATAAATTAATGTTTTTTTACGAAGAAAGGATATTTTCCTCAAAAATTATGTTCAAATTTTTTATCATGATTAATTTCTATATAATATGAAATATTTCTTTGTTCCTTTCCCTAATATATCATTGGTGTGATTTAATTTTTTTTGGAATTATTTTTATTAAATCCAATTATTTTTTCTGGATTATGATAAAATGATGTTTAAGAAACACATTTGTGATCCTTATTTTATTATATGATTATTGGTTTATGTTACTTAGGTACATGTAAGAATAATTCTATTATGATATGGGTGGGACCTATATATACCTCTAATTAATTTGTTAATTATTTATATCTATTGACATAGACATGACTAGAATGAAAATAAATATGGTTTAGTAAAACATAACTGGAATGACAAGTAATTTTAGTTCAGTAATCCATGTCCAGAAAAACATGTAAACCATGTTCAGTAATGGAGTTTCTCCACTATGACAGTATTGGTAGAAATGCCTTGTCAATAATGGAAATAATATTATGTGAATATTTGGTTTCAATAATTCAATGTTTTATTCAAATGCTATTTTATCATGGTTAATGTTTCTTTATGATATCTGCCTTACGTATTTCCATGATTTATTTCACAAACTCCATATTTTTATATTTAAGAATTATGTTTATGTTTTTTACTTTCTTATGTTTTTTTATGTTCTCCATGTTTAAACATAATAATAATTTGAGCCCCCCCCCCTTTTATTTTTTTTATTTCCCCTTGATATAAAGAATGTTTTTATGTAAGAAAAATAGAGAAGATATTTATTGTAGTTGTTGAAGATATTTCACCATGATGGAATATTATGTTCTATGTTTCCAAAAATTCTAATTTAATATAATCATTGGGTGTATATTTGTTTAATTTATTATGTCTTCATCAAATGAAATTTAATGAACATGTACGTCAATCATGGGTAGTTAGAGTTGGTATCAGAGAAATTGTTTAGTTAACCATTGGAAACTATGGTGAGAGAACATTAGCGAGATCCATATATATATTTATATTGATATTTTGAGGGATGTTGTAATGATAATTCACATATAGATTTCAATCCTCGGGTTTTTGTGATAATAAAGACTATCGCAGGTTTAAAATAAATGTATCATATCTTGAAAAATTATATGTAATTTAACATACTTATATGTTTTAAATCTCTAATATATATTTCTCACACTTTTCATTCATATCCTAGTAAATAGATATAAATATATTTAACTTGGATAACCTTTTAATGTTTCACATGTTTAAATTTTGGGATTTATATAGATATATATTGTCAACAAAAATACCATAAAGAGAATCATGATGATGGTATGAGTATTCATCATACAATTGAGGATAAATAGATTTTAAACGATATGTGAATGGGTGTTTATGTTCTTCCAATATTGTTTACATTATACCTAATAATCACAATGTAGAGAATCCTTAATAAATTATTCATATTTTATTAAATATGAAGATGATGGATCATGAGTAATTGTTTAAGAATAGTGTTTGATTATTTAGGTGTATGTGTTTCAGATTTGGAGGTTTAATGATATATGAATTATGAAATATATATGGTTTTTTAGTAAATATTTATAATCAAGTATTGGAAAATATATTTTGAATAGTTCTATGTAGAAATAAAGATTATTTATGAGTAATGTGAGATACTTATAGAACACATGATTAAGGGGAAGATAACCCTAAATATGTCCCTTATGATATTGTACTGATGCTTGGATAATCATATGTTGGATTTGAATAAGTAAATTTGATGATTCTAGTTTCTTGAGATCAATTTATGGAGTTATTGAAAATAGGGTAACACTATCATGGATGATGTATACAACTTTTACGGTATTAAGGAATAAATCACTATGTTTGGAACAAGGAAACATACATGTTTTCAAAAAGAATATCTGATAATTCAGGTTGTTACCATGACTCAAGAGAATACATAATGATGGTATTCACATTTTTGGAATGTGACCAACCAGATATACCTTATGATATATGGGGGATAAATGATAATCTGAGTTTTTGAACATTTTTCTATAGTTTTGGACTTTCATCTTTCAAAATGAGTGTATGGATATCAAATTTTAGAATGTCTATGTTATGCATCAGATGACATTTGTTAGAATGAAGTATTATATAACAAAATATGGATTAATTAATGTTTTATAACATGTGATAACATTTTTTTGAGAAATATATAATGAACAATAATTCTATTTATATATCGCATGATATGATAACACATCACAAATGAAAAAATATGGTTAATTTATTTCAATTAGAGATGAAGTAGAAATTGTTCACGTAATGACCAATAGTTATGTTGTACTGAAACAATTATTTATTTCTTATCAGGTTATTCAAATTAAGGGAATGGACCTTGAAATCCAAAAAAATTATCTTTATACATTCTTATCTGGTGAATCAGTTGGCCTCTTAAATCATCACACATTAATGGATTTATGGTTATTAACATTCTAAAAATCTTGTTCAATATCTATATCCATCAAGACATGATGGTAATATTTATCTTCCATATCCATGTTTTCACATCACACCTATG
This sequence comes from Viscum album, assembly GCA_963277665.1. Lineage (NCBI taxonomy): Eukaryota > Viridiplantae > Streptophyta > Magnoliopsida > Santalales > Viscaceae > Viscum > Viscum album. The sequence goes on along the minus strand of OY728126.1, from coordinate 512,410,062 downwards.
ATCCTATATGTAGAAGCCCAGTGATAAGTTTCATTGGGTAACTATTATGATGTTTTAGTTTTGTATTATATGATGTGGGTTTCCATGAATGAAACATTAATGTAGTAATCCATTTATAAACATGATGAATTTTGACGGTGAGATTTATTTTAAAGGGGTTATAAAAATACACACGGATATTTTATGTGATATATATTTTTTAATTTCATTAATGTCTTTTGTTGTACATTACACCAATAATAACTTGTGCAATATGAAGCACTGTATGAGCTTTTAGTATTCACAACATTGTCCTATGCTTGTAGTATACACAACACTATCCTTTTCTTAATGGAATTCATTGAATGCAAGACTAGGTATAATTTATTACTAAATATAATAACCTATTAATTATAATGGACGTAGGGAATAGTATTAACTCCCTAAACAGTTATTTAAATGAAAAAAGTGAGTCTAAAAAAAAGAATAAAATATATTTTTTGGGATATTATTAGTGAAATTTATATGTAATATATTCAATTTTTTTTAAATTCATCTTATTTATTATAGACATTAAATAAAAATAAATTATATTTTTCAGATAGGTCATGACCTATCCCCCAGGGCCCATGCCGTGACTACCCCAAGCCCGTTACTTGAAGTCTAATGGCTTTCAACTAGTATCGAAGACATCATCCTACAAGTGGGAGTCATTTTCATGAATACCTATATGAAAAAAAATCCTTACCGCCACCCAAAACACTAAATGAGGTAAAAAGAAAACCACTAAATCAATGCTGAGTGAAAGTACGTATGAAAGTAAGTGGTCCATAATACATACCCACCAAGGAACTAAAAAATAGCTTAAAAAAATTAAACTCTGATGGACATCCACATAAAACCACAACAGATCCTAACAATAGGGAAGCTACTGGAAGCTGAAGTAGAATTTTATATCATCCAAATCTTACTGGGCCCTACCTGGTCCTATGCCACCTTGTCCACCATCATAGTGTTAGTTAGTCTCCTCTCTCTGCGCACCACTATTGAAATGTCGATTGTCTTCACTATACATAACATGTGTTGGTGATTCCGGTGTAGGGGTGAGTAACACAGTTCTCAGTAGGGACCCCAAAAAAAAGTAAAGACCACACAACAATTCCTCAAGTTAAATATATAAAGAAATGATAGCACACACAAGGTATATTATAGGGTAGTAACAGTAGAATCATGAGTCACATATTCGAACACCAATTCTGCTGGAGAACTCCACCTCTAGCAAGTACAGTGGGTCTGCCATGTCACGAAGTGGTTCTTCCCACCATCCTTAGAATGCTTCGGTACTCCTCCCAATCACGTACTGTGGGAATTCCATGTCCCAGAGTGGTGATTCCCACTAGTCGTGGCCAACTGAGGTACTCCTCTTAATCTCATACTGTGAGACATAAAAGTCACAGAGTGGTGATTACCAACATGGTCCTACAAATTCATAGAGAGGTGCTCCTGAAGGGGCCAAAGTCTACAGTATTTAGGTCTCATTTAGACACATGGTTCTATATCTAACACACTTGGTAGAACTGCTCCTCCAGACCAACACCTCATCTCAACATACACAAAGGTAACCATTGAGCTTTCCAAAAGATCTTTATAGACAATAGGGTCCACACTCCAAAAACAAATCATCCATCAGATGTAATGTTTTCAAAATACCTATGTTTTTGTTAAAAGTGACCCGTTGGCCAAGGGTCTAGCCCGCCGGTATGCCCGATGACCTGGTCTAGTCTTGCACGGGTCGAAGGTCAAATTGGTTTGTCTTAACGGTGTGTGTATGGCCTGATGGGTGTGGGTCCGGCCCACCAGTGCAGGTTTGGCCCATCAACCCAAGTTCAGCCTGCCAGCACTGTATCACCCACTGGGCATCAGGACTTGCCCAACCCGATGGGGACTTGAACCATCAGCTGGGGACTGACAGCGTGGTGTGGCTGGTGGTACCGACCAGCCTGGATGTAGTTTGACCACCGCATCTTGCACGTCCTTTTCCTGCGGGTGTGAGTCCCTTCCACTAGCCACGATTGATGGACCGTGGAATCCCCATCTATCCAGAAGGCTTGAATGTGGGCCATCCCTCCATGTGGGGCCCCTATAGCGCTGCATCCTCCATCACACTACCATGATTGATGATCCCAGACTTCTCGGTCTACAAATCCTGCGGTTGTTGGCCGCTTCTTCCACATAGCCAGTGAGTCCCGCAATCACCATTTCCACTACCATCACCGGCTCTCCCGAAGGTCATTTAGCTGGCCACCATATGCTTTCTGATGGTCCCTTCATTATGTTATATGAAACTATGGCCTATATGGAGAACCATGTTCACCGCGAGTATCCCAAACCTACATTTCCGTCATTTCGAGGGAACGTCCACTAAGAACGCACATGCGTAGCTGCTCAGGAATTGTTTTTTCAGGCCCTAGCATCAACATTAGATCTTTAATGATAAGGAAGGTTCCGGGAGTTTTATTTAAATCATTCTACACAAAGATATGGGCCCCTAATAAATAAATCCCCTAGAATAAATCACCCTCCCGCCAACCTCATGAATCACAGATCAACCAGTTCATGGGTTGATCTATGTTCATCATTTTTTTAAAGAAATATGACGAACATCAACTCAAAAAGCCAAAATTATTATGACATCATATGTTGAAAAATTTATCCTAGAAGGATTAAAATGTGGACATCGCTTCAAAGATTTGATCATCAAAAGGTGTCCAAGATGATGATGTTCCATCGACGTTCATCGTTTTTCACTAGGGTGGAATCCTATTAGAGGTTCGAATGAAAATACTCCAAATTTTAAATCCATATTTCCCCAGCCCGTTGAACTATAAATAGGACCACGTCACATTATTTTAATTATGATGAGGTGTCGCGTCGCACCTCTACACTATTTTATTTATGAAACAAAATCACTTGTATGGACCATTAAAGAATCGTTATGATGCGAGTTAATGATCCATTAATGAGCCACCTTAATTATCATTGTTTTTGACCCATTCTAGCCCACAACGTTGCGGTCTACCACTCAACATTGATAAATAAAAATAAAATAATTATTTTAAATATTTTTATTATCTTTCAGAAAAATTATAAATAAATAAATTTTCCACTGGACCCTTTCCGACCATAGTTTAGTCATTTTTAGGTAAATCAATGCATTTTGAATTCAATGGTTCCATCAAACTTTTAATCCAATCATAAATAAAAAATATAAAAAATCCCACTCACATGGTTATTGAACATACCTTATATTTATTTAAAGAAATTAACTTTCACCCTTAACCCTAGTAGGTCGAGGTTACACTTATCTGAAGGGGAACATGCCCCCAAGAGATAATTGGTACTCTCAAATTTTAAATCCGAGTTAATGTTTATAAGTTAAATGGGTTTGAATATTTAATAATTGTTACTTAATTATTTCATTCTCGACCAAAAAATAACTTTCCCTGTTTTCCCACACCAGTCAATGTTAGGATCTTTCTATGGAAAGACAACCATCTCGAGTTTTGTGGTGATATTAGTTTATAATACTAGTCACCATTCATGTGTTATAAGAATTTTTAAAATATAAAAATATTATTTAATTATATTACTTACAATTATTTTATTTTTGGGTTTTCTGACTAGAGGACTGCACCGACTAAACATATGGGGCTCCAAGGAGTTATTATAATTTTTCAAAAAACTGCCGACACATTATTTTTTAAAGCATAATATTTTTTGAAGGAGCCTTTTGGGAACTCGGTGCCTCAAAATCACGTGCCGTAAAATTTCACGGTCTCTAAATAATTCCATATAAATATTAATATTACACGGAAATTCCAAGACATTATAGGATAAATGATGTATTTTTAAAAAAATTATAGTTTTATATTATATTTTATCTATATATAACTAAAAAAATTTATTAAGGGTAAACTTTTGGTTTTCTGGAATTATATTGTAATAATAGTAACCATATATTATGAAAATACAACAAGACGCAGTAAGAGTAGTTATTTGTATGTAAGGGTTAAAGCTAAAATAGAAGGTAATTTTGTTACCTAAAAATTACTAAAAATTATTATTTGAGTGTATCATATCCCATATTCATCTTATATTTGAAATAACTCAGTTTGTGACCATTATAAATCCAAAATCAATTTATAATTATTTAATATTTGAAGACTTTCCTAAAGTGCCCCACCATGGTCTTATAAAAGGCCACCACATCCACCCACTTACTCACACCTTTCAAGCCCATTGTCTCACCCAAATATTAATCAAATAAGCTCCCAACATCCCTCCCATCCTCTTAGGAGACAAAATTTATCAAAAAAAATCCATGGGAAACCTTTTGTGCATATCAAACAAAGATACTAAAAAAATAGGTAATTGATTTATCACCTCTTTCAAAATTATTTCTATATATACTTATTCTTATCATGTTTTTATTTAATAAAATAATATATATATTATATTAAACATGATGTGATATTTTTATAAATATGGGGAAACATTTTACCTTCTTTTATCAATCCTAGGATGAATAATATCCCCGTGTGTGAGTACATAAGGCTTACTCTCACCACATCGTTGTGTAATTTTTTATTCAACAATATTATATTTGGATCTGTATATTGATGAGTATAATTGATGAAAAAAATAATATAATAGGTGAATAATTATTTATAATTAATATAAAATCTAATTCCCTTTCCATTTAACCATTAAATGAATGATATTATCCCTTCTACGTATGTACGACCTACTGTCTCCTTGATGCGATGAGATTTATTCTCCACGTTAACCATTCAAAAATAATTATAAATTCTATATAATAAATAATCCTAAAATATATGAAATAATAATTCTATTATATATATATGTGTGTGTCATTTACTTTCTTCCATTCAACTCAATAAGGAAACAGAAACAACGTTCCTCTGTACGTACGACCTACCCTCTCTATCGACGGTGTATTCCATTTCATTTATCAATCTATTATATACATTTATGTAGTAAATATTTATGATATATAAATCATCTTTTACCTTATAAAAGTAATTAAATCACGATCTATGTAATAAGATCATGAATAATAGATCAGAACCCATAAGATTAATAAAACGATTATTAACTACAACATTTCTTTAACATGGAATTGGTAAATAAATGGATAAAATTAAGTAATAAGTGAATAATATATGATATAATAAATATTATTATGGTTTTGAATGAATTTAATAATATATTTAAACCAAATATCTAGGAGTTTCAGACACATTGTGATGAAATCAGACCAATGGTAATGGATAATTTTTTAATCTCATTAGCATGCAAGATTATTTATTTGTATGTTTTTATTGGGATATATTTATCATTAACATAAATGCTTCGTAAATATATAATATTAATCAAAATTTTCAACTAATTTTTAAACTCAACATTTCTCATTAGGGAATTTTCATTAAACGGTATGAGAATAATCAATATTTCATTTTTCATACGAGACATATTTTGACTTTTTATACAAGATTATGAGAAGAATGATCTTATTAACTTATACTAAATAAATTGATATTTAAATCTTTATAATAGAGTATTACATAAAGCTTCCACTACACAATTTCAATTAAATTTTCAATATATATTCTTTCATTAAAATTTTTCACAAAATTTTTATAGAAGAAAATGTTTTTGATAAAAAAATGATATTTTCTTAGAAAATTAAGTCATGTGTTTTGTCAATATTATTTTGCATTTGTGATGACATGACTTTATATTTCTATCCCAATAATTATTATTATTCAAATTTTTTTATGATGGATTTTTTTTATGAGATCCATTTATTTTATATGGATTATGATGGAATGATGTTTAAGAAACCAATTTTTTTCCTTGGGATATGATATGATGAATGGTTTATGTTTATATTGGACATATAGAAATGATTTAATTATGATATGGGTGGAACCTATATCTACCTCAACTGCATTGGATAATGACTTATATCTCATGATATAGACCTGAATTGGAAGACATGTAAATATGGTTTTGAAATATATGGATGGAACAAAAAGTAAATTTGATTCAGTAATATATGTTTTGAATGGAAAATAAACCTGATTCAGTAATGGACATTTTCCATTATAATGGTATTAGAAGCTATGTCGTGGCTACTATGGAAATAATATTAAGTGATAATTTTATTTCCAAAATTATAGGTTTTTTTTCATTAATATTTTATCATTAATAATTTTCCTTTATGATCTATGATTTATATACTACCAAGATTTATACCATGACTCATGGTTTGGATATTTAAACAGTATGTTCATGTTATTACATTCTTATGTTTACAGTTCATTTTCTATTCTACATGATTAACTTTACTAAGCACATGAGCTCATATTTTTTTATATTTTCTTTTCCCCATGATATAAAGAATGGTTTTCAATTTGGAGAACTAAAACTGGAGTATCTTTATTGGTGATGTGGAAGATCATTAACCATGTTAGAAGATTATGTTCCATGTTTCCAAAGACACTAAATAAATATGGTTAGTGGGCTTATATTTGGGTATTGTATTATGTATTCTGAATATGAAATGTAATGTAAATTTATATCAAGCATCATTCGTTATATTAGAGATCAAATAATTACCATAAATACTGACTGGACAATGTTATATTAATTATTTTATTAATATACATATTTACTAAATGATATAAATATTATAAAAATAAATATATCTACAATTAATTATGGTACACAATGTATTCTATATGTTAATATGATATATTAGATGAATATTGAATGGACTTGTTTGAATTTATCTCTTGGTTTGGAATTTATATAAATTCTATGATATGAATAGTGTAAAAATTGACAATATTGATATTTTTTAAATGTAATATTTAAATAAATAATTTAAAAATCAGAAAAATATTTTAAAATTAAAAAGTAACAATTATAAGGTATACATTTTTATAATTTGTGCATTTATTGGAAATTTACCCCTTATAAGTAAAATTTATAGCATCTTAATATTGAAAATATTGATACCAAAAATAAAATTTAAAATATATTAAATAAGGGTAAATACAAATGATTAAATTTATAATAAAATTAATACATGAAAAAATATTATTTCATGAGGGATATTCAAGCCATACTCATCTTATATTTGAAATAACTCTTGTATCATTCATTTGGATTTAATAATTAATTTCTACTAATTTACTATATTAAAAGTTTATATGGGTTCCCCATCCCTCTCAAATAAAAAATCACCCACTATTCTCGATTAATCACACATAAAGAGAAATTTTATTCGACCATTATTTTCACAAGAAACTATCTAAGATACATACACATATCATTGAGGCCTTGGTTTAGGCAGAACACCCTCCTAATAGGTGTTAAAATGTTTTTCAATGGTTGTCAACCCAAGAAGTGGTATCATTTTCTTTAAGTATTTCAATTTTATTTATTCGTTCACATACATTAATTATCATACATCCATGAGGAAATAATAAATCTACTATCCTAAATAATATTAAAAATTTTTATGTTACCATCACCACCCAAATTTAATAACAATTTTCTGAAATTGGAAATGAAGAATTTTTTTTGTGTTCGCTATACTACCTCCTTGAGAACAGATATAGTTTTTCTACTATCAATCTCACAAGGCTGGTGATATTGATGGAATTAATATTTTTTTTTGATTTAAATGAAATTTTTATCATTATAAGGGTATAATATATCAATTATTTTTTCTGAATTACCATGAACATTGAAAATGATAATATTGTTAATGTCTATATGAAAACGATGGCCGACACGAATAGATGTGAATCGTTTTTGTTCACTCCTTCACTTTTTTGATATATATATATATATATAAGTATATTTAATTTATTAATATTATGTAAATAATATTATGATACTTATATTATGAAAAATAATAATTACCTTATTTCTACAATGATCAATGAATAACAGAAATGTTACTAATGCGTATGTATGTCCTACCATCTCCATGATTATAACATTTATGATTTATCATAAAAAATATAGAATAATTTTTTTTAAAAGTATAATTTACATATAAAAATTATAATAATTCCATGGATACTATTTTGTAGATTATTTACTCTTGACTACCTAAGCTATTGTCATAATACTAAGTTCATTTTCAACCCATGAACCGAATAACTACAAAACCTATGATGTGAACTTAAATAATTATTTAATTGTTATAAAATGGTAGTAAGTGATATGAAATGAATAATAAATTTGGAAAATTTTCATAGGAATGTATAAACTGACCATTGTTTTTTATTCAATAAGATAATGAATATATGAGAAAAGTCAGACTAAAGGTAAGGGAATTCATCTCAGTATCCTTATGTTGAGAGATATTTTGATATTATACACCACCTTTGTTTATATGGTTCATAATAAAAACCTTTTAATTTTATTTCATATCATTGTTTTTGAAAGTTATCATTTTTTAGATGAGGAATTTTACTAATCTACCAATGGAATGAATTTTAAATATATATGGAAATAATGAATTTTCTGCCACCAACACAAGAATTTGATATATAGATTCCTTTACAGAACATAATATTTTTAATAGAATGATATATACCATATTAACATTTAAGTTATTTTTTATTGAAAATGTTTTTTAATATTGATTGATTATATTAATATCAATAAATAATATCTAGTTATTGCAAAGTGGATATGTTATTATATCTTTATTATTATTTTATGTGAAATGATTATGTTAATGTTCATGGGAATTTATTTTGTATATGAGCGATTATGTGAAAAATTGAGTGAAGGTGAGACAATAATAGCGCTCTAATTCATTGATTAATGAGACAATGTTAATCATTTAGGTTTCTCCTAAGTGCGTTAGGAAATATACTATGATGGGTATTCTAAACGTAACCATGAATGTTACTCCCAATGTAACTATGAAACTTAAAATGTAAATATGACATGGATTCCAAAAGATAACTTTATGATTTATAATTTCAAAAAAGTTTATTTAGGAATCATATTATTTCACGATGTATGTTAAGAGATTATGTTTTATGGGTGAAAATTATGATTTTGTGAAAATGTTTTCATTATTTTAATATATTCATAGAGTAATAGTTTCAATCCATATGTTATATCTATTATAGTGATTTTTGTGCTCATACAAAGTTTCAAAAATGTTTTATATAGGGTTTAAGGATGTGTAAGATAATGAAATAATTCAAAAATTTTTTTACCAATAAAAATAAATCATTTATTATTTGACGGATTATTATTAAGTGGAACAAATGGATAATGAGTAGATGTATTTGTATTGTAATGTTTGAGTTATTATGTAATAGTTTTGCTCTAATTTTATAATACACTAAACCTATCATTATTCTCAATGTGGATTGTTGACTGATCATATTAGTATGTTATCTTTAATTATAGGTCCTTATATTTATAATATCCTTTTGAGGATTAAATTTTATTATATTTTATAGTTGTAATTGACATAATGAAAAAATTTATTGGATATTATAACTTCAATGGATTTTATTTATGATTTCGATTAGTTTATGAGAACAAAATTTCGTATTCAACATACATATGTAGTCAAGTATTGACTCCTCACCAGGTTCCTAACTATGTGCACTGTTTTACAACAAACCAAAAAAACCATATTCGTCCTATTACCACATACTTCTTTAAAGTGGAATGTGTGACTAGATGTTTTCACATTATCTCATAATATATAAAATTGATCCAGATCATTTATTTGTTTTTATCACACCATGTCCTGAATTTAGGAATTTAATTTCTTATAATCTGAACACATACCAATAAATTAATGAAAACATAAAATAGAATTTCGACCGAATTGTCCTTTGAAGAAAAAACCAATTCCAATAAACACAATCCTATCATAAATTCACATAGGATATTTTTTAGTAAAATGTCATCAGAATTATTTATTGGTGTTCCATTGTGGGTGTCATTCATAGTTTGGATCATCACTATAATTTTATATATTAAAATTTTTGTTCAATTGACTACTTTAATGTGGTGATCTAGATGAGAAATTTTGGTACACATATTCCCTTAATTCATCAGTATTCCCAGACAATCAATTCTACGGTAATACCATAGGTGAAGAATACTATGGTGGTGACCACTATAGAAAAAAAGAATCATTTTTTAAATTAAAAACTAGGAAACAAATATATGACTTCCCACATGATTTGGTAACATAATAAGGTACCCATTTCCTCGTATTACATATCTATGAAAAAATGGTCCATACTATAGGGGTTCAACCACCAAACCACTATTTTGGATCAATTATCAGTTTGATAAATCATATTATAATTGATACCTCTAATTCTATTATTATCCAATAGAATTCCCTAAAATTAACTTATAGGATCGAGGCAGAGGCTGATTAGGATAGAGATCATCCTCTCCTAATATAAGAAGCTATAAATAAGTAGTTATAGTCTGAATATCATACATGGGAACACTATATATTCATTATAATGGACAGACATATATAATATTAATAAAACATTAATATAATAATCAAAATAATTTGAAGATAAATAAATGAAAAAAACAACATATGGAACACAACTCAGACAAAAAATAACATTTCCTTCATTGTTTAAATATAAATAAAAAGTTATACAGTGAATGTAAATGAATAAGTAATAATAAATGATGCTCTAGTAAAAACCATAGAATCACTAATAGCCCAATTATAATAAGATCAACCACCAATCATGGGGCCATTCCTCTTCTTCAATGCCCATACAATAAGTCTATATTTCCATCAAGATTCACATGATGGGGGAGATAAATAAACCCTATGAAAAAACAACTTATGAGTTCTTGAAAAGTTTATAGAATTATAATATGTTTATATCAGGATAATAATGTATATACAATGAAGGAAAAATAATCCCACATTTAGAACTAATGTGTTAACCAATCAACCATGAGCCCCATCTATAATTAATTCATCAATATTATAGAAATTTAATCATCGAGTGCATGTGTGTTCAGAAAAAATTCACAAGGATGGTGATCATTTCTATTATATTTCTCAAGTCACCATGTGATATTTTTCCACTTGGCCATCATATCCTATGTCCATCACGAGTGATTCATCTATCATGATGGAGAGAAATGTAACAGAAATAACATTATAAAATCAAGAGGAATTATTTTATATATGCTTAACCAAAAAGGCAATGATGATTTCTAATGTCCTTCAAGAAGTCCCATATCTATTATAATTGATTGATACCCCAACATATCATACGATATATCATGTATATGGCTATAAAATTACCAGTTTTGGATCGTATAAAGATGTTAAATAGTTTTTTAGCAACAATAATAAAAATTCAATAAAATATCCAAAAAATATCCCAACAACATAAATACCATCAATGAATGAAGAAAAATGTTCTTAGATAAATACAAATAAAATCATGATTTATCTAATTGAGGAATAAAACATGATTCAGATTACTATCATGGAACCAAGTCATCACTCTCATATATAGAATTTTGTAATAAATAATTTTATACTAGAAAGGAAAATTGATTAATTTAATCACGTTAAAAAATGATAGATTGGTATTAATTATCACCAAGTTATGATAGATAATATTTTTAACACCATATATGGATTATTGATAGTTATTAGAGAAAGGAGTCATTTCAACCATTAAAATAAATCCAAATTTTTAAAAAACATCTACCAGGGCATGGTGCACATTTTTAAGGAATTTAAACATAACCATGTTCTCCAAAATATAATAGAAGGAATTTTACCATACCTATTTTATAGAAGTTAAAACCTGGAAAAATTTCCCTTGTAATATGATGTTGTATTTGCAGTTTTTGATAGTGATATCTACAAAACCATTGTTCATGATTCCTTATCATACAAAAGTAACAGATGTCTTCACTTATTAATCTATTAACCTAATAATTTCTAATATATAACGAAACCATTAAATTAAATTTAGGTAAAAAATATTAGGATTATATAATATGTCACTTTGAACACTTCATATCACAAATATAAGTCTCCTGAAATCATACTTGAACAACTCAAGCCACTGATCCAAAATATCATCCTATAACTCCCAAAAATCCACTTGTATATATCCATGACATTATAACATCCATTCATGTGGTACATGTTCCATTAAAATAATTTATTTATTCTTTATTCCAACCTAATTCGATAATCCAAATAATATGCGTTAGGATAAATTTAAACATCATAGACACTATCCTAATATACTAAGTAATCAATATTGTTCCAAAATAACATTAGGAAAGTCTCTATTTCTCACCAAAACATTAGTGGCCGAAAAAATGAATAAATCTAAAAAACATAGATTCTTAATGAAAACTCTAATAACACCTCACAAAGGGTGAAAAAATATTTATGAATACATTGGAGTGTGAAAATTATTTTAGAATTATTTTTAATATCATATAGGTATCCTATTACATAATATTCCCTACAAACACTACCTCATTATCTTAATACCATCATTAAAGAAAATATACAGACTATGAAATAAATCCTTATAATGTTCCATCATAATCTATGAGCTGTAAATATTTTTTGATAAGAAATCATTAATGAATAAGAATAAATCTTATTTTAATAAATATATACGATAGAATACGTATGTCTACCTTCCAATATATATATCATTCACCCCTACTTATCATCTATCTAGGTATGGTATCATGTTCTTAATCATATATATATTCATGTGGACTTCTACAAGACCTACCAGAACCATGATATATGGTATTCTTATCTCTAAAAGATAAACCAGAGTGGGAATTCAAGTAATTGTATAATATCATAGGCATAGATGTATTTAAATCATCAAATTACTATATAACAAGTATTAGTATGAAATGAAAAACATTCATTTTTTAGTTTATAATAACCCAAACATCATGAAGGATCGTCGAAAACCTAGGAAACCCCATCAAAAAGTATATCATGAAATTGAACCACTTGCACATGGTCAAGTGTATATTCATGAGAAAACAAAAAGGATGATGATGCTTGAACATTATCATATTGTAGTTAAGGAATCTTGAAATGAATCCCTTGATATTTCTTTTTCATTACTAGTCACCAAAACCATTTTTGAATTCATGGCATATCATTCTATATATATGATTAACAACCATAATGAAGTTATATAAATCACTCATGATCTCTTCCCAAAACAAAACGAGGACTACAGATCTGATACATACTAGGATAACATCGTTATAGTCCAAAAACCACTCATGTATCACATTACCTCCTTCTATCATTTCCCACATCACAACACACTCAGGGTGGAATTTCTATGTAAATGTCACTCATTATACAAGAGAATATGTAATCAACCATGGGATAAATTTTATTAGTCAATAGTTCAGAGAATAATCAATCCATAAATACAATATAATATCACATGTCTATACTATTTCTGTAACGGTTGTTCAAAAATATTCCAATATACCATTATCTTATATGAAAGTGTATCTATAAGGATGGTATATTTACCTAGTGCGTAGAATATATCTAAGAATAATTTCCAAAACTACTCAACTGAGTTCCACTTACTAACAATGATCTCATACTCTATAATTTTATAGTAGAGTATCATGTGGTGTCTGAAATATTAATCCTCTCAGCGAGGAGATATATTTTATAAAAAAATAAACTAATATGACTTATCATCCAATTCTTAGAAATGGAAATGATAAATTCCCCCTTGAGGTCACAAAAATTATGACCCATGGGATAATATATTATCTATAAACATTATAAAATACTATAAAAACCAAAAATTCATCATAATATAAAGAATATACAATATAAAAATCCTGAAGAATAAATATTGGATCTATTTTTAAAATCCCATTATGAATAAAAAATTGTTTTTCCTACTTGTCATACAATTGAAACATTACCAATTTCAATGTCAGTAATTTCAATTGGGTTGATACATGTTAGAATTCCTAGATAAAACAATAATAGTATCCCATTAAACCTTGAAATGTACTGATCCCATACACTTTTATAGAATGTGTATCAAATATCACAAGCTATAATTTATATAGGTATTCTAATATACTAATCTAATATACCATGTTTCCTACGAATTTTACCTATTAAACCCAATGGAGAAACATTATGATATCGTGATTAAGAAAATGCACTCAATGCGCCCTCATAAAAATATCATTGTTCCAGGTATAATACTATGGGGTTTATGAGTATGTAAGAATATCACCAACAAAAACATGGACTAATGAATCTAAATTTCAGTGGAATATGTTTTTACTAAGATACATGAACCCTATAGAAATTTTTTTTAATCCAAATCACATGAATTTTAATCATACAACACATAACTTCTCTTAAAAAATATTTATATATATTTTCCTCTCTTACTCTGTATTTTCGAAATCCTAATCAAAGATCAATCCTAGAGAATAACCGAGATCCTCCTAACAGATAAACTAAATATTACAACATGTGAAAGGTATATTTATTTTTCACAATAACTATGTTTAAATGAAGTTAAAATATGAAAATTATTATATTACCATCCACTTTATATGTGAGAAAAATTGGTACATTAAATAGTGATCTGAACCTTTTTATAAATCCAAAATATTACTAAAACTCAAGATGTAATGTTTTATCATTAACTCGGTCAGTTCCATATAATCGGTGGGTATCAAATGGGATATATATCTTGAAATAGTTCTATCTCAAAATGAAATCCTCAATAAGGATTAGATAAATTCAAATCATTCTGAAATACATATTTATTGATATTTAAAACTAGAGTAAAGGATAATGGGGACACCACTATTTTCATAGATTGAACTAATAATTAAAAATGTGCTACAATCATCCCATTTTCTCTTATGTATCAATCCACCAGAGATGTTCCCATATCCCATTCATAAATCATCATTAATATATCCCCCTTGGCCAATTTAGATGATATTTATCTACAATAAAAATTGATAATGAACTAGGAGATGGTAAACCATTTCATTCCATGAATCACATAAAATATCATCATCAATATAATATTTCATAACCAGAAATGAACATAATATAAAATGATAATCCAAAACACTATTATTCATTAATGAAGGTTCACTTTTTTTCAAAGAAGTGTACCAAGGAAAACTAATAAGAATATAAATTTAATATTATGACATACCATGTGATAACATGGGAGTGTATAATGGAATCGAAAGCACTAGTTTCAAACAATCCAATATAAAATATTGATGTTATCAATAATGAACCATGAATAGTGGAATGCCTATCCTTACCATTATCTAGAGTCTAATTAACTGTATATACTCACCCTCCCCCAACTATATGTTTCAGTTAAGGAGTTACATGACACACATAAGGCATAATCTTCAAGGCCTTCTACCAATAAACTTAAAAAGATCTTGGTTCACTTAAGAGTCTATCTTTATCATTAACTGAAGTTTGAACCCAATGATCAATGAAGAATTTTATAATGTTTCCCCTTATTGAAAAATATTTGATAATTTTTCCAAGGTTCTATGAGGACCCATCAATAATATATAAATGCAAAATTGTTAACGATTTATAGATTGCAACTTTAGAGAACTAAAATAACTAAAATAAACTCCATGTCATTACCACAACACGATTTCATGTCACTAGTCATTTTATTCATTCTAGTTGATGAGACATTCATTGCAGCTGTAAGTGGTCCACCCACCAATGTACTATATGGCGTAGGATGAAAAACTAATTGATTCTCCAATAATACATTTTCCTTAGTATATTATATATAAAAACCGTTTGTTAAGTCATGAGTTTGGAAATAAATACCTATAACATAATTTTAGGATCATGATTCAATTCCAACACCCTAAAAAATTGGGCTTTGTTTCTAGAAAATATAAGTGTAAAATGATTTAAAATAATTAATTGAGATCAGAATAATGATACTTTCATGTACACATATTCGAGGTCAATGGACAATTAAACTCTTATCAAATTTAATTTATTAATATTGAATTACCTTTAAAATATGTTATTGGAGGCCACCCAACATACACCCGCATTTATGCTAGCTGAACCCATCATGCCATAAAACATCAAAATGGGTACCTATTGAATATAAATTTTCCTCAATACTTTATTTTCCTCATATTTTTCAGTGTGTTCAATGACACTCAAGATTATAGCTATCATTTCACCTTCATCATTCGGCCCTTTAGTTTCCTTACTAGATTTTGTATCCTGGGGATACATGTATGTGGTGTAGTCAATCTTAGATATTCGTCAACCTATACTATAGGAAACAATAATTGAATGGAATCAAGGAAAATATGTTCCTACTTATTATGCTACTAGGGAAAGTGTGTGAGAATTATCCATTAAACCCTATTATATATAATGATTGGGAATTAAAGTTTCCTCCCCGGAGAGGGAATCAAATCAAATATCCTTTATTTCCTCCATCATCCTCCTTTATAGAAAAAATAAAATAAAATTTTAAGGAAACATGTAGAGAAAATAAATTCTTCCCAACATATACTAATTATTTAATGGGATCACATAAAGAGATCCTAGGAGTCTACCTATAACATATTTTATATAATTAATATAAATAACAAATTTTGTTCTCTTTACACATTAGTCAGAGAAATATATATATATATATAATATAATAGTATACTTGTGCTATTTATATTAATTAAAATAGCTATATAAAACCACATTGGAATATAAATATATAAATATATATATATATATATATATATATATATTACATAATCAAAGAATACACATCTATATTAAATTGGTAACATAATAAATGGAATTAAATTAAGAACATTAATGACGTACAAAATATGTATATATTTGGAATGTGACCCAATGTTATTAGTAATGATTTATTACCACATATATATCCCCATTAGATTTTAATATTTATCCTATCAATAGATCAAAAGAGTATAAATTTATGATATATGGTTTGGAATATCATATATCAATTACATGTCTTCTCTATAGCCTATATCTATTGTACCATGTCTCATGATTTAAATTAAAGAGTAAAACATTTATCTAATAACATTTTTATTTCTATAATATAAATATCTAGGATTGAGCTAAGATTCCCCAGAGACCATAGGTTCACCATCCCATAAGAAAAGGATACCAACTTGTGTTCAGGGTCTGAACAACATCCATGATGATTCTATTACCTCAGTTTCATTTTAATAAATACGTAAAATAATTAATATGTCTGTATAATATTAAAAATATCATGTTAAAATAATATATCGAAATATATTATTATTTGGAACACAAATTAGAAAAATGAATAACATGGAATATAATGTGGAAACAAAAAACATAGGATATCAATTGTAATTAATTGAAAAAATTACACTATATACTATCATGTATTATGTCACAGTATTAGTAGTAACTTAATTCTCTTTAGATCAACCATATGTTATGTTCCGCTTTCTATTCTGGGGGACATATTTGAAAAGAATTGAGATGTATCAAGATGATCATATAGGGGTGGATTAATAATTCATGTATGACACAACAGATGCATCCCTGACATGTTTGAATTGGTATAAATAGGTTATTCCATTATAATAGTAATTGGGAATGAACTAAAAAACTGTCACATGTCGAGAAATCATGTTCGAACATAGATAACAAGAACCCTTGATGTTCATGATTAAACTCCACTCCAAAATTATAATCATTTTATATCATATTTGTTCAAGAATTATACAATACAAATGTAATAATATATCTTGATAGTCTAGTGGGATTCGGTGATATTTGGATTTTTGGTCAGTGGCTCATGGATACATCAAGGGTCAAGCCTAATTTTTTTCATACCTTATATATGTCTCTAGTTAGGCCTCCATGACATCATGCCCATTATATCATGACAATGGGTTATGCCAGATGGGCTGCATGACACTACCTTATATATAGATCCATCATCACGATCAAACCATGTTGCACACATTTATCCTACATGGGATTGACATATCATTATGTTCATCCTATTTCATGTAAAAATTAAAAATTGACCAATGAAATGGTATACAAAATTATAGGGTAATACATACAAAGAAATTAGAATAAATAAATTAAGGAAATAAGTATTAAAATCCAAAAATACATGATCCCCATAAATCATGGAAGGAATATATTAATCCATATAATGTCATCAATCAACATAAACTAGTAATATGGTGTATGAAAAACTTTTATGTTATCTCTACCAATCAATGTATTACAATATATGGATAAAATATATCACAGAAAAGAAATAAGAGCATACAGGTACAAAAATTGTATGAACATAACTTCCTCAAGTTTGTCAACATAAACTTCATTATTTTTCAATGTTTTAATCTAATATAACACATTCATACACCAAATATAATAACAAAATTTTCTATGAACTCCCCATAACTAAAACCATCAATTTTAGAATCAGTGTCATGTTAATATGAATGATTAATGCAATAATGTTATAGAATTTATAATGAAGTATTGACCAAGAGGTTCTTTAAAATATTGTTGAAGAATACAAATGAATAATGATAATATCTATAGTTAATTAAAATTTATTTATTAACTAATTTATTACTCTATATAACCTTGGAATAACATACTTTTTTAATCATATTCCTTATATTAATATTCCCATGTTTTTTTAACTAGACCTAACTTGGGTTTCTCACTTTTAAATCATCATATTAAATTACCCTAGATTATCATCTTGGATTCATCTAATTCCATGAGTTATGATTATCCTAATTTTTCCATATATTTACATGAGTTTATAGTGTACACATTGTGACCATAAATTACCCCACATGATAAAAATATGTAATTAAACAACAAATGGAATCTAGTGAATTTGGTCCAAACTAACCCATTATGGGGAACCGTTATCTTTTTTATTCACACTGAATGAGATGATACTACATAGGATTTCTTAAGGAATCATATCCATATATTAAAAAAATATGTTACTTATGAAAATATAATGAACCATATGTTGTTTATTATTATGTTAGATCAAACTACATGGTTTTTTATTATCTTTATACGGATACATGGGTATCCCCTTTCATGGGCCCAATCATAACTCTATATCTTCGATTGATAAATTAATTGGATTCAATGTCATCTATAGAATTTGATAAATTCTAATGTATCATTATATTTTTAATCATGTTATATATTAAGGTGAATATGGCATCGATTAACATACAATATAATTATCATGGGTAGTGCCTTTTATTTTCTTAGAGATAGTAAAAAAAATTCACTAATGAATCTTATAGATTTGAAATATGTCATTAATATAGTACATAATTAAGAAAAATACCCCTTTATTGGATTATATGACCTATCATACTATTTAATAAAAATTTATCCATCCTCACCACACTATGTGATAGAGTGATCATCCACCATTTTATAGGAAGAGAGTTGTAAGAAAAATGACAAACAGAAAACAAAATTTTGTGAAAAAATTGCCTTCTGGAATAAAATTGTGAACCTAAAATGAATCCTATACATATGGAATAAAATTTATGATCCTTCAAAAATATTAGTTTTCATAAAATTAATTGATTATTTTCCCTCTTCTATATCCAAATGGAAATGGTGATGAAGACACCTCAATCGGTTTGGACCTCCTTCGAGCATAATATAAAAAAATATTGAGGATTCCCTGTAGATGTATTTATAATAATCTCAATAATATCTTTTGATGACTACTACATCAAACATTTCACTATGAAACAAAATTTTATTTTCACTTAACTAGTGGTCATATCTATTTATTCTGAATGTAATGGTTCAAGAATAATTTTGTGATGTGATTTATTCCAACTATAGAAACACATTTTTTCAATAGATATCGACTACAAACATAGAACCAAATGTAGATGTTACCCCATTAGGTATTAAGTCCCAAAATCAACAAAAAACAATATCTATTGTATTTATCTACTAAATCTTATAATGTGCAATAGAAATCATGGGGAGTCTAAGGGGTTATTTTTACATGCCTGGATGGTTAGATTGATGTATCATTGGAGGGAACCAACCAATTCAGAATATCATTAACAACAAAAAATTGAAAATGATCAATAAGAATATATTCATGGTGTTTGTTTGAATCTAATAATTTAATCATGGAAAAAATATGGAATCACATTTGGGTAACAAACCAATGCAACTCAAGTGATGGTACATGTCCATATAGATTCCAACATCCATGTGGCCTCTAAACATATCTAGATAATGGTCCACTGGAATTTCTATATCACCAATATCCATAATCAATATCCTTCATCAAAACAATCATTAAGGAATACTTCAAGTATCCCATTACTAATATGGGATAAAAATAAAAAGTAGGGTGGTATGCATAGAGTTATTCCATTGCATGTGGTAACATTTAGAATATGTGTATTTAATATCAGTTTATCTATAATTAAAACAAAAATGTTATATGGGAAACTACAACACATAGTACAAGTGGAATGTTTAAACCTATCTGTATCATGTATCAACCATTGGGTGGGATCATAAAAAAGTAGGTATCTACCTTATAAAAGGAAGCCCTTATTTCTGTTTACATGGTTTGAAATATTACTTTCCATCAATTTTTTACCCAAATGGTAATAAGTATGATGATTATTTGGATGAAAATGATAAATGTTAGAAATATTTTTATAATATCACTCATGTTCAGTAATGTGAATAAAAATAATGTACCTTCAATTAAAGAGAGTCTCCAGATTTAGTATACCCACTAAATGATTCATTGTCAACCACTAGATAGGTTATAAGAAATGAATGGTGAGATTAAGTGAATACTTAGAAATCTCCACCGAGTACCTAAAGATGTTGAGACACTTTTACTAGAATAATTAATTTTCATAATTACTTTCTGACTGTATAACGATTATCAAATCAATGTGAAATTTAATTTGTGAAGCATACTTATTGGGTATGATTATAAAAAAGAAGATGAAATTACACCTTTGATTGGACCTATGAATAGGGGTTGATATATCAACCCAAAAGTATAATTATATCCTCTGTATGAATTTTATAACAATTCAATTAACTTATTCATCAAAACATTTAAATAATTTTCATCCTTTCCCACAACTATAGCAATATCACAAACTAATTTATTAAATTCACCTAAGGATGATAAATAAATGGAATCCATGGAATTATGGAATGCTCTTATGGAATATATTGATGTAACAGAAATCATATTTAAACTAAAATGATCAGATGTGATTCTATATAACAAGAAAATATATTTATATCCACCTCTCAAGTATAAAAATTCCCAATTATCTGTATTTTAAGGAATGTGATATCTAGAGTAGTGTCTTAACTATTCATATTCCATGTATATATATTGAATGGGAAATTCAAAAAAAATATTACTAATACATATTCAAATTATTTATGAAATCCATATTTATCCTATTTTGGTAGCTATAATAAAATTTTATGTGGGTATATGTTATTTCAGTGTGGTCTTTATTGATGTTTACTAAAAAATTCAGCTCTATATGGATTAAGGAAATGATCTTCAATATATAAAATTTCATACAGTATAATATAAAGAGAGTTATCAATTTCATTATATTATTAAATTTCATGAAATAAAAATTTGATATAAATGTTCCATGGTATCAATTACTATCAATATTTCTAGAAAAAAAATGTATGAATCCTAAAAAATCATCATCCTAGTTATGTTCCATGCGATTTTCATCTAATTTACCGAAACATAATAATAAAAAGATGATTATATTTTTAGAATTAAGAAAAGGGGTGATCGAGAACCATCCTCAACAATATAGAAGTATGGGAATAAAAAATTGTTTTTATCCTACTTATATTTATTTATTTTTGGAAAATGGAAAATATTTCTTAAACCAAAAGTGCATGAATGATATAAAAAACTTATTCAATGATGTTTAATCACCAATAAAAAATGAAATCAGATTATCAAATAAATATGGATAGCATAAAAAGTTGAATAATTGATGTCACTATAGAAATGTATTTTTTTTACAACACAAATATTTAGTTTATTGGAAGATATATATTTTTTAATTTTTTTAAATATTGTAAAAATTTAATGGAATAATCACTCAGATGTCAAGAAATCATATAAGTTAAGGAAAAAAATCAATTATCATATAAAAAATAGGAACTGTAAAAAAATATAAATGACTCCATGGTTTAAAATACTAGAACTAATTTTACTATGTTAGTATGCCATAGAATATATTTTAATTCAAAATTTTTGTCATAACATTCTGTATTTGGATGTTCTACCCATAATGAAATTTTTATTCTCATAAAATATAAATACATTACTGTAAAGTATAATTCATAATATGTAACAGTTCAAAATTATTATACCCCTATAATATGAGTCTTATTAGATTGTGATATTAGAAGTAGTAGAATCAACATTTAAATTCACTGATCACAATAATTAGATGATGAAAAAATAAAACATTAACATAAATTTTTATAATGAATACATTAATATATATATATATATATATCGGAAAAAACATAAAAATATATATATTCAATAGTTATGAAATAATGGAAAGCTTCAATAATCAATATAGAGACGATAATTATTTACCCCATTCATTCCTTGATCCTTGGTCTAATTTTAATGCATCTCCATAATAAAATAAATGGTAACACCATGGGACACATGTGTTCTATTTAATCAATGTAATATAGATATTTATCATTTAATGATTGTATAAATGACATATTGTGTGTCAGAACAGTGCTCCAATAAGTTCTAGAATTTCAACCATTTGATTATTCTCAATATAATATAAAAATAAATATTATTCAATCAGAAAAAAATAAATCATATATCGAGGTTATCTAAAAAATGGAATGTGTTTTTTTATTTTCAAAAAAGGAAATGAAAAAAAATTTTACTCAATAATACATATAATACATAAGATGTTAATTTGGGGTTTTCTCGTTATATTTTCTATTTTACTTATCATATTATACTACTTATTTGATAAACATTATCCAAACTTCATTATAGTATCTTTAGTAATGTGAGTTTTAATATCAATTTTAAAAAACATACTCATTGTTATGTATTTACTCTTAAATTGTGTGGATCATCAAAATTAACACATAACATAAAATTCACATTGATATGAATTATATGTGATATGTGTTGTGTTTATGTAGGTCAAAATGAAACCCATAAATTCCGACCATAAAAATTAATTTTGATGTTAACCTGGTTTTTAAATATTAATTTTAGATAATCATTGTTTGAGTATGGTAAACTATAAAATCTCTATGATTATAATAAACAAAATTTATAATAAATTATTGATAATGGGATATTTATGGACTACTGGTAATCCCATAGAATATTTTATAACTATTCTATATTAGACACATAATCATTGATGTAATATAAAGCGTAAATTGAAAAAAATGACATATATATTGGGCCATGTGAAAAAAAATCAGTCCATGGAATGGGTAACATAGTTTTTGTTCTATTTATTCATGTATATATAATTAATTCATATTTATTATCAATATTCAAAAATAATATTCTCACTATCAATGAAAATTATAGTATAATTCAAAAATACATTACATGGTGAACATTATAATTACGCAACATATTTCATATAAAAATATCTTTAAAAAATTTAATGGTTATATTTTGGATACTATTTTCATTTAATTATTTCGAAATCAGAAGCCACGGTTTAGTTCTACAGATAAAATGAAATAATTTTAATATATCACATCAATTATTTGTAACTTCAAAAGAATTAAAAATTTTCTTCAACTCCAATAATCATCATATGGATAACCGTCAATAACTTCAACTAATATGATCCACTATACATTTCCACAAATTCAATGTTATTTAGGTGTTAACTTCATAACAATATACATTTATAAATATCAACTCAAAAAACTCTTCCAATCATATATATTGTGTAAATTTTAATTAATAACATAACAAATACGTCATTAGATAGAAAATAACCCCACACTACTTTTTGGTCACAAAACCACTCTTACTAGAAATATAAATTCATTTATATTTTTCCATTGATAACTATTATTCCATTTTCACATCGATTAAAATATATTAATTTTACATAGAATATATATTATTTATATAATATTACATAGTTAGGTGGGAAGCCTCAAAGATGTTTAATATCAACACTGTTGGTACCCATTCATCTCATAATAATTGACATAAATTTTTTTCCCTAGATGATAATAGTAACCTATGGACAAATATTTTTTATTAACAAGATATGAATACCTATAAGGTTAACCTTAACGATAAAATAGGAATTGAAATTCAAAATCCTAATTTTAAAAAATTAAATTATTCTTTTTATTAATCATTTGGTTGAATCTATTATAGAATTATTTTTTAGATCGTAGTAGTCATTTTATCTCACAGCCTACTTTTTCCGTTAGTGTGTTTGTATACATTCCCCATTCACTTTTGAATAAGGGAAAAGGTTCCCTTAGTGTGGTATCCCACTGTTGAACATTGTTCATGGGGAGTTGTTTACATATTAACATAGGATGTTTTGTGATTTTGGTACTTTGGTTGTAGTACATGGGGAATTTATGAATTGTATTATTCAGGTACATTACATGTAATATCCTAGGTAAATGAAGGGTAAGAGATTTTCATATTTATTAATATTTGTTAATTAAATATTAATTTTACTTTAAAAGGGTTGTTATGTTTGATAGCATACCTGATACGCAACAACGGGTTTCTTTGAAATCTTACATTGCACTATAATAAAATAATAATATAATTTTAAATGGATGTTAAATCCTAGCCATTGTATTGAAGGGAATAAATGAAACTAACTAAAACAAGATTATACATGTTTATTTTACATGTATTTACATTTATCTAATAAAAGTTATAGGCTCAAAATGTGATGTTATCTAATTTTATGCTTAATTTTCATTAAATGGTCAATTTACAGCCTTTTAATGGTGAAATCTAATTAGATATAGTTTTGGTCACTTTAATACATTCTAATTGACCAAATAAAATCCATCTTTATCATGGTGACATCAAAATTTACATTTTGTAATTTTTTTAATTTTTTCTGATAATGTTCATTTTTAATGAATAGTGAAAATAATGTATTTTAATTCAAAACACCATTTTAATCTAAAATTTTTATTTTGTTATATTATATTTTCAGTTGGGTTTAAAGTTTAATTTGAATATATTTTTACCATTTAATACAATTATGGTTATTGTAATTAATTTCACTATGAA
Source organism: Viscum album (assembly GCA_963277665.1). Classification (NCBI taxonomy): domain Eukaryota; kingdom Viridiplantae; phylum Streptophyta; class Magnoliopsida; order Santalales; family Viscaceae; genus Viscum; species Viscum album. The sequence goes on along the minus strand of OY728126.1, from coordinate 512,384,515 downwards.
TATGGACTTAAAAAAGTGTCAATATTTTGTTAGTTATTATTTCTTAAAAACACGCTATTTGTTTTAACAAGAAGAATTAATTATAAAATAAATTAATACAACTTTTATGTGTTTAATTTGGAAATTTATACATCATTTTTTAATTTATAATATACAATATAGCTCATGCTGAATTTTTGGTAGTTTTCTGAAAAACATCAACTTTTTGGTGAATAGTGAAACCACATAGTTGTAGTTAAAAAAACTATCTGATTCATTTAAATGAAATTTTACCACTTCAATGAATTGAATTTAGAAAATCCAACACACATGGTATTTTTAGTACGTAAATTTTGGTTCAATAAGATGAAAATATTTTTTGTTTAATAATAACTTTTGACTTTTATTTACAGCAGTTAAAGGTAAATAAGGTCATTCATGGTAAAAAGAATATTATAATAATTCAAAATTTCTTTTAAAATTTTCCTTAACATTTTTATTGATTAATTTACGATCATGGGAATCCATTGGTCAATTTTTGGACACCATAGAGCCACTTATTAATGATAATGACACTTTAGATTCATTAATTTAATGTAAAGGAAAAAATGACATAAACAAATATCTTTTAATAAAATAAAATTTAGTTGTTGTCATATATGTAATATTTTTAACTATAAATATTCAATGGAAATCTAAAAATATTTCAAACATCATAGTATTTTGTATATAATTTTTAGACATCGAATAAATTAAATTATTTATGACACAATAATGATAGAGTGTTTACCTTATTAATAAATCATTTAAATAAATAAGTTTATAAATACTAAAATAACTTCCAAAACTATTCCAATTATTATTGGATGATTTTATTTCTACCATGAGTCATCTTATCATCGAATCTATTGGTTTTTGGTTCTTTATAAACCGAATATCATTATATGATGAAATAATATTTTCACACTTTCTTAAAGAGACCCTCCTCCCCAGTATAAAATGAGACCATTTCTAACAAATTACACACACCTGTCAAGCCTTTTGGCTCATCCAAAATCTTCTCAATTAATCTCCCTAAATCCCTATCTTCTATATAAAATCCATACCATAGGCAGAAGACCCTTCAACAAACAATTTTGGTTCACACCAAGGGGAGTTATCCAAATTAAAGGTAACAATTTCACTTAAATTATTTTCTATTATTTTACATCTGTAACCGATTAACTATTTATATTCCTATATTTTATAAAATAAATATTCCTAAATATACTAGAATGTTTTTATGATAAGGATTTGAAATACACTTACATAAACATCCATCTAAGGTGTGTAGAACATAATGTTTTTGTGGATGGAAAAGTAGCACCTTACGACATGAGGATTGTTCAGTTACCTCCTACCACCTCTCATGGAGGCCATTAGGATGGAACTGTATTTATATATGATATATATTATGTTTATTTTTTCTTTATTCTTCTGTATTTTTCATTTATATCATACCCTAATGTTTTTCATTATGGGTAAAAATGATAATATCATTTGAGGAAGTGAAGACTACCACCCGCTCAAAGTAATATGGCTTGTTAATGCATTATAAGGGACATATAAAGGATCATGTTAAATCATATTATATGTTATATTATACTGGAATTATAATATAACTATGTATCATTATATTTTTATTCCATTAAAATTATAAATAGAAATGAAAGTAGTGTTCTTGCGTACGTACGACTTACCGTCTCCATGAACGTTGTATTTCAATTTTAAACTCTAAATGATATATACTATTATAAATATATATATATATACATACTGGATATATATGATATATATGATATCTAAATAATTAATCTCATGCTGGATATAATTTATTGTTGACAATATGGACAACTAGTAAATATAAGTTGTTCATTTTTTACTCAAGTACAAAATATAGACAAAACGACCATTATTAACTTAAATGATTACATAATGTTTATAACATGTAAATTATTGATATATAACGACAAATATACTTGAAAATGGTTCTTATGAAATTAAAAATTAACTTTAGTTTATTATTTAATAGATTAAAGAACAAACCGGTCAAGTCGGACATGTGGTAAGGGACTTCATCTCAATCTCCTTTTATTGAGGCATATTTTGTTCTAATACATGACATTATTTTATACGCTGTATATGAACCCTTGAATTTTTAGTGGGAATATTTTTCTACAAAGGGTTTTACTAAATAAAAAAATGGAATGTTTCTTTTTATATATGTGGTGAAAATGATCTTTCTGCCATCACACGTATTATTTGATCATTTGCTTCATCAACAAGTCGTACAGTTTTCAAAAGAAAAAAAATATTATATACACTTTTACATATTTGGGTATTGAAAATGGTTTGTGTAAAGTATTATATTATGTCAATATTTTTATTTGATATTTTGTGATTGAAATGTTGAAATGTTATCATTCCTTTATATTTGTTTTATGTGTTATTATTTTATAGTTGTACATGGACATTTGATTGGTGGTTACGTGATAAAAAGATGAAAGGTCGTGCCATGAAAACTAGGATGGGTGGTTACGTTATAACCTCTAATGCATTGGGTGTGAAAGTTAGCTTTATGGCTATTCCATTTAGTGATATGTGTGGAAGTTGATCGTATGGTTATTCCATTTATATATGTTTATGTCCCAAGTTAAATTTATATGTTATGTGTTATTTATATGGGTTTTATGGTAATCCGTTCATTACAAAATGGTATGTAATGATATTTTAATCAGTGAAGAGTATTTACAACTTTATAAAGGTAAAAAGTTTTACTTATTATGAAGTATTCATGGTTTACTAGTTGTTTTTAAAAAAAATAGTTTTACTTCTTTGTGTATCACCAAGTGAGATTTTTATTCTCATATCATGTTTTGAAATTTTTTTCTCAAGACTTAAAAAATAATAGGGTCAAGGATGGGATCAAGGGAATGTCATGCTATATTAAACAGGGAACTTGACATGACACTTTTTTCAATTTTTTTTGTTTTTGTTTTTCAAAAAAATAGAAACAAAGTATAAGTTTATAATTTTTATTTTTTGAAAAGAAATGTAATAGTTATGACCTAATTCTCTAAAAACCTAAACCTGAAAAGATCCACATTGTCAATTATTATCCTAATTCATGATTATATATGTTTCAAGGTTGGTCCCTTATAGTTGGGATCATAGGTCGGTTTAGATGACTTTATGAGTTATGGTATTATTAAATAAATGTCTATAAATTAATTTATGGTAATATTGAAATGATATAGAATTTACAGATTACCATGTTGCTTCTCCTAAAATATTTCTATGTTCATAATGTTTTTCCACATAGGGAACATGGTAGCTATGTTGGGATGACATCAGGAGGAAGACAACCTTCCAAATCCGGAACCTGAGATGGTTGGAATTGGAACTGAATAGTTTTTCGTAGTGATGTCACATCTGAATCAAGATATAAATGGTGGTGTTATACATGAACATGATCATCCAGATCAACTACAGTGGAACTTTTCAGTCGTATAGCATTTCATGAGGCAACATCCCCCATCATTCAGAGGATCAACTCACCCTATGCTTGCTGAAGAGTGGATTAAAGAACTAGATAAGAGTTTTGATGTCATGGGGTGTTCAAAAGACAAAATGGATAGTCTCACTATTTATTGTTTTGAAAGTGAAGTTGATCAGTGGTGGTCAATGGTGAAAAATATCAGGGATAGTGGGAGATTGATTCACTTGATTGGACTGAATTCAAAGGTATGTTTCATGAGAAATATTTTTCTTAATTGGTTAATCTTATAATGGATAAATAATTCTAGGAATTAAGGAAGGAGGATGTCTCTATGGCTTCTTTTGAATCAATGTTCACTCGACTAGAAAGGTATGTAACAAATTTCATCTGAGATCTTGATAGTAAGATAAATCAATTTTACTCGGAACTAAATCCACGATATCTAAGAGGATTAGCCTATCATGAGTTCAAAAGATATCAAAAACTTGTTCTATGTGTGGAGATATTGGAAATTGAGTTTTCAGATGATCAGTTGTTCATTAAAAAACAACAGAATAAGAGGTGCAGTCGGTAGGAAAAGGGAATGAATTCATAAAAGAATCCTGGAGGTAAGAAAATTAAATAACCAACTTTTGAGAAGTGTGGTAAAAATCATCTTGGAGAATGTTTATCAATGTCTAGAAAGTGCTTTTGGTGTGGTATGTCTTGACATATTTCTCATAACTATAATTAAGATGATCAAGCAGTCAATGAAAAGCCATCTGTAAGATGTTTTAAGTGTAATGAAATTGGTCATTATGCAAATGAGTATCCTGCAAAGAACTCAACTGAGGGAAAGAAACCAGAATACAAGCATAATGGGGTGGTGAAATCCTGTGCAACTAATTCAAAAAATTATGGGCCATCAAATGAAGTAGTATCAGGTATACTATTTATTTGGTAAGATTATGCCAATGTGTTATTTGCTTCAGGGTCTACATACTCTTTCATTTCTAAGAATTTTTCTAATAAATTGGGAATTCCATATCAAGATATGAATGCATAACTTACTATAAAAACACATGGATGAAATGTTGATATAAAAATATATCATAAGAACCTTTCTATCCATGTGTGTGGGATGAATCTACCTGAAAACCATATTGTTTTCCCTATAGTAGTTTTTGAGGTTATTTTGGGCATGGATTGGTTGTCAGTTTATTATGCTAAGATTGACTACAGAGATAAATAGGTTTTATTTCAAAAATATTTATAGTTTGTATACATGAATAAACCCATTATTTTTATAACACATCAAGAAGTTTAGAAAATAGTAAAAGATGGAAATGAATGTTAAATTGCACATAATGTTGAAAATAATGGAACTTTTTAGATAAATTATGTGCCAATTTTAAATTAGTATCTTGAATTTTTTCCTGATGATTTGGATGGTATTATACCTGACCGAGAAGTCGAATTTATTGTTGAATATGTTCCAGATTCTAATAAAATTTCAAAACCCATTATCGAATGGCTCAAATTGAACTTATAGAGTTAAAGAATCAATTGCATGAGTTATTAGATAAAGGTTTCATTAGACCTAGAACATCACCATGGGGTTCTCCTATATTGTTTTTAAAAAGGAAGATGGTTCAATGAGACTTTGAATTGATTATAGAGCATTGAATAACATCACTGTTAAGAAAAAGTATCATTTGAATCATATCGATGATTTGTTTGATCAACTCCAGGGAGATCCGTATTTTTTGAAAATTGACTTGAGATCGAGGTAACATCAGTTGAATGTAAAGGAAGTATACATAATGAAGATCACATTTCGTACTAAATATGGACATTATGAATTTTTAGTTATGACTTTTGGTTTATCCAATGCATCTGCAGTGTTCATGGATATTATGAATATAATTTTCCATGTGTTATTGAATAAGATTTTGGATGTGTTCATTGATGATATTATGGTTTATTAAAAAGTTAAGAGGATTATGAATGCCATTTATGGGTTATCTTTCAAAAATTATAAGAAAAGAAACTATCTGGTAAATTCAGAAAGTGTGACTTTTGGTTACAAAAAAATTCATTCCTTGGTCACAGTTTTTAATAAAATTGCATAAGTGTTGATCAGGCTAAACCAAATGTTTTTGAAGAATGTCCAAGGCCTACAAATGTAACCGAGATCCATAGTTTTCTTGGTTTGGAAGGTTATTAGAGAATGTTAGTTGTGAATTTTTCATGGTTATCTAGTCCAATGACTATGTTAACTCGAAAAGGTGTAAAGATTATTCGTACAAAAGAATGTGATGATTATTTTCAGGAATTGAAATGAAGATTGGATAATTATCTTTGTTTTGGAACTACCTTCTTGAAATGGTGTGTTTGTTTTTTACAGTGATGCTTTATTAAATATACTTGGATGTGTCCTTATGAAGATTGTTCAGGTAATTCCTTATGCTTCACTTTAATTTAAACCTCATGAGATAAATTACCATACTCATGATTTGGAATTAGGTGTTGTTGTTTTTGATTTAAAAACATGGAGGCATCATTTATATGGAGTAAAATGTGAAATATATACTGGCCACAAAAATATAATGTATATATCCACTAAGAAAGAATTTAACATGAGAGAGAGGATATGGCTGGAATTAATCAAGGATTATGATTATGCAATGGATTTCCATCCAAGAGAAGCAAATAAAGTGGTTGATTATTTGAGTCAAAAAATTAATGTCTCATTTACCTTGATATGTTTGGAATGAGATCCACTGGTTTTTGATATGATGAAAATTTGCATAGTAGTTTTTGGTGTAAAAAATTATTCTTTTTTGTTTCAGGTGTCAATGAGATCATCTTTATCAGAAAGAATAAATCAAGCATAGAAAGAAGACAGTGACTTGTAGAAAAAGATAGAGTTGGTTCAGATTGGTAATTTTCCTGATTTGAAGATTGAAAATTATTGTGTTTTGAGATTTGTAAAGAGAGTATGTGTGCCTTGTGATTCATAGTTTATGAATGATTTGTTATGTTAAGCTCATAGTTCTTTGTTTTTAGTTCATCCTGGTAGTACAATGATTTATAAAGATCTTTGAGATAATTACTGGAAGGATGGAATGAAATGATATATTGATGATTTTACTATGATGTGTTAGACTTATCAGCAGGTTAAAGCAATGTGGTAGTTACTGAAATGGATTCTTCAGTCTTTACCAGTGCCAGAGTGGAAATGGGAAAATATATACATGGACTTTGTTGTGGTATTACCAAAGACATCTCAAGGTAATAATGCAATCTGGGTTATAAATGATTGATTGAATAAATCTGGTCATTTCAATTCGATTAGAGATATTTTGTCTCTAGATCATCTATCTCGGTTGTATATTAAAGAGATAGTCAGGTTGCATGGAGTTCCCCTCTCTATTGTATCCGATCGTAATCCCAGGTTTACTTCGAACATTTATAAAGGCTTTCAGAAGTCATTTGGTACTGAATTAAATTTTTGTACAACTTTTCATGCTCAATCTGATGGGTAATCAGAATGAAGAATTCAGACCATGGAGGATATGCCAACTTCCTGTTCCCTAGATTATAAGGAATGTTGGGACCAACATCGTTCTTTTGATGAATTAAAAAAAATATTTTTCATTCTAGTATACAGTTGGCTCCATTTGAAGAAATATATGGAAAGAGTTTTCAAACTCTATCTTTTTGGGATGAAGTAGGTGAAAGAAATCTAATGGGATCGGAATTGATAGAAGATATGGAATAGAAAGTTCAGTTTATTAAAAATCACATTTGAACAGCTCAGAGTGGACAGAAAATTTATTCGGATAACTGGAGGAATGAGCTTTCTTCTCAGGTAGGTGATCATGTCCTTCTCAAAGATTCTCAATGTAATAGTGTAATGCGTTTTGGTATGAGGGGAAAGTAGAGTCCAAGGATCATTGGACCTTATGAAATCCTAGAGAAATTTGGATCAGTTGCATACATAGTATCTTTGCCTTCATGATTATTCTAGGTACACAATGTTTTTCATGTATCGATGTTGAGAAATAATATACCAGATCCATCGTATGTTTTGAGCCCAGAGGTAGTTCAGTTGGAAGAGAATATCTCTTATGAAAAAAAACTAGTCCAGATTCATGACCGAAGATATACAATGTTGTGGAAAAAGGTAATTCACTAGGTAATTTTTAATTTGGAAAAAACTATATGGTTGAAGAGGCAATGTGAGAATCTAAAAATTTTGTGAGGGATAAATACCCAACATATATTGATATGTGAATAAAAATTGCGAGGATGAAATTTTCAAAAGGGGGGAAGGATGTAACATCCTAGGTAAATGAAAAATAATATATTTTCATTTTCATTAAGATTTGTGAATTAAATATTAATTTTACATGAATAGTTTTTCTGTGTTCGATAGTATAACCGATACGCAATAATAGGTTTCTTTGAAATCTTATGTTGCACACTAATAATATAATATTATTATTTTGAATGGAAGTTAACTAATAGACTTTTTATTGGTGAGATCAACAAAACTAACTATAATACGATTATACATGTCATTTAAATGTATTTACATTTATCCAATAAATGTTAGAGGATTAAAATGTGAATAAATCTAAATTTAAGCATAATTTACATTAAATGGTCGATTTACCGCATTTTAATAATGACCCATCATTAAATATAATTTTGGTCACATTAATACATTCCAATTTACCAAATAAAATCCTTCATTATAATGGGTACATAAAAATTAACATTGTGTAAATTTTTGGATTTTTTCAAATAAAGTTTATTTTTAATGAATATTGAAAAATATTGTATTTTAATTCAAAACTGTGTTTTAATATAATTTATTTATATGGATATATTATCGTTTTAATTGGTTTTAATGTTTAATTAGAATATATTTCTACCATTTAATACAATTTTGTTCATTGGAATTAATTTTACTTTTAATATTGACATAAAAAAGTGTCAATCTTTTGATACTTATTATTTTTAATAAAAACATACGAATTATTTTAACAAAGTGAATTTATTATAAAATTAATAAATAAAAATTATATGTTTTTTATTTGAAAAAATAGAGATCATTTTTGAATTTATAATATCAAATATATATTAGGCTGCATTTTTGGTAGTTTTATGAAAAACATCAATTTTGGAATAAAATAGAAACCACATAGTAGTTGTTAAAAAACTGACATTATCATTTAAATGAAGTTTTACAACATCTGTGAATTGAATTTTAAAAATCCAACATACATTGTTGTTATTATTAATTAATATGTTTTTCAATACGATGAAAATAATTTTTAGTGAATATTAACTTTTGACTTTTGTTTACCACGGTAAAAGGTAAATAGAGTAATTCAAGGTAAAAAGATTATATTATAATAATTCAAAATTACCTTAACAATTGTACTAATATTATTGGATGTGTAATGACTGACCATGGACCTTCTTGGTTCGATTTTGGGACCCCATGGATCCACTTATGAAAGATAATGAAACTTTAGATTAATTAATTTAATGTAAAGGTAAAAATCACATAAAAAATATCTTTTAGTAAATTAATTTTTATATAGTGTTTTTTAAGTAATAATTTTTACTAGAAATATATAATGAAAATAATTAAATATTTCAAACATCATGGTATTTTTCTTTATAATTTTTAGACATCTAATAAATTAAATTATTTATGACACAGTAATGATGTAGTGTTTACATCATTAATAAATCATTTAAATAAATATGATTAAAAATATCAAAATAACATCCAAAACCTGTACAATTATTATTTTCTGATTTTATTTCGACCATGATTCATCTTATATTCGACTATAATGATTTTATTACCTTTATATATCGAATATCAAAATATAATAAACTAATACTTTCACACTTTATTAAAGAGCCCCTTCTCCCCCTTCTAAAAGAAGACCATTTTTATCAAAATCCACACACCAATATAGCCTTTTGGCTCTTCCAAATACTGCCCAATTAATGTTCCCTACATCCCTCTATTACACATTGAATCCTTACCTTATTTAGAAGGAACTTAAAAAAACAATTTTGATTCATAAAAAAAGTGTGTTACCCAAATTAAAGGTAACGATTTCCCTTAACTTATTTTCTTTTATTTTGTTTATCCAACCTATAAAATCTTTTTATTACCTTATTTCATAAAAATACCAGTATCTTAAATATAATAGGATTTTTTTATGAGAACGATTTTAACTACACTTACACAGACCTCCAACTAATTGGTGAAAAACATAATGTTTCTGTGGATGGAAAACTAACGCCTAACGAAATGATGATTGTTTAATTACATTCTACCTCCTCTCAGGGCTACCATTTTGATGGAACTCTATTTACATATGATATATATAATGTTTATATTTTCTTTATGATTTTTTATTTTCCATTTATATCATACCTTTATGTTTTCCATTATGATTAAACGCGATAATTTCATTTGAGGAAGTGGGGACTACTACCCCTAAAAGTGATATGACTCATTATTGCCTTATTTGGGATGTATTAAGGATGGATTGAATTATATTACATATGATATTATACTATAATTATAATATACCTATGTTTTATTATGTTTTAATTCCATTAAAATAAGAAAAATAATAATTAAAATAGCATTCATTCGTACGTACAGCTTACCATCTCAATGAACGGTGAATTTCATTTCTTACCACAAAATGATATGTACTATTATAAATATATATATATTATAGATATATATGATATATATTTTATCTTAATAATTAATATCATTATTTATATAATGGACTATTGAAAATATGGAAAATTAGTAAATTTAAGGTGTTTATTTTTTACTCATGTACCAAATATTGACAAAATGACCATTATTAACTTAAATGATTACATAATGTTTGTAACATGGTAATAACTTATATAAAATTAATAATAAACATGAAAATGTTTCTTAAGGAATTAAAAATTAACTTTACTATATTATTTAGGAGATTAAAGAATGAACGGGTCAAGTTGGACAGGTGGGAAGGCACTTCATCTCATTCTCCTTTCATTAAGGAATATTTTTTTTATACATGACGTTATTTTATACACTCTATAAATACCCTTGACATTTAAATTGGAATAATTTTTAACAAAGTGTTTTACTAAACGACAAAAAGTAGTGTTTCTTTTTACATAAGCCGTGACAATGACCTTTCCACCACCACAAGTATTATTTGATCTTTGGATTCCTCAACAAGCCGTAATGTTTTTAAAAGAAAATAAATACCATATGAACTTTTATATATTTTGGTATTGAGAATGGTTTTGATAATTGATTATTTTATGTAAATTTATTTAAATGATATTTTGTTTCTGAAATGTGTAAATATTATCATTCCTTTATATTGGTTTTATGTGTTATGATTTTATAATGGTACATGAACATGTGAAGGGTGGTTAAATGATAAACCAATTGACGGGTGGTGCCATGAAAACCAGGACAGGTGGTTACATTCTAACCTCCAATGCATTGGGTATAGAAGTCGGCCATATGGCTTTTCAATTTAGTGATATGTGGGGAAGTAGACCGAATAGTTTTTCCATTTAAGTATGTTTATGTCCCAAGTTACCTTTATATGTTATGTGTTCTTTTTATTGGTAATATTGTAATGTTTTGGTTAAAAAATGGTATGTAATTTTTATTTATTCTGGGAAGAGTATTTACGACTTCATAAAGGAGAAAATTATTACTTATGATAATGTATTCATTTTTTACTTGTTGTTTTAATAAAATAACAGCATTCCTTCATTGTGTATCACTTAATGAGCTTTTTATTCCCATCCCATGTTTTAAAATGTTTTCACAGGACATGAGGAAGAAAATGGTAAAGGACAGGATTAAAGAAAATTCATGATCTCTTAAACATGGAAGTAGACATGACTATTTTTTCAAGAGTTTTTGTTTTGTGAAAAAAATTTAAATAGTGTAGATGATTCAAACATGTAATTTTTGAAATGAAATTTAATAGTTATGACATAATTCTCTAAATCTCTAAACCTGAAAAGATCCTCAATGTGGATTATTAACCTAATTCATGATTATATATGTCTTAAGGACGAGTCCATATATTACTCCCAATTGAGCTTTCATTGTGATAAATTGTAACACCCCAAACTTCGACATTATATTTCTCTTTAAATAATGCAATAGCTTGCCCTGTATGCAAATTCATGTTCTATAAAACCATGACTAATCAAACTAGCCTTTAAGAATAGTAATACCATATTTTTGAAATTTTATTAGTTATATTTTTCAAAATTGACTTCATTTTATGTTTGGAATATCAATATTACCTTACGGTGAATTTTTGGTATTTTTATGAAAAATATCTATTTTGATGAACAGTGAAAAACACTATGATATTGTTTAAAACTGACATTTATTTAAATAAATATTTATTGTATTTAAATTTATTTTTAGTAAAATTTGTTAAATAATACCTATATAGTTAAATATAATTCATTGGTGTCATTTTATAATTATATTAGATGTATAAAAGTTTATTGATTTATTTAACATCTTTTACCCAATATCTAGTCCCATTTGAAAATTGGCATGAAACATAATTTTATCACCTATGTTAATTTAATTTATAAAATCTGAGAGACACAATTGGAATTAGTATGTAAAATGTTGTTCAATAGGGTGAAAATAATTTTTAGTGAATAGTATCATTTGAATTTTATTTACCATGGTTAAATGTAAATAGGGAAATTATATGTTAAAATGATATTATCATTACCCTAAAAGATGTATTAATTCTATTTGATAACTGTATTTTTTCCAAAATCATCCATAGGTATAAAACAAGTTCCATTTAGTCCACTTGGATTATATTAGGATATTTATTATTATTTTATTTTAAGAAGAGTTAAAAGTGTTTAATTCAATGTTTAATAAAAAATCCATTTTTAATATTGGTGAATACATATGATAAATAATACTATAAATTTTCGTTATAAATATAAAATGATTTCCAACATCAAGGTATTTTATTTATAATTTCTACACATTAAATATTTAAATTTATTAATGATACAATGATGATGGAGAAATTAACTTATTAATGATTGATTAAAATAATTTATATTATAAATATAGTAAAAAATGTATATTGATGGTTTTGATTCATTCCCCGAATATTATAGTTTAATATGTCATTTTAGGATTGATTTAAATTATTTTTCTCGATGTAATCAAGTTTTAATGACTTTCACAAAAACCAAATACAAAATAGTGTCAAAATGGACCTAAAAGAGTTTTTAAAACTAATACTAAATTATTAATAGATATAGTATTCCTAAAAATATAAGGATTTAGCAAAGGATATATATACAGTTATATATATCAATAATGAACCACTTGATCTTTTCATGGCTATTTATAGTAATTTTATTATCTATTTATTATAATAATACAAGAATACATGGTAAAAGTTAAACTAGTTAACTTACTGTTAAATATATAAGATAAGGTTAATATGGTGACCTAAACCTATATAAAACCCATTGGTTGAGATGTTTTAGACTTAGAGCCACCATAACATCTAAATAAAATTTTTTTGATCCATTATTAACTGAATAAGATTCTATAATAAATTAATATTTCAAGAATTTCCTAAACTGACCCTAATCTCTCTTATAAAAGGGTACTTTCCCATCACTCAAAATCACACATCCAAATCCATTTTTCTTGTCCAACACATGATCAAATATCCTCCCAACTATCCTAACTTCTACCTATAGTCCTTACTTTTATTAGAAATTCAACTTAAGGATCCGTTTTAATAAAATCAAAAGGAACCACCCGAAGAGGATGTAATTATTTCATCACCTCTTTCAAAGTTCGTTTCTTCTTCCACATACCCATCCATTGTATTTTCCATTCCAGAATAATAAATACAAATCCTTTTCCATACTATGATGTTATTATAAATATGGTAAAAACATATTCATTATTCTATCCGTCCTATGAATGACAAAGTCACCCTATGTGTGTACGTACGACTGACCGTCTCCACGTCATTGTGTAGTTTGTTATTCAACACCTCATTATTTGGATGTGTATAATGATGAGTATAATTGTTTTAAATAATAAATATAATATTTAATTATTATTTATATATTATATACCGTGCAATTAAATATGATTTCACCATCAATAGAATGATATTATCACTTGGGTCTACATAAGGATTACTGTCTCCACAAACGTGATGATATTCCTTCCACATCATAACCATTCAAGACTAAATTTCATTTTATGATTAAAAAATAATTTTTAAGAACATAATATTATTATGGATATGAATCAAATACATCATATCTATGAAAATCTTTACTTACATTACAAAACATGTAAATGAAAACAAATCAATTAACACTCGAAACAATGATACTACTGAAATAATATTAAAAATGTAGTATTAGAAGAGAAAATATTATATCATATTACTGTATGTTGTTCTTAAATAATTTAATAACAATGATATAATAATTTTACATGAGGATAACATACCCTCGACCATGGAAAATTACTATGTAATGGTTAATTTTACAATCTCTTTACTTGACTGGGGCTGTTTATATGCAAGTATCTACTGTGACTTCTTTATCATTTACAACTATGTAGAATAAAAAATATATTTCAATACATTTTTACTATTTCCTAATATATGGTTTAATTTCATTTATACCGTTGTTTTACATTAAATAATTTTTTTGAAAGGAATATTTTAGTCATTTTCCAAAAAATGTACTTTATAAACTTTCCAAAATTTTATGGTTAGAATGTTTTTTATATTATACGGAGGGTGAGGTTATTTTACTACGTTATGACACCTTTAAAGATTCCCTTACAACCTTATAATAATATTTTCAAAATAAATTTTTTCTTTTATAATTATGTGACATTTAAAAGATTTCAAAATAGAAAGAAATATTTTTATCAAAGAGTGTTGATTTCATCTATGTCAACATCCTTTAATGGATTTTAAATTTGTTTAACGTTTATTTATTATGATACAATGTACCATTTTTTATTGGAGGTTTTGTGATATGTTTGACTGTGGAAGTGTTATTTTCATACCATTCATGGTTTGCTGTTAATGTATTAACATTTTGTATGATAGTTTTATTACGAATGTTTATTTTATGTTTCTTCCTTTTCATATGTGGAATGAATTTGACTTAGTATGTGATGGGTGGAGCCCACTATATCACCTTAATGCATTGATAGATTCAATCTGAAAAACTACTATCTTGGTACAAGGGCTTCGAAAAATCATATTTGTAGTCTTGTTAAGAGGCCTCGACATTGTGATTATGATGTCTGTAATTATGCATTAAATAATTTGGAAATTATATATTTATTTTAAATTAAATTATTAGAATAATATAATATCCATGTAAATAAGTAAATGGAATTATATGATTTATATTATCAATATTATGAAGAATTATAAGATTAAATGGAAGGGGTTTTATTCTTATACAAGGCCTAAAATTTTAATGCTTAATTTTGAATGTTTCTTCTCTATTGTTATCCTTACATAGAATCTAATATCACCCATTAATTATGATATATTTTTCCCATGATGTGAAGAAGTATATTATGATTAACCTTTAGGGATAGGCTAAGGGATATGAGTGTCTTCAATGGGGACAGAATATTGTTATTTTTTATTTCATGATGTAATGTAAAACTTATTTATGTATCTAGTACTTACAAGGATAGTAAACTAATTGGTGTTTCAAAATTTTAACTCTTGTGATCACTCCAATATTATGTAACAATGCACCGACTATGATTAACAAGGGTTGGGGAGTAACAATTTGTATCAGATGAACATTTAGTAAAAACCTAGGAAACATGATTTAGAAAAACTTTAATTAGAGAACATTACCCTAAGATAGAATTTGAGTATTAGTATAGAAGATCTTCCTAGAATTTTGGAAATGTAGAGATATTTCTGAATTTTCAAGAAATACATCCCAGTCTGGATGTGATCAGTTAGAGGCAGATCAAGAACATATGTACTATGGAAGGAAAACAACGACAAGGAGTTTCGGTCTTGACCTAGGGTATCCTTGTACATGACAATGGGCCTGGCTGCACTCTTAGTAACAACACTCCCTGGGGATATGTTTAGGATATTTATCCTTCTATTTAAAAACCATTATGAAGGATTTATGAGTAAATACCTCCTCAAGAAAACATTTTTTATGATTATGGAATATTTGCATTAACTGTTCAATATATGTAAGGTATTTTACTAGTTTAGAAATATGTATTGTGATTCATAAACTAATATGGTGTTTTCCATTGCATAAAAATGGTACCTTGTAGAAGGAATGGAAACTATATCAATATATGTAATCCATGTAGGGATATCCTTCCTATTTAGGAAAATTATATTGGAGATGGTGATGCAACTGGTGGTGAACAACATATAACCATACTAGGACAACACAGTCAGGTTGTGTGTAACAACCTTACCCATATGGAGAACCCTAATCCACAACACGAAGGATCAATGTCATACCGCTTCATGAGAAAACAAACATAAACATTCAGTGGGACGACAAATCCATTTGTAGTTGAAAAATGGATACATTCAATAGAGAAAATATTCCATGCTTTGTGGAGTAGCGAAAGGGAATAACTGGTCATGGATGCTTATCACATCACAAGAGATGTAGATCAATGGTGGTAATAAATTCAAAACACAAATAAGGATGAATAAGTATCAAATATAGAATGTTCTGAAATTTAAAGATATTTTAATTTAAATTTAATTTCCTTGAGGTCATTTAGAAGAAATGGAAATGATATTTCTAAGTCTAAGGAAAAAGGTGGATGTGAATAACATAGAGTATGAGGCTAATTTTACAAGGATATAAAGGCATGCATCAGATTATATATGTTACCCATGGGGTAAGTTTTCTCGATTCATTGATGAGTTAAAACCATTTCTATATTGAGCATTATACTCACAATCCTTCATATCATGTGAAATATTGTCTCATGTGCTATCGTGACAAAAAATAAATTCTATATGTTATAAGAATTTAAATAAACTCAATAGATGAAGAGATCTTCTGAACACTATAGAAATGGAAAAAAGGTATAGAAGGAAAAATTTAAATTTCCATCCTGTAGTAAATGTGGGAAGAAATACCTAGGTACTTTCATGAAGGGAATGAGATTCTGTTACAAGTGTGGTGAAAAATTACACCAAGCTCATGATTTCCAGGAAAAGAATGATACTGTCAATGTTCAATACAACAATTGTAGTGAAATATGTCATTATGAAGATTAATTTCGAATGTTCCAAGGAAACATACCATAGATAAGGCCAAGGGAGATAGGCGAAGCTTTTGTGATCACTACTACTGAGGTTGAAGCTTCAAATGATGCATTGATAGATAATTTAATAGTTTCCTCAAATTTAACAAATGTATTATTTGATTCTGGGTCATCACATTGTTTAATATTTTCCCAGTTTTCTAAAAAAATTAGATATTGATAATTTGATTTAATAAGGAAGTTTTCAGTCAAACCACTTAATGGAAGTATCATTGCAACATGTTTTTGTGAATAAGTTCCCATTTGAGAATATAAACATGCTTTATCTACTAATCTCATTATCATACACATGATTGAATTTTACATAATCCTTGGTATGGATTGGATTTCAGTCCATGATGAGAAAGTTTATTTTAAGAACAAGGAGATTAAAATTTTCAATGATGATAAGGAGTATATTTCATTTAGAGTAGAAACATCTCTATATGATTCTTATCTAGATACCCATAGTAGATCTACAAAATTCAATTATTAGGGTGGAAGAGAATGAAATAAATATAGGTGAGAAACGAAATTTTCAAATAGAGTATGTACCTATTGTGAAAGAATATGTTGATGTGTTTCTAGAGTATTTACCTGGACATACTCAATAATGAGGAATTGATTTTTTCCATTTATTTAATTACTTGTTCAAGGCCTATATCGAAGACCCTTATAGAATGGCCACTTTGGAATTAGTGGAACTAAAGAAAAAAATAGAAGAAAGGAGTAATAAAGGATTTATTCATCCTATAATTTATCAACGAGGAGCCCTTATTCTTTTTGTAATGAAGAATGATGGATCTATGATCTTGTGAACTAGCTATAGGGAGATCAATGCTAAGACAAAAAAGACAATGTATCCCCTACCTCAGAATGATTATTTATTTGATAAACATCATGGAGATAAACATTTTCAAACATTGATCTTCGATAATGATATCAATAGTTGTGTGTGAATAAATAAGACATTCCAAAGGCAGTATTTAGAACCAAGTATGGTCATTACGATTATACAATAATGCCTTTTGGACTGACTAATGCACCCTATGTTTTCATGGATTAAATAAATAGAGTTTTCATGGAATATATTGATGAATTTGTAGAGGTATTTATTGATGATATCGTTGTATATTAAAAAATATACGAAGATCATGAAAATCACAAGCACACAATTCTAAAGAATCTTAGATGAAATGAGTTATATGTGATGTTTAGAAAGTGTGAATTATGTCTTTAGGAGATTTATTATATTTTCCATATTTTCTCTAAGGATAGAATATATGTTTAACCTTCTAAGTCAAGAACAATACAAGAATGGCCAACACTGATTATTATAACCTAGGTTTGAAGTTTTATTGATTTAGCATGTTATTATTTCAATTTTGTCCGGAGTTTTTCCTAATTGGGAATCCCAATAACGATGCTCACACATAAAGGGGATAAATTTGAGTGAAAAAAGAGTGTGAAGAATGATTTGAATAACTGAATAGATGATATTTCAATTCTCATATATTGAATCTACTATCTGGGAAGGATGGATTTGTTATTTATAGTGAAGCATCGATGAAAGGAATGGGTAGTTTAATTGTGTAGAATGATATGGTTATTGTATATGGATCATGGTAGCTAAAAATTCATGATCAAAACTATCCCAGTCATTATCTTGTGTTATAGGCTATAATCATTTCTCTATAGATATAGAGACACTATATCTATGTTAAAAAATGTAAGATTTATACTGATCAAAAGATTATGAAGTATATATTATATCAAAAAGAAATTAATAGGAGGCCAATGAGATGGCTTGAACTACTCAAGGATTATGATTATACTATAAACAACCACTTAGGGATGGAAAATAGGGTGGAAAATGATTTGAGTAGAAAGGATCATTGATTTTTGAGAAAGATCAGAGATGTAATGGATTTTATGTCCATTTATCTAGTAAAGATGTATATGGGAATAATCGTAGATGGTTAAAAATCAATAATTTTTCAAATGGATGAAAAATTATCTTTAATAGAAAGGATAATAAGTACTCAGACTGATGATGAAGTGTTTAAAAAAATTAATACTATGAATGATTTGATATTGATCAACTTTTTATATGAAGATGGAATTTTGATATTTGGGAAGAGACATTGTGTTCCTGATATACTTGATCTAAAAATGGAATTGTTGGATTATGCTTATAGCTAAACTTTCTCTGTACACCTTGGTAGCACTACGATGTATTGAGATTTGGGGGATCAATTTTTGTGAGACAACATGAATAGAGAGATTGACAATTATTTTTCAAAATGTTTGGTTTTACAAAGGTTAAGGTTATAAGACAACATCCAAGAGGAGTCTTGAAACCTCTTCCCATAGCTGAGTGGAAATGGAATGATCTTATGATGTAATGTTTTACGGCTCTACCAAATACACCTAGATGGAATAATGAAATATGGTTAATTTTTTATCATATTACTATGTCAACACGGTTTCTTGCTATAATAGAAGACTTACCACCTGAATGTTTACCATTTCTATATATTAATGAAGTTGTAAGACATCATGGTGTACCCCATTGGATTATTTCTGATTACGATATGTGTTTTACATAGAGATTTTTGAAAAGCCTTTAGAAATCCTAGGACACTAAACTTCGTTTGAGCCCTTCGTACCACCATAAAATAGATGGGCAATTAAATCAGACTATTCAAACCATTGAAGAAAATTTTAGATCATTATCACTTGACTTGCATGGTATGTGGGATCAATATTTATTTTGTTATAATTTTACTATAATAATCTAATCCATTCATGTATTCAGATGGCACCATATGAATCTTTATATGGAAAGATATGTCTCACACCAACTTGTTGGGATGATGTTGTTTAATGAAAACTCATACGCCCAGAACATGTTGAAGTAACAATGGAAAAGGTGATGATTGTCCAAACCCACATCAATGCAGCTCAAAGTATGAAAAAAAAATATGATGATAACTGAAGGAAATATTTTTAATTTCAAGTAGGATAACAAGTTGTCATAAAGGTATCTCCTTGGAAGGGTGTTGTATGATTCAGAAATAAGGGTAAATTAAGTCACAGGTAAATTGAACCTTTCAAAATTCTAGAATGAATTGGAGTTGTTGATTATCGTTTGGCATTGTCTCTAAGTCTATCCAAAGTTCATAATGTGTTCCACTTATCACTGTTGAGAAATTACAGGCCTGACCCAACACATGTACCCACCAATGAAGAAATATAATTGGATCTCGATCTATCTTATTGTGAAGATCCCTTTATGCTTCATGATACGAGAAAACAAGTGTTTGGAAACTGGACTACTCGTCAGGTAAAACGAATATAGAGAAACCATAAAATGGAAGAGGATACTTGGTAACATGTGGAACTTATGATGAACAATCACTCAAATATTTTTATTCTATAATATTATAGAAATTTTTAAGACAAAATTATTTTAAGGAGGGATGAATGTAACACCTCATTCTTCCATGGAATGTTTATCTTTGACTAATGAAAAAGTTTTCCCTGTAAGCATGATCGAGTTCTAGCGCACCATAACAAATCAAACTATCTGTAATGAATAGTATTAAATTCTTTTTGAAATTTAAGATATTTTATTTTTCAAAATGGACTTCATTTTAGGATTCAAAATATCAAAATTATGTTATGGTGATTTTTTGGTATTTTTCTGAAAACATTCATTTTTTGAAGAATACTGTAAAACAATGCGTTATTTTTCAAAACCATCTTTTATTTAAATAATTATTTATTTTATTTAAATTTATTTTACGTAAATATAGTTACATAATATCTATATTAGTTAAATTTAAGTCACTTCCGTCATTTTATTATAAGATTAGATGTATAAAATTTTATTGAATCTTTTAACACCTTTAACCCACCTTCTTGGAACAATTGAAAATATATATAAAAAGTAATTTTATCGCTTCTATGAATTTAATTAAAAAAATATTTGATTCTTGGTTGAAATCAGTATATAAAATTTGATCCAATTGAATAATAATAATTATTAGTGAATAGTATCTTTTCAATTTTATTGACAACTTTTAGATGCAAATAGGGTAATTAAAGATAAACACGATATTATAATTACCTTAACACATGTCTGAAATCTATTGGATGATTGCATTTAGACCAAAACCAACCTTACAACTAATATATTATCCTTTTTTCCACTACGATTAGATTAGGACATTTTTTATTATTTTATTTAAAGTAGAGTTATAAGTGTTAAATTTAATGTTTAATAATTAAACTATTTTTAATATAGGGTTGTACAGAAGATAATGTCGTCTATATGTATTCATTATGAAAATAAAAATCTTTCCTACATCATGGTATTTTATTTTTATTTTTTAGATATTAAATAATGAAATTTATTTATGACACAATGATGATGGTGTAATTACCCTATTAATGAATGATAAAAATAAATGATATTATAAATATCAAAATAAATGTAAATTAAGACTTATGATGAATTAAACAAATTTTATAGGTTAATATGACATGGTAATATTGATTTAATTTATTTGTTTCTATGCAATCGTGTTTTTTTACTTTCACAAAAACCAAATACTAAATAGTTTCAAAATTGACATAAATGAGTTTATAAATCAAATACTATGTTACTAATTGATATAATATTCAAAATATGCTATGTTTTGGCCAATGGTATTATAAAATTATGAATATTTCAATATTGAACCAATTGGGGTTCTCTTGCTTTTGTATAGTATGTTTATTAACCATTTATTACAATAATACAAAAATACATAATAAAAGTAAAACTATTTAGCTAAGAGTTAAATCTAAAAGATAAGTTTAATATAGTGACATAAACCACTGAAAAAACTATTATATGAGAGTTTTTCTACCCAAACCCAACTTATCCTAGAAATAAATCATTTTGGATCCATTCTAAACAGAATATAATTGTATAATAAATTTATATTTCAAGTTTTTTCTGAAAGGTATACTCACATCTCTTATAAAAGGGTGCTTCCCCTTCTCTCAAAATAACACCTCCAAAGCCAAGTGGATTGGAAAACCCCTACGCAAATATCCTTCCAACTACCCTAACATCAAATTAAAGGCCGCAATTTGATAAAAAATTCATCCTAACGATCCATTTTTGTCAATTCAAATGGAAGAACCTGAAGAAGAGGTAATTTTTTCACCACCTATTTCAAAGTTCATTTCTTCTTCCACATTATCTTTATTTGTTGTTTCCGTACAATAATTCTTACTCTTATACCATCTACATACTGTGCTTTTATTATAAATATGGGACAACAATAATCATTATTCTATCCATCCTATGAATGACATAGTCACCATACATGCGTACATACAGCTTATAGTCTCTACGTCATGGTGTAGTTTGTTATTCAACACCTCATTATTTGGATGGGTATAATAATGAGTATAATTGATGTAAATAATAAATATAATATGTCAGTGATTATTTCTATATGATATAACTTACAATTACATAAGATTTCACTATCATTAGAATGATATTGTCACTCATGTGTATGTATAGATTACCATCTCCACGAGCACGATGAGATTCATTCCCCATCGCAACCATTCAAGTATAAATTTCATTTTATTTTTAAAAAATAACATCAAATAACATAATATAAATCTGGATATGAATCACGTACATCTTATTCATAACACACATGTCTTACATTACAAAACATATAAAGGAAATTGACTCAGTTAACAACCGAAACAATGATAGTACTGAAATATTATTAACAAAGCAATATTAGAAGAACATATATGATATCATATATATATATATATATATGTTTTATGTATAATTTAATAACAATTATTTAACTATAATACAGTAGGTTAAAATACCCTAAAAAAAGTACAATGTTAGTGTTAATTTAACAATCTATTTATTTGTCTGAGATTGTTTATATGAAATTCTGTATTGGATATTATTTCTCATCTACATCTGTGCTTCATAAAAAATGTATTTCAAAACATTATTACTATTTCCAAGAATATATTTTAATGTCATTTATTACCTTTATTTACTTTTTATAATTTTTTAGAGGAATCATTCCTTCGTTTTCCAAACAAGGTACTTCATAACGTATTGGAAAAATTAAGGTAAGAATGTTTTATAATTTATACGGCGGGTAAGAAAGTTTTCCACCATTATAACACCAACGAAGTTTCCATTACAGTATTTTAAATATATTTTTGAAATAGAAGTTTAATTTTATAATTATGTAAATTTTAAATTATTTTAAAATAGAATGATATATTATTCACAAATAGTTTTGATTTCATCTATGTCAATATCCTGTGATGGATATTAAATTTGTTTGATGTTTATTTATTATGATACAACATTCTATATTTTATTGAATGTTTTGTGATATGAATGATTGTTCATGTTTTTTATATACAATTCATGATTTATGGTTAAAGGATTATCATTTTGTATGCTAGTTGTAATATGATTGTTTATATAATGTTTCAACTATTTCATATGAGGAATGCATTGGACTTATTAAGTAATGGGAGGATCCCGCTATAGCTCCATGATGCATCAGTAGGTCTCAAGAGACAAACTAGTGTCTTGGAACAAGGCCTTAACAAAATCTTATTTGTAACCTTCACACGAGGCCTTGACAATTTGGTTATGATATTCGTCATTATGCATTCCATCCTTATATAATTAGCTACTGATATTGCATGTCATTATTAAACTAGCAGAATATCCATGTGAATAAGTAAATGGAATTATTTTATTTATCTTTACCATATTATATGGAATTTTATGTTTCAAAGACTTGTGTTTTAGTTTTATACATTCTCGTAAATGTTTATTCCTATTTATGAATGTTTCCACTATATATTTATCCTTACTGAGCATCTGATATCACCCCTTTCTTATGTTTTCATTTTCCAAGAATGTGAAGAAGTATATTATGACCGGCCTTCATTGATAGGCTATGGAATATGAGTGTGTTCTATCGGGACATAATATTGTTGTTTTTTTTATTTCATGATGTAATGTAAAGCTTATGTATTTATCTAGTAATTACAAGTCTATTAAACTAATCACACTTTTGAGACTTTTTTTAGTGATCATTACAATGATATATAATAATGCACTAACTCTGGGTAACATGGTTCAAGGCGTTACATGAATATTATTTTTTTTATTTTCATCGAATTGTTATGAGGAAAATTCATTCACACGTGCATGTAGTATGATGCTAGGTACTAGTATACCACAAATGGAGATCTGTAATGATCATTATGAAATTGTAGGGTTGTCTTGGATACTGGGATTCAAGGTTACCTAGGATGGTTTGTGATAAATTGGAATCGAACGAGGCAGTTGAGCTTTTTTCCTGAAGTTAGTATGAATTTTTGAAATCTTATTGGGACATATGAAGTAGTTGTGATTGAGTTCTTGGCCAGATCTCACCATACTAACATATAAGTCACTAGGGGGTAGGGATATGCATCTTATGAATTAAAACTAGAAATTTTCCCAATTATTTTTTGGATAGAGTGGAATCCCATTAGGTTGATCCATCTACTGAAAATAATTTCCATTATTGCTCACATTGAGTGTTAATAAAATTTCGTCCTTGTTATCTACTAATGTTTTGTAGCACCATGCCTATAATAAGATGTAAAAATAGGATCTAGGATTACATTAATTATGAACTATAAAAGGAGAATCCTTTAGTGGACCCAGATCCAGTTGATGGGATAATGTGCATTCTCCAAGCTATTGGACAAGTACCAACTCTAGTTGTTGTTTTGTCTCTAATAGTGGAACCTGAAGGGGACATTCCATAAAATAATTTTAAATAATTTCATTTCCTTAATACACTATTTATTAAAGTCTCCACTAATCCTAAATAAGATAAGGAATGGATGGGAATGATTGAACACACGATTGAGTTCTTGGACACACTGAATGATATAAAAGAAATGTGTACCATCATCGTGTTGAATGAACTAATTGGGAGATTTTGGGACACAATGTTGATAGAAAATAAGAATGAGGGAATAAAATAAAAATGTTTCAATTTTATTTCTATAGATTCGATCTATCCATAGTCAATGGTGTTGGCCATGGTTGTGGAGTTTTTCAAGCATGAGCAGGCCCATAGAACTGTGACAGAGTATTCAAATCGCTTGGCTGAGTTCATGCAGTTATCACCTAATATTGTATATAATGAGAAGATTAAGGCTCAATGGTTAAAGATATGACATTCATCATATATTCATTTTTAGGTTTTCTTGAGGAATCAATCTAATTTTTCTAATGTACTGGATTGGGTGATGATGTTCTAGCTTGACCTTGTTGGAAAGTAATGATTATCAGGTGTAACTTTTTCTCCCAAAGGAAGAATTAGTTCACTAAATGAATTTCAAATG
The DNA here is from genome assembly GCA_963277665.1 of Viscum album. Taxonomy (NCBI): domain Eukaryota; kingdom Viridiplantae; phylum Streptophyta; class Magnoliopsida; order Santalales; family Viscaceae; genus Viscum; species Viscum album. The sequence continues at coordinate 512,359,112 of OY728126.1, read as the reverse complement.
TGTGATGATTCTCGCATTAATTTAGGATGAAAAATTAATTCCAGAAATCTTATTGTATTATGAGTAAGTCCTTTAATTCAATATTATTGTGAAAACATATGAAATTCCAAGAGCGTTTTTACTGATGAACCCAAGAACTATAACTCTTGTAGATGTTCATGACATTAACAAAGATTCTACAACATATTATTACACCGTGTAGTGGTACATGATCATCAAATTCTCCTAATATTTTGGGGAAATCAAAATCTTCATGTATAAAAGGGTCCCATACATAGGAATATATAATGAAGATACTTCGTAAAGTGGAAGTGTCTCTAGAAGAAGCGGAGACAAGTCCAACAACTATGAGTGGTTCCATTGCTATATCATCATCATCAGTGACTTCCCTTTTTTTGATTCTAATGCATCTCATTCAATTATTTCAACATGAATTGTTAATTTCATTAATCATTATATGTATCATTTATTTTAATGGTATATTACTACACCCATTTCAATGAAGAGATATTGGGGTAACACTTGTTCCTATGTTATCTGCTCAATATAAGATATCAAGAATTATTTGAGTTTTATGGTTGACAACATGGAACATTATGACATCATTTTCAGAATGGATTGGATATTTTATAGTAAAGCCTATATTGATTGTTATATTTAGGGAGTCTACTTTCCTACTCCCCATGGACTCTATCCTTTGTTTCCTATAGAATGGTATCCTAGGATGAGTAGAGTCGGTACTTCTTATCCAAATTTAAGGAAATAAATATCAGTGTCTTCCATTGATATGGAGTGAGAAAATTTGTGTGGTGATCAACATAATGTTATTTTTGATTTTCTCAATGTGTTTACTTTTAAATTATCTATTTTTCCAAGAGAACGTGATATCATTATTCCATTTTACTAATTCTTGGTACTCATCCAATTTCTGTTTCCTCATCCAAAATAATTCTATGTAAAATGAGATAGCTGATGTTATAATTTTATGATTGTATTGTGAAAGGATTTATATGCCCGAGTTTGACACTATGAATGGAGACATTTCTCTTCTCTAATAAATATTATGTTTCCATTCATTTATTTATTGACTATCGAAATCTCAATCGAGTTACGGTAATGCAATTTTTTTTCATCAATGAATGATTAAGTTATTGATCAATTGAAAATGGAAATGTTTTTTTTTCAAGGATTGAAATTTGATATGGTTAGGATTATATTAGGATAAAATAATATAAAATTCATAATAATATTTTTTGGAGTAGGTACAACCATTATGAGTACCTTGATTCTTCCATTGGTCTGACAAATGCTCATGCTGTTTTCACGGATTTAATGAACATGTTTTTCTACAAGTATCTAGAAACCCTTGTGGTGGAACTTTTAGATAACATCTTTATCTACTCCAAGACCAAGTATGATCATGTCTCTCATCAAAGGATATTTATGAGTCTACTAATAAATCACCTGCTTTATGACATGTTTTTAAAGTGTGATTTTTAGAATTGGTAATTGAAAATGTTGGGACACAAGGTCTTTGAAAAAGTAATATCATTAAATCATGAGTTGGTGAAGGATATTGTGAATTGGGTACAACCATGTAATGTCTTAAAAAATTATATAATTATAGGCATATATGGATATTATCAAATGCTTGTGAAGGACATATTAATGTTGGATTATCTGATGGATTCAATAACTCGGAAAGGGATGAAGTTTTCTTATAATGATAAATGTAAGACTTCTTTTTCAAAACTAAAATTTCATCTGACATTTACAGTAGTGTTAAATAAAATATAGGCTTGGGAAAGCTATGAAGTATTTTTTGATACCTCGGGATTAGGCTTAGGTTGTGTTATTATATAGGTGATCATGCTGTTTCTTGTATATCCCATCAGCTTATGCAACATGAGAAGAATTATCCTACACATTACCTTTATTTCGTTTCTGTGGTGAAAAATATTATATGTTGGATGCACTAACTTTTTGGTGGAACGGTTTACTACATATTCCGGCCAAAAAAGAACGAGTTATAGAATCTCTCCAAAATATTGCATTCTTTAATAGGGGTGTTAGGTGGAGTACCTAGAATTTTTTGACATTGACATTGTATATACTCTAGGGACAGAGAGTATCGCTGATGTTATTTTGATCAAGAACCATATAACCCATTCAGTGAATGAATCATTAGAAGAGGGAATATTTTGGATATATTTGCACAATTTCATATTGAAGTTTAGAATAATGGAGTGGAATTTTCTTTATCTAAAGATAAGTTGACATCCTCTCTTTTTGAGTAGATTCTTCGAGATCATGATCTTAATGATGAATTATGTAGCATTCGAGAATATATTTATAGTGGGGAGAAAATTTACCAGTGGACCTTCTCCAAAGAGGGTGTTTTATGCAATCAGAGTAACATAGTTGTACAGTTAGTGACATGGATGGCTATAATGGGGGATTTTCATAATTCCTAGGGGGCTGTGAATATAATAACCAATTTGATGTTCTATAAAATGTGGTGGTGGTTTTTATGGTTAGGTATAATATGGGGAATCTATAAGACTGTATCACGATACTACACACGCCTGATGGTGAGGGCCAAGAGTCAAAAACCTTCATGCTTACATCATCAACTTCCAGTCCCTATGTGGATGTGGGTGGAAATAACCATGGAATGTTTTTTAGGTATCCTCGTACCCCTAAAAAGATGAAAATTTTATGGGTTGTGATTGGTAGGACGACCAAGTCTATTCACATTATACCCATTCATGATACAACAAAAGTTGAGGAGTTGGGAAATAATTACATAATAGATATTATTTTTTTGCATCACCATAAAACTACTACAGTCTCTAATAGGGATCCTCGGTTCACATCCCCCTTTTGGAGATCCTTTTTAGAGGCACTAGTATCTCATGTCCATTTTGGAAATTCCTACCATATGTATTCATATGGGATGAAATAGAGATATATACAAATTCATAACGATATGCTCCGTGCATGTGTTATTGAATTTGGTGGGGCTTCAAATGATAACTGGGGGCAGGTTTAGTTTTTCTATATAAATATTAATGAGTACACGACCAGAATAGAACCATTTCTGAACATGTGTAGTTGGCCTTGTAAATCACCATCGTGTTTGTCAATGATTTGTGAATGTTCCTTTGTTTTAACCATCTTGGTTTAAGTAATGAGAAAAAAATCATTTATTAATTCATAGAATATTGAAAATTTAGATTTTATATAAGTCTTTTTAGGATCACTGTTGTAGACCTTTGGATTTCTCCATTGGTGACCTGGTGTTAGTAAAGTTTTATCCCCGGTTGGGTCATCCACGATATATGAGTTAAGGAAAGCTGGATCAATGAATTTTGGGATGTTTAAAGGTTGTTTAATAGGTGAGGAAAATATCATAACATTTATTACTTCCACCATTGATAATATCGATACATAACATTTTCCATGTATCACAGCTGAGAAAGTGTTTTATGGATCCTTCTCAGGTTTTGAGATAGAGTGATCTAGAGTTTGAAGCTGACTTATCATTGATTAAGCTTCTAGTCCTGATATTTGATAATAAGACCAATGTATTTCATGGGAGTATGATACATTTAGTTCGTGTGATATAACATCATGGTTTTAATAATCACAAGAAATTTAAACTCATGGAACTAATGAGAGAGATGTGGATTTATCTTTTTGGCATAAAATCATATTCATATTCGTTCATGGGACAAAATATTTAAAAGTGAGGAAGTTTTAACATCTCATTAGCAATATGAAACGTACAAATTTAATCATTTCATGGTTTTTCTGTTTCAATATTTGGGTGGGGCTAAGAGTTAATGGGGAGGATACCTATAATTTTGATGTTAGGGATTTTTTGGTTTCTCAGATTTAATGATATTTTTCAGTTATAGCTGGGATACACACCATGTAAATAGGTTACATGATGTGTAAGGATTTCCAGAGGCATTCTGTGAAAGGATTCACACCCCCGCCTATGATTTTATAAATATTCATCACAATTGAGATATTTTATTTCCTCCACTGCAGTTAAAAATACCACAACCCAAATCATTCCCTATTCTATCTTGAATCTATCGAAACATTCCAGAACCATTCATTAGGATTTCAATGATTATTTATATTGTGTTTTTATTCATGGGTATGCCCTATCGTACATTCTTTACAATTTTCATTTTCTCGTCTAGGATTTAAATAGATTATCCTAAAATTGATGGATGCATGCCCGGATGTATATGACCTATTTTATTGGTTGTTCTATGTGGTCTTCTACACCATCATTCTCATTGACGAGGGTCATTTTTAGTGTTGTGTATGTGGAAAATGTAAATTCTTCCATCCCTATTTTAAAATATGTTTATCCTTGAATTTCAATATTTATTTCCATTGATGACTTGGATTAAACATCTGAAAAATTTCCCACAATTGATTTATTAAAAACCTAATTCCAATGAAATTGGAGTTTGAAATTATTTTTCCATGAAACTTGGAAAAAACCACCAATTCAATTCGGCTATGGTTTTTTATGAAATTTTGAAAAATTATATTAGTGGAAACTATAACAATAAAATTGTACAATTTAATTGTGAATATACTTTTTAAAATTGATATAATTGGTTTTGAATGGATTTCAAACATGTGAAAATGGATTAAAATATTTTTATTAAACCTTTTTGTTTTATCATTCTATTGAGGAATGATTTTTATTATAACACTATTAGAGTTTTCATAATTTGAAATTGTGATTTTAAATGTGGGGATTGGATATAATTTCATTTATAGATTTTAAAATAAATTGCCTATAATTGATTGTGGTAGAGAAATTGAAAGCCTTAGGTATTTTGTTATTTATTTGGATATACTCTTTTCTATTATTACCCTCTAAAGCATTCATGTAGTGTGTTACATTTTTGTTGGGATAGTGACGTTTTGTCTTTGGAACATTTCAGTGGGAAATGTGTATAAACATATTACTAAGATCCCTTAAATATTGAAGAAACTTTTATCTGGAAATACTATCGTACCTATTTGGCCGATGAAAATGTGACATGAAAGTTTTATATTTTATATATAAATTTATTACAATGATCATTTCACTTCTATATATTCAATACAAATTTATAAAAAAATTTCTATATAATTTTTTTTATTTACGATATTGTTTTAGAAATATTCCATCACTTTTAAATCATTTTCATAATGTATATTTAAAAATGTGGAGTTTTATAGAATGATTTAATTAAATATGATTTGAAATTAAAAACAATTATTTTTAATTTAAAGAATTTATTTGGTTAATTATTTAAAAAATATATTATGGAATCATTACTGAGACACCACTTGGATTTTTTACTCACACCCTATTATTTAATCGATTACTTTTGACTTACTGAATGGATGTTTGAGTAAGAAAAAATACCTCTTGGAGGTGGTCCATCTATTGAATTTTATACATGTTGAGTTCTGTAATTAGGGAGTTGGTCTGTTTTTTTCTTTTGGTACATATGGTGTAGTTCTTTCTAATTGTATTCCTTCTTTATTCTGGTACATTACTCCCAGGGGAGAATCTATTGTTATGAATACTGTATTCTTTAATTTAATTCAGCTATGTTTTGTGGAAAATATGTTCCCACATTGATGTTTTAGGGTTCTATGTTCTAGTTGTTGACCCATGGGAATTAGAAACACACATCATTCTATGTTATGGATGGATCAATTATTATGTTACCAGGGTACCCAAGATGGTTAGTGATAATAAACATAATAGGGCTTCTAAATAACTTGATTCAATAAAATGAAATGATAGTTTTAAAAAAATAAAAAAATTTACAATTTATATAAAAAATAAATCCTTTAAATAAATTTTCAAATATCAGTGTAAGTTAATATTTTCCTAAATATTTCAAAAAATCTATATATTTCCTCAGATAAAGATTTTTATATGTTAAAAATTATTCATAATTACACCCAATAAATGCAATAATATCAAGTTTACAATAGGTAATTTTTTGAAGTATAAAATGAAGTTATTATAAATATAGTACATAGTTATTATAATATAATAAATAAAATTTCATTATTTATAACTTTTATACAAATTTTTAAAAATTCCAGTATTACTAATTATGAATTCTTTTTTGATGGAGATGTTATAAAAGTCACATTTGAATAATAATATTTTTATACTATATCACAGTTCCATTAATGAATATTGTTACAACTAAAACCTGTTATCAATCATATCATTAATTTAAACATATTTTTTGAGTTACATCAATTCTCCGCCCACCCAATCAACATAATTAAATGATTTCAATATGATTTTTAAAAAATAGTTTATCATGATTATAATATTTAAATGTTCATTTGTTGAAAAACCAGACCTAGTAAAAGGATTATAAACCATATATATATATAATGGTATGTGGGAAACATTAAGGTCACCCAAAAAAACAGAAATATATTCTCATATAATGTCTACATCAGTTAAATGTGATTTTATATACATTGAAGAGAAATATATTGTCAACAAAATAATAGGAAGTGGTAGTGGACTTGGTAATGAAAATGTTACTAAACAAAAATGATTATGTTTGTAGGTTGAAATAGAATAAACATAGCATTAATATTTAAAATAACAAATATTCATTTTCATGATATTGTAACCTTTCATTGAGGACATTTTTTATGCTTGAATACATGATGATATATTTAATTGATTTATTTGAATACAAAAATATTACTTAATCATTTAGTTGTCTTTTCCTATTAATTTACACCACTTTTAATCCCATTTTCCATTTATAAAAAAATAACATTAATAATTCTATATAAATTAATAATATAAAATAAATTGTTTTATAAAACAGATAAAAGGTTTAAAACATATTCCCCATGTATCTATTTATTTACTAAAACCCAAACTTGTTGATACATAATATGATAAAAAATATGAATTGAATTTCATATGAAATATTAATCTCTAGTATTTCAATAATATTATTCATATATAATATTAATTATTTCCAAAAATAAATAAATTACAATAATACCCCAAGAATTTTAGACCAATTTACAAAAGATATAAATTGGTAAATGATTTGTCACAAAAAATTAGATTTCAACATCTTGTTATTGATAAATAATATAATTTAATTATTAAGTCACATACCAAACACATGAATACCTTAGTCATATATTATTTGAAATCATGATAAATACATACCGAAAAAACCCTAATCATTAGAAAGCCTCTTTTAAATAATACATTCATCAAAAAAATTTAATTATTTATTATATAATAAAATTCCTAGAAATAAAATAACATCCATAATAAATAAAAATAATCATTTTATCATCATATAATTACACAATTTTATGGAAACCATTCATATAAAATAATAATTATAAATATAAATAATATATTTATCCTATATAAACATTAGTGTCTTAACATCCTTTACATGTTAATGTTTATCATTGTCATAATAATGTTTTTTTCCAAAAAAATATTTTTTATCCGCAAAAAAAATCATTTTATTTTCACCATTCAATGTATTCTTGAATATCATTAATGAAAACCCAGTTTAGAGTAATCCAAATGTGTTTCATAGTCCTTGTAACAAGAACATCCTAGAATAATAATACTATATAATAATTCACAAATCCAAATAAATAATCACCACAATATATCACCATTAATTATAAATATTTAAGAATAATTTTTCATCTTAATCAGTAATTAATCTTTCCTATAATATTAATTCTGAAACATAACCAAAGAATAGTCATTATCAAATAAAAAAATTTATAATATTTTACAAATTTAATATTTCTAAAATAATTCACACCATCATAATTTCAATAATATTCTCTTAAATATAATGTAGAATATTCATTAAATGAACAACCATTTTAATCATCTTCTATATATTTCTAGTTATGAAATTGATTTCTAAAATAAACATACATTATTCATTTTGAATTATCAATAATTAATGATACCTTATAAAATGTATTATTTAATTATATTCCATAATATCCCCATCTCATTTTTAAATAATCAATCAACTACCTTATTACCGTTAATTATAGATATAAAACCTTTTAATGTTCCATTAAGACATTACTATGAGTTATTTTCCCCAAATTTTGTACATGAACTAAATTGAATGTTGTTTATCATATGATATTTACACATTAAAATTCATATATATTCATTTTTTCAAATTATATGTTTCATGAAACATGCTATGGATTTTTTCGTTATTCTATCACATGGTCATCAATGGTAATCATAAATTAAAAATCTTCACAATTGTTCAAATTTATATTTTCAAATTTTCCAAAATACATGCCAATAAATTTTAATCTATTTTCATATTTTTATGTCTACACATGATGCACTATGTGAAGAGGGATTTGATAATCAAGAATCCTTTTTAGTGTATTCACCACCAAGAGAATCTATTCAAAAGCCACATCCACTTTATACGATGTTAATATAAATATAATTTCTATAAAATAAGAAAATCATTTAATTGAAAAATAATTTCCAATTTATTCAATACATACTCTAATTCATAATGGTTTTATGTTATTTTTCTATACATAATATCTAATGAATCTAAACACTACTATAATACTAACTGATGCAACGAAATTGTAACACACATTAAATTTAAATACATAACACTATAATTACTTCCCCCAAACAATAATGGCATAGTTTAATAATATAGTAGATATATATTCATTTTATTTAGTTAGTTATATTTAACATCACCCAAAATGTTCTTCAACCACAGTTCCCTTCATAGAAATACTCTACATAAAAGATTTCTTTATAACCTGGGGAAAATTGAGACATGAGAAATGATAATCTCAGGTTTTTAGTAGGGGTATATATAGGATATATCTGTCAATAATGGTATTCATGTATACTTTTATGAGAACCTAGTTAAAAATAATTATTCAATAAGAAATCCATTTGATACCAATAATAATAATTCATTTCATAAGGAGTTATCTCAATATAATAAAAATGTCTTGAGAGTGTGGAATCATAAATAATCAATCCCAATCCATAATAGTTTATAATATGTATAGGAATGTTTTACAAGAATGTGATTATTGTATTTAAAACATATATTATGTGTAATATGATAATTAATTATGTTAATGTCATGAAATATTTTCCATGAATAAACATAGATATGAAATTAAGACTAAATATAATGTGATGTATATGAAATATAGATTATAGAAAAAATAATTATATCATCAGTTATTTATTATTATACAATTAACTAAATGACTATAATATACCCATATATTCCATAACCATAAATAATAAAATATTATTTAGATCAAAGAAATAGTCATCATTTCATCATTGTATTACTCAAGAAAAAGAAAAGGGAATTAGATTTTTTTTACTTTATAACATAGATAACCAAAATAAAAGTATACGGTTTTATATAATCATCAATGACACATAATCATCACTAACTATGTTGAGAACATAATTTCTAGTTAACATTGTATCGTGTGATTATTGAAGAAAATGTAACTTTAATATATCTTATTAATTAATTAAAATTACTTTAAAAGATAATTTGAATATTTGTATAGAAAAATCACATTACATTTTATAATAACTAATTTAAAATCATAGATAATCACTAATATTTATAAAATATTTCTTTGAAATTAACCATGGATATTTTTCATGAATCATGATACACCCCAACATTTTATGGTACTTCAATTATTAAATTTAATTTCTTCAACAACATATGTTTCACACAACACCATTCATAGACAAACAATGATATAAAAATAAATATAATTATAGTCAAATGATTTTTATAACATAGACCTTAAATTTGTGGGAATGAATAATATTATAAATATTATGATATTTATAAACTATATATTTAATAAAATTTTTCTACATTCATCCAAATGATTATATAAGCATAAGATAACAATGAATCCAATTTTAAACAATAAAATGATATATCTTTATAATGGTAGTTTTACTATTTTTTAATAGAGCACCTATTTTGTAACTAGTTTTTGACTTATTTTTAAATTCTATTGAACACATTTTTTTAAATTGTATTGTCAAAATTATCTTCGAGTGACATTTTAGTATCTTTCTGAACAATATATATTTTTTAGTATATAATGAAAAATCGTGATTTATTAAACTATGAACCTCATGATATTAAAAGTCTATTTATGATTTGAATTATATGTAACCTATGAATGTTTAAATTTTATTTTTTATCTCACTAATGAAAATATTATATATTTATATAATTCAATAATTATATAAATGTTTCTAAAACGATAAATTTTGTATTGATATATTTGGAGATGAAATTGTTATTTAAAAATTAATTTAATTATTACAAAAAAATTATATTCAAAATATAGAATCATAAATTAATATTTTTTTGGTATTAGTATGATAAGATAATTTTATGAAACCATAATTAATATTTCAATGTTACATAAAATCAATTATAATTTTAGAATTAGTATATTTCAAAAAAATATCGACTTAAATACAAAATAGAATTTATGATATTTAGAAAATAATTTTCATTTAATAGAGTCCAATTTTTGTATTTAGCATATCATAATATGAATACAATGAATTTAATGATTTTTTTAAAAAATTAATTATTGTAAATAGTGGATTACGTCAATTTATGTTATATATACATTATAAGTTAAATATATAATTTCATGAGTTATTGCTAGTATAAAGAAAAATATATCAAAATATAAATATCTCATAACTATATTTGGTAATGGTAATAAATATTATTCATGGTCTTTAGCCAAAATAATAAACTAATGTTTCCAATAATAAAAAAACACCCATATCATCCATTATAAATACCACCCTCACCACCCCTTCTCATCAAACCTCAATAGCCTTGATGCATGGTAATATTATTCCCACATTCTCTACTAATCCTCTCTCAAATTTTCTGGTCTTTCTATCATTACTAAAATACCATTTTCAATTCATTTTTTAGATTCTTAATGTGCGACCCTACGGAGGTAAATCCATCTCTTTCTATTTAAATTTAATTTATTTAGTTATACTTATCTCACCTCCATTTTCAAAGTGACATGATAAATTGATTATATTTTATATAAAATATTTATCAAATTTTAATGGTAAAAGACAATCAATTCTCTTCTCTTCCCCTTTTTATTCTAAAAAATCAAAACATCATCTATGAGGTACTGGTTAACCAACTCCTTCGATGATATGTTTTAATTTTTCAGTCCACCCATTAAGAATGTTAAAAAATCCCCTTTTTGGGTAAAAACAGAGATTAATATATGTTATAAAACACATTTAATGTTATGATAATATAATATATAAACTATATTAATTATTTTGATTTTTTTGTGAGGATTGAAAAAATGTAAAAAATAATCTAAACAGTTATCATTAACATTTTATATAATCAACCATCCAAATGTATGGAAACTAAATTCTATATATGACTATTAAATATCATTTATATTTAATAATAATATGAAATTTCAATTTCGGAAAACTATATTTATTTTAAATGGTCTTTCATACGTGTATACAAGTGAATCAATCCCAAAAAGCATGTAAACGTACAATCTTGATTCACAAAATTGAATATTATAACTCATCAAAAATAGCATAATTGAGAGTAAAAAATTTATAAAAATATAAAATCATAGAAATGTTATGAATTAAATTATTATTGAATCTAATTTCATTATCTATGAAAAAATATTTAAGTTTATGAAACTAATTACTATAAGGTAAGGGTTTTCTCATCTCATATTTATTTCTATAAGATATTCCATATTCACCAATAATTATTATCTATCTTGTAGTACAATAAACATTGATGTATCATATCATGAATATATTTATATTAATATTATTAATATTATTAATTTTTTTCATTAATTTTATTAGGCATATGGTTTTACAGTTTGAAAATTTTTAAGAGTTTCTTCAGAAACCTCAAATTTTCATTCATGTTGTGCATTCTCTCTATTTACTAGAATTAAAATTTTATTTTTTTAATATGATTTTTATAAAATATTTTTATATGTTCTAAAATCATGATTACATATCATTTTATATTTTAATTATGGGACATTAAATTTTTTATATGGTTCCCTTTATAATTCCTCCAAACAAGCAAGCTCGGTTTAATTTCTTACCCATTTTATAGTAAACCCTATAATATGTTTTAAGTAACAAATATTTTTTCCTAAAATTACTATTTTTACCATTAAAAAATTTCATAGTTCATTTTTAGTTTTAGGTAAATAATTAATCCTTTTTCCTATTTAAAGAGACTTATATGTTCTCTTAAACTACACTGAAATTGCCCATTTCTAATGTTTTACAATAACTCTTTTTACACATTTTCATATAAGTTTGGCATAATTTTTCTTAAAAATTAATTTACTTTTCATTAAATTTTGTTTTTTGGTATATAAATATTTAAAATATGATTTTATGTGAAATAGAAATTATTTTTCCAAAATAAAAATTCTTTTTAATGTAAAAAGGTAATTTCCGTTAATAATTCCTCTATGATTTATTAGGTATTTCTCAACTATTTCAACAACCTATGTTAAATAATATGATTAATTGGGATTGATATTTAAAGATATCACCTAATAAATTTTATTCAATGAGATATTCCTATATTGACTATGGATGATCCATATTGACACAATTTACCAATTTACTCATAGTGGTTTCTGATCAAGTTTACTGGTTATAAAATGTTATATAAATATATAATTTATTTATAATGAAATTAATATAAAGAATTAATTTAATATAATATGTGATTGAATGTTACTTCTATTGTCCCTTGACGTATCGTCAGTTCTGATGAGAGAAAAATAATATGGATTTGACTAAGGCCCTAACCACATACATTCAGATATCCCGACTGAGGCCTCCAATATATATTTCAGATATCCATCATTATGAATTCTAAAATTTTGATATCATTAATTGATAATATCTATGATTATTTGACTATAATATTACACATGGTAATGCTTCATTGTCCTTTTCTTATTTATATAGTATTATTTTGATCATTTTTTATTCATTCTATACAATTTTTCTGTTTGTGTTTTAATTACATGTGTTGCTACATATTAACATTGACTTATTGTTTATTTTTTTTATAGCTTCACTAATATTTCATACACTTTCCAAGCATCCTATCCCACACCTTTATTATATTTTATTTTTCAATGTATGAGAGTATGTATATAACTAATGTCTTATAAGGATAATATGTAAATTGAAGGATGTTTCCAATGGAGTTCCTAAAATTTTTTTATATAATGATGAAATGTAAATATTAAATTTTTATCTATTTATTAAAAAGATACTAAACCATTTTGTCCATTAATATGTGACTACTTTTTTATTATAATAATATAATAATATAATAAAATGTCTTTAGGATATTGGGTTTGAGGTATTTACAGTTTGTATGATAGGATGTTTTTTATAAAAATTTGATAGAAGATTTTGAAAACACATATTATGTAACATAATCCAAAGATATAATTTGATTGTATTCATAGAATTACATCATATAATTTTGGAAATTTATATATTAATTTTTTCTTAGTAGAAATAAATAATTGTCTTGATACAACAAGTGGATGTGGTTCTAGAACATAATTATCAAGGGGTAATAGCTCCAACAAGGTGTGTCAGACATGACTAGTAATAAGTTTATATTTGAAAAACATTCTATAATGTGCATTGGGGATTTCAATATATATGGATATGATTTTTATAATTAAAATTTTCTTAAAACTCCATTATCATGTATTAAAAAGTAAATATTTCAATTAAAAATCTTATTTATTATTATAAAATTAACAATGCATAAAATTTCAATTTAATTTAATTTTTTTGGCATATATGAAATTATGAATTATGATCTACAACATAAAATAGTTTAATCTATTATTTATAAAATGAACCTCATGAAAGAAATGTAAACTTTCTGAATGCACGTATTCTATGAAGGGATCTCCCTCACAACAATGATAATGATATTGGAGCCAACAGTGAAAAAAGAATAACTATATTAGGATGAATTACTCAGGTTATTAGCAATACAATTTATCACATGGTGTAGCCCTATCCACAACATGTGGTAACAATGTTACACAACATTATGTGACAAAAAAATAAATTATTCAATTGGATTACAAACCAAATTTGTGATGTTAAATGGATAAGTTATTTAGATAATATATTTATATATTGAGGGAGTAATGATAGGGTTAATGTTATCAGGGAATTCTCCCATATCCTGGTAGATTTAGATAATTGGGGGTTATTAATTCATAACACAAATGAGTTGGATTAAATTGAAAAAATTATAAAAAATCCATGAAATTAATGAACTTTCTTGGAAAATAATTTTCTAATACAATAATGAGTAGATATTGAGATACAATTCATGAGTCTTATATAGAAATAAGATGAAAATGATTCTATGTATGAATCCTACATTACACGGTCATGAAGGCATTCTACACACTAAATATGTAATACAAGGATAAATAGTGACCATTTATTTTATGCACCTAAGATAATTCAATGAAGAGCACTAGTTTCCCAAACATTATCATCATAAAATCATATATTCCCATGTCCTATAATGACATAAAAATAATTATATATGACCTGTGATATTAACAAAATGTTATAGATAAAGGGAATAATACATAATTAAATGGGTATAAGAAAAAAATTCAATGAATGATTTTACCACATGTGATATGTGTAGGAAGAAACACCATAGTAATTTCCTAAAAAGAATGGGAGTTTATTACAAGTGTGGATATAAAATTAACTTGTCTAAAGATTGTAAAGGAATGAAATAAGTTGTAAATGTGAAATTTTTTAACTGTATGGTTATACAGCACAACAAAAATTATTTTTGCAACTGTCAAGAAAGTATAGATCAAAAAAATGAAAGGGATCAATGTAAAGATTATGATATTACTTCATTCGAAGTTGAATAATTTATGTATTTGTGTTTTTTTATTAAATAATTTTGTTATGATATTCATGGGATATAAGGATTGTAACAAACTATAACTTTTTAAGTATCTGAATCCATTCATATCTTCATTAAAGTTTTATGACGATAAATGTATTCATATATTTAGTATATGGGATTAATAGCTACATTATTATGGGGAATATTATGTGATGTTTATTTGTAAAATTTAGTGACCTTATTTCTAAATTTTTTGTCATTGAATGTCGTAAGACATGATTTAGATGAGTCTTATGATGAAATATTTGTGGAATGAATCAATTTAACCCTTGGAATTGTTTTTGTTGATATAATATCCAAAACATATTTGGTTTAGCAACAATTTAAAGGTTGAACGAATGAATTATGGTTAATATTTTACATGAAAAGTGATTCAGGAATGACAATATTTTGATTAACATTCATTTTTTATTGAAGGGGATGAGTTGAAAATATATGAAAAGACATCAAAAAGATGTTATTATGATTATGAAATAAATATGAATAGAATATGTTATCTTTAAGAAGTTAATTTTTTTAAAATAATCTCTAATGTTTATAAAAACACATTGGAACAAAAACCTTTTCTACTTACATTTCATTCTGATAAATTAATGGTCATTTAAAAAATCATAATATTTAAGGTTTTGTGATTGTGAAAATTATATTAATAATGTTATCTATCACTCTTGATCAGAACATGATAGTCATATTTCCCTTTCCATTTCCATGTTTTTGGTTTTCGATAATTATTTCCTAACTAAAATTTTATTATTTGATGATCCTCACAATTTATTTTTCTTCTTCTAAATATGATGTTTTGTTGACCCTTTTTCCAATTTGGTATTCCCAAAAAATAATTTTTATGTATATACCTTTTATTTTAGATGTAAAATTTCATTTTGGGATGAATAAATATATTAATGGAAGAGAGAATGTATCAACATACAATTTAATGGTTCACCTATTTTAAAATTTCATATCTTAAATAGAATTCATTTCACATATAACCATTCTTAAACAAATATAGATATTCAATTAAATATCATTATATTAAAATGACTATTATAAACTAGCCATTAAATTTGATGGAATGAATAACTAAATCCAAATCAAGAAATGTATATATTATATATTTAACCAAAAGTATTTATTTTATGATGAATGACTGTATTGGCATAAGATAAGAGTGAGTCCGATTTTACTAATTAATAGTCCATATTTCTTCTCAATATAGTTTTACCTCCTCTTTTTGGAAAACATGATTTAGAAAAATAATTAAATTTTATAGATTATATTGAAAAAAAAACTTAATTTGAAAAGTTTAATTTCAAATTATCATAGGACAAAATTGTGGTATTTTTATCAAAATATTTATTTTCCATTGAATAGTGAAAAATAAAATTTTTTAAGAAAAAATCATTATAATAATATTAAAATTATATTAATTATTTGAATTATATATCACCTATAAAATTGTAAACTAGATTTAATTATCTTATTAATTACAATAAAATATATTTATATTGCATAATTAGTATATAAATGATATTAAAATAATTAATCAAGTGTTGGTATTTTTGTGTTATAATGATGTTTATATACTATTTTATAATTAATTGTATGATTTAAAATAAAATTTATTTTCAAAAAATTTATTAATAAATTAATATTTTATTTATATTATTATTATAACAAAATATTGGGAGCTCATAATTAATTTTTCGATGTCTCTTAAAATTAGTCATAAATATGAAATATGTATTATTCAAATAAATGATGAATTTATTTAAAATAAATATTTATCATAATTATAACTTTTTTTCAAACAATGTAATCCATTATTTAATTCGGAATTTCCTGAAATGGTTAATCTGAATTATTGAAATTTTTCCTAAGTATTAAATTTTTTGTTGAATAGTGGACTAAGGTAATTTTCAGAATATATACATTATAAGTTATATATAGTATGTCTCGAGACATTTATGATATAAACCCTGTAATATATAAATATATTTCACACTATAAGTTATTTATTCATTAGAATTAAAGCTACTCATAGTCTGTATCCCAAATATGAAATTTATAAATAAAATAATAAAATAGCACCCCTCTGCTACACTATAAATACCACCCCTTCACCTCAAACTTCAAAGCCATTATTATTTCTAATATTCTTCCAATTTACTCTCCCAAACATATATGTCATTTTTTTTATTTATGTAATAACCAAATGATTATTTCAATGTCCCTTGGAGATATTCTCCAAGAGGCGACACTCTAGAGGTAAAACATTCTTTCACTCTCCATCGTTCAATTTATTCTACATTCTTATAATTCCCTCTTTAATTTATTCCAAAGTGACATGAAAGTAAGGTAATATTTCATATACTATAATTTTATTATTTTACTGGAAAATAAACTTCAATTCTCTTATTTTCACCTTTTTACTCAAAAAATGAAAACATCATATCGTAGGTGTCAATTTATAACCTTCATAGAAGATGATTTATAATTTTTCAATTACATATTAAAATATGGTCCAAATGAATTTTTGAGGATAAAAAATACATTAATATAATGAGTACAAAATATTTAATTTTCTCTAACCAATATATAAACATTATATTAATACATAAGATAATACTAATTTGTAATGATTGAAATAATTCTGAAACAATATAATTAGTTATAAGAAACATTTTATTTAATGAATCATCATAATCACATATAAAAATGATATTTAAGACAAATATATATCTTGTAATATCACTAATAAAATTTAATATCAATTCTAATTAACTATTCACATTTACATGAACATTATTCCATGTCTACAGGTGAACCAATAATGAAAACCAATGAAATTTACACTCCCAACTAATGAAAATGAAACTATTACCTCAAAAAATGTCATAAATGAACTTTAGAAATTATAATAAATCAATTAAACTTTTATTAGTTTATTTATTATATTAATAATTAATCTAATTTCTGTATTCAAATGATATTTTTATGTGCATAACACTGTCATTTGAAATGTAATATTTTTCACATCTATCATTTGTTTCTATGAGATTATCCATATTCAACACTATTTCATATCTTCGGTGTATTGATAATAACCATTTATATACTATAACATTAATATAATTATCTTAATGTTATGAAATGTATTTTATATGAACATTAATTTTATGGGGTATATGATTTGATTGTTTGCAAACTGGTAAGGATTTTTCCTAAACCTATATTTTTCCTTCCGGCTACACATCCTCTCATATTAACCCACTGTAATTATTCATTATTTTCATATAATTATTATAAATTTTGTATACTTGTACCAAATTCATGCATTAAAATCAGTTCATCAATATTTTATGATAGAATACTTGTTTTATAAGGTTCCCTTTTCAATTCCTTATGATAAGAATACTCGTTTGAAGGGTACTTCTGAATTTGTAACCCATTTTCTTGTAGAACCCATAATATTTTTTGAGCCACTAATACTTTTTCTCAAATGACTAATTTTAAAATTAATAACATTATAAATATGTTTATTGTTTTATGTAAACAATTAATCTTTTTATAGAATTAATTTCTATTATATATTCTATTAAATTGAACTGGAGAATCTCATTTCTAAAGATTCAATAAATATCATTTAAAATGTTATAAATTAAATTGGAAAAAAATTTATGCCACCAATATAATTTAATTGTACTTAAATTTTATTTTTTATATAATTATTTAGAATATTATTTTATGAAAAATAGAAATAAAATTATCAACAGAATACTTCTTTAAAAAGTAAATTAGTTATTTCCCTCAAGAACTCCCTGAATATTTTTATTAATTTATTATAATATACATGAATAAACTATTTTAATTATTATTATTATTAATTTTAATTTATCTTTTATTATATCAAATAATATATATTATGAAATTGTTTATGACCATATTTATAATAGATTTCCAATCATTACAAAATTCAATAGATTTCTCAAAATGGTTAGTGATTATGTGTGCAGATTGTAGAATGTTATATATATATATTCATTATGCTTCACCTCATTAATATGAGGAATTAATTGGGCTCAGTAAGTTATATGAGATTCAAATTATATTCCCTCTATACATATGTGGGTCTCATTAGATAAAACAAATAAGGATTTGGCTAATGCGTTAGAAATATATTTTCTTGATGTCTTGGATGGGGAATCAACTGTATGATTTAGTAGCCTAGAATTATGAATTATATTATTATGATATTAATAATTGATAATCCATGCGATTATTTGACTATTAAAATATACTATATTTTTTTCTTCTATTGTTATAATTTATAAGTCATAATTTGAATTATCTTTTATTCTAGCCATATAATGTTCATGTTTTTGTTTTAAGTACCTTTGTATTAAGAAATTCACCAATCTTTAATTTTTTATGTTAATGATATCTTTTATTATATATATTATCCATTCTATGAATATGAGATATCAAATTTATTATGTTTCAAATTTCATTAGGATGTGATGATTTATATTATGAATGACTTGTAGTGATAATCAATGAGTTTAATAATTCATAAATAGTGTTTCTTTTTTTCTATTTAAATTTAATTGTAAAATTTATTTTTTTATCTGATTTTTTAATAGAAAATCCTCTATTTGGTTCTCCAAGATGATAATTTCCTATTTATTATACCAATATAATATGTTAAGGAAACATATATAGGATTCTAGGGTCAGGGTATCTAAAATCATTTCAATATTGACTATTTAGGACGGGGGGAAATTTTTATAAATCCATAATTATAAAAAGAATTCGTCTATGTTCATTTTATATAATAAGTATCTTATTATGAACAATGTTAGAGTATAATTATTATACTAATTATTATAGATAAAATGTTTATAAAAATGAATCAAAAAATAATTGGATATTTTTCAAATACTTATTGAATGAATTCTAGAAATCATTGATTCAGAAGATAAAATATTCTAGAATAAAGGGATAAAGAGTTTAGATTATTCTTGATAATTATTTCCTAATAAATATGAGTAAAAAATGGTGGAAAATAGTGATTAATCATTGAAATTCATAAAAACATTGGTGTAATAATATATAATTAATTTAATATATAAGGATCATTTAAAATTTATCAATGGAAATTGAATAATAAAAAATCCCTATTAAATGACATAGAAACATAAATCCATTACAAATTCTAATCCTTTTGAATCATTAAACCATTAAATAAATAACATAAAACAAAAAATTTAAAACCATGAATATAATTTAATTCATGATACATTATCTAATTGGGTTAGTGTATACCCAAAATGAAGGAAAGAAATCATTAATAAGTCGTACGTCTCATAAATACTATTGGGAGACGAGAAACATTAAACTCATGTTTTAATTACCTTTATAAATTAATTTTCCACAATTATAATACATTTATATTTATTTAAATTATATTATAATAAATGGTTCATTTTTATAGTATCATATATTGTTAATTGATAATATATTTCTACCTGTTAATTAAATTTGTTTTATTAAAATAATTATTCCATGTGATAAAATTTTAATTCGTCAATAATGTTTTTATTGGACATTTTCTTTACTACAGATTAATCATGGATACATTATCACTGAAATTTATGTCATTTGAGTATATAATAATATTAAAAAAAATTATTGAATTTAACATTACTTAATCATTCCTATCAAATATTTTATAACATAACTAATGTTGGTGGTCAAACTGACCTAAACAAGACTTTATTCGTAATAAATAATGAGTGAGATAATTTTATTGTAAAATATAAAAATTTTATAATACTATTGATTTCATACAGATCAGAATTTTCAATATTAAATTTTATAAGCATTGATAAAATAAATATATTGAAAAGGAAATATGTCTCTCAGGGATAAGGTATCTTATATGCATGCTTAAATGATACTTCCATTTTATGAAGAAAAAATATATATATAGTTGAAAATATTATTTCCTTATTGAATAATTCATACATTATATAAATCAAATATGATTATTAAATTCATTGCTTTTACTATCCATGAGGTGTGTTAATAGAAAATTAATCATCTTACTATATGGTGGTCTTAGTCCACACTTTCCCATGAGAAATAATTCAAATTATGATATGATGGAATGTGGCTATGTTTTTTTTAATAAATCGTAATTACCACTCAATATTTTTTTAATAATATATTAGTTAATTTATCAAGGATATCAAATAAATATATGATGTATAATATTAGATGAACATTGAAATATTTTTGTTTGATAATTTACACTTATTTGGGTGAACTCACTGCATTGCATATTACGAATTTCTAAGATGGTTATAGTGGAAGAACTGAAATACAATAACGATATGAAAGAATCTAGAAATGTAATTTAGTAGGTCACTTATATGAAAGAAGGATCAAAAAATGAGAATAATGTATGACAAGAGAATCTATTTTATAAGTGATGGAAATAATACAATTTTAATTTCATAAAACATTTAAAACAAATATACAGATTATCTTGTAGAGTTTAACATAATCATCCCAAACTGATATATAAGATATGATATGATTGAACAAAAAACTCACCCAACCGCATTTAGAAAATATATTCAATAAATTCAATATTTCACTCTAATTTAAACCCTATTTGAAGAAAATTTCCCCTTAAGTGTGATTATATAATAATATACAATGAAAAAACATTATATGAACAAAATATAATTTATATTCAACAAACTATATAAATTATGATAGAAAATTTTAATTTATTATTCTCAAATTCATAATATTTATGTGAAAAAATATAAATTTAATATATTTATTAAAAAATATAAAATTATATTAGAGGCATATACTTTATTTAAGTATAAAACATTGATTTCCTCTAATAAATTTTTGGACATTAATGTCATACTTTTAAAAAAATAAAATATACTATTAATAATATTTTTAAAATATTGTTATAGTTGTCATCCATCCATTGGAATAGTAGTTATGAATAATATTAATTAATTTATGAAAATATATTTTCCACATGTATATATGAAAAAGTATTTTGTTAATGATTAAATAGAAATAAAAATAAAAACCTAATGAAAATATATTAAATATTTATGAAAAATATAAATTTATTAAAATTATAAAATATTACCTTAATAATTTAATAAAAAAATTTATAAATTATGTTATTGAAATATATATATTATATAAATTCAACCATTTAACAGTCATATTATTTATTTTCTAAGAAAAAAATATAATAATATATCTATTTTTATGAATAAGAAGATGAATTTTTTAAAAAGGTAATTTTACTACATTTGAATAGTGCACATATTTTAAATCTAATATTTGGTGATTTTATAATTGTTATTTGAACTAAATAGGCATTATATTTAAATAAAAGTATAAAAAATTTATTCCGGTGAAATTTTTAATTTATCTAAAAATTTTACCTTTTTATTAATATTGAAATACAATAAATTTAATTGAATGTAATTTTATTATCAAATATGTTTATATAATTAAATTAATTTATTATTTCTTTTTGAAGAATTATTTGTAAAATTTTTAAACCTTATATTCCTTTTCGGTCATTGGAATAAATTTCACATTGAAATTTGATGTAAAAATATTTCAATTTTCTAAAATTCTTTACTTTAAAAAACAATTATCCCATCACGTCAACAAGATTAACATAAAATTTACTTATTCCACTCATATAGTAGTAATTTGAAAAAATTTAATCTGTATTTATAATTAAAGTAATTTATAATATATATTAAACTAAAATTACTTTCTAAAAATTATATTATGGAGTGTAATTAAAATTATTTACAATGTTAATGGTAAAAATGAATTTAATTTGTGGTTAACCATTAACATAAGGGAAAAAATAACCTAAAACAGATTAAAAAATTCATTATCATGAAATACTTACTCCATATCATTACATTCATAAAATATCGATCATTTCATGTGGCACATTATGTAAGGGATACCACTCAATAGTGTTTACCTTTTTATTATTTAAAATAATTCCACTCTTCCTCCACAATAAAAGGAATCTCCACTTCTTCCCACCATTAATTCCAATTGGATCAGAAGAAACCTATCCAAATATCCTACCAACATCTCTCCCTTCATCTTACTGGCCTCACATTGGGTATAAATAAATCCATGGAATCTCATTGTTGAAAACCCAATGTATTTTTCCAAAGAAGAGGAGACACCATTAAACCAAAAATTTAGTCTTATTTATTTCTCCTGCCATTCAATAATAATAATTGTAAGAGCCTAAGGAATTATAAATTTAAATTTAATAAAATATTAATTTTTAAATGGATTTAGTTATAATAAAAACATACTTATAAAATATTTAGACGCTTTCATTAAAAATTAATAAAATAAATTATGTTTGAAATTGATCTTAAGTATGCTTACGGATAAATTCCACATTGATATTATATAATTATTCTGTTTTATGGAATATTTTAAATTTAATATATTTCATATATTGGTAAAATATAATATATTTGAATATTTTGATGATAATAATTTTAATTAAGGGTAAATAATTTTTTTTTAAATTATTATTTTGATTAAGATAATATATTTTTAAATAAGTAAATATATATAAATATATTAAGTGGTTGTTTTATAAAATTTATAAATTATTCCTATATATAAATATTATTTTATAAAGAGGCACACTTTATTTATTTTTTAAATAAACATGAAATTATATATATATATATATATTTAATATTGCTAAAAAGATATATATATATATATATATAATCAAATTTATACTATAAAACGAGATTCAAGTACCGTTTTAAATATATAAATATATTAATAAGAAAAGTAATTTAAAAAAACATTACATGTAAAAAATTAATCAATGAATAAAAAAATTATAAATATGAATTGATGGATTGAAATCATGCAAGTCAAATAAAAAGTGAAAGTAAAAAAAATAGTGGAATTGATTAAAATACAATAAAAATTTAAAACTTTATAGTAATAATATAATACTAATAAAATCATAAAAATGGAATAAAAGGGGGATAATATTGCCAAGGGTTTCACTTGTCAATGGGGCACCATCGTTGGTTTCTATAGGTGAGGTGAGCTGCAACCAAGGCTATTGGGTCACGCAGCAAGGCCTAGCCACGTAGGGGTCACCATAATGGCTTTGTCACAGGTCGCAATCTTGGATCACATGAGGGAGCATGCTAATATGATGATAGGTGGAACTAGTGAGGAGTATGTGTGGTTTAGGGTATCTGTCGATCTGAATCTCAAGGTAGGTCTCACGTGTTTTCTTTAGGTGTTTTCTCCACTGTGTTTAACGATCTCAGATCCAACATTTTCTTCATCAATGTTTAGATGACTTGTCAATATGATTTTTGAATTAGATCTTATTCAATGTTGTGATAAATTTTTTTTCATTCCATTTTCCTTTTAGATTATGTATTAAATTGTCAATATGTGTTGCCCTTATTGAAGTTATTTTATTCTGAGTCTATCCATCATTTTCTTTTAATTGATTTCATTGATTAAATTTTCTTAAGTAATTAATTAAATATGAAATTTATATATCCTTTTGATTAGTTTTTTTAATTTCTTAGATTTTAATGAAATCTTCAGCTGTTATCTCTAATTAGCAACTTAGTTGAGTAGTACAATGTTAAGTGATGGTGTCTGAATATGAGTTTAGAAAGCCAAATTGATGTCTAGTAGGGGTCTACACCAACAAAACTTCTTTTGATTTCTCCATCAATTCAAGTAAGGGAATTAATATTTATTTTTTTGTGATAATATTTATATTATGTGATCAAAAAAAAATTTTTTATGTATTATGGAACTGCTTGTCTAATTTTTTATTTTTAGAATTTAAATAATTGGATCAGTTTATCCTGAAAAGATTATTTTTAAATAATTGTGTTATATATAATTTTTTTTATTTCAAATCCATGTTTAATACACAATTGAATCCAAATTTTATATATTTACAATTTAAATTCACGACACAAGTATATGTATATAAATATAAGTATGTTATTTAATGTTTTTCAAACAAGAATATATATATTTATTTTTTAGTATTAATGACTAATTGCATTGATGTAATGTAATGAGTGATATAGATATATATATATATATATATATAATAATATAAAATGAAAATAATTAATATATATAAATATAATTATTGACACATTAGAGTATGATTTTACAGCACAAACAAATCATGTATGGATTTGGGATAAAATTATTATCAATGATTTATACAAAGAGCATATTTTCAATTTTATCATGGATGGAATGGTTATAGATATATTTATAGTTTTATTAACATTTTATTATATTTATAATATTGTTTCTTAAAAAGTTTTCAAAACATGTCATTGCGATATATTAACATTCGGGTTTTCACATATGCAAAAAAACATAGTCATGCGACTTTTCACATCATCGACACACATCATAGCTTAATAAACTCATGGTTTTAATTTTGTGATTTAATTAAAAAAATATAAATTACATGTATACCCTTGAACGTATTTTATTTTTTCTTTAAAAATTTATGAGAAATTATTAAATTCAATTGTGGAAAATGTATTTCATAGAAAAAGGGTTAAAGACCTATATATTCCCTAAATGGCATTTTTGGTAGATGTTTTGGTTGTAAAAAAACATGTAAGTTATGAAATAGATGTTCATGTATTATATATATATATTTATAAATGTGCATTTTAATGTTGTGACATATTTTCCAAATTGAATCCTCTAGTCGAAATATGTATATATATATATATATGTGTAAAATGTGCTTAATTTTTTATGGAAAACACAGAGCTTGAACATTGTAAATATAGAGTGTAAATGCCAAGTGAACCCATCCCTCCCAAAGTGGGTAGGCCTAGACGTCCGTAAATAATTTAAGTGACCTCAGACTAGGTATTTTTCCCAAGATTGCATATGGAATTCATAAAAAAACTAGTATTTGTTTAAATCAGTTTTGAGTATAATTAATTATCCAATATTTGCTTTATTATTTTTAAGGCATAATAAAATAAAAATTATTCTTCCAAATGATATATATAACCAATTATATTTTCTATATAGAATTTTCATAATAATATTTTAAAAAGTATTTATCAATGGGTTTATATCCCCCTACTGGGCATATTTAGTACTCAACTGTTGTTTTAATTTTTTCACAAATCTAATGGAGTTTCCTATAGGCGTTGACTTCACATATGACGTTAGTGCATGCCTTTTTTTGTTTATTTTATTTTATTCAGTTGTATCACTCATAAATTATAATGTTTGTATCTAATCCTCCAGAACCCAGACCAGCAAAAGATCATTTTCTATGTAATGTGTATGTTTGGTTCTCAATAATGGGTATTAAAAAAATGATTTAGAAAACTCTAGGGATTGGATTTTTTTTTTCTAAGTAGAAGAGTTCATATTTCAAAATTTATAATTTTGATGATGGAAATTCAGAATTCTGTTTAGTCTAATGAAACTAATTGTGAGGCAACATTTCCTTTAGGGGGGGGGGGATATTTTAACAACCTAGAGATTTATAAATTTATATTTAATAAAATTAATTTTATTAAATGGATTTAGTTATAATCAAACCAAACTAATAATACATTTAGTCGGTTTCATTTGAAATAATCATTTAAATTATGTATTAAATTTATCAAAATTAATTTTACAAATAATTTTAAAATTTATTTTATAGCATTATGTTGTTTTAAAGAATATTTTCATATAAATATATTTATTATTTCTAAAAAATAAAAGTTATTATAATAATTTAATTTTCATAATATTAATTAAGGGTAAAATATTTTTTAAAGAATTACTATTTTTATTATTATAATATTACAAATATATATAAATATTTTTTCCATGTTTTATTAAATTTATAAATTATACAACTATATAAATATTTAATTATCAAAAGGTGGATTATATTTATGTTTTAAATAAAAATGTAATTTGATATAAATAAATAACTATATATTTATTTAAAAATAGTAAAATGATATATATATATATTTAATTATTTATAATCAATTTTATATATAGAAAAAAATAGGGTATATGTGTTGTTTCAAATATATATAATTATATTAATAAGAAAAGTAATTTAAACAAATGATACCTTTTAAAACTTTTAAAAATGTTATAAAAGAGTATAAATGTGAATTGATCCATTAAAATCATACATGGAAAGTGAAAATTTGAAATAAAATAAAATAATTGTATTGATTTAAATAAGATTAAAAAAATTTCAATGGGGGAGTCAGCGTCAGTTTCCATGTGTGAGGTTTGCGGCGACCAAGCCTACAGGGTCATGTAGTGAGGCTGAACCAGGTAGGGTTTGCCTGAATGTCTTTGTCACAGGTCGTAGCTGGGGAGTGCCTAAGAAAGTAGGCCAAGCTGAGGTTAGGTAGAAGCGATGAGGAGTCTGTGCGGGATAGGGTTTTAGCCTATCTGAATCACATATTTGATCCCATACTTTTTTTAGGTTTTTTTGTGAACATTATAATGATCCCAGATCTGTCATTTCATTCTTTAATGTATCTATTCTTTTTCAATTTAGGCTCTGTCTTTGTTCTTGGTCTATTTTGTGATAGTAATATTTGTATTCGTTTATTTTGGACTAGTAATAAAAATTTTCGTTTTATACCGCTCCTATTATATTTATTTTATTTCATGTTCGAAAAACATTTTATGATAATTTCATTCTTTCGTTTAATTTTTAAAAGAAATTATATGAATATGATATTCATATAAATATTTGGTTAGCTATTTTTTTATTTCTCAGCTTGCTAGGGAAGCTTGAGCACATATTTATATCACCAAAATGAATCATAGTCCGGCAATCCAATGTGAAGTGAGGGTGGGTGAATATGAGGTTGGAAAGGCAAATTGATGTCCAGTAGGAGTCTACAACAACATAACTTCTTCATTTTTTTTCTCAAACAAATCATGTAAGGTATTTAATACTTATTTTTGTGCTAAATGTTATTCTAAGAGGACAATTTTTTAATGTTTATGTCTTATAGAAATGGATTTCTAAATTATGATTTTGAGAATTTATAGAATGGGTTTAGTTTCTCCTCAAAATTTTAACTTCCTATAATTGGATTCTATATGAAGTAATTATATGTAAAATACATGATTAATACAAAAGTTATTCCAAAATTAATATATATAAAATTTAAATTCATGATACGTATATATGTATATAAATATATGTATTTTATTTTGATTTTTTCATACATGAAAATATATAAGTATTTTTAGGAATTAATGACTAATTTTATAAGAGTATTGTAATGGGTGAAATAGATATATATGTGTTTATAATATGCAATTCATATAATTAATATATATATATATCCTCATATTTGTTCATTATTTCATAGTTCAAACTAATCATTTAAAGATATGGGCTAAAATTAAAATCAAGGTCTTAAAGAAGGCCTTATTTTCAATTGTATCATTTATGTAATGGTTATATTTATTTTTATAATTTTCTTAAAATGTAAAAATTATTATTATATTATTTCTAAAAAAGTAAGAATAACATGTCATTGTGATATATTAACACTAAGGTCATCAGATTTTCATATAAACATGGTCTTTCTATTATGCACATCATCAAAACTCACCACATTATAATAAAATCATGGTTTCAATATTAAGATTTAAGTCTAAAAATAAACTGAACATGCATTTCATTGGAAGTGATTTATTTTTCATTTAAAAGTTATTAAAAATTTATTACAATCAATTATATCAAATGTATTTCATGGAAAAGGATTAAATAAATAAATATTCCATCAAAAGACTTTGTGGTAGAAGTTTTGGTTGTAACCAAACATGTAAGGGATCCAATGGAATTCATTTATTTTATACATATTTATGAATGTGATTTTTAAAGCAGAATGGTGTTTTCAAAATAAAAAACTCCAATGAAAATATTTATATATATATGTAATGAAAGTTTATAATGTTTTTGGAAGAACCGACGCTTGACCATTGTAAATAAGGAAGGAAAATGTGTAGTAAACCCATCTTCCCTATCTGTGTAAGAATAGACATCCTTCAATGATTCATTTTACCTAAGACAAATGTTTTGTTTTCAGAGGCTTATGTATGGTTTTATAAAAAACACTGTAATATGTTTAAATATTTTTTGAGATTAATTAATTTTCAAAGCATTACATTATTATCTATAAAGATTAATAAATTTTTATTCCAAAGGATATATACCCAATTGTATTTTCTAGATAGAATATTTAAAATAATATTTAAAAAATGATTTATCGAAGGTTTTAATACCTTTTAGTGGGATTATTTAATGGTCACCCCATTTTTTTATTATATTTCAAAAATTGAGAGGTGTATTCCGAAGGAATTTCCATCTCTTATGGAGTTAGAACATGCGTTGTTTTTTGGTTTTATTTTATATTTTTTGAAACACTGATAAATTGTAATGTTGGTCTCTAACTCTCTAGAACCTAGACTGGTGGATGGTCCTCTAATTTTTAATGTGAAAAGGTCGGTCCATTAAATTGTTACATTGTTATATAATAAACTATGTATCAAATGTATAATTATATTTCTTATATTATGTTTATGACCAACACTCACACACACACAATCATTATTCATGTGTTTGGATTACCACCACCTCACGAACTGATGTCCTTCGTTCTTTCATTTCCACAAAAAATGGTTGGAATAATATTTTACATTCTATTTTTATATGATATTAATTATATTTATGGTGTATATATGTTTCTAAAATTGTTATATTAAACATTCCTTCATGCCTTCAATTTTTTGGGAACATAAATACATCTTTTACGGACATGTGGACTACCGCATACTCAATGCAATGTGATTTGATCGTCGTTTACATTGAATATGAAAAATATGGGTGAAATAAAAATTTATATTATATAAGAAATAGTAAATATAATATAATTATAAAAAATATATAATATTATTTGTTTTATTTCTTCGAATATGATAATAAAATAGAAACATCATTCATGCGTACATACGAACTACCATCACCATAAATAGTTTATTTGATTAACTATTTATTCTATTATGTATTATTATAAATATAAATGTAATGAATATATTTGATATTTATATCATGGTATACATTCCTTATATTATTATATAATTATTAGGACTAAAAATCTAAAAAATCCAAACACAAAACTGAAATTATAGTTGTTTTTAAAAGAAACAAAACTTTAACATTTAATTTTTTAAAAATTGGTTTTAGAAGATCAATTTTAAATAATATATGTTATGATATAATTCAATATGGTTCATTGATATATATATATTGACTGATATTTTTTATACAGGTGGTTTGAAAGGGTATGATGAGAGTCAAGACATAATGTATTTGAATTTCATCTCACTTTTTATATCTATGGGATACACGCCACACTCACCAGTTCTTTATTTTATATGATTTGTATATTACACTATGATATGTTATATCATAAATTTTAATTTGTTCGTGATCATTAAAGTATAATTTTATACCATTCTTTTTTAGATGTCATCATTCAAAAGTTACTCATATATTAAGGGGATTTCTAGTCTCACTATTATTTCTACTATACCTATGCATTATTCACCAATCATTGATTTTATATGGTGTATATAATGTAAATAAATTCATTATATTTTACTTGTAATTAAATTTATAGGTATTTACATATCTATTTTATAATCATTATTTTATGGGTTTTTCTGTTTAAAAAGATAATAAATCGATAATAAAATGTTTTATAAATTTTTTATCATTAAGAAAATATTTTGTTACACCCATATATTTCTTTACGAGTTATTATAATACTTTTTGAAATTCTATATCATTAATATATTTATAATATTATCATTTCAAGATTCATTTAATGATATTATTTCTTGTGGATTTTTATTCAATGTTCCCAAAGTGGTTAGCGTTTATTACAAAAATTGTATAATTTGTCCAAATTGTTTATAGGTAAGCTTCCATGGAATTAATATTATGATAAAATCTTAATAGATATAATGAAATTTATTATCCTATTTTTTCCATTATATTCTCGTGTAATTGTATAATTTTTCAATATTTTTTACTTTTCATAATTAATAAAACTATTTTTGGAAAATATAACCTTATTTCTCTATTTGATCAAAAATATTATTCTATCAAAAAACATGTTTCCTAAAAAATGTTTTAAAAATGTCTTTAATTGATATTTTAATATTATTTTCAATGAATAAATATTTCAATTATTTTTAAAGCATAATTTATTATTTATCAATGATATTATATAAGGAATTTGTTTCATATTTTTTCATGCTTCCTTTATAATTTCTATAAGATATTTTAAACAAGAATGTTTTCAAAATGTTTTCAACAATTATATTATAATTTTTTAATATATTATCAAATATATTTTCAATGACCATGATCCCCCATGCTGTAGGATCTCCATATTCGGTATACGCTACATGAAAATCTTTTTAAACCAAATGTAAAGGTAAAAAGAGAAGTCACACCATAGATTAATGTTGATGTGAAAAGAAAATAGTAATCTTAGAAGGGGTATAAGGTAATAATAATTTGAGGCCCTTTTACCTAAATCCACTACAACCCTAAAAAAACATAGAAGATCCACTAACACTTGAAATTGTTTCACAACCCCAGATCAGTCACCTCATTGAAACTCTCAAGCCTAATCAAACCATTTTTAATGCCTCATTATCCTTATTCCATTGAAAGTGGAATGATAGTGATGATATGAATATAAAAATCAATATAAATTTTTTAATTCATCTATATCCAAAAAAATTAATTCATAAGAAAAAAATCACAATATTTCATCATTTTTATATATAGTTTTCAAAATAATTTAAAAATAAATATATTAAATTTTAACAACTAATATGATCTCCAAATAAAATTAATGATGAACAGAACATGAATTAGTGAAAGGAAATTATTTTAATGGTTATAAGTTTTGTTTCTCTATATTATTCAATGTTATATACCCATAATTATAGATAATTTATTATAATGAAAACAAATGAGATGTGTCACATAATTTTTAAGAAAAATATATAATCATATTATTTATTATGTAATTTTTTTCATTACCAAAACCATAAATGAGAAGAAATATCAGAAAAGGAAAATTAATTAAAGACTTTATGATCTTTAATAACTTAATGAATTAAACACATTTATATTTTTGACCCACCTTCTACATAATAATAAGTAATATGAATGAAGAAAATAAATAATGAGAACATTAATATATTTGTGATCTATTCTTGACTCTTAATTATAATCTTGATAAAGACTATCTAATATAAAAATGGAATTCCGAATCATATTCCTAAATTATAGGATAAGTGGATGATTCTTGCACTTATCCTAAAATATTTATTTAATTTAATTTCATTATATGAATCAATTCATATAAATTTTTTGTGTATAAAAAAAATATTGGATTTTATATACTAATAGTGTGTAAAAATTAGTAATATTGAATGGAAACAATTATATAGTAAAAACAAATATATAGATGGAATCAAATCTATAGTAGAAACATAATATATTAAGAATTAACAAACTAAAATTGAATATAATATACTAGATGTGAATAGAGACACACAAAAAGTTTATTAATTATGTATTGAACATGACAGAATAATAGTGATCAAAATAGACTAAAAAGGGACAAAACATTCCAATCATAAAGAAATAGATAATATAACTTACTATCGGAAACATGTAGAATGTGGATATAATATATTAAATGTTAATGGGTAGATGAAAATGGTCTAGTTTGTGACATTTATTTATTATCATATTTTAAAACAATATTATTCCCCAGCGGTATTTCCCCCCCATGAATGGGAGTCTTTCCCCTTGTCCCGATACCACTATGGTTATGATACCCCATATTTAATTACATATTTTTATAATTTAAATAATTTAAATAAATTAAGTAGTGTAATTTTTCACAATTAAGATATGTCCGATTAATTCAAAATAGAAATATCCTAAAAATCATTGAGATATAAATTTTGTTTACGTCATGTTCATGAAAATAAAATAATGTATTCCAAAAAAACAATGGATTTAAATAAATCTCTTTTATTAAGTGATTAAATGGAATAAAATTACCATCTATAAAATGTGATGTGTTTTTTAATTAAACTTTTCATCAAAATAATTAAATCGATGAGATGTTTTAAAACTACTTATAGGAAAAATGATTAAATTTCAATTAATTTGACGAATTTTATTCTAAAATTAATGTGTGGGTGTTTTTTCTAAAATTATTTAATAAATAATTTATTTGTGGAATCTTATATTCACATAATTGGTATGTTTTAGATGCTTTTCTAGAACTAATTTCTTAATATAAAGTATAACAATTTTTAAAATGAAATAATTGAAATAATTTATTTAACTCTACAGAATGATCGAGATATGATTATATTTTGTTTTAC
Source organism: Viscum album (assembly GCA_963277665.1). Classification (NCBI taxonomy): domain Eukaryota; kingdom Viridiplantae; phylum Streptophyta; class Magnoliopsida; order Santalales; family Viscaceae; genus Viscum; species Viscum album. Next base: position 512,325,342 of record OY728126.1, on the reverse strand, counting down.
AATTTATTTATATTGTCCTTGAAGAAATTTTCAATAAATTTTATGAAATCATTGACTATTTTTTATCAAAATAACAAACACAAATTATTTTTGAATTTTCTCTTCATAACATATAACATATTATAGTGAATTAATTTTGGAAGCACTCTGGATCTATGTGTTGTATTTTTGAAAGTACATGTCAAAGAAATATAAATGTATTGTATGTTTAGCATACATATTGATGCAGGTAAATGGATATTTAAGTGGTGACATATGGAGGTTTTTTGGGAAATGAAGCATGATATACAAAAGGATATAATTTCCGCCAAAGGCAAGAGAAGATGCATTATTTTTATAATGAAGAAATGATGGTAATATTTTTGTAGAAAAAATGTATGAACACAAGAAGGAATTTATAAAGGCAATCCTAATGTCCATAAAAAATGAAATGAATATAAAAGAAATTTTGTTGATGAGTACATATCTGTATTTTTTACAAATTAAAACAAAAATGGGTAATTTTGAATGGAAAATGTAAATTTGGTTGAGTTCTGGAATCTATGTAAGTGTCACTAAGAATGAGAATATGTTTCATCCATCAACATAAATATGTTTCTGGTCAGTGTATGTGTCATTCCGTTCAATTTGAAGTGTCACATTCGCTGAAATATGGGAATTTGGATGTTTTAAGGAGAATATGTGTCATTGAAACCGAGTGTATGTGTGTTTGGCCACATCATAAGTGTCATTCCCCAAATTTTTGGTCTAATAATTTAGTTTTATACAAGTGTTTCATGAAATTATGTTATCCTAGGTGGTATAGATTCGATACGATTCTTAAATAAATTTTGGTATCATCTTACTACAACATTTCTTCAATGAATTTTGTTAATATTTCAATATATGAAATATGCCATTTTTATTGACTTAAGAAGAAAAATTACATTTATATAGGAATCACAAGTGAATAAGAATAATATGTGGATGAATGAAGATATGGGAAACCTCAGGAGAGAGTAAACTCTATAAATATGGAATATGTTTTTTTTCAGATTAGTTGTCTCAGTATTGTACATTGTTGTTTCACAATATCTAATATCATATAATCGAATAATTTCAATTTTCTAGATATTTTATAAATAATTTGTTGTTTTCAATGGTTATGTTGTAATGGCCTAGTGATTACTTATAAAAACTCATGAAATTATGAAATTGATTGAATGTAATGTTGAATCATGTAATATAAAATATAATTATAGTAATTAATATTTAAAGGGACTATTTTCATTTCTCGTTTAAAAACACTACCATTTTGATCATATATAATTGAAAAACATAGATAACATGTGTAATTGAATCACAAATAAATCATATGTAATTGAAACATTTGTAATTAAAAAAAACATAGAACATATGTAACTGGAACACAAAGAACATATATAATTTTCATATGAGTATTTTTCTATATTTAACATATTTAGTTGAAATAATGAAGTGGACGAATGATAAATAAAACTAAAATATTTATGAGTGAAATATGTTCCACATTATATAGAAGTCAAATCAATTATTTTTCTACAAATATAAAAAATTTGGATTTAACATTTAGGTTGGATGAAAATTGGAGAAAAAATTATAGTAAAAGAACATTATAAAAAAGATTCATATTTAAAAGAAAATTAACATTACAATAAAAATTCATAATATAATTTGGAAAAAATATATTTGAAAAATTAAAGAACTAAATGTTAATAGATTGATGATAACATAAAATGGATAATCAAATATGAATAATTTATAAAATTATGAAACCCCTACTAAAGTGGAATCGATATTAAAAATATATACAAAAAAATAATCATGAAAAAAATAAAAACATAATGGTGTTAAAAATATCTATCATTAGAAACATGTGAATGATATTTTAATAACATTAATTTAGTAGTTTAATCAACCCCAATAAAAACACTATTTTTTGAATTTTTTTAAAGAAGTTAGTGGATTATTGGTAAATAAAAATTTAATATATGCCTATAGAAATATAAAAATTATATATAATATGAATCAATTATTTTGTTAACATATGATAAAAAATGAAATAATAAGGAAAAATAAAAAACAAACATTAATCAATATATTTAATCAGTATAAATTAGTTTTAAACAAAATAAAAACCTGAATAAATAATTTAGACAGTTAATATAAATAAATATTATAAAAACTTTAACCAATTCAATATTTTAGATTCAATAATTTTGTTAATAAATTTATGCTAGTTCATAATATTTTGAACAAATATAACCCACTACAAAAATTATTTCAAATAGAAAATATAAAAGAGAGCATATTGGAAGAAACAATCTTGATGGGAAAAAATGATAAAAAATAAAAGCATCGGAACTATAATCGACCAATGTAATATGTACCTAGTGATTAACTGTTGCCACTTTCCAACCATTTTACATAATCTTCTATAAAATTTATAATTTAAAAAATCATAATCATTAAATTTAATTTCATTGAATTTGTTAAAAAATATAAATAAAAACACTCTTAAAGAAAAAAAATACTTTTATTGGATTGGAAATACACCACATTGTTGTTAAATAGTAATTTGTTAATATTTATTTCACCCTAGTTTCCAAATGTTTCACCATCATCAAACACATTATATCATGTGAAATACTAAATTGAAAATTTTATTTTTCTTATTGGTGTTGATGAATTGAAAATTATATGAAATTGTAAAAATAATGTTTATTTTAATTTATGAAATCTACAATTGTATTAAATGATAGATTTGAAGTTAATTTCACGCTTCTATGTCAATTAAGTTATGTAGACACATGAATAATATAATATATCTGATTCGAAAAAATGAAATTGAATTTTTGAACTAAATTAATTGAATTTGTTTAGCAACCATATTAAGAACAACAATTTTTCGTATATTTATTTAAATAAAGAAGTTGATAATAATTTTCATGTTTTTTAAATATAAAATTAATATATAATTCATATAAAAAATTATTCTAGAACTCCTTAATAAAAAGTGGGGGATGTGTTTACAACCATATTTCTTAATAATTTCATTGAACCATAAATACAAACCACAATATCAATAGAGGTCAGTGAGGTCACTGATATTTAATGAACTGCAATTTGATACTCAAGGAAACTAAGTACATTATAATGAAAAAGGTTGAGGTAGTGAAAAAACATTTAAATTTATCCAAACAGTATAACACAGTTAATATGATTTATTACATGTAAATTATTCACATAAAAATGTTATGAAATATAAAAGTAGTTGATTGTTTCTTCGAGTATAATTTTATTATGAAAATATTATATCACAAACATTTAAAAAAATGTATATTGGATGAAAATATTGTGAGTTTGAAATTATTAAATGATTTGAATATTGAAAAATTTTGTCTCATGAAGGGGATGTGTGTGTATAATAATTAGTTTATAAACAATCGTTCCATAATAATTATAAAATTTTATACACCTATAAATTTAAAATACACAACCCATGCCGAGCTCTATTCCTATAAGATAAAATAAGGAGTCTGAAATTAAATTTTAATATTAATTAATGAAGGAAAAAAACCAAGGGATGTTTTTTTGGTTCTCGAAATTTTTTCAAAACAGACCCAATAGAACTATAATTATTAGCATCTAGTACGTCTTTATTCACCTTATAAACTCATTATAAATGATTCCATAAATTCACTTATCTGAAACACAATAAATCTATATACATGTAAAGGGATAACTAATGTGAAAAATTTTACATGTCATGTAGGTCGACATCATGAAATAAGATGCTTGATTTGATAATAGAATTACCAGTATCGACCATAGAAGGAATTGATTCATAGGAATTAAATCAAAAGATTTGTGTAATGATTTTTTTAGAAAAATTAAAACACAATATTAATATAAATGAGTGATGGGTTGACACATATAAATCATTCAAAAATTATAATAGGTACACATCAAGAAATATAATGGTGGAGTGGATATTCAACCCACCTGTATCATCTGTAGAAAAATCACTTTCATGGAATGGACGTCATAAAGATGATAAGTGAAATCATTTGAACCCTATATATAGAAAATAACATGGATAAGTTGATGGGTGAAATAATATTGTGATTAAAATAATTATTAATAAAAATATCTAGGGTCGAAAACTATAGAAATTTAGAACATTAATCAAGTGTTCATAATAAAATATAATCACAAATGATCTATAGAGGGAAAATACCACAACAGAAACATTAGAAAATGATTATATATTGATACAAAATATTTGCAAAAGATAAGAAAATAATGAAATATTAACAATAGATAATATATATATATATATATAATATACCCTAAAGAATTTAACACCATGTTATGGGATCATGTGTGATGCAGTCGAGTTATAGCACCTACAACTGAATCAAAAATAAACATTAAAATTTATTTATAATCAACACATTTGGATAATATTCAATAAAAAAAATTTAAATGTACTTGCAAAAATATAAAGGCAATTTTTAATATTATTGGAACATATCATGAATCTTTGTCATTCCAAGAAACATCAATGTAAATGGTTAAAGATGCACTGCGGTGGAGTACTCATGACCAAATGCATTGAAACACTGATTGTTCTATGAAATATCAAAAAGAAGAAGCCCCTCTATCAGAGTAGAACTCTTCCATGGCTGATAAATCTAGCATTGCATTGCCTTATAATGTTTGTAAATGTCAGCCTTGAACATAGAAAACTATAAAGCATTTATGTACAGTAAAATGAAATAAATCTTATAAACCAAATGAAATAAAAAATGAAAATTAAGATACATACATGTTTCCATTAAAAATATATAAAATATATTAAAACTAATATCGTAGTATTAGAATAAATAGTTATATTTATAGTAATTATAATAATTATTTATTACTATATAATAATAAGAGGTTATTATTAATTAAAGAAATCATGCTAAAATAATGGTTAACGTGATGCTGGAATGACAATAAATTTGTTAAATATATATTCATAATCATATAATAATCATATAATAACGATTATTTATATGTAGGTTTTCATTTCATCAAAAATTAAAATCAAGTAAACAATTGAAAAAATGAATAAAGAGAAAAATTGAAGAAATAAGGATGTTATGATGATTTATAATAATATAATATAACTATACATAGATCATAAACATGTTGTGTATGAGGTCAATACTGATGTATTGTATGTTCCAGACATGATTAACCTACAGGACTGAAAATTAAAAAAAATGTAAATTAAAAAGAAAAACAATTTATGAAATAGAATATAAAAATTAAATGATCCTTAAAGGTAGAATTTTTTGATGAACCTGAAAGAGGGACAATTGTTTAATGAATATATATAAAAATTTAAAATGTACATGGACTACATATATTTGTAATTTTCTATATTTTTGGCATATATCATGAAACAATAATCCTACTCATAAACATAAACATTGAAGGAAAAATCTAAAATGAATTGGATTAATCTCATCCAGTTTTATGGAAAATATGATTCTTCAATGGATAATGTCCAAGGATAATGTCCTCCCTCGTAGTGGTAGACAACCATGGTGAATAACATTGAGGTAGTGTTGTCTTATGTTGTTCATAAGTGGTATCCATGAACATTAAAACCTATAAAACATATATGGAATGTGTAATGAAATGATTATTATGAACCAAATGTAATAAAACATGAAAATTAATAGACAATCATGTATTCATAATAATAATTATAAAAAATTATAAAAGTATTATTACTAAAAAACCACATAAATTCACAATCTATTTATGTATAATTTGGATTTTGGGAAATATATGGAATATGTGATTTAGAAAAAACAAACATCAACAGTGGAAATTAAAAAATAATGGTATTATGTATGAAATAATTATAATCAATTAGCTCTTAAATTTTATTGTATATTCATATAAATTGTGTATTAAAATATTTTTATATGATTAAAAAATATTAAAGATACAATTATGTTAATTAAAATTAAAACCTTCAGGGAAAATATTTCAATAAAATTTATTAAAAAATAGGTAAATTAACAATTATATTCATATTAATGCTTATAATGACTTATTACGATATAAATATAAGATGGTATGATTAATTACCAAATTCATTCCATAATAATGAATAAATTGTTTCTGTAATTAGCGTAAATATATTATAAAGTATATTCATTAAAAAAATCAACATTATAGAAGGATTATTTTCATGTTAGTTTCCATTTCACCAAAAAACCATTTCAAAAGTTCAAAAATTTATTAAGAAAAATAATTGACAAATAAATAATCAATGATGATTTATAATATTTTAGTATATCTCTATTTTATCACCTACATTGGGTCGATGAGGTCAACAATGATGCATTTTATGACCCATGTGTGATTAACATATGAGGTTCTTGATAAAATGAAAGTAAATTGTAGAAAGGTAGTATAATAAATGGAATATAAAAATTAAATTAACATAATAAAGTCAATTATTTAATGAACCTAAAATAGGGTAAATAATTTTATGAATATGAAAGAAATAAAATATTTAAATGTAATAAATTTATTTATGAAAAAAATACATAAATGATATAATGAGAATATTCCATATTGGTAATTAACATAATTTCAGTATCTAATAATAAAAAACCTATTGGAAAAAAGTATTATGCTGAAGAAAAAAAACATTGAATGAATTATTATGATGAAAACAATGAAATTAAATATCATACCACTATGTATAACAGTAATATATCATTCAAAATAAAACCTATTTTTCATTTGGAGAGTCACGGAAGGTGGATGATAAAAATAAAAAATACTTGGTGAGGAATATTTTATAGATGGAGGAGATTAGACAAACTGATTATTTAATCTACAAAATTGGGAAGACATGGAAAAATGGAGATATAGAGTAAAGAAATCCTACCTGATGAATAGGTTTTATATCTGAAATATGTATTGGTTATTATAGATCCCAAATCAATAAAACCCTACCTAACACAATAAATCAGATGCTTGTGCAAGGACAGATGACTTATTGAGTAGTGAAAGACACTACTGTGAGTTAATAATGGGGTAGAGATATAGGTACCTGAAACCATTAATGAAGGTTGAGGTGGAGTGTGAGGCTGAGGCCAAGACTGTGCCGGAGGAAGAGGCCAATTCATAGAAAAGCAAGAGGTAGAAGCTGATGTGGAGGAGGTGGTGGAGGTGGAGTCTAATGCAGATGAGGAGGCGAAGGTCGACGCTAGGGCCAATGTTGAGGAGTAGAAGAAAGAGGAATCTGATGTGGAGGAGGAGGTAGAGGAGGAGGCAAATAGAGAAGAGTATGCAGAGGTATATGTAGATTATGAGGAGAGTAGGAAGGGATATATAAATGTGATTTTATGGAGGAAGAATAGGGAATGTGGGAGTAATTTGGGATGGTGGTAACTTAAGGAGGATGATTGAAACTAATTGTTAGGGATTCATTTAATAGAGAACTATTTTGTATATGACACATTTATGAAACGTCAATATATCTATTACAAATAAAATATTTTTTACATTTTCATACTATTTAGTTAAAACAGTCAACATTGTTTTTGAAATAGTAATATCAACATATAATTTGGGTTAATTTTATCCTATTTCTCTTAGAAATTTTAGTTTTTAATGAATAGTGAAAACCATTTAATTATAATTGAAAATTATCTTTTCATAAAATTTATTTATATAGATAATTATATAATAAATTGATTTAAATTTATATATAATTAAATAATATTGTAATGAATCAAATTTTAGTTATTGGAATAATTTTTATTTTGAAACTAGATATAAAAACATTTCAAACATTTGCCCTTTTTTACATTAGAAACACACTTTCTCATCACTTCTACATGATTAATATTAAAATTATTGTAGAAACATCATTTATTAAAATTTAAATAACTAGTTAAAATCATTGAATCTTAAAATTTCCTAATTTCTATTAAGTTAGAAATATTTATTCTCTAAAATAAATTATGTATATGTAATAAAAATTATTTATTTCTATTAATGTAAAAAATATGTTTTGTTAGAGGTTTAACATTTACATAAGGGACCAAATATCATAGACACATGTGAAAATACATTCTATAGCCATATTTAGACTATACCCTCCATTTTACTGAATATGGACTATTATTGGAGGCACATGATATAAGGGAGACCTCTCATTAGTGTTTTCCTTCTTATAATTACATGAATTCCACTCCTACTCCACTGTAAAAGGGAACTCACCCACCTCCCCACCCCCTCATATACCCACAAACCTAAGACCTTTGGATCAATGAAATACTATCCAAGACTCACCTAAATTTACATTCATTTATTCTATAAGCAACACATTGTGATTATAGTCATGAAAGGAATCCCATTCATTCAAACAGAAAAAGTCACTCAAAGAATATATAACATCCTTCAGAAGGCGCATTGGATTTATTTATTTTTATATCCATTGAATTATTTTTATTAAATTATAATATAATAACCCCATCATCATTAATATTCTGATATGTTTTTATGTTAATAGTACTTTATACACTAACATTCAATTCCATCAATTGGGTACACACTCATCATTCTTGTCTACATTGGACTATCACAACTTGAACTGATGCCATGTTTCTTCCATTATCACCACTAATGGTTAGAAATAATGATGTAAATACTATTTTTATATGATATTTAGTATTTATTTTATATTATTTTAATTATTATATCACTCATACCTTCATATAATCTATTTTTTAGTAATATGAAACCATCAATTGTGGATGTGTGGACTACCGCCACATTAAAGCGATGTGATTCTTACACACATTACATGTAATGTATTAATGATTTTTTTAAAAAAATATATGTTATATATGAAATAATTATACTACTAGAATTAAAATATATACATATATAAATATCAATATGTTTTATCATTTATTTCTTTCAATATGACATGAAAACGGGAACACCATTCATGCATATGTAGGCCTACTATCTCCATGAATGGTGTATTTCATTTTATATTTCCATAATATATATATTATTATAAGTAAATATTAATATAATATATATATATATGATATTTATATCATTTAATAAATCATTTTTATTATGATATATCTTTAAAAACAAAAAATTTGATACATGGAATCATATGTGAAAACAAAATCATTATTTCCAAAAATGAAACATTATCACGGAATTGATAATTAATTGGAAATAGAACATCATAATAAAATTATATATGGTATAATATAATTTAATATTCTTATTTAATAGCTGTATAGAAACACAAATTTATTATAAATTTGTATTGAATGAGTACAATGAGAGCTAAGACAAAAAGTAATTTAATTTCATCTCACATTTTATATCTGTGGGAAAAAATACATATTCAGCACATATTTATTTATTTTGGTGTATATAAATCCCTGTAAAATGTTATATGAAAAATTTAATCAATTTTATAATATTTAATTTTAAAATTGTTAACATTTTTCAAATATCTTAGTATTCAAATGTTACCCAAGCTGTTAAAAGATTTATTATCTCACTTTTATTTCTACATGAATTATGCCTTTTTTACTATTCTTTTATTTTGTGTGGAATATATATTGTAAATTAATGTATTCTATGATATTTATGGTTAAATTTATATTAATTTACATATCAATTTTACTATATCTATAACAAGGGGGCTCAATTTGAAAGTCACCAAATTAGTAATGTTATTTTTTCTGAAATTGCCTCTGTTGAGACGCGTGTTTTTTATAAACCTATAATATATTATAATGTTTATATAAAACCATTTGAATTATTATATAATAAATATATTTAATTTATGGATATTTTTATTTTCATGTAATTTTATTCATTATTGTGAATATTTGTTAAAAGTTTCCAAACCAGAAAGCATTTATTTCTCCAATCTCATATTTTATCAGGAATTTTTATGATTATTCTTCCACAGATGAAATATTATGATCCATAAATCAATAATTCTTTTTAACTTTATTATAATATATTTATTGAAGATATATTCATTTAGGGGTACCCTTTTTTCACAATTTTGTACTTTATATTATTAAGAAATCATTTTAACCAAAATCTGTGTTAATTACTTGCATCGGCCTAAAATCTATATTAATTCAAATCTGTTTCTATAAAAAAAATTAATAAATTCAAAAATAAATTTTCATATTTTATTTAATGAGATATGATTTAAAATAGCTATAAATATTTATTTAACATTTTTAATTGTATTTCCAAATAAATGCTTTCTAACATGATTTCAAATCCTCAATTATAGGTTATCAAATATATTTTGAAAAAATGTATTAAAAAAGTTTTCAATATTTTGATATCTATTTTAAAATATATTTTCAAATATTTATTTCTCAAAATTATGTAAAACCTTAATTTATACAATTTTAATTATATTTTCAAATGAAAGGTTTTTTAATTTTTTTTGAAGTCCTTTATATGTTTTCAATGATCTTTCAAAGAAACATTATTAAATTTTTTAAATTCATATATTATAATTTATAAAATAAAATATGGAAGAAACGGATTTAAAATGATTTCAAGATTCATTTATAATTTTTTTATTATATTTTCAATAAAAATGATTCCAAAATGTTATTATGATTTTATATAATATTTTAAAAAATATTTTTAAATAAAATATTTTTAAAATGATTTCAAGAATCCATTATATGTTTTGAAGGATATTTTATACGAAAAATATTTTAAAGGAGATTAATATGATAAAAATATTTTTCAAATTGGAAAGGATATTTTAATCCAGAAATATTTTAAAGGGTATTTAAAAAATATATTCCATGTACAATGGTATCCATTGATGTTACCAATGAATTATTTGGAATATAATCCAATAATATAATTCGTATTCTTTGTAGGAATGTTATATTATTTTGATTAAATTTTCTTTATTTGACTCATTTCACTTCCACTTGTTATTCCGTGATAAATTCATTTAAATACTGCTTCTTTTAATTGGGTTGTCTATGTGTAAAATAATATGAATCTGATCATATTTTCACAAGATATGATATGGAGAAACATTAATGATAACCATTTTAATTCCATTGGTTATTATATGTTAAATGTTTTATGATATTACAGAACACATATGTATAATTTCATGATGAGATGTGTATGACCTATTGAACCCTCCAACTAATTGGGTAATGATTTATATACCATGGAATAGATAACGTTATAATGGGGAAAGGACATGATTTTGTAATGATTAGTTTCTACTATGTTTTTTTTGGAGTGAACCAAATATAGTAATAAGGATTTTTGGGCGAACTCATTCTTCAAAGAATTCCTTGGAAGCAATTCCTTTACGACTATTGAAACAATATTATAATTTTATGTGTATAACACAATTATAAGTATTATTCCTATGCAAATCATTTTTATTTTATTCTATTTATTTCATTAATATTAATCTCTTAATTAATGAAAATACTTATACCATGAATCATATTTTTGATATTTTATAGGAATGGTATGATGTTATATTTTTATGATCATGGTCTGGTTCCCTTATATTAATGATTATGTCTACTTATGTCCTTTATTTTTACCTTTACATAGAATCTGATATTCGACATTCTTATATATCCTTTCCACATGTTATGAAGAATGGTTTTATGTTGGCGTGTTAAAGGGTAAGGTTAATATAATAGATATTTTTGATATTTCTAATCATTTTAATAATCTATTCCCTGATTCTAAATCATCTAAAAATTTATGGTCATGCACTATCTAGTGATTTAATGTGGTGAATATTAATATAAATTAATATAATATCCATGAATGTTAATCCTTGGTCTCTAAAATTTCGATGAATTTATTTTTCTTAAAATAAATGTTATTATATATTTTTAAAGTTTCATACCATTATAAGTTATAATGGATTGTTCCAAAGACACCATTAAATAAATTGACTCAAGTTTTTTTGAATTTTAATTTATGATTTAAAAGTCAAAACATCTGTTATAAAATTCCAAATAATGTTTAAAAATAGATTATTCAATATTTATAAAAAATTAATAAAACACTCATCATATGGGGAAGATGTACATTTAATGAGATTGTAAAGACATACCCCTTAATTTTCACACTGTTCTACCATATTTAACCATATTGAGAAGAAAAATAATTAACATGGTTACTATTCAAAAGTTCAAAAAATTAAATGGGAATATCTACCGTATTTTATCATGATAGATATTAATAAGGAATATTTTTTCCATTATTAAATTTATATATGTGGAGGAATCCAATTTTAATGAACAAATTCATATAAATCAACAAAATATTAATAGAAAAGTGTTAATATATGTCCCAAATTGTACTTGTACAAAAAAAGTATAATAATGATTTATATATTTAAATTTATATTATTTATAATCAAATTTATATTATTTATAATTAATTTTATATTGTTTTTCTTTAATATAATATTATAAATATAATGGACCATTTTAATTAACTGATTAATTTGAAGGAAATTGTATTTTTTTCTTCAGAAATTGGTATTTAACAATATTCATTTTGAATAAAGTCTTTTCTAAATAATCCAAAAAATTCACCATAATATTGTATTGAGAAGAATATTTTCAAAATTATATTATTTTCCACAAATTATAATGTCAACGCACAATATTCCACAAAATAATTTTTTAAAATTTATACAACCATGTTAATTGATATTTTCTTGTTATCACAATGGAAAAATAATATTTTAATTATATTTCAATTTTTTTATCTCGGTTTTTCATGTTAGAAATGTTAAAGAGTTTACTGTAATTTTACAATAAATATTCATCTAATTTCACACCCATTAGTGTTTATCATAATTTATATGATACAAATTTTTTTATAAGACGATATGTTTGGTATCATTCATCATTCCAAATTATAGTCATGGATCCTCAAAACTATTCCAATAGAAAAGGAAATCCTATATTAGGCATAAGTTGATTTAATTTATAGAAATTGATTATGAGACATATTTATATATGATTGGGATTCATTTTCATAATTCTGTACAATATGGGTTCATAGTCCTAAATTATTATTCCTCAATGTATATTAATTATAAAAAAATATTTAAATTTGTGGAAATGTTTGAAATTCGTTATTGTTCATTTTTTGAAAAAACAAAAAAAAACAAAATTATTTTAGTGTGAAATCAAAATTTTTAACTAGGAAGCAATTCATAGTATTTTTTAAAGAAACCAAAAACTAATCTACCTAAAATTTTAAATTAATATATATATTATTAATGATATTATAAATCATAAATATGTTATATTTGATTAACTATTTATTATGTTTATTAATATAATCATTAACACAATAGGGTTTAAATAAACATTTTAATATTATAATGTGGTGTAATTATTATTAGGATTATACACTATTGGTTTCATTATTAGATCATAGCTCTTTAATATAAAGATCTTGACTATTTAACCATTTATTTTAATAATAGGTCTACAATAAATTATAAGTAGTGGAGAAGAAAAGAAATCTAAGAAGGGAAATAATGATAATTATATCACCTAAAATGTATTAAATCTTTTAATATTGATTATAAGCAATGTTTCACAAAAATATGATAATATAGAATAATTTTTTGTAACTCTCATTATAATCAAAATGTATTTCATACATGTAATTGTTAATTATTAAGTAAATATTATATTGAAATATCTTTTGAATGATCAAATTTTTTATTTAAACATATCTATACCAATTAGGTGTGAAGGTGAAGAAGATTTAGTGATTATGAAATCAAAAAAAAAGATTTATTCCCTTATAAAAAATTATGATAAAGAAAAATAATAAAATTACCGTTAAATTATTTATAATAATAACTCTATCAATATAAGTAGTATTATCATACAATAAAGATATTACTAATTTGGATTAATCTCTTAAAGAATATTATAAAAGTGGTATAATGACAAAAGTAGAAGATTAAGAAGTTAACCGATTAAAAGTTATCGAAAAAAACATTAACTTTGTATATTGTATAAGAATGATAAAAAATTAACATATATTGATGATTTCAATTTAATTATTCATGATGAAATATATATTACGAAGGGAATAAAATTGGAATCATAAAAAATATGAAAAATAAATCATTTAATTTATACAAAGGAACTAACCATGGAAATTGAGATATTGGAGAATTATAATGTACAAAAATACGAAATCATTATTGACATTAGTTATTTAGTTAGAAAAGGGGAAATTTATTTTTAAAAATTATCTATGAAGATTTATTAATTGTGGAAACATTGGATGAAATCCATAATATTCATAAAAAATGAAACAATTAGAATAATTGAGTGTTCATATATATAAATATCCTATACATATATTGTATATAATGCATGACATGAGGGGGGTGATATAATATATTCCATACTAAAAATAAATCTATACTTATCTAAGAACCAATTGTTGAATAATAATATTTACTCCTTAGAATTTATGAAAAGGGGAATGAATATTCTCAAATATTGATGGAGTTTTTTTAATTGAGTCTATAATATTATCAAAATATTAAAAAATAATCTCAATAATGTGATAGGTATGATGAAATCAAATGGGTAGTGATAAAATACTTCAAATAAAAATAATTGAATAGAATAAAATTTACGGAACACTATTTTTTGGGATATATATAGAATTGTGGTGTTTTTGGAAACTATATTTAATTATTTTGTTAATAAAAAATCTAATAGGATAGAAAAAGAATAATGATTTAAAATTATATACAAATTTAATAAATAAAATCATTCAATGATAAAAAATCCCATTAGAATTATGTTAATGTGAATAACTGTGTTTCTATTTATCAGGAGGTGTGTTGTAGGTTTGATCAAGAAGGGGACACCATGATTGAATGTGTATTATTTAATACATTATTGAGAAATCATTTTCTACAAATATAAGAAAAATATGAAACATGGATAAAAAATACACATGTAAATTTGGTTGATTTTACATTTAAAATGTTAAATTAGTAAATCAAAAAATAATATATATTAATTTTATTTCTCAAATCAATGCTTATTCAAAAAATATGATAAAAATTAGATGATATAATGGTTGATATTTTACATCCAATAATTTTAGATCAATAATTATCAAAGGAGTCAGAAGAATAATTATTCAAAAAGTCATATTAATCTTTAGAATTAAATTTTTGATAAAGAACCAAACCATAATCTACTAAGTATATCATATTATTTTGAAGTAGAAAATATGATTATATAAAAAAATATATATTATTAGTCAAAATATTGTAATATGGGGTATTTATTTCTATTGATTTGAGTACCTAGTTAAAATTATTGATTTTATAGAAAACAATAATGATTTTAAATTAAGCCTCAAATAAGAAATGTGTATTTTTATTTGAAATCATGGGAACTATGGAAACATTAATATAAAAAACGTTATTAGAGTAGGGGATATTAGAAATATATCATTTTTAATGAATAAGAAACCATTTTAGATGAATCTTGTCAAAAACGGAAAAATAAAAAAATTTAATGTGAAAGAAATATTCAAATGAAAACACATATGGATTTAATCTTCACCAATGACGCGGAATAATAAAAAATAAGTCCTCATTGATGAAAGATATTTCATCACATTAATTTTTTATTTTTCTAGAATTAAATTAATCACGTTCATATTTAACAAATAGAAATCTGTAGATAATAACAATATGTTTATAAGAAATTCATAATAAAATGTAATGATTCGTCATATATATAATGCTATGATAATGTTATTGAGTTTTTAAAAAAAACATGTATATAGATAAAATCATCAACATAGAATTAGGATTTCCAATATATTTCCATACACTGAATAGAATGATGAGGGATGAATGGATGAGAAAAAAATATATTGTATAACATATTAAATTATTAGAGTTTGGGAAATCATTATATTA
Organism: Viscum album; assembly: GCA_963277665.1. Classification (NCBI taxonomy): domain Eukaryota; kingdom Viridiplantae; phylum Streptophyta; class Magnoliopsida; order Santalales; family Viscaceae; genus Viscum; species Viscum album. The sequence continues at coordinate 512,309,243 of OY728126.1, read as the reverse complement.
CTAAATATTGGAAATTACTACAGGTTGAAAAATGTATAATATATTTATTATTTTAAAAACTCATATAATACTCTCATTGGAATGTTTTTTAAATATAAAACCAATTGTAAATAAATTTTGTTTTCGGGTATAAGTTGTTTTATCCATAGAAATATAGAACTGGATTCGTTTTTTATGATAATATATAATAATTAACATTAAATTGTTAAATAAACTAAGAATAATACAAATTAAACCAAATCATATCTTATATGATTATAGAAAATGCTGTTGTGAGATTTCTAGGAATTAAAGATAATAAAAAATTCTAATTTTAGATGACAAGGTTAATTTAGTCTATTTTAAAATTAATAAAGAAATCTCGAATAATATATAGAAGTAGGATAAAGATGAATATTCTACCTTCTCCTATGATTATTATTGGGATTACAATTCAATAGGGTAATTTATAAACTAAGGAAATGTGTTAAATTTAAATAAATATGTAGACATTATATTAATAGAAATTAAACATGGAGGTTATCAATGGAAACTAGTTCAATTAATTTATATTAATCATTTATTAAATAAACCGTTAATTAATATTTTGAGCTTAAATATTTGATTAAATATATGATAGATGAGTTGGATAAAATTAAGAATAATGAAATATTGGTTATCATTAAAATAAATTAAGATAAAATTTTAATTCTGGAATATGTTTTCTTAATATATTTATGAATGGAATACATAATCAGAATAATTAATAGATAATATGTAAATGATATTAACAAGTTCAATGAATTAGAAATGATGAAGCCTTTACAACACTTTCGTGAATAGAAAAAGAGCAAAAAAAATCCCTATTTTCTGATCCGAAATTATTAAATGTGTAGAAATTTTTTGTAATATCATTATATATACAAGATGATAAAAATGAATATTTATCCATAAGTTATCCTGACATTAAAATATTATTAGGTAATTCAATATTTCTCTCAAAAAAATTAGAGAGAGTGAAATGTATAAAAGCCTGAATCTAAATGAAACATAATGAGTTTTATAAAAATTTATTAACAGATATTTTGTTGAAATAACAGAAATAAATAAGTATTAAAAAACAATATATATATATGGGATTTAGATAAATTAAATATATTGATAAATGAATAGAAGATTTAAAGAAAAGTAATCATATTATTTAATATATAATGTTTTGTCAAATTTATTTTCAATAGTAAAAGAATATTATTAATTTATTCATATTAATGAAAATTTATTAAAAAAATATCATAAATTTTGTATGTAATCCTATCAAATTTCTATTAAATGGATTTTTTTTAAGAATTGTCAATAAATATTTATATTTTGGTAAATAATGAAAAATGATGATTGTTATTTTCAAAAAGATTCACTTTGAATGGTGTCCCCTTAAGAAACCCTTAGTGGTAAGGGTTTTCTCCTTATTGTTTTTTTTCCTTCCCCCTCTAGCCTGGTTTAGTTTGTGATTGATGCATCTCATCCCAACTCAGCATGGGCATTGTCTTGAAACTGTTTCCAATGGTGGGTGTAAAAAATTCATGGAATAGTGATGGAGAACAAAAAAGTTTTTCTTTCCCCTTCAATCAAATATTATGCTCGGTACTACTCCAACATAGTTAATTTCGGTGAGTTCATATCGTCAAGCATCGACAACACGACCATGGTTGCTCAACTCATCCGGCACAACTAGGCATGTCTCCAGTGGGTTTCCGCTGTGGATCTAGCCTATATATGCAGTGATATGGAGGGGGAGTTGGTTCTTGGTTGCTTCATTTTTTTATTTTTATAGGTTTTAAGTTCGGGTGGTTATGATTTTTTTTAACCGGGTAGATCAGGCATTTTCCTGATTTGTTTCAACAGGGTGGGTTTTATTTTTTTATCCTGGTTTGACCTCATTGGTTCTTCTCTTCCCACTCCCACAGGATTTTTTTTCATTCTGAAGTTTCAGAACCTTGTGAGGGTGAAACTATGAATCTTATATGTGAATATCCATGACAAAATTAGTGTTTCTATTTTTGGACGACCCATATTCTCTCATTGGTGGCATTCCCTTGGTGTAGGATTAGGTTACCCAGTTTTAAGTGATGATGTCTTGAACTCACGCCTATTGTGTTGTCTTCCTATACCATGTGACTGCGCTAGAGGGGGTGTATACTAGAGGGCCGCCAAATTTTTCTAGGATGTTCATTGATTGTGGCGCTATGAACCTGTGATATCAATATGGTGGAATGCTTTCATTTGGGAGGTCGGTTGACATGATGATGCACATGGGTCAACCATGTGGATCATCCCCAATGGTGGTTCCATAGTATTCGTTCATCATTACAATGCTTTTCAGATTCAGATGTTTGAGAGGTTATTGCATTAGCTATCAGATCAGGCATATTCTTTGACCTAGGATACTTGTTATCTATTCAAGCATGCAATGGTGGAGTAATTTTTCATGTTCAATTACTAGGGAGGGGTAGCTCTATGTAGTCAGTTTGGTTTTTCTCTATAGACCATTGGGTCAGGATATGTCCTTAGTCGATGATGCCTTTTAGGGTTCCCACATCTTCCCATAAATGAGGGTTTTATTTAAAATAAAATGTTTGAAGGTCTCCTGGTCGTTATAATTCATATTATGTTTAATATTTTTTCAAAAGTTTAGTGTACTAAAGAAAAAAAATTTAAATAAATTTTCATCTTGTATTAAGAATTTAAATTTTAATTATTCCATTCCAAATTAAATAAATTTTAAATCAAAAAATTCATTGAATTTATTGAATTATGAGGTACAATTTTTTAAAAAAGGGACATTTTATTTTTAAAAGTTATTAATAATAAACTTCATCAATATTTTTCACCATTGTAATGGTTAAAAGATTAAAATATGGTTAAAAATGATATAGCTTAAAAATATTATAACACTTACATTTATCATATTTAAGGAGTTAATTTAGCTTATAATAGTTTATTTATCTGGAATATATAATTTTAGTTATATTTTCGATTGATAATTTAATTTATATTACCTTTGGTTAATATTATTTTAATAAATCATGCTGTTGACGTTAATTAATATAAAAACATTTGTCAATATTTTTATATGTATGTTTATAAAAAATAATATTAATATTTTTATATGAAAATTTATTTTTGGTTTTCATTGATGGAATAATTACCTTTAAATATTTTTCAATAGTAACACAAATCTTTTTTCAAGTTGTAACAAAATCATGTAAATAATTTTACAAACTCATAAAGTAATTTAATTGGAGTGATATATATATTAAAAATAATTATATAGAAAAATATAACATAGTTTAATTGTTCTACTATTTTATATTCAGATTCATTTCCTTTCATTTTGACTTCAACGTAAAATTAAAGGAATAATTCAAAAAATGAAATTAATGATATTCTATAAATAATGGTATTTTTTTTAAATTACTGAAAATTAAAAATGTATCAATATTAAAATAAATTAATTGGATTCATTTTAATAATATCATAAATGTTCCACTTATGTGTGGATTGTTCTTTTATGGTGACATTCAAAGCAATTAAATATTTGAAAATGATGATGTTTTTGTTTTTTGTCAAAATAGACAATAGAGGTTTAAAACATATAGATAATGGTAATAATGAAATTAAGTATCAATAATTGTTTTCATAGAATTATTTTTACTCATATTCATTTTATATTTTAATTAAATAAATTTTTTCCATTTTATCATAAAAATTAAATTATATTAATTACTTACATTATGTAATTACATGAGACACCTCTCCAAAACTATAAAAGTCTACCTAATCTCCTTCATTAATCACAATTTTTGAGACACATATATCAAAAAATACCTGTTATTATATCATCTTATCTTCTTTTACCACATTCAAAATCTTATAGTATTTTTAAAATTCAATCCATTCATAGAATAAGGTGTAAGACAAAATTCCTTCCTCAATAAAGAGTTTGGAAAATTTACCATGAATTATAAATATTATAAATTATAATACCTCATATAAATCTATTATATCCTAGGAAAAATAATAAAATAAATTTATTGAATATAATTAATCATTATTGTGATAATGGAAAAATAATTATCCACCTTCTTCCCCACCATCGAAAAAATGATTATGTCTCTAGTAATTACAGGTGGACTACTATATACCTGATGAAATGTGATTTTTATTCCTTCTATTTTACTTAGATTTTAATATGTTTAAATTTATATAAAATATAATATATAAATTAATAAATAATGATTATTTTAAGATGAATTATTATTTTACACACTACCATTTCATCTACTAAAATGTGAAAACTGTGTTTATGCTTCTATAAAACATATAGTCTCAATATATGATGTTATTATTTAAAAATATAAAACTTTTAGGGATATATATATATATATATATATATAATGAGTACAATTTATTTTGATATAATTAATAATATTATGTAAATGATAGATCCTTGATCATTTTATAAGGACCATGACTTTCGAAACAAAACTTACAAAAAGTAAAGATTTTATCAACCAAAGTAGTGATTTTTATAATAAATTTAAATGTAAATTAGTGATAGGTTTTATAATAAAATAATATACGTTATGATTTATATTGATGTTGTTTTATATTTATTGTATTATAAATATATATTTATTATATTATATGATTGAACATCTATGATAACGATGAGACTTGAGCCAACCGATTTATGATTCAATCCTAAATTAATCAAAATTATTTATGCTCGAATTTATATTAAGGTTATTACATGGTCCATTTATAAGGAATAATATTTACATTTAATTATTTATAATTCATATTCTCCTTTTAATATCCTCACATTATGTACTAATAAGTCAGAAACACTATTTTTGAGGGAAAAATTATTTTACATTTTGGTTTTCAATGTATTTCTTCTTTCCTTGAGAATTGATGAAACTTTTTCACAAATATTTTTAATACAAATTGATGGGGTTTTAATGTTATTTTAAACAATTTTTAGAATTATTTATATAAAATAAATGGAATATTCATATCATTTTCCATAAAATTTACTATATAATTTTTTCCAAATTGTTTTTTGTAAAATCAATGTATTAACATATAAAACATAAACAAAACATCCGACCATAATGAATGATCAGTGAAATTAATGTTTCAAAAAACAATTATATAGTTTTTAAAAAAAATTATCACAAATAATTTAGAAATATTTGTAATCTATAAAAGTTATTTCAAAATAAAAACTGTGTTTCATACTTAAATACTATTGTGGTAATTTAAAGTAATATTTCATATATGATAATATAATTATATGTTATTTATGAGTTATTGGGGGATATTTTCAAATTAAACAATTATTATTCATCATATTATGTTTTAAGATTATGGTAATTATATGTTTTTGAATCCTTTATATTTTCCATGGGAGATACCAGGACGATATAATGAGATGTTATTGAAACATATTTCCTTACCAAGTTTAATGATATGATGTTATATAAAATGTTTTGTGGTATTAGGTAACCCATATGTATAGTTTTATTTATGTCAATTGTAGGTCTAAAATTATATATCCATACAATTAATTATCTTATTATTTATATCAGTTGAGATAACCATGGGAAAAAAGATTATATGCAGGGTAAACTATGGAATGCAATTGGATATACCAAATCTGTTATGATATGGGAAACATTTTTTGATGATTGAAATTAAAATATTTGATTGTCTACATATTTAAATATGACATATTGATATATTCTGATACCTATTATTGTTTCAAATTTTGTGATCTTAAATAAGGTTCATGGATGAATTATTATTATTTATCCCTTTTATGATTTATGTGTTTTGAAATAATAATGTTTTATTCCATCTCCCATGTTAATTATCTATGATATATTATTATAAAAATAGTGATTTATGGTCATGATATTACACCCTTATACTTTTCTTATGATTTAATATGATCAATGACTATTATTTCCCTTGTTTTCCCTTATTAAGAATATGAGATCACTCTTCCTTATGTTTCAATTCCCTTTGTTATTGAGAATCATTTTAATTATTATATGACATGAAGAATATTTAGTGATAATAATCTTATGATAGATGATGGAGAATGAACCATAATCATATTTTTCGATATCTCATCTACAATGGTAATAAAATATTATAATTCTAGTATGAATCTTAATTTAATGTATAAATTTTTTATCTAATAAGATCTAATATCTTAGTGTTAAAGTATCAAGATAGATGATTTTGTATCAGAGTATGGATTAGTTTATATTTTGATATAAATTTTAAATAACATTAGGTATGGACTTCGGTATATTTATAAAGACTGGATAAAGTCATAATGTATTCATTAGGAATATATTTTGTGGTTTTCATAGAAAAATTTCATATATGAAAACAAAATGGTGATTTTATTATATAATGGATTAATATGGAATCAACAAACCAAAAAATAGTTGGTTGAGTATATCATGAAAATAATTTTGGTGCAAAGTTTACCTAAACATTAAACTGGTTTGACAATCTCAATGGATATGGTTGGGATAATTTATATTGAATTTTCAATATAATGTTCTGTATTTTAAATGATTATTTATTTGTAGAACAATCCCTATTATCCAAGAGTCATTTGTTATTTTGATTTCTTATTACTGTATACATGTGATCACATCCCAATTAAATGAATAAAATAGTAGTAATGGTTATCTACCCATATTCTTGAATCCAAAATTATATTTGATAATGCAAAATACTAAATAGTAGTTTCTTTTATAGAATCATTATTCCATCTATTATGGCTTTACCATCAATCATAAACATCCTATAATCCTTGAAAAATGAAAAAAAAATGGGATGAAATCCAATTCATAGTAAGGTAATGCATGTATGGAAACCCAAATATTGTATAAATAATATGGATTGAATTAATAATGATCAAATTATAGCTTATAAATAATATAATTAGGATGAGACATGTCCATCGATATTATAAATGTTCATATATACTCATGGATATCAATATATAATTATATGAAGTTCAAGTGTTAAATTTCTGACATCATGAACATACCATCGAGTCATCAAGACAAGACACTTACATAAAGGTATAAAGCCTCATCCATGTACCCAAAATATTCATTTTCATGAATAATAGCAATACATAAAATAGAATTGTAATTATTGGAACAAAATATTACATTAGATGTACAATTTATTCTTCAATTTAGTAAATAATTCAGTATAATAAATAGTTTATAATAATTAATAACTATATTTTTTTGGACGAACTAGTATTAATTATTGCAATAGTTACACTATAAATATGATCATAAACCCTCCATATAAACGTGTTGGATATTTTTAACGGATAATATCCTCAATAATGAAAATTATTCAACAAATGATGTTTACATATATCATTATACATTAAAAAGATCGCAATAATGTTCATGTGAAAAAAAATCCATTTTAAATTTAAAATAACTTATTCAAAATAAAAATATTTTATAAAAATTAATAAAATATTTTTTAATAAAAATTTTATTTTAAATCCTTAATGTATTATTTAAATCATTTTGTGTTCATGGTGGTGGTAAATATTGTTCATTTTGTGTATGCTAAAATAATGATATCATTCTCATTTTTTCTAGGAAATAGTAAATGCCACTTTTCAATAATGACATGATGATTCCATTGAATAAATTAGTTAAGAATTCAATCCTAGGATAAAAAAATGAATTTGATAATTCATTTAGTAATAGTAAAAAATTCAAAAGATAATTTCTGTAAAATATAGATATTGAAAAAAATGTAACCCAATGAGTAGAAAAATAAAGTATCATTTTGTTAATATCATGATTTTGGAATCATGATTACATGAAGTAAAGTAATTTTTCAAAAACATATAATTTCAATGAAAACTGATAATAAATAAACATATTTTATTTAATATGTAAATATCAATTAATTACCCAAATAGAGAATCCAAACATAAAAAATCTTGAATAATAATGTGATTTTGAAATAAACCATTACCACCTTAGCGGAATTATAATCAAAACCCCTGGGATGAAATAATTATAATTATTCCAAAAAATTCCAGGGCTTATGAATTCTTCACTATATAACATTTTTTAATGGGCAGTGAGAATACATCGTAAACATAAATAGATTGTGCCAACAAACATTCCTCAATGAAATAATATTGAGAAAAAGAACCTATACTTTTGGTCCAACAATAAATATATCTATAAGAATCACCTACATAATAAATATATTTTTATTAAATATATATTGAATAACCAAAATCATTTACATAATATGATTCAAAATATTTATATATCATTTTATAACTATTTATTTTTTATTTTTTATTTTTTATTAGAATCACTATTTTGAGTGATAACTACATTATTTTTTATATATGTTTTTGTATGATAGTTGAAGTCCATTAATTTTTAGCATGGCTATAGCATCTAAATAATGATATTCATTCTATTTATAATAATTATTTAAATATTTTTATTAATAAATATAAGTTGAGCTAGAAAAATTTGTTACACTATTCATGTAGATAGTCGGATGTACAATCGTGAGAACATTTAGTTCACTATTAGAAGTATGGGAATAAATGAAGTTAAAAATTAATTCAACAATCTAGAATAATTATCATTATATATATAGAATATATTAATTAATTTATAAATATTATAATAATAAGATGATAAATCCTTTTGATCTCTTCAACTTCATGGGATATGCCAAGGGATATATAGACAAAAGGGGTTTGATAAAAAGACTAGTAAGTCAATAATCACTATAAATGAGTATATATTATGCCCCAAATTATAAGAGTATAACATAAAAGAGACATATCCTAATTAATCACATGAAATCATTAAATATAAATCATGGTATCATAATATCATTTACTCATATAAACTATATAGTAAAATATAATATGGCATAAACATGATTTGTGGACTACATTATAGAAAATTCCACATCGGTGAAAGATACACATAATAGACTAGGTAGACTCCCTAATACCATACATAACACCTATGAGGACTAATGATTTTCCTACAAATTCTGAGCACTATCAGGGTGCAATGATAAATTCATATTCATTATTATATATTCAAATAAAAAATCCATATTATAGAATAATCATAATAATTAACCATTAAATGATAATAGGTTTCCAAAAAATGTTTCATATAGTAATTAATGGAAGTTTCATAATGAAATTACATAATACGTTAACAAAAAGAATATATTTCCCAATACATTTAATGTGATATTAGTATGGTATACTTTATATATATATATATAAATTAAATGAAACCCATTACATTAATGGTTGTTATTATTGACGAAAATGCCTTTAACTTTTGACAGTGAATATATATTGAGAAAATTATTCGTTCAACATTCAAATATATTATTAGAAAACAAAATCATTATAAAATATTATAAATTTTTTTTCAAATTTACCATGGAAATGTGTTATGTATTATTAAAATAATTTATTTCTCTTAATGATGAGTAATATTTTACATGTTAAATAAGTTAAAATAATTCATTAAACATTGTAAAATGATTATAAATTTCTCATTAATATAAACAAAAAATTCCACCCAAAATATTTCTTAAAATGAAAATAAAACATTGGTAAAATTTTATTTAATAAATAATTTGGATATAGGTAAATATAATTGGGGAAATATATTTTAAAAACATTTCTAATGAATAGAAATGATTTCGACTGAAAATTGAATTGAATTAATATTTCCATTAAAGTTATTTAGAAATGTTTCAAAGTTACAAAAATATTAAAATGTTACTAATATGTGAAAATTTCATAAATTAATCAAGAAGAAGAAAATAAAAGAGTTTTATTAGAAAATGGTAAAATAATTTCATTCAATAGAAATTCACCCTTAATGAATCCAGATTAAAATTAGATTGAATCATAATCCATCTTCACATTGGTAAAATCAGAAAATTGAATCCCATGAATGATTTCAATTATTTTTAGCATAAAATATAATGAATTATAAAATATTTATGATATAATATTTAAAGGGTTATTATATATCGAATTTAGAATTACATAGGAAAAAATAAAAACACGAGTCTCAAAAAAGGATATGGTGTGAAGAAACTCTTCAATCAAGTCCATAATTTTTAAAATATATTTATCTTATCACCTGTGTAATAAATATATAAATAATTATATTTTTCTTAATCAAATTTTCTAATTTTTATTCCATGTTATAAATACATTTATTTCAATTATTTTAATTATGTATTTAATTACCTAATCAGATATGTCGACATTGGGTGTTTTCAGGACATATAGATCATAATTTCAAAACTACATCATTTTTTAAATTCTATCAATGGGTAATTTTGTATTAATATAATAATATATTAATAATCATGAAAAAATTATCATCTATATATATAAATTAATCATTAAATATATTCAATGAATTATGGTTATGAAAGACGAATTATGTTACAATCATAGAGAAGGTATGTAATATTTTAGAATTTGTGACATTTCCATTTTTAAATAGACTTGATAGAAAGGAAAAAAGTTTTAATTTAGACATATATAATTTTTAAAATATAATATATTTATTATTAATATTTTTACTAACACATAGTTATAAAATATATGTGATAGAGTAATAGAAACTGAATAACATCACATCATGATAATTTACTCTTCCATACAGAACAATGACTATATCATTTTTTCAAGGATAGTTAGAAAAATAGGAAAATGATATTTTCCATTTAAACAATTAATAATATTTCATGAATATCATTTACAAAAATGAAATCCATCATCATAAATAGCATTGAGTGGTGACGTTAGAAGATGAGTTAAATTTCTTATCATGTTTAAAACCCTCCATACATATGAATGAAAGATTCATTTCCAATTGGATATAATAGTATATCGACATATATAATAATATTAACATAATAAAATCATTTTATATATTATAAATTTATTCTTTTATGTTATGTTGATTGGGTAATAAATTAAATATTTGGAAATATAAATAATTCAATGATTATAGATTTAGAATAATAAATCGTCTTAAGGCCACCTCAGTGATAATATACCTAAAACCACCCTATATTATTTTTAAGATAATACGAAGGGCCCTAAGATATATTGTGACAAATAATGAATTTTTTTGGTGGTTATTTTTTAAAATTAAAAATACTTACGTGGGAAATTGAGAGGAGAGGGACTTCCCTTTTATAAGTGGTTTATGAGGATGCACATGGAATATTTTTAAAAAATATATAACCATATTTTTCATTAATGAACCAACCAACTAGGTATTAGCTAGCCAATATAAGACCTATCAACAAAAACCCATATCCTGCCACCACAATTCAGGTGCTACCCATAGACACTAAGAATAGATAACATTAATTGGGGGACTTATCCAAATTTACATGTAGAAACACACCCAAAAATCAATAATGAGACGTTTAGTATAATAATAATAATATATAGTGATAACTATAGATAATAAATACATCCAAATAATATCCAATAGGGAATAAAAAAGTCTATGACAACATAATATGTAATGAAAATGGGAAAAATACACGCCTAGTGAGAAATAATGTTCTCAAATAACAATAAAAGGATGGAATGAAACAAGGAAGAACTTAGAACCTGATCACCATCTCTATACCACTGTATGTGGTCAAATGTCCCTATGTATACATAATATCTACCAAATCCATTAATGGAATGTTCAACATCCATATAACACAAAAAAATATTTGTGAAAGGCCCATACATGGGTGATTATATACATACCAAGATGGATACCCCAGAAAAAGAAAGGGGATAAATATAAGACATGATAGAAGTAGTCAGCTCATCCTAATGTAAGAGTGAAACTGAAAAAAAAATATTTATATTGTCAGATAAGTTAAAAAATGAGAGGTAATGGGGAATTATATCTCACATCCAATTTATGAATAATGAGTCTTCTCATAGATCTAAATGTCTATCTATAATTCCATGCATCATTTAAAACCTCACGATAAATTATGTGGATGTCCCTAATACCTGGTACGTCAACACACCGTAGTTGAGGGAGCCAAATCTATAATACATCCATCTCACGAATCCTACCTAGGTATGTAGTGGAGTTTCATACACACCAAAAAGTACCTCATCAACAAATGGTTTCATATTCCCTATAGAACACCTACACACCACTGGATCTTCAAAACACAGAAGTATGACTCTAATTGATAGGGAACCCAAACACATTGTACTGTGGGGGAGAACATTATCTATCTAAATTAAGTGTATTGTGGATACTCTTCCTAGTGCGATATAGGATTACTATACCCATGGATATTTTACCCTCTCCTTTGTGAAATTAGTGAGTATATAATATATATGTAAAAGTTTATAAGGGAACTCCAGTTTGGTGAAATAGTGGATTACCATCCCCATTTGAAGTGTAACTATTCCCTATTCTAAAGAGGGAGTTCCATTTATTCATTTAAATTTTGTACAGGGGACCCTCTATTAGATGTTTCAGTGGATATCAACCCCCAATAACAATCTAATGTTTACACTTGATCATTACCATCAATAATACTTCACCTAATGAAAATTCACATCTTGAAGCATCTTTAATCATATCTCAAAGTACATAATGATGGATATGATCATATTTATCATGTAAAAATACTCAGGATATGTTACTCACTGGTCAAAACATGAGACCAAAAGGAGACATAGGATAATGAAGATATAGAGGGATGTGCATGTCTTATATGGGTGATCACATGGTGTTTAACCCCACCACGTCACATAGTCATTTCTCTCAATATATTGCAGTAAATCGATGTCAGTATAAATTTTTTTTTCTAGAACACGGTTTGTGTACACACACATGACCCCATATGTGCTTCTAGTCATTCCTATGTAAATCAAACCCACCCCAATGTAAAATTACCTTTTACCAGTATATGGTGTTTACATGAAAATACATTGTGTGTTCAGCTCAGCAGGAACTCATCATTCATTTTCTTCCAAATCCCATGTACTTCCTTATTTGTATGGAATATGACCCATAATACAAGGAATATAAAACCACATGTGCTCATATTCATGTAACCTATATAAATCTAGAGTATGAAGGCCTGGTTTCACAATGCATGTGTTCCCTCCACACTATATGTGATCTTTAACTCAAACATAAAACCATAGCCTCCATATAAATATAGACTTAAAATTATGTGTTCGTCATAGTAAATGTCCATTTTAAATTATTTTAAATAAACAATAATGGATTCATGATGAATCTATATAAAATATTATTTCTTATTCTATAAGCAATTGACCATAAAAAATACTAGGTGTGATCTATGGCCACTGATTCCCATCTTCTAATGGCCAAAATCATTGTTTTATTTGTTATTAGGATCTAATCACACAAAACACCACTGTTTGGGGGTATGGAACCCAAATAAATCTCCCAAAAACAAGAATTATCCACGATTAGTCCTCAAATTTTTTTCACCTATTATTCTAACTATTTTAAAGTATTCAGAGTATTCAATAACAATTTAATCCATCTTGGGAAGTCAAATCGCGGGCATGTATGCCAACAATGAAGAACAAAACATATTATCATGTATAAATGAAATAAATTAGTGTATAATAATATTTTTCAAATAATTATTGGAATATAGTAAAAATAATTGGTTTTCTAAGGAATAAATAAGGAAAAATAAAAATTATAAATCAAATTGACTAATTTAAAGAAATAATTAGACTCTTATGAAGGGTAGAGGAACAACAATAAAAAAAATGTAAAATTAATATTCGTGCTCAAAATTATAACCATGGTTGGAAACATAAATATATGATTCTTACATATATTTAACATCAATAATTGGGGAAGTATGTGCTCTCTAGAAGTGGATAAGACACTTTATGTTCGATATCTCCTCATCTTCCATGATATGGTTGTCATTTTTCATTCGATTTTGATCTTGTAACAAGTAATGTACCCCGTCTATCTGATATACAATGTGATATTTGGATAACATTATAAAATATTCATAAAAGTATATTTATTTTCGATTTATGGAGTTTTTTTTAAAAAATAATTTATTTATTCACGTTAATTAAATAGGCCATCCAATAGATGCATCAAGAGAACATCCAATGCTAACCAACCACAGGTCATGCCTAGGGTAAACCCTACAATCCAAATTCATATATTGTCACATTGTTTTGTTCCAATAATATGTTCATGATATATATAAGTTTCCCTAAAATACTACATTTTTGTGATATAAATATATTTTATATTTTCATAAAATTTATTCTGAGCTCAAAGGGACATGGAATATTACACTACCTTAGTGTACGAATCTAAATGCCTTCTTTAATATATTTGAATTCAAAAATCAACAAAAATGTCTCCAAATGTTTCCATTTTTCATGTCCTATTAACCGTAAAAAAATATTTTATATAAAAATATTTGGATTTTGAGCCCATTTTTGACTCTCTTGATCCCATGTGCTCCCCTATAATAACTTGTATTAACGCAACACTAAAAATAATTGAACATTACATCCACACATTATTCCCCCAAAACTATCCATGATTGAAACCTAGTACTCCATGATGGTGGGACAATCATTGATGTCTATCTCTACCAATTCAAAAACATGGATATGATCTTCCATGTATCTCTTAATCTATGAAAAATGCACGATGTGATTCCCCCATCTCACTATAGTGATATGTATAAGATGAATGATGATTTTGCAACCCTTTTCAGTTTTGAAATTTTTTATATAAACCTAATTAATAGATATTCTCCACATCTTAATCAATATAATCATTATTGTATCGAGACTCTCAAGAAAACATCTTCTCCCTACTCATATTAAAAAACAATATATCACCACAATTGTTTTATATGTTTTTCCTTCTATGGTATGTCATAATTCAATTTCATATCACCTACAACTTCTCCATAACTTCCATCACCATATTTATCCCAAAAATAGATAACACATTGATCATAGTCAATCATAAGGGTGACATAAATGGAATCACATATAGGGCCTCAAATGGTTTTATGTTGATAGTAGAGTGATGGATTTTGTTATAAGAAATATGTACATAGATGAAGTGATTATCCCTGCTCCAAAAAACAGTTTAACATGAAATAACATAGAATATCCTTCAACACCTAGATAATGAACTCGTTCTCCCCAAGTATTTATCTGTGAAAATCTAAAATCATCCTCAACTGGTTCCCAAATGCACCAGCTTAGCTTATCAACATCCATGACCTGAACCTCAAATAATGTAAATAAACAACTATCAATGAAACAAAACAATGGTGGTTGATCTCTAGCATGTAAATTTTTTTAAACAATCCACCAAACTCTAGTCCCTGATTTAAAGGAAGAGAACCGACTTGGTTATTCAGTCATCTATCACTCTTATGGTATCACGACCAATCAGTATCAATGGAATCATTCTTAAAAAGGTGCTGGATATTTTCTCACATTTAAAATCCAAGATTTCTAGAGTTTTTAATGAACTTGTGAAAATGTAGTACTCAGTATACACATGCTTCCATGTGGGAAATCAAGATATGAAATAGGCCACGTTATGACTCATTATAGTCCACAAAAACTATCTCTAAAAATCTCATTACATATTATATATATTCATATGTATAACCACTGGAGAATTCTAAAAAATTCACATCACCTCAACTTACAATATGATTTTGACCGCCATCCATCCCTACTAAATAATTACATGATTTACTCTATTCGATAATCCATCTGATAAATTTTTTGAAGATATATAGTCATATAAGACCTCATAGTAGTTTTCACATAACTAATCCTTCCTCACATACTGGATATGAATTATATTCAACACGATCCACTAAAAGAATGTTGTACAATCCATACGATAATTGAAATTTTTTAACATTCATACTTCATTGTTTCCCCGCACTAAAACACTTGATAGAAAATATTTCTGTAAAAAAAACATCGTCAATGGAGTTGTATTCTTTGGATTCTCAAGACAGCATTTTCTGAACCATTACTGGATCCACTATAAATCGCAATCATGAGAAGACATGTAACGTGAAATGACCTTCCAGAATAATGCACCGAATCTATGAGAGCAATCCATAATGATAGTGCTCTTAGATCATGCCACAAAACATCATATAGTTTACAACATTATATACCATTGACATCAAATACATATGTATTCTAACACATAATACCATGATGAATATGATACAATAAGTTTTAAGGATGCAGTTCAAAAGTATAAACAATTCTATTAGATTATTTCTAAAATGAAAATGGTATCTCAAAAAAATTTAGGCAACCATTGATGATTAAAAATATATTTCTAGTAAATACCCTTCACAAATGAGCAGTAGGTCATAACCAACCATGAGCTAAGATTACAAGAACCACTTATCCCCAAATCCCTGGACTACAATCATCATTTTCAAGTTGTGGGAACATAATTTTGATAATTAAGTTATATAGGTCATCTCAATTATCGCCTAGAATAAAGATCTCATATACCTATTAGAAAAGAAACTCTATGCCGCATAGATGGGTACACTTGTTCTGAATAGCCATTCCTCTATAGAATCCTCCAACTTCTCTTTTTTATTTTTCAACTACTCATGGTGATCATATATACAAGAATGAATATTGGTCCTTCCTTAGTAGAATTTCATCCGTAAATTAAATTATTGATAGGATTTCAACATAAAACACTATGACGAAAAACATTCAATTAATCTTCTATTATCATAATAACTAAAATCTCAGTACATCTTCTACTCTAAGGGATATACAAGATAATTAATAGAATCATATGAATCATCCTAAAAATGATAATAAATTGTAATTTCCAAGATTCCTACTAACCAAGGAAGTTAAAACAATATTCCACCACCTATAGTATATTGTATTCATCTCTGGTGATATAATTCTGGTCTTGAATAGTAAAAAAACCCATAAATATTGAGGAAAACAACATAGGACCTAAAAATATTCTATAAAGAGATCCCCCACATTGCTCTATCTCAACACATGGTTACGTCACACTATAAAATGTGTGTGATCAAATATCCTCTCTCTGATAGCCTCTTAACATAAATGTTTTGGTGAAAATGACCTACATCAAATGCTATTTCTCAAAACAAGGATACACCCATTGATCTATGCCATGTGACTTTGTACCAAAATATAAATTTGTGATGAAAGGAAATAGGTCATACTGAAAACACACTTGGAACATTAGGGTTAGAAGAGACAACAATATTAATCCATCAATCAATTTTGCTCCCTTCCCTCCTCAACCTAGGCAAACATTAAAAATGAGCATACGCAATATACATAAAAACAAAATTCATTGAAATTTATCATCATCGCCTAAAAAATATCCATTTTGGGATGGTATTTATTTCCCAAATACTTCTGTATCAAATCATTAGGGAACATACTAGTGGTGGAACTGTCTATATCACTTCCAATCCCGAATTCAGATAGCATAAAAAAATAATTGTAACACAAAACATTGGAAAGTGGTTATAATTTTATTGGAAAAATATATAAATATTAAAACTAAAATAAATCTTACTACATAAAATGTTCCATGTCCTCATATTAGAATCCCCTATTATCTTCCCCCCGACCCTAGATTGATGTTTTGGTGAATCTTGTTCAAGAAGACCATTCCTACCACTTA
The DNA here is from genome assembly GCA_963277665.1 of Viscum album. NCBI lineage: Eukaryota > Viridiplantae > Streptophyta > Magnoliopsida > Santalales > Viscaceae > Viscum > Viscum album. The sequence goes on along the minus strand of OY728126.1, from coordinate 512,291,373 downwards.
GTAAGAATAATATAATGTTGGTTAATTTAATTATTCTACAATGCTTTCTATCCAAATAAGCACCATGAGGACCATGTCCATTACAACGTCACTACATTGTAGACTAGTCTTCTTGAGTCCATCAATTAGGTGGTGTCATTCACTATGTCACTATAAAATTTCTCAAGATGGATAATACAAAATGAATAACTCCACGATTACCACTAGCATCTCTTAATTTAAAATGATTCCATCATACGTAGATCCCCATATCCTAATACTTCTTAGGAAGATCTAATACATACAACGCAGACATATAGAGGGATAAAACATGTTGCGAAACAAGAGGTCAATCTCTTCCCAAGATTTTATCTCCTCAACATATGATTGGGTAACCCATCCCCACCAACACCATGACATACCACAAAAAAGACTATTTAGAAAGATACCATCAAAACTGATGGTTCTCACTTAAAACAGATAACTAGAACTAATGAATCCGGAAATGAATACCACCTAAGGGTCATTATCAACTTAGAATATGGGTTGTCGTTGATCCGAGAATTCATGATGGAATATTAGCCTTTGTGTTTAACCATTTGGTTCTCCTAGAATGCATGGATAATAAATTAGGTATGAATGTCAAATATGACACATTTTATCTTTGTCCAATCATGGATTTATGGGTGGATATTCCACTCACTACACATTTATCGATACTACCCTGAGAAAACTGTCCTCAACTAGATCATTAATACTATGTTGGTTTACATGATGTCCCTAAACTAGGTCACCACTCTCAAAAATTAATCATCGTGATATTGAATATATATAAAATTTTGATTCAATTATGAAGACTCCATGAATTTTGACAAGTAATGCCCTATTTCTATGATCATATTAATATATGGTTGAATCATGAAGGAAAGTGAAAAGAATAAGTACATTATGATGCATGTCCGATAACCCCTACATCTGATGTCTCAGTGTTCCGAGTCAATATGAAGGTTTTCCAAGTCATGGTTTATATATATTTATGTCACATCTAAAACAATGGGTTCCCACAACTGAATTCCAAATTATAGAAACATTAGAACTACTTCCCTAAATTCCCAACCAAACCCCATAAAGGTATAATTATCCAAGCACCATCAAGAGGATAAACTACCATTGATAAACCTTTATAATGGCATGGCCCAATGTAGGCATCCAGTATGTCGTAAGAGTTGGCCAACATAATCCAAATCCACCCACCATAGCAATGGTAGTGGTGACAAGTGATGATGAGGAATTACTAAAATTGGAGGACATTCCAAATGTACCTACATGAATGCACCAAACTATCTCTGTGGAGATGTGTAGTTGATTGATACTAAAAGGAAGTAACTAATATATTAAAAAACCATGAATTAAATAAAAAAATTGGGTATAAAAAGTAGTAAAACAATTTAATGTGAAATGTAAAGGGTAAAAATATAGAACAAAAAAGATATAATGTCCCAACCAATATGAAATAGGAGAGAAAGGAATCCAAGAGAGCCTAATTCTTTATTTATAATCCAAAAACATTGTATGCATTCAAATATAACATGTCATGAATAATATCCACCAATGACACCACTGAACTATCCATTATATAATTAAGACACAAATCATTTGGTCAAACCTTGTACAATGATTATTATATACATACCATGTAGGAATCATAAAAACTGAAGATACTATGATAAAATACAATATATAAGAAGTATAATAATACCAAATTGAGTAAGAAATAGAACCAAAAATCATTGAAAAATTATAATATAAGAATACCAGACAAGATAGAAAGGGGATCTCTATATTGTAGCCCTGCTATGAATATTGTTTTTTCTCCAAGCTTCAATGGTCCATAACTAATGCACAACATCATGCAAGACCACCGAATATACCATGGGGAGGGGAATAAACCCTTCCACTTCTATAAACCATTGTAATGGGATCCATGAATCTTAACCGTGAATCTATGATAACTTCAACAATTAATGAGTAGGTGGGTTTTTATCTTAGAAATATTCTCTTCAAAAAGGGATCCAAAACTCCTCTAGAGGACAATCACAAAGTTGAATCATAACAAATGGGGTGTTCCAAAATTTTATATAAAAGAGGATCACCCACTATGGTGTGTCTTTGTGGGTACATTCTCAATATGCATAATGAGTATTAGGGACCCACACCGTGGTGCCATATGGGTTTACAATCCTTATGCATATATGACATGTTCCATGGTGTGAAAGTGGAGTACCTTCTTTATAAGCAATTGATTATGGTGGACATTCACCCTTCTACATTAGGATAGATCCATCCCCATGTATATTGGTCTCATATAATGGTGTGATAGTTTTGTGATATCTACCAATAAAAAGAGTATAAGTCATTCACCCTAACATTATAGTGGAGTTACAACTTCAACAGTACTCTAATCATCCCAAACAATAGTTACCATCGAAAAAATATTTCCTAAAAAATATTCATTATCGTAACATCTCAAGTCATATAAATAAATACACTACAATGGCTACCATCATATTCAGTATGGGAAATCACTAAGGCTATCAAACTTGTGGGACATAATTTTTATCTAAAGCAAGGAGATACAATATAAAAAAGCTATAGAGAGATGAAAATGGTTTGTATGGGTGTATTCATGTATTCTGACCCAACACCCACACTGAATTTTGTATATTCTATAAATGTTTTAGAATCTTTGTCCCCATATATAGTGTGTACTTCTGGTACATGGCTTTTGTAGTCACCCCAGGTCCTCCCTATATTCCATGTTTTGGCCATGTTAATTCAATGTGTTCCCATATACACTATAAATGAGAAAGTACATATATTTTACAATTTAATGCATTGTATTGAGGGGTATTATTTCACTTGGTGTTCGATTTATTCCACATCCCATGTACCTTCCAATGTACACAGTTCACTCCCCACCATTGATGTCATGTGGTGTCACATGGGCTAGTAGGCGTGTTCCCTATATACCAACTAAGTTAGATAGATACGTCTCACATGGAATGTGGTTCATCCATATGTAATGTGTTTTTTAACTCAAACATGATACCCATTTATCTAAAGAATTTAGTGATATGAGGTGTGTGTTCATCATAGTACACACTATGTATATCATCATTTTTTAGAAACTATAGAACGATTCACATGGTCATTTGATTCTTGTTTACAAAAACTTCCAACATATGTTAATCAAAAAAATTGGTGGGGGTTGTGTGTGGTTATTTATTTCCATTATTTAATGTCAATAAATTAGTGTTATAATATTTATATGGATCATGTCTCACAAACAACCATGATTTGGGCTTTTTAATAGATATTATGTGACCTAAAACTATAAATCAACCATGATTCATCCATCAAAACATAAGCCTTTGGTTGTACAAATAAACACCACGTTATTAGGGTTTTAATAATTCATGAATTTAACCTTAAAATTCAGACCATGTCCACATGGGCTAAAGGCAAAAAAAGTATTGATTTTTTTGGGAGAAAAGAAATAGAGCATGATAGAACAATGGTTTCTCATGTTTTCTTATTGATATAGATGATATTTTAATTATATTTTGTTCATGTTTTAATGATTTAATCTCCCCAATTAATCAATTTGAGATTATTTTCATCATATGTTTCTTTTTGGTGGATTTTGTGCTTAATTGGGAAAATTGTATATTTCAATAAATTTATCAATATATTGGATCATCTATATTTCAGGCATATCATTTATGCATTTTTTTTCAAATCGAGTGATGCATTTTTTATACCATAATTTCATTGGGGATTAATCTTATTTTCTGTACCTATGTGCAATTCGACACATAATGGACTGGAAAATAAATAAATTGGAAAATGTTTTCTAGCTGATAGATTGGACACCACATAATTTATTTAATTAAATATCCGACTACACAAAATGAAATGAAGTTATTACTACTGTAATGGATATAAAACTCCACTTCTTATGTCCATATTAGATTTCATGAAGAAATTATCACAATAAAGAACCATTTACTACTCCAACATAAAGGCAGTTGAGAATTTTCATCAAATATAAAAAGTATTCATCAGTAATACATATATAACATTGTAGAAATTGATCCGAATATACTTCAATTTTTAGGGATAATGTATAAGAGGGAGAGAAACACCTATTATGATGGAACCTGCACAGTTTTTTGCTATTTATGTTTGAAAGTGACTCGTTATTTTAGAGGAGTGAATCAAGAAAGAAAATTGTCCACCCCTCGACCCTATATATTTTAGTGTTCACTTCCATTCAAAGGGGTTGATGAAGGTGAAATATGAGTTGTGATGGATAATTGGAATCATGATATGATTTATTTTATTTTTTCATAGTTTCATATTGCTCTCTTCTTACCCTATCAACTCTCTTACTCTTCTCATGTAGTGGTAAATATTTGGTGTGATTATGGAATTGGGATTTTTACATTTTTAATGTTTGAGTTTTGAACATTAATATAAAACCATATTTTTTCTACTCAATGGATTCCTTTATCAATGGTTCCTGACTCACTTAATGTGATTGTGTTTTGGTTTTTTTATTCATTTTAAATTGATTTGTCTAAAAACATTCCACTACCTCCACCTATTGAAACTTGTTTCTATCAAGAATATTGTGTTGGGTGGTGGGTATATAGTGATCATTGGTATACATGTGGAACTAGTGAATAATTTATAGATTTATGAGGATAAACAATTCTTAATTGGGACTTGCATTGGTTTTTCTTTGGAATTATTTATGTACTTCCATGCATATAAGACTATGTTCTATAGCTTTTCTAAACCAAGGGTGATTGATAACTTAGTCGATGAATATTTAATTTATCATTAAATTAGAAGATAGGGAAGAATATTTTTATGATGATGATGACATTTTTAAAGGACTTCCTACTTTAACCAAATCACTATCTCCATCCATTATTGATGTACATTTATTTTTAATTACATTCTTAATTTTTCAAATACTACAGTTTTAAAAACAACCTCCCATTCTTAATCAAATTTTGGATACAAAATTAGTTATTTCACATGACTATCTATAGATAACATAGTTTTCCCACATTAATTTTTTTAACATAGATAATATATTTTCCATAATGGATGGAAATAAACACCTAACCCTAATAGACCATAGTGCACAAAAATTCCTAAGTAAAAATAGTCATCATGACATTCCAATGTTACAAATTTATTTTGAGATAAAACCTAACATGATTCCATTTCTTCCAATGTTTCATGGATTGATGGGTGATGATTCAAACAAACTTATTTAAAATTTCACACATGTATTCTCAACATTTAGACCCAAGGGAGTAGGTTATTAACAAGTGACATGAAAGGTGTTCTTGTTTTCATTAGTATGAGCTTCCAATGAGTGGTTGTATGGTCTAAAACTCAGGGATGTGAATAACTTGAATGAAATGGTATGATGATTCATGAAATTATTCTTCTCCAGCTCCAAACTAAAAACCATCATAATGGAGATCTGTGGGACTACAAAATCCTCTAAAGAAACCATGAACATTATTGGGAAATATTTTAAAATATATGTGACATCTAGACAAATAAATCCATTTAATATCATGAATTTATTGTGTTTTTATATCATGTATTAATGTAAAATGATAGAAACCAACTTGTTGAATCCTCTAGAAGTGAATGATTGAAAAGTCGTTATAAGAATCCAAGCGGATGATTGAAATTATTTCAAAAACTCTTAAAATATTCGAACAAGGTGTACATTACCAAGAGGATTTAAAGTGGTATGAAATTTTAATCCACGAACCTTACTATAATTGAGGATTGAAGAGCAAGTAAATTTGGTGAGACAAATGGTCTTGAAACAGGGGGCTGAAAAACGAAAACTAACTAAGGTATGTGGTTTATGCTCATCATCAAATAATTTCCTTGAACAATGTGCTGAAATATAGGGAACAAAACTTGTGTGGAAACCTTTTATATGAGTTTGTTCCATTCAAATCAATGATTGAGAAAGACTAAACATATAAAATATAGGATTGAAAATTAGAAGAATCCAGCCAGACCCCTGAACCAAATCTAGTAGCAAAACCAACCCAATTCCAGCAACAATTCCATAACCCACCACCATTTCAAAAAATGAAATATTATAACTAGACTTCACACTAATAACCTCCCACTTTACAAGGACACTATTATCAACCATCTACTAGAACGTAATTTTTTTGGATAATCTATAATCCATTATGTTGACCAAGATGATATGGTTGATAATCTGGAAAACATGGTGGGAAGTGTTGTTGAAATCATGATGAAATACCCAGGAAAAATACCTTCCCAAAAAATCAAAATCCCAATTGAGAATATTAACATTATAATTAGAATATGATGACAATAACTCTCACCACCCCTCCCCATTGATCCGGAAACAAGTCTACTAGACTTGAGGGAGAATAATGTTTCTAATTCTGAATATTATCTCAAAATGCACCCTAAAGAATATAATAAAGAGGTGTATGATAAATACACGTAGAAGAGAAAGATATATGAAACACCATTTCCAAGTTAAAAAATTGATTATAAATACTTACCCCCACTATTTCTATTATGGATTATTAAATAAAATATATTGCATGAAGAATAACCTCAAAACGAAATTTAGGACAACTTCTAGAAAGTGGAAATAAATATCTCACTTCGTCAAGAACTCAAGAAAATTATAATGCTTGATAATTCTTTGATGGATCATTTTACCAATGAGAGGATACATAAAGGGAATGAAAAGATTTATTTTTGAAGAAGTGTCCCAATCTTTATCCCACAACAATTTCAACCCAAATTGCAAGATCTATGTACATTCTCTACTGCATATACTAATGGTTCCATAAATTTCACTAATTATTGGTGTGATATAGGTTCCCCATTTAATGTATTGACTCAAATATTATATATTAAGTAAATATGAAATCTTATGAATTATTCATTTCCTTTTGTTTTGAAAATATTAAACAATTATTATTAAATGTTATTTTCTATCTCTAAATAAATTTACAAGATTACACTTTATCTGAATTTTACATTTTTTTCTTAATGTTAATCATCTTATATAAATCATATTTCCATAAGGTATATTTCCTATAAGTATAATCTAATCCTAATAACCTTGTTGTTCGTTTGATATCGAGCCTCACTATTTTTAGATTCCATTTCATCCTAAATTTTTACACCATATTTCTAAAAAATTTAGACTCTGAATTCTAAAAACATCTAACTCTGAATTCTCATAAATTTATATTCCTAATTCTCAGAATTTCTAACTCCATATTATAAGAAATAATGAATTTGAAATATCATAAACTCAGACTCTTAATTATTGAAAATTATGAATCCGAATTCTTAAAAATTAAAACTCTATGTTATAATTTATTTGACTCTGATTTATCAAAAAATCATAGTCCATTTCTATCCAAAATAATTACCCATTTCTTTCAAAAATCATATATCATTTATATCCAAAATCAAACTCAGTTTCTATGAAATATCAGCCTCATTTTCAATCCAATATTAGTCTTGGTTTCATTCCAAAACCAGAATCCATTTCTATCCAAAGTCAGCCTCTATTTCTACCAAAAATTAGACACTAGTTTTATATAAATGCAAAAAATGATTCCTCATTAATTCAGATTCCATTTCAATCCAAAAATAGAAACCAAATTTTTATATTTCGAGACTCTACTTAGATATATAATTAGACCCTATATTCCATTATATTCTAAATTATTAAATTGAAACTCAATAATATTACATATTCTATTTAAGATATTGTTTTAACCTTATCAGATCATAGTTTACATAAGTTTTAAAAAATGATTTTCTTATATATTATATTTTATTCCACATGATTATGTAACAATGAAAGGATGTATTAAAATATGTTTCTAACTAAAGGTTGGATGTGTTACATCTTTCCTGGTCCCTTCAATATTCATAGAAAAATACCACCATTAGAGGAGGGATATTACCATTAGATACTTTTCTTATAAAAACACCATCTATTTGAAGAGTTAAATACAAGTATTGAGTTTACATGTTGTGATTATATGATATGATTTGTAGGGAGAGAGACTCTCATGCTTTGTGTAATCAATGAATATATTTTTCAGCAATAAAAACATTTTCATCCAATGTAGAGCATCTATAATTGTTGATGTGTAAAATTGAGGGCTTCGAAGGATAGGAATATAGAGGTATCTATCTCTTTAGAGATTGAGGGATTCTGGGGATAGTACGACTTATATAGAAAATCTAATCATGGGATTACCCTGGTGACTCTTCGTCATAATATCATGAATGTATAAATCAAGAGTCTTTTATTGAAGATTGTTGGATACCCTTATATTTGGTGTAAAATATTTACTACTTGTTTACTTGGTGTTGTTCCAAGAATGATTTTTGATAAAATTTTGATAATGAATGAAATTATAACATTTTTATACTTCCTTATAGTTGTACATACTCTGATATATTTGATTCTATATTCTTTAAGGTTGAATATTTATTTAAGATAATCTTTTTAATTTTATTTAAGATACTATTTATTTTGTTTATGTTCTACATAGCTAAACTTGGTTTCTTCCAATTATCTATTTGGTTTAGAAAAAATGGGTTTGTGAATTCTACTTATATATCTGTGTTAAAGATAGATATTATTCAAGTTAAAAAAGAAATATATTAAACCTCAAATTATCTCCTCTTATAATTTATCATAACATATCTATATTTAGATCATAAAATTCGTATCAATGGAGGTATTTGAAATATGTACACTATAATATTAGTTTTCTTGCTAAAAATTTCATGCCTAACATTACCTACACAATTTTTTCATAATCATTTCATACTATCACTTTTTTTGGAAAAGTTATTTTATATTTATTTAATAGAATTGAATGAATGAAAATTAGTTTTATAGATAATACAAATCATACCATAACAACAACTTTTAGTGTAACAATTATGTTTTATAGAGGGATATGATGAAGACCATTGTTATAAACACTAGTGTGGATAATTTTGTCATGTTAAATGGTAAATACATGATTCCTGAAAAATAAATTATAACATTATGAAATCAGGAACTAAAAGAATATCAACTAAAGAACAAGGTAGAAAATACTCGTTTGTGTTCCATGACTTAGAATATCAACATCCAATGATATTTTTGTAAAGAAGCCAATAATATCGGGACGAAAATTGAAGTTACAAACTTTGGAAATTGAATTGTGATTGAAACTAGAAGAACTATGTTTAGAGGTGAATATAATGGTTTTATCTATCCTTAGAGAGAAACTGTATGCAATGTGCAATAATGATTAATGAATATAGTAAACAACCATCAGTCTAAGGGTAATAAAATATTTTAGGATGATGTTCTTCTAGATAAGATGATAAATATTATTCTACATGAGGGGGAATCTAAAAGGATAGCTATTGACGTGAGTATGAAAGTTTCTAACATTACTATTGATGAGAAATTTATAACACTTCTTCAGTAAGAAATTTGAATAATAAGAGATGCAAAGTTAAACATGAAAAATAAAATTAATGTAAGTGTTTATTTCAATATTACATCAAAATCCAAGGCTCTAGAAAGAATTACTATATCTAATGATAATAACGATACTGGTGTATCTGAATCACAAGAAAGTCACTACTCCAAGAATGAATATGGAAATAATTCCAGAATGATGAACTAGATTATGGGAGAGAAATATGTTTAGCACAAATATAAAAACAATGATAGAAATGGTAAGAAAGGATCTGATGTAACATGTATTGAATAAATGATACAAGGTCATATCAGACTAGACTATCCTATTCTCAAAAGGAAAAAAAATTAATGAAATGAATTTTGAAACAAATAAGAATAAGTACATCAAGTATAAGTCTAAAAAATTAATGAATGTTAATGATACCTAGAGTGCCAATGATTGTGATTCGTCAAATGAATCCTCAGAATATGAATATTCTAGTCCGATTAATATTCCTCATATAGCCAAATTACATATTGAAAATCATTGTATTATGGATAAGGTACACAATGCTAAATCAATAACCAATATTTAATTAAAAGTAAATATTTATAATGAATAATATTATGAATCGTTGGATGAAGAATATTCCTCATGAAATGATAATACATTACATTAATTTAAGTAAGTCTCTATATATGCTAATTTACTTGAGAATGATAACAGTAAATTAAATAAAAGATAGAGAAATAAGAATCTAGAATATCATTTTTAACAAAAGAAGTATCATACCTTTCATATGATCTTTATCAGAAAACCCATTACTATAGAAATGTCTCCAAAACCCATATGGAAGTTATTTCAATGGAGGATAAACATTCCACGTATCATAACAATTTTATTTCTAAAAAAAGTGTTTGAGACTCAATCGAACTCAATGAATAATGACTATTGGGATAGGAATATAGTAGCCAGAATAAAATTTAAAATATATTTTTAAAGAATCTATCGTATAATTTTACTTATGGAAGGAAGGAATTTGTTAAAATGTATTAAAAAACATCGTCCTATTATGAATAGTTCTATATTTTGTTATACATATTCAAAACCAGTTTTTAGTGATGACAATTTTGTTCCCAAATGTTCTAATTTTTACACTAAGTGTCAATGTGGTGGACATTGGAAGAAAAATTTTCCTTTGAATAAATCCCAATCCCTAGGTTCCCATAAAGATTATTTTTTTAATGGAAATCGTGATAACTAAGATTTTACATTCTAAAAATTCCAGATCCAAGAGTGTTTGTATTCACAAGGCCTAACATCTTATTTTAATGAATATAAAGGAACTGCCAACAACAACACAAGATACATTGATAGTGGATGTTCCAGACACATTACTAGTAACAAAACAATTATTTTAAAGGATTATCAATATGAATGTATAATAATTAACATTATGAAAATATGATAAAGGATTAATATTTTGTATATGTAACGTTATTCTTCCTAAAATTATTTCGTTTTAAATTTATTAATTGATAAAGGTATTAAGCATGACATTATATGAATATGTAAATAATGTGGTGAAGGTTACCATGTTAATTTTAGTAATGATAAAATACCTATTACAAAATTCCAAGGAATATTTTATTTTCAATAAACATTAGAATAAGAGTGTTTATACACATAACATAGAACACCATAGGGTCCATGACCTACGTTGCCTTAGTGAAATGGGAGTTCAATATTTGTTATAGCATAGAAGACTAGGACACTCTAACCATAGGAATTTATGAAAATAGTAAAGAAAAATATTTTTGAAGGATATAACTGAGCTTATTTTTGATTTTTCCCATTTTCATAATCCTTATCAATATGGAAATCTAAATAAGTCGATATTTAAATCAATTATTGACACTAAACTTTTGATGAATTAAAAAAAGTGCATATAGATCTATTCAGTCCAAAACATACTAGATGTATTAGAGTTAAATACTATGTATTTGTTTTAGTTGATGATTAGACTTGATTTACTAGGGTCTATTTTTCAGAAAACAAATATGAACCATGTTTTTATTTCAAATCATATTAAGACATGGTTTAAAATTAGAAAAATAATCCAATCATAACTATTCGTGGTGATAATGGAGGATAATTTGAAAATCAATATTTTTGAAATCATTTAATTAAAAAAATGTATTACTCATATCTTTTAAGATCAAATAACACCTCAATAAAATTTTGTTGTTGATAAAAGAAACCATATTATTCAAGATATAACTAGAACCATGTTGATGGATTAATCTATTCATATACACTTTTGGGGTGATACTCTTTGTACTACTTGTTATAATATAAATCAATTTTAATTAGATATTTTATAAATAAAACACTATATGAATTGAAAAATATTATAAAATTTAATATTTCGTACTTAAATATATTTGTATGCAAAGTATTCATCATAAATACAAAATATATATTATAGTAATTTTATTCCAAATTTAATAAAGGAATATTCGTTGGCCTTTCCACTACTTATATGGAATGTGTATTATTTTAATAAAAATTATTTCATTTGATGAAACAATACATGTTACATTTCATGAAACTCATCAATTTATTTTTAAACCTACCCACCCTATATCCTCATTTGTGTTTTAAAAAGTTGATTACTAACCATTGATGGGAGATTCTTATAATATATAAAATTCTAATGAAAATGTTTCTTATCTATTTAACCCGGTTGATTTTTTACTTTATGTTAATGAACAGGTTCTGTAAAAGCAAAATGAGTAGTTTTTTAAGAATCATCCTAGGGATAGTATCACTGGTCATTTAAATAAACCTATAAGGACAAGTTGTTATTAATGAAATGAAGTAGAACATATTTTATTTCCTTCCAAATTAGAAACAAAATGAATTGATGAAACATTAGTTGATGATGATTGGGTTAAATATATGCAAGATGAACTAAATGAATTCGAGAGGAACAATCTCTAGACCATGGTTGAAATACCTAAAGAAACATATGTAATTGGTGTAATGTGGGTGTTCAAAACTAAATGTGATGAAATTTATTTCTTTTTTTGGAAATAAAGAAAGAATATTTTATAAAGGCTATAATAAAAACAATGAAATGACAATAAAAATCCTATTCAGTATTATCTAGAAATGAATTTATTCATATACTATTATCCTTTTTATTATTCCTTAATTTTAATCTTTTTCAAATGGACGTGAAGTGTCTATTACTTACAAGATAAGTTCAAGAGGATGTTTATGTTTAAAAACCTCATTGTTTTGAAGAGATAAACTATCTTGAATACATTTTCAAAACTACTAATCCCTTTCATGGAATAACAATCATCTAGATCCTGGTATGAATGAATTAGATGATTTTTGTTATAGAACAATTATGTTAACAGAACTATTGATCCAACACTTTTTATAAAGAATGATAATAATAATGTTTTTATTGTTCAAATTTATGTTGATGAAATTATATTTAGATCAATTCAGAAATCATTAACTGATTCATTAATAAATCTTATGAAATATTAGTTTGGAATGGGTATGATGTGTGAGGTTAAAAAATTTCTTGGTTTTCAAATTTCTCATATACCAAAAAGGAACCTATATATGTTAACATATGTATTTTAAATATCTTATAAATAAATATGGATATGGCAATAATAAAAGTATAAGTACTTTAATTAGTACCTCAAACACATTTAATCTGGATGAAGTGAGGAAACGCGTAGATCAATCATCTTTTAGAGGTATGATATGAAGTCTATTATACTTAATATCTATTTGTCTTGACATAATGCTTTCATTATGCCTATGTGAAAGATATAAATCTAATCCAAATGAATCTCATTTAAAATAAATGAAATGTATTTTTTCATACATAAAGTGAACCTAGGATTTATGTCTTTTCTATTCATCTGGAAATGATTTTACATTAAAAGTCATTTCAAATGATGACTTTGGTAGATGCAGAATGTATAGAAAAAGTACATCTAAAACATTTAATTTCATTAAATATTCTTTAGTTTGTTGGGAATGAAAAGAGAAACACTCAGTAGCACATTCTTCAACTAATGTTGAATATCTAGTAGCTGTAATTTATTATTCTCAGGTATTGTTGATAAAACATAAACTCGATGACTCTGGCATGAATTTTAAAAAACAAATATTTTGTGATAATACTAGTGCTATTTTACTAATAATAAACCTTGAACATCCCTATCGTTAAAATAACATAGTTAATAGGAATCACATGATTAGGGATCAAACACTTAAAAGAGATATAATATTGCAGTTTATTGTAAAAAAAGATCAAATTGCTGGATTGTTTTAAAAATATTTACACTTCTATCGATTTGAATTCATTAAAAATGATTGGAATTATAATTGTACAATAATAATCCATATTAAAGTTTTGTTGAAACATATACCTTTAAATTAAGCAACTCGTTTTCATAGAGGGAGTACATATTATTATTTCATTTATATTTTCCTTTATATTTTTTTAAAAAACTAATATTTCTATAACTAAATGGTTTTCCTTCTATAATAAGTTTTTTGGAATCAAATTTCAGGAATAATATATTTATCAATATTAAAAATAATTTTGATAAATCTGTACGTTATGTTTCATTTCATAAATCATTTAAATTTATTTTATTCCTTTTTGGTTCTTCTAACTTTTTTAAAGAAACTTTAATCAGATTCACATTCATTAAATGCTATATTTCAATAAAACGTCTAAATATTGGAAGCTATAAATAACATATTCCGCGTCTATATCAACCATCAGTTCAGATTTAATGAACCTCAACCATTTTGTTGAACAAAAATCTCATCCATCACTACAAAGCAACTTTAAGTAGACCTCAGGTTCCCATCCCACATTAGTTCTTTCAAAATTTTGAGTTGAAGCACTGTCTGGTATTAAGTGTTTTGTTCCATTATTCTAGTTTCCTTACATTCTAAATGTCTCTTGAAGCTTCTTCTCAGACTACGATAAGTATCAATCAAGAGTGGAACCTAACGATTGGATAATGTTTAGGGAAATATTTGTAGATCTATAATTCCACAATAAAAATGATTAGTTGATAGACAAAATTATCAAGATGAATGAACATGAAATATTAAATATTGAATAAAAAAAAGTATAAAGGCATAGTATTTTCTTACCTCATAATGTAATTTTACGATTCTATTTATTTATATGATAAATTTGGATGTGATATGTATATTTATTGATGTTATGAAAAATATTATTCATTATATTTCAACAAGGCTGGTAGCATCCTTGACATTACATTTGATGGTGAGGTAATTCTAAACATGCATTATTTTCCTCAAAAGGAAATATCCTTTGAGAAAGTAAAGGAAAGAGAGTGACATGGGATGAAAAATGTTAAGAAACACAAAATTTCCCATCTCTCAAAAAACCATAGGTTGATAGCTTTTTGGATTCATGGTTTCTTTATACCATGGAAGAGTTATAAGGACTCACTTAAGATTTGAGATATCTTTCCCTAGGATTTCATGGTGAACCTATGGATGATAAATCCAGTGAAGTATATCCTTCTAAAAAATAATTATCATTAAATAATGGATATATAATGTATCAGATATTAATTTATGTAGTGAATATTTGGAAGATTATTGTCTTATGTTTAGAATATTTCATTATCACCTACACCTCAAATGCTTATAATTTCCAGATAATGATACTCCCTTGAGACACTATAAAAATGGTGAATGTATAGTTCAATGTTGAATCTGTAGAATTTTATGGTCTTCCTGATAAGGATGGTCCAAATGAAGCTATGAAATGTGATGTTGCTCAACCTTATATAAAAATAAAAGTAATGGATCCAAAAGCTCAGCCAACTGAACTCATTCTAGAATCCCAATTTGCTCCCCCTAATCCAAAGAATCAAAAAATTTAATGATTAAGCAGTTCCTAAATGGAGATAACAAAAGAAAAATATAAAACATGGTGGTTATTTCATTAGGTTTGACACCATGAAAGATTTTTCTATTAATATTCTTAATGCAGAAGATCATGAAAGACAAGAAAAAGGAAAAAACATAAATAAAAAAGTGTTGACGTAGAGTATATTGTGATTTTTAAAATATATTGAGAAATATTCCAGAAATATTCAAGTACAAGAAGCCTTCTTGAAGGATTATTCACTTCTATAATAAATTGTCTAAGAGGAAGAAGTTTAAAAATAAGAAGAATAATAATTGGAGTAAAGTGAAGACTTGATCCGAATTGTTAATGAGTATCATGAAAATTAGAGTCTATATGATAAACATTAAATTATAATCTTTTTAGAATCATACACCAAAATATATTCAGATTGGAAACAAAAAAAACCCAAAGATAACGACGTTAAAAAAGTCCATATGAGTGCAGAAATAGATGATAATGATGATATTTTTCAGCAAAATGAATAGGAAGTTAGTATAGAAGAACAGAACATGATGTAACCATTGTTGTTGAAATATTGTTGATAAAAGAATATTAGTTCTTCTTGATACACCTCATAATGATACTGTTGGACCATCTAAATAAAATAATCTTTAAGAAGTGAAATATAATCCTCCAATGACTAATTCTCTAGATTCTGAATCATCATCATCCATGGGACATTAATTTGAGGAGAATTATTTGAAGAAACATACTTATTCAATATAATTAAACACAAATATTGAATCTCCATGTCATAATATTCAGCAGTCATTCAACATATAGTTAGATTCTATAAATTTGTTGATGGAAGAGATAAGTTAGCAATAAAAATAGTTCTTAACCTCCATGATCAATTATGAATCTCATATAATTTAATTAAATAATATTACAACATGTATTATTTTAGTAGTTAATTATATTAAGAAAGTTGTTGATTATATGGATTAAGTCAAATATGATTTTAACAAGTTTGATGAGAAGTTCAAGAATCATTCGGAAATTTTAAATCAAGAATGAGATGCCCGATTTGGAAAGGATAATGATATTTATGGAATGTTTAAATCTATTTATGTTACCAAAAATAAAGAATCAAATACAATAGTTGTGTTATCAATGAATGTAAAATGTCAAGAAGAAGTTATTAGGTTTGGGAAAGAAAGGATCCGGTCTCTCAAGAAGAATAACCGAGAACAATAATACTTACTACAGATGTACTAAGAAGGTCATAAGCAGAAAAAGAAGATTATGGTTATCCTTAAGAGATTTATTATATAGAAGAATATGTATGATTGATTGGCTTGAAACTCATATCTTTTGTTGTTCTAAAATCAATAGTTCAAATTTAATAAAATATCATTCTTATACTTTGTTTTGTGTGAATTTTTTCTAACCAATTATATAACACTTCTACCCCTCATTTTTTTAAAAATTCATAGTGGTGGAAATGTTTCAAATAATATCATATTAAGGAAGAGTTTTCTCAAAAAAAATTATAAATAAAGGGGGAGATTTATCTTAATGGATGTATTCTTAAGAAAAGGAAAGTCTTTTATAAGATAGTTTCATTATGTAATGAATATGATCATCTAGGTGACATAATATTAGGGGGATTTAGTCATTTTCACTAAGCCAAATTTAATGGAAATATGTTTTTATTTTGTGTTTTCCAATCATAATATTATTTTTCGAAAAGTGGATTGTGTTTTCCATAAAAGTCGATATTGTTAAGTCAATAAGTTGTATAAAGACATGTACTTTCTATTATGTTTTAAAAATAGCAAAAAAAAAATCTTTAATGATTATTTTCTTTCACTAAGGAAATTTAAATTCATAACATTTATCTTAATTTTAAATTTTTTTCTTAAAGATCCATATCATTGCTAAATAATATTTCTGTAAGACCAATTCCATTATGTATAATAGAAGCCTCAGAACCATATACATATTTGGATATATAGTCACACTATTTTTAAACTCTATTTCATCCTTAATATTGAATATGGGATTCTAATAAATTTAGACTCCGAATTATTAGAAATTATGACTCCTAATTCTCAGAAATTTGAAATCAGAATTCTCATAAATCTTGGCTCTGAATTAACAAATATTTTGACTCCAATTTCTTATAAATCATGACATCAAATTCATAGAAATTATTACTCCAAATTCTTATAAATTTAGAAATATATCTCTCAATAATTGTACTGAATGAATTAAAAAATTATAATTTCTTTATATCCAAAATTAGTCTCTGTTTCTGTCCAAAATCAGACTATATTTCAATCCAAAATTAGACTCTATATCTATCCAAAATCATAATATGTTTCTATCGAATATCATACTACCTTTCAATCTAAAATCAGACTATATTTCTTCATTAATTCCTTCTATTTTTCTATCCCAAACCAAACTATGAATTTATATTTTTGCAAAGTCTACTCGTATACATATTTAGACACTTTTTCCCATTCTACCCAGAATACGATTATTCATACTTGTAAATGTTATATAATTTAATTATGTTATTATTCTAACTTTATTAGATCCTAGTTTACATAATTTTCTTAAACATAATTTTTTTCTTACATTTTATTATTTTTTACATTTATTATGATAACATTAACCGATGTCATACAAACTGTTTCTATGTAACCATTTTTTGAGTGACACATATCCAGGACCCTCCGAAATTCAAGGGTAAATATGACTGTTAGATGGGGGGAGCTGATATTTGGATACCTTTCGCATAAATACCACCACAATTTGAATAGTTCAATACACATCTATAGATTAAATATTGTGATGGTGTGATGTGATTTCTAGAGGGATAGACTCTAATGCTTTGGGAATTTTGTGAACATCTTGTTCTTCCATGAAAAACTTTTCCATTATTCTTAGTGCATCTCTAATTGTTGTTTTTTACAATAAATGTCTTTTGAGGATATGTAGATAAATTCACTAATCACCATAGAGATCGAAGTATTGCATGGAAAGAAGGAAATATAAAAATATTCCTATCCATGGATTATCCTGATGTGGGTAAGACTGATTTTTTTTAAAGTATAAATCAAGGGACCTTTTTACTGGGTTGTTGGATACCCTTCTCTTTGGGTTGAAAATTTTCATAATTGTTTACTTGTTTTAGTTAGAATTTTTATTTCCATTGTAATTTTGTTAAATAAATAATTTATATCTTTTGTTTACTTGATTATACATTTACAAACTCTAATATTTTTTATTATACATGCATTAAAGTATAAACATTCATTAAGATAAACTTTCATTAAATTCACTAAGATAAACTTGTTTATTGGTAAGTTCATTATAATTCATCATGGTCCCTTCCAATTAACTATTTTCTAAGAACCAAATAGGGTTTATGAATTCACCTTGATTAGGTTTTTCAAATAATAATTTTCGTAAGGATAAAAAATATATTTTCTAAACCTAAATTTCAACTCTCCCCCTCTTGTAAATGAGTATCTTGTATCTTTATTTTGATCCAAAAATATGTATTTATTTACATATGGGATACCTAAATCCCATAAGAGTGGTTGTCCAGCTAGAAAATATGTCCAAAGGCATCCCATTATGAGCTCTATTTGATGTCCTTGTGAATGTCATAGATCACTAACTCCCATCCGTCTTCTATGAGCTTAATATAGAATAATATATGATCCAATCACACTCACCCATCATTTTGGGGAAACCATTATTAGATAAAACCAAAACTATCATCAATGTCAATGAATGTACACTCAGCATGAAATTTTGGTATATTATTTCCCCCTTAAATATTATTGATTCCATGAGGTACCCATCAGATTATCACTCCCACAAATCACTCTCTCATGAAGTTGGTACGGATACCAATGATGAATAAGGTATGTTCCATGAATTCTATTCTTTATGAGAGATGACTTCCATTGAAAATTTTATTAAAAATGATGTTTTCCAAAAAAAATGAATAATCAGAATTCATCTGGGAGTAAGAGGTAAAATATGATTTCCATGATGAATTTTTTAAATGATGAGGATGATTATACATGTTTTTGGGTTCAGAAGGTCTAAACACTGAAAATGGGGAATTTTATTTTAGTTTCAACCCTTGAGCAGCCCCTTGAGATTGAAGTAAAACCAATCCAAGAAAATTTGAAATATTTGTACCAATTGATCGGATATAAACTAAAAGTGATAATTTTGAAAAATTTATCTGAAACAAAAAAAACATTGATTGATTTTTATACAAATAATATTCATGAAATATAGTCGATATAAGGTGATATTCAAGAAATCAATCCAAAAATAAGCTCACAAATAATTTTTGTTGAGGGAGATTCCTCACTCATAAAATAGACCATATAAAGGTTGAATCCCACCTTGATATAGGTTTTGAAAAAATTTATTAATATGATCATGGAATATGGTATCACCTATCCCATCATAGATTCACAATGGGTTCACCCAATTCATGTAGATCAAAAAAATATCTTAACCATGGTGAGGAATGGAAAATATGAATTAATCCCTATGTGAATTCCAAATAGCATGGTAGTGTGCATTAAATTTAGGAAGTTGAATCAGTTCATTTAGAAATAGCATTTCTCCAATCCCATCATTTATTTGGTTTTATATTGATTGGTAGTGAGAAGTCATTATTTCATTTTGGATAGACTTTTAGGTTATTTCTAGGAACCAATTGTTTTTTAGGATCAATAGAAGACAGCTGTTGCATGTCCATTCAAAAAAATTTCATATAATAGGATTTCATTTTTATTATGTAATTATATAGGTAAATTTTAGAGGTTCATGTTAAGTATATTTTATAATCACATATAACAATTATTGGAGGTTTTATTATATGATTTTAAATTTTTTGGAATATATTTTTATCATTGTTTGAATATTTTAGAAAATGTTTTGAAAACCTACATTGAAATGATTTTTCTTAAATATTGAAAAGTGTAATTTCATGGTTAATAGAAGAATTTTCATTCAGAGTGTCATTTTCTTCAATGAAATTGATGTTGAAAAAAAAGTGATGAGATAAATTATTTTCCTTGCCAAATATTTGTGAAGCATGTTATATCATTTTTTAGGACATACATGATTATATATAAGGTTTACAAAACATTTCACTATCATATATCTCCTTCTATCTAGATTTCATTTGAATGATGCTGATTTTGATTTTGATGGTGTATGTAGGGAATATTATTATTAGCTGAAGAGGAGATTTATTACACCATCCATGATGCTGCCACCAAATAGTGATAAATCATTTGGGAAAATTTGTGATGCTTCCAATCATGATATGGGAGCAGTCATTTCTCAGCAAACTGAGGGTAGGCCCCAAATCATTTCCTATTCCTCAAGAACCTATTTATGTGGGTAAATTTTATTACACAACCATGGTATACTAGTTTTTAATTGTTCTTATTCCTTTATAATATTTAGATCATGTCTTCTTTGAAGAAAATTCATTTTGTTTAACGATCATACAGCACTTAGGCACTTGATGAAGAAGGTTAAATCTAAACTAAGGTTAGTTTGATGGATGTTACTACTATAGGAGTTCAATATAGAAATCATGGAAGATATGGGATCTGAGAAACAAATGGTTGATTAATTAATCAGACTTCGCAACACTACAGAAGATGAAATTCTATTAAAATAACCATTGAATGATCACATTCTAGAATATAAGTATTATATGGTTGAAGGAAAAGTGTATTTTTATGTTGACATGGTCAATTATTTGGTAACATATCTGGTGTCATATCATTTCAATTCTATAATATTCACAAAATTGTATGAAAATATTGATATTACATTTTGGATGATCCATTTATTTGTATGATTTTGAATGACCCCATTATAAGAATATGTTTTCTTGACAGTGAAAATGGTTCATTATTTGTGTTTTGTAACAGATTGTCTTGTGGATGCCACTTTGGACCTCAATGGGAAACAAGGAGGTTTTTAGAACATTGACATTATGGTCCCACTATTTTTAAAAATGTTCATGAATTTTTCCAAATGTTTAAAAAATGTATTTTTTCTAGAAATTGTTAAAAGGGTAAAAAAATTCCTCAATAAACACATAACTAATTTGAGATTTTTTATGTCTCAAGGATAGATTTTATGTGAACTTTCACAATATTTTTTGGAAATTATTATATCTTTTTTTTTCAGTTGATAAAGTTTCCAAATGGGTTGCATTAAAAATCCACCTGGACTGATGATGGTAATGTTGTATGTGATTTTGTGAGTTCTAACATTTTTTGACGTTATGGAGTTCCTAGAACCATCATCAGTGTTATAGGTACTCACATTTTCAATATGATAATGGAGGGCTGGCTGAACAAGTAAGGGGTGCATCAGAAAACATCAACTTCCTATCACCCATAGGCAAATGGTCAAGATGATGTGTCAAACAGAGAAATCAATGGATTTTTTTCAAATTATATTTAAAAAAATCATGAAGGATTGTATGGAAAGGATGGATTTGAATTTAGAGTCTTACAAGATATCCAATAAGTCCTGAATTGGAAAGTGTCCACATAGCCTAATTTATGGGATAATATATCACCTACATGTATAATTTTAGAAAAAGGTGTATTGGGTTGTTTTGCAGATGAATTTAGATCCAGAATGTTCTTTGAATGAGGGAATATTCCAGTTTTTGGATATGGATGAAATTAGAAGGGATCCTATTGAAAATTATTGGATTTACAAAATGAGAACTAGAGTGGCTCGTGATAAGCTAATAAAATCTTAAGAATTCCATCCAAGAGAAAAAATGTTTTTATTCAACTCAAGACACAAGAAAAATATAGGTTAAGATCATTCTTGATGGGAGGTTTAATTTATGGTCACTCATGTATAATCCTTTATTGTTTTGTAGACTGTGAACGATGGAGTGAAATAGTTCTTCACTGTTAATTGACATATGTTGATGAAATTCAATGGGACCATTCCATCAAATATAGTGGGGGAGATCACACTCTCCAATAATTCTATTAATAAAATACATTAGGTCATACCTCTCTATTACACTTTTATTCTATTTTTATTCATTTACAAATATGATTACAGGTTAAATTCATTTTAATGCTATGTGGAAACTAAATCATCTATGTTAAGTGGAGGTAAACTTTATTGTTTTGGATTTTTCATTTGTTGTTTTTTTTCAAAAAAAAATATTATTTTCCTATTTTTGTGTGTTTAATTCTAATATTTTGTGTGTTTTTATAACATTTGATAAGAAAGAATTATAATTTACATTTTTTTAAACACATGTCAATGAGTGAACCTATTTCTTCCATGAATTTATGTTTAAATTAATGTTGAAAACACATTTTTTCAAGTTTAATTTATTTGGGAATTCGAAGAAAAGTACATTGATTTTTTAATCTCATTCCACATCTCACTATATTTATCTTTGTAATCAATTTTGCATAAGTATTTTGATCTATTGTTTTAATATTCATTACATTCAACTCCCTTATATATTGAACCAATCCAATCATGCTCTAAACAAATTCTGATTTATTGAAATAAAAATATCAGGGCTTGAGGTACTTGTGGTTATAATGATTAACAAATTTCATATGTTTTAATCCTCAAATTTAAAAATAATCATTTTAATTATGGCCTAACCTATATATGAAATCATTTCATCCCATATAATCCATGAATATCATGTTTGTTTATCCATATTAGAAGCTAATTTTCCATATCCAACTTTCTCTTGAAGTGAAAATTAATGATCCTGTTGAACATATGTGTGGGGAGAAGATATCTTGTATTGTTCTAAAACATTTATTGATACATTATGTTGAAAATTAAATGATGAATAGTTTTGGTTGATGCTGAAAAAAAAACATTTCGTTGAATGTTATTCCCTTTCTAGAGATTTAATGAAAAAATTGTGCCTTTCTGGATCTTCTAAAGAAAAATAATTTGTGGTTTTCTCGAGATTTTAATGGAGGAATAAAACTGTGCCTTTTTAGAGCGTTCATTAGAATTCTTGTTTGAGAATATTGAAATTATTTCTACTAAAATTCTGAATTATACGATCATTCCTTAACTGTTCTTGGTTTTGGAGCTAATATTCTAGTATTGTGGGTGAGTAGGATAACAATATTGAGTGAAAATAAGAGTTTTTCTTCAATAAATTGATCCAAGCCCTTCTAATTTGGCCTTATAATGTTTCAATTAAAAATCCAACCAACCAGAAGAGAAAAAACAAACTATAATGTAATCTTGATAAGGACATTTCTATGACTCACATCTGGTGGAGAAGTTGGCATTTATCAAAACTATAGTGACACTGTCATGATTATGGATGAGAAAATCCTTGTTAAAAATTGACATTTCAGATATTTTAGTAAATTCATGTGAGATATGTATCATATGTGCATGAGATGAGAAATTAAGAGTAAAAAATTTGAATTATATAAATAGAAAACATGATATAATGTTTTTTGACATGGAATGATATCTTTTTTATTGGTATTGAACTGGTGGATCTCATGAGCATGTGTTTTAAATTTCAAATGATTCAATTTTGATGCTCAATTTCAAAGGAGTTCAAGTGATATGTGTGAGTGAATTTATAGTTTTAATATTTTTGTTATTTTTTATATTTATTTAAAATATTTAATCCCTCCTAGTTAAACAATTTGAGATTATTTTAATCATTTTAGAATTATTGGTGGAATACTGGCATAATTGTTCATTTTTTTTAATTCTTTAAATTTAGAAATATTATAGACCTTCAATATTTCGAGAATATAATTTACAATACTTATCCAAATCAAATTATTTATTTTATATTGGATTTATTACTCATGTTATTCAATTTTTTCTTTGGGAACTTGGTGTAATTTGACAAAAAATGTCATATAAAAATAAATCACGTGGAAAAGTTTTTTGTTAGATTAAATGGACATGACCAAATTTATTGATGAGTATATCATCCTAGATAACTAAAAATCATGTTATTAAATTTATAATATAAATAGGAATCCAAGGTGCATGCATTTATTAAATTTCATGATGAAATTAAATAATTATGAATACCATTTTATGATCCAATGTGGATGTAGTTGAGTAGTCTTTTCTTATAGAATAATTATTCATCTGTATTCTAGGGATTACATTTATTAAAATTATCCAAATATTATAAAATTATGTGGGAACATGAAAAATAAATAGTGGAATAACTATTATGAAGGAACCTACATGATATTCATATATTTATGGTGTGAATGTGACTCAATCACTCGAAAGAGTTAATGTTTAGGGAAACTTTTCCACCCCTCGGGCCTATATATATGACTGTTCACATCGATTCAATGGGTTTTAATAAGGTGAAATAGGCGAAATACTCAGAGATTGTAACTATTAAGTGATTTTTATTTTATATTTTCTTTTTTATTAGTTTAATTATTCTATCTTCTTCCCTTTTCAACTCTATTTCTTTCCATATAGAGGGATAAATCCTCTGAGTGATCGAGGAAGTAGAAGTTTCTTTGTTGTAATGTCAGAGTCCTTCTCATTAATATTAAACTCCATTTTTCTATTGAATGGTTTTTATCTAGATCAGTTCAATATTTTCATAATATGAGTGTTTTTTTCGTTTTGGGGTATTCATTTTTATTATCATTGCGTGAAAAAAATTATATTATGCTTTCCTAGTGCATTTTTTTCGTTTGAGAATATTGTGTTGGGTGTTGAATGTCTGACAATATATGGCACATGTGGAGAACTAGTGAATCATTTATATATTTATAAGGATAAAAAATTCCTGATCAAAGCTTGTTGTAGTTGTTTGGGAGTTTTTTATGAACTTTCATGCACATTGAAGTGGGTCCCTTTTCATTCATTAACTATGGGTGATTGAAGACTCAATTGATTATTATTTAATTTATCATTAAATAAGAAGATATGGAAGTTTGTTTTTAAGATAATGAAGACATTAAAAAAGGGGATGATACCTTAACCCAATTACACTATTCATCCATTAGCGATCAAAAATTATTATTATCTTCTTGATTTATTTTTTCAACTAATTTTTTTTAACACAATATCTTCATCATTAAAAAATTTATGTTTAAAGATGTAATTATTGTGTACACATCGTTCAATAAAACATAGTTGACACACGTTAATATATTTTAACATAGTTAATATTAATTTTTGTCACAACCCATTATAGACACATGTAATTTGTATAATTATTATAAAATGTGGATTTTTATTGTGGGTATCACTAAAAATTAATATTATAAATTAAAAATAGTAATTTAAAATAATAAATGATATTAGGTCAACGGGATAATAATTCCAATCAAAAGTATCTATAGGTAAATGAATGCTAAAAAATTTAATCATGGAAATAAATCAAAATAGATTAGTCATACCTCCATTATGGATTGATCATTGGTGAATAATGTGTTGTCAAATTATAAAGAATTCATTGTACTTTCATGCCCACTCGGCCAACCGTGATCCGATCACTATTTTTTGTTCACTATTTTTCTTTATAATATAATGATATCATTCCCCTATATGATATATAATTTATTTTGCATTTATCACTTGTGAAATATTCATAAGAGGGTATTTATATAATATTTAATAATATATTTCAATAAAACAAAATTATAATTTATTTATATATTTTAATTAATTGAACTCACTAGAAGATCCCTTAATATGATGCTTCAAACTAACCCACCTTAGGACATACCTATGGTAAACCTCCCAGTTTTGATTCAACCATTTTATCATATTTTCAATATGATGGTCTATTAAGGTGATATTTACTCATTTATGATTAAATATGCAAAAATGTAATAAATATATTTATTTAAAAAAATAAATTCTAAAATCATAAACTTCAGGAATATAAAGTCGTCTTAGAAGTTGGTTTATAAAATTTTCATAAATATATTGCACATTATTATAATGAGAAAATACATTTTCTATAATTATACATTCGAGATGTTATTAAAATATTTCATTCAAAAAAATAGATGATATATCATCCAAATATGGTGATAAAATATGAGTTATACTATTATTTATTTCATTTAACCCTTATATTTATAGTTTATCCTTGGTAAAACCGTCTTATCAGTAACCATTGGAAAGTAATTATTATTATTTTTAGAATTAATTAAGATGAAAAATAATGTTGAAAATGTGACATTATTTTAATCTTGATGATTCAAAACATAAAATCCATTTTTTAAAATTCAATTCATAGATGTGGCATACATTAATTCAATATTAAGCCCACAGACATGATGAAAACATATTTCACAAAGAAATAGTTTTAATAATTATAAAAACTATTTATATCATATGTTAATAAAAAAATTATTATAAAGATAAAAATTATATTATTAATAATATTATTGATATCATTATACTCTTAAAAACTTTAATCAAATAACATTAATTTAGTTAAACAAATTGAATTTTTCATTAAAACAATTCAATTTTAACCATTCATTAAAAAATTAAAATGTTTATAAAAATACTTAAACATAATAATAATCGATTTTTAATATTTTAATTCCAAAATTGAAAATAATTTATTAATATTATTTTTCTAAATAGGAAACAAATAGTTTTAATATTTGATAAAAAATAAGAATAATAATTTATTGAGAAGAATGTTTTTTGGAAGATGATAACGAATTTAGAAATATATTTTATGTATCCTTCATGACATATTTTAAAAATATTTTCATTATTATAAACACAACCCAATTTATGGGATATTCTATAATGGTATATACTAATTAATTACATTTTAATTGTATTTGATCGTTACATTAAACGAAGTGTTTTGTGTTGTATAATTTATCGAGCATATTATGCTCTCAAAATATTAGGCTGTTATATTAACATATCGAATTATAATAATTATCTAGTATATAATATCATAAATATCCATAAAAATATGTTTTCTCTATCAAAGGAACATATCTAAATTAAATAAGAATAATTAAAAAGGTTTTTGACATATATGAGTCTATTTTAAAATGATAACATGAATAATTATTATAAAAAATATAATTTCCACATTGATTTCACTTATTCAACAACAATAAATTTACTAATTATTTATAAAAAATACAATTAAAATAATAAATGAAATATATATAGGGTGTTTCAAATCATTGTGTGGTCCTTATAGTGCGAAATTAGATTTATTCCATGTATGTGAAAACATATATTAAATTCACATTTCAAGTGGTAACTCAAAAGTATGTTATTCAGAAAAAGAAAAAGAATATTCACTTCAATCCATTTTTTAAAAATTTAAAAAATTGTTAAAAAATATTTAATAAATCAATAAATAATAGAAATAAATTCACTAAAATATTTTTGAGGAAAATATTGGTGTGATATGGAATTTTTCTTATCAAAGAATAAAATAAATATCAATTTTTGAAAATAAATCTTATTTCATTATCATCAGTACTTATGTAGATGAAAATGAAAGGAAAAAAATTAAGTTAATAAAATAACTGTAGGATAATATGTTATTTATTATGTGGATTAATCTTATATGTTCCCTAAGATAGACATTAAACATTAACAGAAATTAATAATTGTGATTCCATGAAATAGAACTTTACTACATCGATTTCATTCTAATAAAAATATCTTGGATGAAATAATTGGAATTATATACACATTATAAATATTAATTTTTTAATAATATCATGCATTTATTAATAAAAAAATATTGAAATTAACAACCCTTATCTTTGGTTTTACAATTATCATTTTTTGTAAAATATAACATAAAAACATTTATTTATTATAAAAATCATAAAAAATTATAATCATTTATATCATACCAAATATTTTTTACTTATAACATTTTATCACCCATTTATTAAATATTATTTATGGAAGTCATTGTTTTTTGTGATAAATGCTTTGTATTTCATATAATTTTGGGTTTATCATTACCTTATATGTATATTTATCAATGTTAAACCATATATATAATGTAACTAACGATATATATTATCATTAATTATAATTAGAGCCATACATAAAATATATATAAATGTTAATTAATTACCTACTTTATTGTGAAGATAAGTCTTATGTTCACATGAATGTAATTTTTTAATTTTCATCAAATGGAACAAACAAATGATAAATAATAATTCCATATTACAATATAATTTTTATATAATAACTATAATATATCTTAATTAAATATTACCATATTACTATTCATGTGTTGGTTAATTTTAAATGAATCACATCACATTATGTATATGGTTGTCCACATTTACATAGAAGTGTTTTCATTTTCTACCATATTGGAAGGAATGAAGGTAGATATTATTTTATAATTTTTAAGGATAAATATCTCATAAATATAATATATATTAATTTTGTTCATTTTTTATATCCATCCAATAAAACTTATGATGGAAAATAAATTATATCATTGGATGGTGGTAGTATGTCATATATATGCACTAATAGTATTTAATATTTCTTATATGATTGAAGATAGGTGACATTTTTTCCCATAATAAATATAACATATCATAATTTATTTCTTAGTTTATAATAGTTAAATTAAATTTATAGGAAATATTGGATAAATGAAAATTTAAATGGTTGGTAAAGTCGATAACAACTTGTTTTATTGCCTTCCATTGTATATCGTCTTAATTTTCTTAGGGTTAGAATATTGGGAATAACAGAAAATCCGTAACATAGCTAGATATTTTAAAATTATGTATATGTAGTTTTTTTAGATGGATGGGTCAATATAGTGTAATAAATAGAAATATGTGGTGGTTATCATTTTGTAAGTGGGGATGGGGAACTTCTGGAATCTCATTAATTCTTATAGTTTAATATGTTCTATTTCATGTCAAACTGATCCATTTTGTTATGGATAAACATATAAATAGTATTTAATATTAATATATTCATCCCATAAAATATATATGGTTTTATACATCATTTTAAACTGTATATGTTCATTTAACCAATTCTTTAATGAATTTTAACTTTAACAACAATATCAATATTTTCAAAAATTAACTGTTATAATTTTATTAATAAGTAATAAATAGGATCGTAAATGGTTATTTATTGATAATGTATACAATATATGTAATCTCTTTTCCTATTTCATAATATTAAGGATTTTTATATTTTTTAATAAAATATTAATTTCATAAAATGTCAATATTATTATTTTGACACTATTATATTAAAATAACATTAAATACATCGATAAAAAGCAATAAAATGAATATAATAATTTAAAATGAAAATTATATGATATATTATCAAATTAAATTTGTTAAATTAGTGAATTAATCCATATTTTCTTTATTATTGAATGTTTTAAAATCATTTATTTTATTTTTCTAAAATTTTAATTAATAAAGAATTGTCAATGTATTAATGTTTTATATAAATTTATAATCAATATTAATTATAAATAAATGACATTTTTTTAAATAAACTCACTCTAAAAAAATAACCAATAAGATTCAATAATAATATATTGTATCCCTATATGAACAAAAATTTTAATTTTGAATTAATGGGAGTGAAATTTTTTATTTCTCGTTTCTAAAATTAAGTTAAAGGTCAAGGTGAATGAAAAATGAATCTGATAGGTTATATGTTAAAGTAATAGATGAATTTTCGAAATTCAAAAATATAATTGGACAAAATCTTGCATTGTATAAATTTTATAGTCCTATGTGAGATTGTTTAAATTATTTTCCCATATTTACCATTACAAGGTGACATATGTTTACTAAATTTTCTATTAATAATCACTAAAAATTGATTATTTACCAGAAAAATAAACAATTAATAAAAAACATTACATTTATTTTTAAAATTTGAATCTCTAGAGGTATCATGAAAAAAATTAATATAAATTACTAAAATAAAATGATAGGAAATGTTTTAAAAACAAATCATGCATAAATATTAACATATATCATAATCATATATATTTATGATATTAGTCTAATTAACTATATTATATTAAATAAATATGAATTTATGTCACATTTTTTTCTAATCCAATATATATTGATACTTCATAACTCTATATATAGTGAATAGAAACCCCAATATTTGAATTATATCAATTTCTAATTATTCATAAGAAAATTAATAAATTTAAAAGAAACCCATATTTTTTATACGATAATTTTTATACACAATTTTAAATGAATTAATATAATATAATAAATAATAATTTTTAATAATGGGAGATTTCATTTTAATATTTTCTCCAAAAATACCTAAAATATTATTTTATGTAAATATATTTTTAAAGTATTAAACAACATTTCTACTATTTGAGAAATTTTTTCAAAATCAATATTTAATACTTTAGTATTGACAAAGAGCATTAAAAGTGAATTTAATATTGAGGCTACTTATATTAATATCCAAAAAATATAGTGGATATGTTACAACTGTCACATTCAGAAAATTCTACATTAATAACAAATAATGATTCATTTAAATTAACTGATGTCTGTATCCCAATAATATCAATTAAATAAAATTATTTTATTGTAAAATTTAATAAAAATGTAGTGGTGTTTCAATTATAATGTATGACCTATGATAAACATATGGTTTCATATATTGAAAGGAAGGTGTCATGATTTAGACATCCCATAAATGATTATGTTTTCCTCCATCTGATTATCATTGCTGACACAATGATTTTTGGTATTACTAGATTTTTAAAACACCAAGAAACTATGTTAATGTTGAATTTGAAAGGGAATTCAATGAACTTACAACTGTCCAACTTAATTATATTTGTTTTTGAAATCATAATATTGTTGATATTATTTCCCAACCTTCTTCGGCTATAAAACATATTAATCCTCTAAATGATTAAATAATGGAATGACATACTAATTATTCACTCATGAGGATCCATCAATCTTATTCAAGTGGGTAATTAGATTCACTAGGGGATGAACGATGGATATCTATCACTGGAATAATATTTTTTTATCCAATCCAAGGAAGATGTAAATTTTAACCTAGATTTTTATCATTCGGATGGTGAAGTATAAGAATGGTGGTATGTTATTAAGAATACAATGTATGAGGAAAATGTTGACTCTATAAAATAGTGTTTGTATAAAAATATATTTTTTATAAGTAAATTAATCTTATTATAAACAAAAAATAGATAAGTAATTCATTTAGCTAATGTATATTCATTAATAATACCTTGGTACATATGAAGATAATCTTAATCCACCTTAAAGGTATATATATAGTTTAATAATTGGGAAATAAAGAAACAAATTTCACTATTTTAGAATATTTATAACAATTCCTTGAAATTTGTTAGGTCTAGGTGTAATTAGTTTTAAAGAATAAATAATTTGATGTATTATCAAAGATAAAATTAAGATTGGAGTTACCGATAAAAATTATAGTTTTGAAAAGAAAATGATTATTGATGTTAATGGAAATTAATGATACCATGTATTAAAGAAGATGTGATTTCAATTTTAATAATCGTGTTAAAGGAAACAAGCAGGGAAATATCATAATGGAATGTGAAATTTTTTCATTTTTAGGAATGATATTCATATGATTATAGATTTAATAATTGATGGGAAGAATTTGTTTAGTAATGAATGACATAAAAACCACTTATTTCACCATTCAATCACTAGTGTTTCAAATTCACATATTATGGGAATTGTGATATTGAGAGAAAAAATTGAATGATTAGTAATGATGATCATCATAAGAAACATCGTAAACACAAAGATAATGTGAAATATCATGTGATTGTAGTTGTTCATATGGATTTTTTAACTTAGTGGTGTAAGGGACACAAACAATCCATGCGATAACTACCCTTTTTTTTATTCTAAAACTACCCATAACTTTATTTCTATATAATAATGTAATGGTTTCACAATATAATCTCAATTTTTATATTTTGAATTAAAAGTGAAAACATATAATGGAATGATAGTCACATATCTATTCAAAATTTTTTCTCATATTTATGTGGTTTTGAATTCTCTTCCAGTTAATATTTTGATCCCCCATTCAATTAATCTTTTGTGGATCATAATAGTGTAGTTTATTAGTTTATATAGATCCCATAATAACTTACATGAATGTGATGTCAATTTTTATACTCCTATGGGTCATATGATAAATTATCAATGTAAGGATAAATATGAACTACCAATGGAAACTACTTCTATCATATGGGCCTTAATTCATATATATTTAGTTTATCTATCTTAGATAGTTGTAAAAAATTCATCATTTAGGATATTCAAATGATATGAGTGTTTTTCAAATGTATTTTTAATATGGTTTCCAAATATTCCTCTATATTTTGATGTTGAGTTTTCAATAGAATCCATACTCATTCCAACACTTATTTAAATGATTCCTTCTATAATGACTGAAATTTCATTATAGGAATTGATAAAGGAACTTGAAGGTAATACAGATTTGAGATATTTATTCCCTAGTGCATTACTGTATGGTAATCCTCTTCACTATGTTAATAATAATGAATTGTAAATATGAATTTGAATTTGATATTGGGTATATGAAAGGATCTCTATCGATAATAACTATCTATTATAATATACTGATGTTTTCTTTGAGATGATATTAACATCTGAATAATTTTCCATGATTGACCTTAATTCACGGTATCATCAATTAAGGGAAAATAATGAGGTTATACTCATGACATCCTTTCATATATGGTTAAGGTAATATGAATTTATAGTAATCCTCATTGTACTTTATAATTCCCACATTATCATCATGGATTTACTAAATATAATATTTATATATTAACTCAATTGGATTATAGTATTATTTGTAGATGATATTTTTATATATTCAATGATTAATTGAGATAATAAAGATCAATTTAGAATTTTTTAATGAATAAAATGAAGGACATGTATTATGAAATTATTATAAATTATAAATTTGTGTTTCAAAAATATTTATTCTTGGTTCGTATAATCTAAAGTGTGTGTATATCACCATATTAATCAAAGACATTTATTATCGAGAAATAGACTAGATAAACAATGATAAATGAAATCTACAGTAATGTTGTTTTATATAGGCAGAACTAAGGTTTTATGCAATATTTATATCTAATTTGTTCTCCACATTCCTTATAGACTCAGAATGGTGTAATGTTTTTGTGGATAGGTGAATGTAAATACAATATTGAGTAGATTAGGGTAATATTTTATAGTGTATCTATGCTCACAATACAATATAATGGTTAATTTATTGTGATATACTTTAATTTATCAACAATATAATTGGGTTTTTTCTTGTGATGAATGAAGTGATTATGAAATATACATCATATCAATTTAATATACATGATAAAAATTCCCAATTCATGATTTTGATTCTAAAATGATATTATTTTAATAAATGATATAAAGGCATTAATTTTATGGAGAATAGAAACATATATAACCAAATCATTAATTATTAAATTATATATTTATATATAATTAGTCGAATGATAACTGGATAATAGTTTTATAATTAAGAAATTATTTTTACTACTCAATACATTACTTCATAGGGAATGTAAATAATGTTGTTGATTCTCTAAATCGAAAGTCGATGATTTTCTTTTTTATAGTGAGGAATAAAATATACCCTTTTCTTAAGGATTTATGGAAGTTAGAACATTAAATAATCTAGAGAGAGGATATATAATTTCATTATCAGTTGATTGTCAAAACTACCCATCCCGGTGAACATTAATGAGGTATATATGGATGTTTTAAAATAGGATATGAATTTTTGAAACATTTAAGATATTATCCATGATTGTGATAAAATGTTAAGGATCATAAACTATGCATGTTTCATATAAATAATATATGTGAATAATGAAATATTATCTATGTATCATTATTCATAATTCCCTATTTATCCTCGATATATGAAGATGAATTGAGATTTTATAGAGAATTTATTGTGGGATCACATAAAGAGAGATATTATAGAATATTTATAATATGGAATTTTATTTTATAATGTTTTGGATTTGACATCATAGTCTTTGTATATTTTATATCAATTAACCATAACTGTCATGAATCATCCCCTAGTGCCCGTGCCATAACTACCCCAATCCCTCCCTCTGTAAGCCAGGGGATTGAGACTAGCACTGAAAAAGTAATATCCTAAAAAGGGAATAATTTTATCTTTAAACATTTATACACACAAAATGCTCAAAATGATTATGTGAACACAAATTAAACAAAAATTATCACTGAGACAACTACATATAGTACAATACAACTCAAATTATCATGAACTAGACTACAATCCCAACACAACAATGAAAAATACATCTTCTATGTTCTGTCCACTTGAGACCCTACATGAAGGGTATGTGATGGGTCACTACCTATCACAATAGAATTACACCTGTTTGTCCCATCCCACTGAGAACCACTGGGTCCCGTACCACCAAGGTCTCCATTGAAACATCAATCACCTCTATGAGGTCTCACAATGGTTAGAAAAGCCTATGCTGGTGTAAGTAATAAAATAATCAGTAGGGACACCAACCCATAATGGAAAGACCACAAATCAATACAACACATAAAGATAACATCATAAGATCACACATTAAAATTACAAAGAAAATACAGATCACACAAGGTATAACATGAAGTTTATAAAGTTTGATTATTAGTCATACAGATTATTCACCTTGTACTACTAAGGGACTCATCCATAATGAGTCACTATGGTAATCATGGGTATTAGACCACTGAGGTCTGCTCCTCTACTGGACTACTATGGATTTCTTGTCTGTTGGACTACTAAGGTGTGCTCATCGGTTGAACCAATGAGGTTTTCATGTCCGGGGGACCACATTGGTCCATTCGTCTACCATACCAATAAGGTACACATGACTTTTGAACCACTAAGGTATGCTCGTCTGCTATATTACTGAGGAACACTCATCTGTTTGACCTCTAAGGTACATTCATCAGTAGAACCATTATGGTAAGCTTTTCTGTTGAACAACACTGGAATGGTCTATTGCGGAACCATTGAGGTATAGTGGTCGGCTAAAAAAATGAGGATCACTAGTCTATTAAACTCCCATGGTATGATATTTGGTCGAACCACTAATGGATGGTCATTGTAACCATCATGTCATAGCCACCTGTAGGATTTCCGCTCTCTAGTGCACTTGATTCTAATAAATTAAATTCTCATTCCATCGTTTGTGTCTCAAATATCATGAAATCTCACTATGGGTATTCCCCAATGAACATCATATCTCAAGGGTCCTAAATCTATATAAAACGCATCAATCAGACACCCAATCTAAAAGATATATTGGTTTTAGTTCACATGGGACGATTGTTTCCAGGACCGGTTAGACTTGGTCGGTCTGACCCGACCAACCCGACCCGGGGATCCCGCATGTCCTGATCGGGTTAAGAGGAACCGACCCATTTAGGTCTTCCCTGTCCTAGTCTGGCCTTGCCCAAGGTCCATGTACATTGTCCCTTACTAGGTCAAGCCTGGTTTGGTTGTGGGTCTAGCTCGTTGGGTGGTCTAGCATCCCGAATTTCGTCCATCCTGGTCCGAAAAAAGGTGGGTCGGTTCTATCCACAACTTGGGATTACCAGTTTCTGGGTTTACCCTGATAGCCTGGCCCACACTAGTGGGATAGTTCAGTTCCATCCCAGACACCAAAGTAATCCATTGCGTGCCGCCATGCGACCAACTGAGGTCGATCACCTCCATTCACATGCGGTTCTGCATGGACTTCATACCACCTAAACGTGATGGCCCACATCAGCAGGCCACTCATCCAACGACTTTCCCGAGAAGCACTGACAACTTTCATTAGAGTGGCCTCCTCTACCTCAGTGCACTATTTATGTACACCACCTCCCTGCAATGGCTGCAGGGAGGAGCCATCATCGTTAGTCACCGGCGCCACCGGACCGGCTTTTTCTTCTGTAGGGCACTAAGTCTGCTCTTGTGTTGCAACTCTAAAACTATCTGCATGCTCGGACATCTCAGGACCCCACCATCCTTGTTACGATGTTGAGGTCGAATTTTAATTAATATAGGTTTCTACTCATGAAGAACAAATCAATTTTCAATGATATAAGAATCAGGTCCTTGTTCATGTCATCTTGTTTCCCCCACATTACTATTTTGATACAATGGATGGAGAGATTATGTCTCTAACTTGTATTATCTTGATAAAATAACCCTTTAACAAAACCCTAGAACATAGGCGATCTAACAATGGGTCACCTATTCATGGTTTGACCTACGTTCCTCACTTAAATCCAAGAACATAGTACCAATGAAATTATCTTATAATTATACCCCTATATTGGTCTGGATTATAGGTCACTAAATAATGGTATTGTTGCCTCTATTCATCACTCTTGGTATTTAGACCACTAATTATAGCGATCCACGGAAGGGTGGAAGAATGTGTGTTCATTGTTCATCGTATCCATACAGCAAATCATGAGGGAAATCCCAAGATTATGCTAATATTCCTTCATTATATGTTCGGATATTAATTTATGAAACATGAATCATTATTTATATTCCACTACATATTAGCATCACTAAGCTATTTCATTAATGAGGATCATTAATGAGATTCATCTTCGATATGTCATTATGCTGCAGCGCTGATGTTTCATTGTTCATCGACCAAGGAAACAAATAAAATAACTCTTTTTAAGATAAGTCCAAATATTAACGTTTTCCCACATCCTGATCTAGTCATGGTGAAGCTCCTCCTAAGGAAAACAAACCATCACAAGATCAATGGTACTCTAAGATATCCAATCTGAGTTACCAGTTATTAGTAATCAGGATTTGAAAATAAAATAATTGTTACACAGATATTTTTTAATGGAAGAAAACTAATTTCAATAGATGGCACATACTGGCCAATGTTAGATCTTTTCTGGTGCAATCCTGGTGAATTGAGATCAATAGTGCCCTCATATATTTTATTTGGCAACTGGTTTAATAGTTTGAAAAATCCACTAACACAATTATTTAATGAAACCGAAAAATAGTTTAATAATACATTTCAGCCAATCCAGGAGTCATAATTACATGAACTCTCGGTTCCTAGCTTAGGAAAATTCAATCTTAATTATCAAAAAAAACGTATAATTCTAGGGTATTATAATAAAATAATTAAATATCAAAAATATGACATGGATTTTTTAATTATGCTCCCAAAAAAATCTAATGGAAATAATTCAATATGATTTTTATTTCATCACAATATAATGGTAAAACACAATATTAAAATCACATGAAATTTATATATTTACATTTTCTATAGATATATATTTTTAAATTGGTTAGTAATTATATAAAACCACATTATATATTATCTATTAGGGATTTGATGTTTACATATCTATTATTGTGATGTATTCAGAATATTATGGATTCAAATTTTATTTTAGTACATCTTTTTCCTCAAATAAGTGGTCATTCAAAATGAACCATTAAAACTATAAAATATATATTTAGTACATGTGTTTTGGATCCCAATGTTTGAGGTTATCATACAAATCTTTTAGTTAAGTTTTATTTTAATAATTTATATCACATGATCAGTTATATGGATCATTATATATACTAATATTGAAATATTTTTTAAAATATATGTTGATATATAAATTTTGAATAAATAAATAAATTGAAACATGGTTTAGATGATGACATGGATTTGAAAATAAAATTCATTAATCAGCTCATAAAGGAATCTCATAGTTGATAGACAAATAATGATGAATGTTATCATAGAAATTATTAACTCAAAGTTGTAATAAGTTATTAAAGATAATTTTTCCATTTAATAATGTTATAAGATTTATAAATAATAGAAATTTGTTTCATATGTATAACATAGAATTATATATTCTTAATCTTGTTGGGATAATAACTTATCACATTGCAATTCAACCAAACCTCTCGCATGATCAACATTTTTCCATGTAACTATCCTGATAAATTACATACCCAATCCATATCATCTAATAAACTCATAATATTTACCAATGAATAATTATATTTCCTATAAAACCATGTATAAATCATGCATCATAGAGATTTAGTTCAATACAAAAAATTATATTATCCTTGTTAATCTTATCAGGAGGAAGAAAAAAATTAATGAAGGTATGTTGATAAATGAGGATGTGTTGAAACAAATATATACGTATTTATTTTTTATATGTGATGGAATTTATAGGGATATTTATTTATGAGTTTTTATATTGTACTAAAGTTATATTTTATTATATATTTCTCATCAAAAAAAATTTCTTTAATATATTTTATTTCACACAATGCAAAGACTAACAGATTGATAATTTAAAATATTTTTATTAAATAGCAGTTAAATTCAGAGAATGAATCAGAATAAAAATAATTTAACAAAAATATGTATAAATGATTGAGTTAAATAAAATATATTTTAAAATCATGTACTCAATTTTTTGTAAAGTCATATATAAATTAAAATAAAATTTTTCATTAAATGTTTTTAATTATTCTATGGATAAAATATTATATATAATTTTTATAACATTTAATATATATATGAAAAAGTAACATCTTAATTGAAATAATAATTCCCAAATTATAAATAACTGATTTATTTATTATATTATAAGAAGATATATTTTTTACAAAGGATAAAATATAATAAGTTTTATTGATAAAAATCATTTATAATGAATGGTATAAAACATTATATTTTGTTTTTAAATGGATTAAAAATTTAAATTAGTGCATTATTATTATAATGAAATTAATTAATATAAATATAATTAATTATCTTATTCAATTTATGTATAAACATTTTATAATTAATTGTACATTTTTTTCTAAAAAATACATTTTAATTGGGGTTTTTGGATTTATTATTATATTAAATTATTCCACATAAAATTGAATTGCATAAAATTAATTTTAAATTTGGAATTCCTAGAATGAAATTTAGATAAAGAGTATATTTATTATTAA
This sequence comes from Viscum album, assembly GCA_963277665.1. Lineage (NCBI taxonomy): Eukaryota > Viridiplantae > Streptophyta > Magnoliopsida > Santalales > Viscaceae > Viscum > Viscum album. Next base: position 512,251,671 of record OY728126.1, on the reverse strand, counting down.
TCACTATGAATGGTTACATTTGTAAATATTAGAAATAATTTAATGAAAAAACGAGTAAAATAGTGTTTTAACATTGGAATAAGGCCATACTAATTTTATAATACTTGAATTTATGCTATTTTTTCAGAATAACTTCTTTAATCATTTATGTTTCAAATAAATAAATTTTTTTTATTTTCCTTTATTAATTAAATTCATATTATTTTAGGTATTGAAAATTTCAAATTTGTCAATCTCTCAACATTAATATATCTAATATTATTTAAAAAGGATAGAAACATTATTTGTTCGGTTATAAATATATTTATGATATATGAATTAATTAAATTTATCCTGATATTTTAATTTTATCATTTATTGAAGTAATAATTTTGTAAAATCCTTATATAACACATAACATAATTCTTTATAAATTCGTAGAAAAATAATGTAAATGATTTTAAAAACATTAACGAAATTATGAGTGTTTAATTATATTCAATAAGCATTTAATGATAAATATTACACATAAGGGATTGTGAAATATGTTTTTTGAATTAATTTTATTCCATTCTATTTTCAATGAAATATAAAATTATTAGTTCCCAAAATGAAAATAATGATATATTACAATAAAAAATATCTTATTATATTTCAAAAAACTATAACTATTTTATAATGGTCTTTTTTAATAGGATATGGTTGATAATTTCAATCATGATTCATTTATGAGACACATTTCAATTTATTGAAACATTTATAACAATTAATAATTTACATTTTAAGCCTTTTATCTCAGTTTAGGCATGATATGTAATTGTACAAGACTACATTCCAAATTCATTATAAATATTTTCTTTCCAAAATTCCATCATTTATTATCTTTAGTTGTTTTCCAATGTTGGATTATTGATGAAGAGATATAAAAATTAACCAAGAATATTCAGTTTAATTTCATTATATACATACTAAAGATATAGAAAAAAATATATGAAATATTCATTTTAGTATTATTAATACAATAAATCGTTATTATGTTGATGGAACAACAATTTTACACCTTTTTCACATCTGATGGGAAATGATAAATCAAATCGTGAATAAATGTGGACTACCATCACAAAAAATGTCGTGATTCATTTTTCTCTTAAATTTTACATACCTATTAATAAAGATAACATAAATTAAAATAAATTATATATATTATATAATAATGATTATATAACATTGAATTAATTTTTATTTTCATTCATTCCATCAATGAAAAAGTCAAAACAATGTTAATGTCTACATAAAACATATTATTTCCATAAAAGGTGTAATTCATTTTTAAATCATAAAATTTTATTAATGAATATATATATATATAATGTATAATATTTTATATTAATATCTAAATAATATTATAGCTATTGTGGAACATGAATCAAAGCTTAACGACGCTGAATTTCTAAATAAAACATGATTGAAAAAAGATGTAGTTATCAACTAGAAAATGGGATTTAATAATAAATTGGTAATTAATATTTGATATGATTTTATAAGTAATTTTTTTATGGTATCAAGTACATGATTATTTTTTATTATAACAAGCTTATTTATTTAAGATTTATTACACTGGAATATCAAATGTGTATGATTAAATTCATTATAATGTTAATAGTGATTAATCATGCTCATATTTCAATTAAGGTAAATATATTTTCCATATTTTATAAAAAACATTAAATTATATTCAAAAATAATTAATCATTAAAAATTCATGTTTTACATAAATTTTAATCACATTTGTTGATTAGGAGACTAGAATTAAATTTATATAGAAAACAAACTATGTTTTTATTTTTTTTTAGAATTTTTAAATTTCATATACATGTTTCCACTAAATTATTTTCAATAATTTATTTTGAATTTTTATATGATTGAAAAAATTAATTTTAACCATTTATAAATATCATTAACAATTATTCAAATGAATCATCCTCTCAATTTTAGAATAAGTTACTTATTATATTTAAATGAAAACATAATGGAATTTATATTTCACCATATATGAAATGAATGAAATTTCCCGCTATTATGAATACTCAATGCAATGAATATTTCTAAAAAAAATTATATATTTATTTTTATATAAAATACATTGCGTCGTATTTAATTTTTTTTTGGATTTTAAATATTTTATTTCAATATTAAATCGGTATAATCTTTATGGAATATTGTACTGATAATTTAAAATGAATCATCCTTGTATGAAAAAATATGTTGATGTTTGTTATTATTTTAATGGGATATAATCCAATGACACCATGAATATTATTTATATATATTTTCTTATGATTATAATGATGATATATTTTTTATTTATTTTTGTTTTCCTCTGGTTTTAAAATAATGAAATAATAATATATTTATATAACTTTCTTCATTCAATGGTTAGTGATATCATGATATGATGAATGTTATATTGTCTGGTAGAACATGTATGTATTTCATTCATTATGTTATTCAATGTATTATAATTATATATCCCACAAATTAATTTGATAATGAATTATATATCATAAGATAAATATGGGTGAAACATAAGGATGACCGATCAACTATGTGAAACTTGTGGGCATTCCTAAATCATTAAATTATGGTAAACAATTTTTAATGTACAATCATCTTATTAATGGTATTGAATTCAAAATTGAAATATGAAACTGTTTCTTCACCTATTATGGTGTCTCACTTAAATGACATGATTTTATAGATCATTGATTAATTATCATCATTTATCACTCTTTGTATTAATTTCATTAGAAATGAAAATTTTCGTAACATAAATCAGTATTATGATTAATAATGGTTTTATTTATTATTTTTTAGTCATGATATTCATTATATGACCATATTTTTCTCATATTATTATATATGTTCATCAAATGATGTATACCATGTTCCATCCTATTGAGAATCTTGCATCATAATTTATTTTTATTTTTTTAACTGGTTATGAATAATGGATTTAAATAGTGTATATAAATAAGAGTACAAGGTCAAATGAACATTATTTTATATGTTTAGTAATTTACCTATATTATTTTTTATGTATATAATTTCATATTAATCAAAACATTAGGGTTTTGGATTGTAATGTAATTTTATATAGTTAATATTAATTTTGAATATTTAAATATATATGTGCAAAAAATTTGGGTATCCATAATGAGGGATATATCATTTAATCAAATGAAAGTATGTTTTGTAATCTATAAAAGAGGATTATTTCTATAAAATAATATATTAATTTTTTAACAAAGTGATGATAATTTTCAAAGGACATTGAAATTTAGAAAATTAATGATGGAAGAAAATTTATATGTGTATTTGAACAACACCAATTCACTCTTGATTATTAAATATTTTAGTGATATATTATTCTCATGAAATAAGTTGATGGTGGATGAATAATTTATTTAGAATATAGAAAATTATTATTTATTTCATTGTTTTATGAATAAATAAATTAATTTTTTGATAACCCCATCTATTGGTCACATCATACAGATGGAGGTAAAATAATCAGGGGAGATATAGAAAACATTTGACATTGAGAAATATAGAGGTATGATTAATGAAATTTATAGAGTCTAAATAAAATAAAATGTATAAATTTTCAAATTCAGATGATAATGAATTCAAAATGTCAATTAGAATAAACATATAAATGACTATATCAAAAAAAAATACACGTAGTTACACTTTATGTTAAGGATCAATAAAATCCCAATGAATCGTATATTTTGGTTGAAAAATAAATTTCAATAAACATTTTAATTTTATTTATATATAAATATATATATTTAAATAATAGGTAACTATAGATGATGGGGTTTTTACAATTTATTCTTGGTAGGATGACTTTATGATATAAGGTCCCTAGAAACTAAATCATTTTTTGTTTGTGTGAAATGTATTTCCAGGAACTGAACTAAGAAAACATCAGTAAATAATAGCATATAGAAGATAAATATATAATATATTAATAAGAAGATACTATAATGATCTAGATTAGATCACCACAATAGGAAAAATAAGTATATCAATGAATATCAATTATTCAATTGTAGTGATAACTAGAGTGAAATAAATCCACCTAGTATCATTTAAAGCATTAATAACGCAATTATATTTATTTTATAAATTAACATTTTATACAAGGCATTATTATTCAATAATTTGTTATATAAATGTATTATATTACTAATATCATCACAAAGGCACAAAAAATTATTCTTTTGAAAATGTAAGGCTGTAAATTAGAGTGCATCTCACTTTACAACATTCATGTTTGTTTTTCCATTACATTATTCCTAACATTAATTGTTATTTTTGTCTATATAATATTAGTGAAGTAAATTTCATCATTTCAATCATGAATATGATTTATTTTCATTATGTGTTGTTAATTTTAGTATAATAATTCTATTGAAAAAATGTGTTCCGCTTTCCTCAATTCTGTATGAGATGGTATTTTTTGAATGAACATCAAGAACTGCAAAATATTTTCATAAATAATCACAAATTTATAAAAACTGAGCTACAAATTATCGAAGTAAACATGGTAATTTCATGACTCATAGATATAAAAATGTTCAATTCATCACATCACTTATTAGTTGTTGTCAATAATAGGGAGAAAGATGAGAATCATATTTCATTAGATCTATATAAATGAGGGGGGTAGTCTTTCAATTTTAACATTTCAATTACATTTATATTATTAGCATCACATTCATATTGATTGATTTTTGAACCAATGTATATATTATTTTGTATATTCTATAATAAAATAATGGTTATATTGAAATGATTGAGGATTTTAAGGTGTGATACAAATGTTTTTTTATCCATTTCATTTAATGAGATTTTTAAAATGAGGTTAATAATGAAATAAATTATTATCTCATCTCATTTGAAGAATTAGTGAAATATTAATAATATGATGGAAAATTGGAAATGGAAATTATTTTTCATAAGGTGTATTTTCCATTACGGTAGGAGAGAAAGAAGTTTTTCTATACGATTTTATTTTCTAAGACTTGTCTCTATTATATAATGTTTATTCTAAATGGCTTAGTATATATATATTATAAATGTAATAAATAATTTACAATTCAACACATCAATCTAATGTTTAATTCTATTATCCCATAAGGGTCAATAAAAATTTAGGATGTTTGAAATGAAATGGTTGCGACCTATAACCATTGGTGTTATTTTAAAATCTTTAGGAACTATAGAGACTTTCATAAAGGGTTTTCTTGATTATATATGCTTGATTTAGTACATTGATTAGGGTTTAAAAAAGGATGTCAATGTAAATAGTGTTTTGTGTCACGTATGATTCATTTAAATGAATTCTCGTGCAATATACTCCCAATGAAAATTCAAAAATTCAAAAAACTAAATGTTAATTGACCATTCAGTTTAGAAGAAATTTTAGGATATGACGTCCACATATAATATACTTTTTATGTCAGAAAATTTGAGTCTATCAAAATATACTTCATCATTTTTATATAATGATGTTGATTATATTGTCAGTAGGGATTGTAGCTATTTACATTAGGACATTGATTGGAGAATAAATTAAATGGTTGTGGAAAATGATGCATGATATTTCAAAAAACTAATGACTAGTATGGATTAAATTAATGGTCTGTAGAATATAATCATAGGAATAAATATATGTTTTAATAAGAAATTATCAATATTCATTAACATAATTAATGATATAGGATATAATAAAAAAAATTAGAAAAATTGGATATCCATATATGAGAATTTGATAATATAGAAAAGATCTTTAGAAACATCAATATCAGTGAATGTGGAAGAGAAATAAGATTATAATTTTTTACTCAAAATATTTGATTGAGCATAGAACAATTATCCTGGATTATATATGATGGATCAGATCCCTCGGCCCAGCAATATTGTCCGCTCTGACCCAGTTGCTATCCCAGGCCTCACGGCTTTAAAACGCGTTGCTGAGGGGAAGGTAGGCACGGGAATTTCAAGCACCCACCAATCTCCCTCCACAACCGATGTGGGATTGGTTACCGGGGCACAGGCGCCAACAATCCTGGCGGGGGCCCAACAATCCTGGGTCCAGGACACAATTGTTGGATCTGAATCTACGGATTATACACAAGAGGGGGGTGAATTGTGTCTTTTTCAAATTATTACAATCTCTTCAATTTAGACAAATTCTGTTCACTATGCTTTTGCACGAATAAATATGCAGCGGAAAAAGTAAAAGCATGAACACACGGATGTATAGTGGTTCGGGGAACAGAAGGCCCCTAGTCCACTCCACCAACGCTCAAATCCACGAGCTTGGCGATTTTCACTATCTGGTCCTCGTTTCCACAGACCCGTCCACAACTGAGTACAGGCAGTTGACACCTTTACAAGATTCAGGCAAACACAGCCTTCCTGGTTCAAACACGAACCCACACAGCTTAGAACGAGAAGCTGATCACTCAAAAAAAAAGGGGTTTCGATAAAGAAACACTTCTCCAGTTGTTCTTCACAATTGCAACAGAATGCAATTGACAGTAGATAGATCGTCGTCTTCAGAAAATAAAGATCTGTAATCAAAACAGTTCTGAGTCGATCCAGTTGCAATAGATATTACCAGAAACTTCACAACTTCAGCAGTAGTAGATTCACAACAGATAGTCGATGTAGAACACGTGAATCTACTATCAAGATCTTCCTTCGGTAATAAAGGTCTTACGCTTCTTCTCGATCACCAGAAAAGAACGCTTTCATACAGTCTCTGTTTTCTTGCTCGTCAAAAGATCAATATCTGTATCACACACTTTCCTGTGCATATATATATCTCCGAAGTTTCCAAAATAGAACATATATTCAAATATGAGAAAATCTTTCGCATAAAATAGATCCATGAAAATCTCCTTTAGATTCGCGATTTTAAATGAAACAACAGAGCCGTTGTAACTCCCCTGAAGAATCGGCATAAAAAGCTCCGTTTAAATCAATCATTAATCCGTTGTAAATCGTCTTTGATTCAGTCAAAGTCGTATTTAAGAATCAGCTCGAAATCCGCCTAATAATCCGCTTGATTGACTAATTCAAAAAGAAATATCATCTGTCAAAAATATCCCGACGCCAAACGTAGGGTTGATGACGTGGCTCCAAACGTAGGGTTCACAAACGTAAGGTTCAGAACGTAAGGTTCAGAACGTAAGGTTCAGAACGTAAGGTTGAACATACATACTTTCTCTTCAGCATTCAAACGTAGGGTTGATCATCCATACTTTCTCGCTTCAACTCTCCAAAGAACGTACGGTTGATTATAAAAGTAATGTTGATGATCCATACTTTTGAGAAACAAACTCAACACTGAAAACTAACGTACGGTTTCTCTTCCATACTTGTCCAACAACGAAAACGTAAGGTTCCTTCCAAACGTAATGTTCTTCTTCCATACTTTTCAACAACGTAAGGTTCATTAACCATACGTTTCAAAATAACATAAAAAGTAAACTTTTCATCCATACGTTACGTTCATCAACGTAGGGTATGAACAGTGATTCCAGTACGCGCTAAAATTGATCTTGCGCTACAGTGATTCCAGAATACGCTAAAATTGATCTCGCGCTACAGTGATTCCAGAATACGCACTAAAATTGATCTCGGAATAAATGAAGTATAAAATCTCGTTATATAAAATAAATTCCTGCAAAATACTCAACGAAATAATTAGTAAATAATTAAGGGTATTTGTGAGCATCAAAATCATCATAAAGAGACAGAGTATTATTTAAAATAATCTCCCCCTTTAAAAAACATTATTTTGATTTGTTTAAATACATTGCTCAACAATCTCCCCCTTTTTGATGATCACAAAACCCATAAAATAATAGAACTAATTTAATTGCAATCTTTATTAAAAAATTAGTTTTATAAAATTTTAGAATTTTGAAAGGATTAAAACAATATTTAACTATAAAATTTCTCCCCCATAATGCTCATAAAAATAAATTTTCAAATAGATAAAAGATAAATGTCGTATATATCCAAATGCTCTTATATATTCAAATTTCTTCATAGAACGAATGAATTTAAATGTTGTGTTTATCCAAATTCTCCCCCTTTTTGTGATATCAAAAAGAATGAAAAAATTACGGATTTGAACACATTCAATATTGCACTGAACTATAAGTAAATGCTATAATTAACTGTGTATGAATAAGTGAATATCTTATACTGGCTAACGTAAGCATAAATCAATAAATAGCAAAACAAAAAGATAAGAAAAGAATTTTCATTCACAAGCTACGACAGTGATATACAGAGGAATCAAGGTTTAGGGATAAGACAGGGAAAAAAGGTGTCTATCTCCTTTGGATTGCAGTCTTGATCTCTGTAAACTGGTCTCGAAGCCTCTTCATCATCCCATCTCCTAACTTGATGATAAGATCTCTGTTCTCCTGAGTCATATGAATATCTTCAATCAAATTAACTCTGAAAAACTCATGCATTCTTTCTTCTTTTTCAACAAAAAGAGCCAGCTTTTCTGATAACTGATTCAAAAGAATCCTAATCGGTTGCTCTCCAGATGTCAACTGATCTACCAAAAATTTCTGATTATCTAGCAAAACTGACAAAGGGGCACTATTGCACTGAAGATCGTGTAATCTGTCACTCATATTACTTAGTGCTCCAGTTATTGCTTGAAATCTTCGAATCAAATCAGGTGAAGAACCTGATCCACTCACAGCACTATTTGCAACAGATTCAAATTTATTCTCCATGTAAATCTTCATCTCAGACAAATCATCTTTTGTTACCATCTCTGATTTCAACTGATCAACTGCATTTAACATATCAGTCTTAAACAAATCTACTTCTTGTCTTGAAACAGTAGATTCTCTCAGCTTCTGAAACTTCAACTGTTCTAAGTTCAGAGAACTTCTGAGACTAATATTCTCAGATTCTAACTGAGAAATACGCTTGTATAACTCAACAACTTCTTCTTTTCTCGAATCAGGGGCACCCTGTGCTTGATTCTCATGTCCAGAATCAGATTGACGAAGCAGGACAAGGGGTAAAGAATCTGCATCTGATTGTTCTTTGTCCTGAACAGGTTGATCCACTGAACTTTCCTTTGAAGCTTGAAACTCTTCCACTGAAAAATCTTCCTGAAGTACCTCTGTATTTACTTCAGAAGTATGTTCATCACGAGCAGCAGTCTCTCTGACTTCTACTGAATTATCAAGAACAAAATTTTCATGAACTTCTTGAGGTCGGGCCACTTCTTCACCAGGCACTGCCTCCATAAGTTGTTCTTGTGGAATTGCTTCTTCAACATCCACAGCAGCAGTCTGAGGTTCTAGCTGAATTTCCGGTTGAGCTACTGGTTCCTCTATTGGTGCAGTCCTCTCCACAACAGCTTCTCTCACAAACGAATAAGAAATTACCGGATCAGAAGATTTCAAGACAGGAGAGATAATTTCTTCATCAATTGACCTCTTCCTTCTAGATTGAAGTCCTTCTTGACTTCTCTCTTCCTCAACTTCCTCCATCTCAAGGCGAATTCTTCTTGCCACTGTACTAACTCTGGATTCTGCCTGTCCCTCCTTGGACTTAGCTGGTTGAGCCTGAGCACTCTCCGAGTCTTCCTCAGCTCCAACAGGTAAAAGTTTTCCTTTGATTGTGCTCCAGAAATATCCCACTTTCCTCAAAGTTCCAGCATTAAAAACATTACTGTGGTGACATTTCACCCCAGCACTTACCAGTCTGATCATTCCCCTTTTATATAAAAACAAAGAAATGAACCTTCCATATGGGAAAAAGGTCATTCTTGCTTCACTCTGACAGCAGTATCTTAGATATCTTATCATAAATCGAGGAAAATTAAACTTAATATCACTCATCAGAAGATACATTATATACATGTCAGGGTATAGAATTTTCTCCATTTCAGCCATCCTTGGTGCTAAACCGGTCTGAACAAACTTTACTAAGATTTTCTGATCGGGCTCCAAATCCTTAATAAACATCTTCTTTATCACTTTTGTTCCAAACAGAAAAGACATAATGTCTTCAGACTTATGTACAGAATCTCCAATATTCCGTAAATCAAAATGAAAAACTCCTTCATGAGGGCAGTTAAGAATTTGACTTATCTCTACAGATGATATGGAAAAGTCCTTATCCTCTATCTGAGCCAATAAACTATCCTCCGTATCCCCAAGGCTAAACTGAACAGTTCTAAAGAAATGTCTCATTTCTGCCTCATATAGAAACTCAGAGTTTTCAGTATTAAAAGCTTGCTCAAGGCCTTGAAACGACAACGCTTGCTTCAACAGCAAATTAGTTTCAAACAGCCATTCTAAATCGATGACTTTACCTTGCAGTATTTTCCGACCAACTACTTTAGATTTCTTTGCAGCACTGCTCTCAGCTTCATCTGGACGCTTAGTCTTCGCCATTTCAACAACGATTTCTGAAGGTTCGTAAGTTTAGGGTTTGAAGATTCAGAAAAGGGTTTTGGAGCAGATGTGCGGTTTTAGGTTTTCGAAAGGGTTTCCGAAAAAGGTGAAAACAGTTTAGAAGGTGAAACGGTTCTGACAGCCTTGATTCCCGTGTAATCACTAATCATTACTTTTATTTAAAACAAAATAAAATAGCTTATAGCGAGAAACAGAAATTAAATAGAATTCGAAAACAGAATAAGATTAAAAAGAAATTATTTAAAATTAAATAAACCTAACTCCCCCTTAATAAATTCAAACCTTGCCGTGGGAAGTGGTTTAGTAAAAATATCTGCTAATTGATTTTCTGTATTTACAAATTCTAAAAATATATCCTTTTTTAACACATGATCTCTTAAAAAGTGATGTCTTATATCAATGTGCTTAGTTCTAGAATGACTAATAGGATTTTTTGAAATATTAATTGCACTAGTATTATCACATAAAATAGGTGTATTATTGAAATTTAATCCAAAGTCCATAAGAGTGTTTTTCATCCACAACACCTGTGCACAGCAACTACCTGCAGACACATATTCTGCCTCGGCTGTTGACAGGGCAACTGAGTGTTGTTTCTTACTAGACCATGATACTAAAGACTTTCCTAAAAAGTGACATGTTCCTGAAGTACTCTTCCTATCTAATCTACAGCTTCCAAAATCTGCATCTGAATATGAAATTAAATTAAAATCAGAGGTTTTTGGATAAAGCAGAGATTGATAAATAGTACCTTTTAAATATCTAAAAATTCGTTTAACAGCAGTTAAATGGGATTCTTTGGGATTTGATTGAAATCGAGCACAAAGACATACTGAATACATTATATCTGGTCTACTAGCAGTAAGATATAATAAACTACCAATCATACCTCTATATAACTTGTTGTCCACTGATTTTCCAGTTTCATCCAAATCAAGTTTTATATTAGTACACATAGGAGTTGTAAATGTCTTGCTGTTTTCAAGTCCAAATTTCTTAAGTAAATCAGTAATGTATTTACATTGATTTAAAATATTTCCAAAATCTTTTTGAAATATTTGAAGACCCAAAAAGAAATTTAATTCTCCCATCATACTCATTTCAAATTCTTTTTGCATTAATTCTGAAAATTCATGACAAAGAATTTTATTGGTTGATCCAAAAATTACATCATCAACATAAATTTGAACCAACAAAACATTATTTTTCACAGTTTTCTTAAAGAGTGTTGGATCTGCTAGTCCAACAGTAAAATCATTTTTCAAAAGAAAAGAACTTAGTCTTTCATACCAAGCTCTAGGTGCTTGTTTAAGGCCATAAAGAGCTTTAGTAAGTTTGAAAACAGAATCTGGTTTTTGAGAATTTTCAAAACCAGGAGGTTGCTCAACATAAACTTCCTCCATTAAATAACCATTTAAAAAGGCAGATTTAACATCCATCTGAAATAATTTAAAATTCATATAAGATGCATAGGCTAAAAGGATTCTAATAGCTTCTAACCTGGCTACAGGTGCAAAGGTCTCATCATAATCTATTCCTTCTTCTTGATTGTATCCTTTAGCTACTAATCTTGCTTTATTTCTAGTTATTATCCCTTGATCATCCTGTTTATTCCTAAAGACCCATTTAGTTCCTATTACTGGATAATCATGTGGTCTTTCAACTAATTCCCAAACCTTATTTCTCTTGAACTGGTTCAATTCATCCTGCATTGCTATTACCCAGCTCTCATCATCTAAGGCTTCTTCTATGGTCTTAGGTTCTTGTTGGGATAGGAAAGCAGAGAATTCAACTATGTTTCCAAAGTTTCTTCTAGTTTGAATACCAGTCTCTAAGTCACCTATCACAGATTCTAAAGGGTGATTCTTTAAGGTTCTAGACTGTCTAGGCATTACATTCAAAGGCTCTTCAGTATCATGTTCTTCTGAACTGGACTGAATTTCTTTTATATCATTTTCAAAATCATTCTTTAAATTCTCAGGTCTCATGTTGTCATTAGAATCAGGTTCATCTATTTGTTCTATCCTTTTCTCAAAAGGATCAGATTCATCAAATTTCACATGAACTGATTCTTCAACAATCCTTGACTTTTTATTATAGACTCTATAAGCTTTGGAGGTTGCAGAATATCCTAAGAAAATACCTTTATCAGATTTTGGATCAAATTTACCAAGATTATCTTTGGTATTCAAGATGTAAACCTTGCATCCAAAAACTTTAAAGTAATTTACTTTAGGTTTTCTGTTATTCCATAGTTCATAGGGTGTCTTTTTCAAAATAGGTCTTATTAAAATTCTATTCATTATATAACAAGCTGTATTAACAGCTTCTGCCCAGAAATATATAGGTAGGCTATATTCATTTAACATAGTTCTAGCCATTTCTTGAATAGTTCTATTTCTTCTTTCAACAATCCCATTCTGTTGAGGTGTTCTTGGAGCAGAGAAGGTGTGTTTAATACCCATGTTTGAGCAAAAGGAATTAAATTCCTGGTTCTCAAATTCTCCACCATGATCACTTCTCAATGAGATTATATTAAAACCTTTTTCATTTTGAATAGATTTACAAAAACCTTCAAATAAACTAAAAGCTTCACTTTTAAATTTCAAAAAGAAAATCCAAGTAAATCTAGAGTAATCATCAACTAATACATAAACATATAATTTACCAGCTAAACTTGCTACTCTTGAAGGTCCAAACAAATCCATATGGATAAGTTCTAGAGGTTTAGTTGTAGCAACTTTATTAACAGATTTGAATGATGATTTGTGTTGCTTGCCAAGCTGACATGCATCACAGAATCTGTCATTTTCAAATTTGAGACTAGGCAAATCAGAAACTAAATGTTTCTTAGATAATTTATGTAAAGCATATATATTGCAATGACCAAGTCTTCTATGCCAGATCCAGGATTCACTTATATTAGCAGTTAAGCAGTTTACTTGTTGTTTACACAAGGAATACAAATCCAAAGTATAAACATTATCAGTTCTGGGTGCTCTAAACTTAAACAGTTTATCTTTAGAAACGGTACAACTATTGTTAGTAAAATCAACAGTGTATCCATCATCACAGAGTTGAGAGATACTTATCAGATTGTGTTTTAACCCTTGTACATAAAGTACTTTGTTGATTGAGACTGTCTCTGGATCTCCAACTGTTCCAATACCGATAATCTTTCCTTTGGCATTGTCACCAAAGGTGACAAGTCCTCCTTCCTTTCGAGTAAGAGAAGAGAAATTAGCTGAAGTTCCACTCATGTGTCTTGAGCAGCCACTGTCCATATACCATATTTCTTTCTTTCTTTGGTGACCTGCTACCTGCAAAGACATTCAAACAAATTGCTTTGGTACCCATATTTTGTTGGGTCCAGGAGTGTTAGCAAGCAGTGATCTGGGTATCCAGATTTGCTTTGTTTTCTTAAAATTGATTGAATCATATAGATCGTTGGAAATATAAGCTTTCTTAATTCCACATATCTGAGGTTGTCTTAGAAAACAGTTTTTAGCTATATGACCTCTTGTTCCACAGTAGTTACAAATAACCTGTTTAGTGCTAGGAACAAAATAATTTTTGTATAACTTAGGTTTTTCTCCTTTACTTCCAATTCCAAACCTTTCCTTTTTAATTACAGTTTTTCCAAGTATCTCATTTAAGGTGTTTTCTCCTTTTGTAAAAATTAATGCAGCCGTTTTATAAGATTCTACTTCATCCTGTAGAGTTTTTATTTTTGATTCAAAATTAATTTTATTTGAGTCAGCAGAATTGTATTTGTCAATTAATTCCTCATGTTGTTTTAGCAAAGTATTTCTCTCATCTGAAATAGCTTTGTACAAGTTCTTTATAGATTTATATTTATTAAATAATGAGTCATATCTTTCTTCAAGCATATTGCAGTAAGCTGCAAGTTTTCTATTTGAGAGGCTTGTTTCAGAGTTTGATTCATTATTTGAGTCAGAGGAATAGTATGAGTGTACCTCATCAGTTTCAGCCATGAAACACATATTTGCTTTTAAATTGGCTTCCTCCTTCTCTGAGCATGATTCAGAATAATTACTTGAGTCTTCAGAAACACTCCAAGTAGCTTTCATAGCTTTCTTGTCTTTCTGCTCATAATCATCTCTTTTGAAGAATTTCTTCTTCTTTGCATCTTTCAATTTTGGGCAATCCGGTCTGATATGTCCCATCTTTTTGCATTCATAACATCTCACTTCCTTGCTATCCTTTTTAAAGGATTTCTTGAAGTCTTTCTTCTTACTATAGAACTTTCTGAATTTTCTGGCTAGCTGTGCCAGTTCTTCATCCGAATTTGAAGAATCAGAGCTTTCTGATTTAGCACTCACTTCTCTGTTCTTCATCTTTCTATCCTTTTGTTGAGAAGTCACTTTCAAAGCAGTATTTTCCCTTTTTATGTAGACTTTATGCTCATTTACCTCATCTTGCATTTCAGCTTCGTACATCATCAGTGTACCAATCAGTTCTCTCATAGTTAGATCTTTAACAGAAGTTGATTGTCTGATTGCTGCAGAGATTCCATTCCATCGAGTAGGAAGTACTCTCAGTACTTTCAACGCTTGATCAGCTTGCTTGATTGGTTCTCCTAGAGCTGTTATATTATTGACAATTTCTGTCAATCTTCCATTCATCTGAGTGATGCTCTCTCCTTCAATCATTCTGAAAGTATCGAATTTTAACTTAGCAGTTGCATATCTCATCTGTCTTACATTATCTGTTCCTTCATAAGCAACAGCTATAGTTTGCCACATTTCATATGCAGTCGGGCATTGAGATACTCTGTTAAATTCGTCTGGTCCTAGACCACAGATGATTGCATTCATAGCTTTTGAATTTATGTCATACTCAGCTTCTGTAGCAGCACTCCATGTATCGGGATTTTCAGGAATTTCATAGGGAGTCAGAATCTTTGAATAGACTCTGTAACCAAGATTTTTCAGGTAAATAATCATACGTGATTTCCAGCAGCCATAATTATCTCCATTAAAGTAAGGTGCTCTGACCATTGACATTCCCTCTCTCATATCAGCCATGATACACTATGTATAATCTTTAAATACTTCTAGGCCTGATAAGACTTTAGAATTAAGAAGCTCCTCCTCTGATACCAATTGATGGATCAGATCCCTCGGCCCAGCAATATTGTCCGCTCTGACCCAGTTGCTATCCCAGGCCTCACGGCTTTAAAACGCGTTGCTGAGGGGAAGGTAGGCACGGGAATTTCAAGCACCCACCAATCTCCCTCCACAACCGATGTGGGATTGGTTACCGGGGCACAGGCGCCAACAATCCTGGCGGGGGCCCAACAATCCTGGGCCCAGGACACAACATCCCCCCCCCCAAGCCCACACCGGTCCCGAGACCAACCACCCTCTGATACCAATTGTTGGATCTGAATCTACGGATTATACACAATAGGGGGGTGAATTGTGTCTTTTTCAAATTATTACAATCTCTTCAATTTAGACAAATTCTGTTCACTATGCTTTTGCACGAATAAATATGCAGCGGAAAAAGTAAAAGCATGAACACACGGATGTATAGTGGTTCGGGGAACAGAAGGCCCCTAGTCCACTCCACCAACGCTCAAATCCACGAGCTTGGCGATTTTCACTATCTGGTCCTCGTTTCCACAGACCCGTCCACAACTGAGTACAGGCAGTTGACACCTTTACAAGATTCAGGCAAACACAGCCTTCCTGGTTCAAACACGAACCCACACAGCTTAGAACGAGAAGCTGATCACTCAAAAAAAAAGGGGTTTCGATAAAGAAACACTTCTCCAGTTGTTCTTCACAATTGCAACAGAATGCAATTGACAGTAGATAGATCGTCGTCTTCAGAAAATAAAGATCTGTAATCAAAACAGTTCTGAGTCGATCCAGTTGCAATAGATATTACCAGAAACTTCACAACTTCAGCAGTAGTAGATTCACAACAGATAGTCGATGTAGAACACGTGAATCTGCTATCAAGATCTTCCTTCGGTAATAAAGGTCTTACGCTTCTTCTCGATCACCAGAAAAGAACGCTTTCATACAGTCTCTGTTTTCTTGCTCGTCAAAAGATCAATATCTGTATCACACACTTTCCTGTGCATATATATATCTCCGAAGTTTCCAAAATAGAACATATATTCAAATATGAGAAAATCTTTCTCATAAAATAGATCCATGAAAATCTCCTTTAGATTCGCGATTTTAAATGAAACAACAGAGCCGTTGTAACTCCCCTGAAGAATCGGCATAAAAAGCTCCGTTTAAATCAATCATTAATCCGTTGTAAATCGTCTTTGATTCAGTCAAAGTCGTATTTAAGAATCAGCTCGAAATCCGCCTAATAATCCGCTTGATTGACTAATTCAAAAAGAAATATTATCTGTCAAAAATATCCCGACGCCAAACGTAGGGTTGATGACATGGCTCCAAACGTAGGGTTCACAAACGTAAGGTTCAGAACGTAAGGTTCAGAACGTAAGGTTCAGAACGTAAGGTTGAACATACATACATTCTCTTCAGCATTCAAACGTAGGGTTGATCATCCATACTTTCTCGCTTCAACTCTCCAAAGAACGTACGGTTGATTATAAAAGTAATGTTGATGATCCATACTTTTGAGAAACAAACTCAACACTGAAAACTAACGTACGGTTTCTCTTCCATACTTTTCCAACAACGAAAACGTAAGGTTCCTTCCAAACGTAATGTTCTTCTTCCATACTTTTCAACAACGTAAGGTTCATTAACCATACGTTTCAAAATAACATAAAAAGTAAACTTTTCATCCATACGTTACGTTCATCAACGTAGGGTATGAACAGTGATTCCAGTACGCGCTAAAATTGATCTTGCGCTACAGTGATTCCAGAATACGCTAAAATTGATCTCGCGCTACAGTGATTCCAGAATACGCGCTAAAATTGATCTCGGAATAAATGAAGTATAAAATCTCGTTATATAAAATAAATTCCTGCAAAATACTCAACGAAATAATTAGTAAATAATTAAGGGTATTTGTGAGCATCAAAATCATCATAAAGAGACAGAGTATTATTTAAAATAATCTCCCCCTTTAAAAAACATTATTTTGATTTGTTTAAATACATTGCTCAACAATATAGATATATATTTTCCATTATTATTTAATTTTAATTCTATGAAACCATCCATTACAATAATATCATGGTTATTCCATTCCTTTAGTTAAATAATTATTACAAAATAATGTGTTTTTCATGGGAAGAACAACAATAACCCATCGGGGACGTACACATGATTTTAGGAGACAAAAATCCTTAACAAATATGTTTTATAAATTTTTTTAGTTTAATACAAATTAATATTGACGAAATTGGGTATAATAATAACATATTTTATTATTTTTCATTAATTCTATAAAAGATTAATCACCTTTAAATTTAGTGTTTATCCTTCACAAGTGATGAGAATAGATCCTTATGAAACACAATCCATTATGAATATTGAGTAGGTTTATCATAAAAGTTTTAAAATTGATATTTATTTTAGACTATTTTGCCAACATTATCTAGGTTTTTTTAAATTAGTACAATAAAATTGATTTTTAATGTAGATTAATTTTACTTTTTAGTAGTGGTACAATCATCATGGAAATATCTCTAGATTGAATTTGGTACATATTGGTATTGCAGAGTGTATCCAATGTGGTATTTTGTGCTTGGGAAGGACTTATATTTACACTATGTAACTGATGGATATAAATATCTTATGTGGTTTCTATCTATAATATTTTAAATTATAATTGAATTTTATTAAAAAGTTATAACACCAATAAACACCTTACCCTTCAAAGAAATACATGGATACCAGTAAATCCCATGATCATCCATTCATCATCTCCAATTAAAAAGGTCATATATTACTATTTCCATCATCATGAATTCATCATTTATTATAGTCTAAATTATTATAAATTAAATTTTTTGGACCATAGTTATTTTAAATAATTAGTTTATGTAATAATTTTTTTTATAAAACTAACAACATATGAAATTTGTTTTTCAATTAATGAATTTAAGTTTGTGAAACTGAAATTTTAAGTGATACTAAATTTGGAAGAACAAATAAGTTCCATGAGGTTAAGACAATATATTCTAGACCATAAATTTTACATTATATGGCTAATTTTGTTATTCGGAGGGGTTGTGTATCCGATAGAATACATTAAAACTCAATGTTTTAAAAGTTACAGGATGTGTCTAATGTACCCTTTTAGTACTGTGAATAATATTATTTCCTAAAATTAGTGAACTATGATTTAATAAGTATGTTTTATCTAATTATTTTGATTTTTATTTTTTAAAATACACCCCAATTTAAAATCATTGTTTAGTTTTGGTCAAGATTTTCTTCTATGGGTATCTCATTTTTTAGTATCCAATGTCTAGTAGAACTAGATAAAATGATTGGACAATAATAATGAGTAACATTATTATGAATATCATTAAAACTGATGTGTAAGGCCTTCAAAATCATTTTGGGTGATTTTTTTTGAATATTATAATTCATGTTAATTTTATGGATCAATGTAATCAGATGATTAAATGTTCATTAATATTCTTATAACATTATTTATAATATAATTAGTTAATGGTATATATGAGAGTATATTAGAATAAAAAGTATTATTGAGTGAATGACCTATTTTTGGGTAGTTTATCTGATAATATTGTTGTTGGGAAACCAAATATTCCATTTTCATGGATTCATTATTAAATGGACTTAGTGAATTATGAATACTATGAAATAATGGGTTATTAGGATGTCATATAATATCTAATTAAAAAACGTATGAGTAATGAAATTACTTTTTGTTAGTGGATATGATATGGTAGTGCTGCCTTTTATTAATATAATATTCACTTACGCAAATAAATTTCAACTGTGGATTTGGATGGTTAATATATTTTGAGTGAATAATATTATAATATGTGATAATATATTGTAGGGATATATTTTAAATTAATTTTTAATTGTGTATTATTATATTATTATTGATAAATATCATGGGTGACAATGGATAACATTATGGGTTAAAATTTTAGATCCCCTAATTATGAGAGATAGTAATTTTGAGACTGTGTATCGGTTTTATATACAATTTATTAGTTTGACCTCCATGTAGATATTGTAAAATAAAACTCATATCAAGATATTTTATTACACTTATACTGATATCAATAATGAAATAATGTAATTTTTCCATGAATTGAAGGGGTGACGCGGTAACATATTTTATAACGTTGGAGGTGGGAAAAAGTGATATGTTACAAAATATATGATATTAAAAAAGTAGCGAAATTACAATGAGTTCACATTGTGATCCTATTTTCTATTCTATATATTGGTTGTCCTTACTCATCGATTATTATAGATTCAGTGTTTTTACCAAGTGTTTATATCTAGAGAGTAGTGATTTATGCATCGGAGGAATATTTTGGTGGTTGATAGTAGAGAATAAATTTAATGAAATGGGTATCCATTATTTGAAATCCATAAAATAAACATGTCATCGTTATTGAGTGTGATTTGAGTTTTATGTTTTATTTCCATAGTTACAATAAATTGAGTTCATTTGTTTTCAATAAAAATATTTTTAAGATTTATTTTTATTTCTATAAGAACACTACTATATTATTGAATATTATAAGAGAATCAATAGTATTGATTTAGATTTTTTATTTCTAAAACCTATTTTGTAGGACCAATTAGGCATTTTAATGTAATTTCTGATAAATAGTTGTATATATATATATATATATCATGGGTGATCATGCATTATTACATTGAGTATAGTCGGATAATGAACATAGGTGTGACTCAAAGAATTTTATAGTTATACATTAATTTTTTTTAAAATATCATAACCCTCATGAAATAATATATTATTTAATTTAAATATCACAAATATATTTCTATTTGATAAAACATAATAATATATTTTCTTTGTAACTATATCCATTTAAAAAATATTATTTTATGTATATATTAAATTTTATAATATATAATGTTTAAATAATTTTATTTATTTATTTATATCATATTCTTATTATTTTATTTCATTTTTTTATTATAAACTCCTCTCATTAGTCAAAACCCTATACTGTATGATGAAATAAGACCAAGTTATCACAACACCCACTTAGTGAATCATTGTATGTGCGACATGTATAAGGGAATTATAGTTGTAACTATTTCATTATCTCATTTTGTTTTATTGTTTAATGGATTATTAATTTGGATTAGGATTATTCAAGAAATGGTAGTAATAATTTTATTTCCCATTTATTAACACATGTTCGGTGAAAGGCCCATTTTACAAGGGTGTAGGATTATCTTTTTGGTATTCACTATAATAATTGAGATTGTATAATGTTTCATACCACTATTTCTTTTTTTTATAACTTATTATTATCCCATAGCCAGAATATGTATTTTATATGAATAAGATTTTACATATATTATATTTTATAGTGGTGTATGAAAATATATATTATCAAAATTTATTTTTGGGTAGAATATAATTTCAAACCAAATTGGAAAAGTTTTTTTAAAAGGTGATGCTTCATTATAATTTCTATAATTAGTGTATTGGTATCATTTAAAATAATTGAAATTGTTTTTTGATATTTTATTAAATTAAAATTTAATTATTTTCTCATCATTTATTATCAATCTTTGATATCATGTTAATTGTACACCTTAAATATTTTGTGGACTGTAGGGGGTTGGTCTGACATTTTTTCTTCTAGAATACATTAATTCATATATATTATGTAATATTGTTGTGTTATAATATCGACAAGAGTTATAAAATAGAGTTTAAAATTTATTTATTAGTGTTGTAATTATGTTTCTCTTTGGTCTTATTATAATATAGACTTTAATTTTTCTTTTTATATCAACGTTATTTTCACGGGCCTGATAAGTTTGATTCCATGATAAGGTTATGGTAATTATTTAAATGATAGATTAGGATTGAAAATTTGAATCAAGTATTTGTCAGGTAATTTATTATTTGATTTCGTCTAAAATGGTTACTTCCCTAGGAAACCATGGAATGTAAGTTCATATCATTCTTTTATAGATTTAATTTGCTATGAAACATATTCATGTATAGGTTGAAAGGTGTTTTAGCATATAATCATTCATGAATGAACCATTGAACTAATAGTCAATGTGCATGAATACATTATATGGATGAATATTCTTAATAATGGATAGATATTTTAAGAAATCCATAATGTTAATGGAATAATTTTATAGTCCTCAGAAATTCATTTTGACCTTTGGGAAGAAAGATTGATACCCAATTTGAATCCAAATGACTGTCACTAATTGAAGTGTTAATATATATTTCCTAAATATTAATCCTATAAAATATATAAATAACTTTAATATATTGTGCTTTATTACTCCTAAATTTTTTAATATTTCATTACACTGAGAGATGTAGAAACGTTATAACTATGTTTTGGAATCCAAAATCCAAAACTAAAAGACATTGTTCACGTAACTACTTTGACATTTGATAAATAATTACACCAAATCATTTATTTTAAATAGTGATTAACAACAATATAATTATGAATTGGGAATTACGGATGGTAATCCCAATTATATTTATATGATAATATAAAAAATTGTAACCAATAATAAAAAAGATCATTAAATTTAGAAATAATTTAAAACTTTTAAAATTATAAAATAAATTATTTTAAAAACATTAAATATTTGTAATTATCATGAATTATATTGAAAATTTTCATATCAATATTATGATTCAGTTGTTACTTTCATTTTAGGTCATTAAATACTTTGGAGTTGGGAGTATTTTCATCATTATAATTGAACAATGGTAGTGAAGTGAAACACTATAAAATTAAATGCAAAAGTGAGGTGTGATGTAAGACTGTGGTGGTGTAATTATGTTATATTATACGTAATGGTTCATAGGTAATTATGTAATAAAAGAAATTATGTAACATTAATGAAAAAAATAGGGTATTTATTTTAATATTGAGTATTCCATTAACAATTCAAGGTTATGTTAATAATTTGGGTAGAAATTTTCTAATATCCATGGTGACGTGTTAGAAAATACATAATAATAATTGGATTATGAAAAAATATCATAGTTTGGGTATACATTTTTTTAATAATTTTTTTTAATTTACACTATTGAATTGATATAGAAATTTTAATTCATGTATTTTAGTTTTTTAGGATGACATTATTGATATATCAATGGAGGGAAAACCATATTCAATGGTTAAAATTCAATTGTATTGTTTATAGTGTTTTGAAACACCCAAAAGAAAAGGGTTTTGAGAGAATATAACTACAGTTATAAATAAATTTCATCGAATATATAGGAATATATAAAAATATAACTATTTCCATAGTCTATACATTATCTTGATTCCATTTCTTATAATCATGAATATCAATTATCAATGATTTATGACTCAATATGGAAATAATTAATCTAATGGAGAGGAACATAGAAAAGGTGTATTTCATTACACATAAAAGTGGTATTAGAATATATTATGAAAATTAATTACACAATAATTGTATAATATCAAAATTAATTGTAGAACACTATTATATTATATTCAAGGTTTTAATGCTAAAATATATTATAAGTTATAATGATTATAGTATAAAATAAAGCACTGAAAATTGATCTAGTTGATATTTTAGATGAATTTATATAACAATAAAAAAACAAGGAAATTAAAATATATTTTATTATTGTTAAAAAAATATATTTGATATTTATTTACAATGATATATGTGTAATATGTATAATAGAAAAAATTTACCATGAGAGGGATTATAGATTAGTTCAGTTATATGACCTATAGTACAAAATCAAAATTAGTATCATGAATGAGGTTTTGAATATGTTTTGAATGTATATATTTGAAATTTTAATAAAAATAAAATATCATTTTGAACATATCAATTTTTATAGTTCTTATTTATTAAGGACTTCATTGTAGTTTCTTGGAACCTCGGGTAATTTGATCCTTTTAGAATAAAGAGTAGAGGGTCAATAAATAATTCGGAAAAATGATTTATCTTGTTTACATGGGATATATCTAAGTTATGTATTTGAAAATTATAAGGCACTGAATGGGTTTTATTTTTTATAGGTCAATAAGAATGTGAAATATATTAAAATAATTTTGTACATGGAAGTATGGACTTGATGGAATTTTAGTATCAAATCATTATAAAATAATGTTGTAGTGATATTTCTTGCTGGAAAATGTGTCTTATGTTTATTTTAGGATTTTTTTTAATAAATTTCAAAAAAAGTAATTACTAAAACTCATAAAAATCTACCTCAACCATTAGGAAAAATAAAAGAGGTTTGTTGGCCTCAGCACCCTCCCTTCCTCACCTCTACTTCCAAGGATCCTTAATCATTATATATCACTCAAAATTAGAATTGAGTATACAAGTGATATTAATTGATATTATATAAATTATGAATTATGACACATTTAACAATTTCACTCACATAATACGTGTTTTGATAATAATTACTATTTATCTCATTTTTATTTAATTTATTATTTCTTATGTAATATATCAACATTAGTGGGAAATTATAAATAGGGTAACATTTATATATACTAGTTGGTTTACCATTATAAATTAATCCATATACATGGTATTTTAGTAGAAATATAATGTTTTCAAAAATGGGTGGTTTTATCTTAGGTTTTATGAGTTGGGACTGAAGTATTTTTTGAAATTTTTTCAATAGATTGGGAGTCCAAATAATTTTTTAGATGTGTGTTAAAATATATCATTGATTAATTAATTAGCCTTTAGAATTTATTTCATGGTATTTTTTTATTGTAGTTTTATATGATGATCTTGTAATAGATCTATTAAAGTGATTTAAAATATAAATAAAATAAGATTGATAACCATAGTGTATTATAAGGGTCCTCGTGGGAATTGTAATGGTTGTCGACTAATAGGGAATCCACCTAAGAAGATAGTGTTTGTGAATTTCCCCTTTTATAGGGAATTAGATATACTGTTTTTGAAATATGATGGTATTATTTATACAAAAAATAGTATATCAAATATAAAAGTACTTTAAATTTGGATATTTGGTTTCGTTTTTTTCTATTATTTTTGTTTTCAAAAAACAACTAGAAATAGAAGATTCTTGGGTATTCTTTTAAACTAGATATATAATTTTAATAACATGACGTCCTAGGACTTATTAGATCACCTATGGTGATTTCATCGATTTAGTGAATTACTAATTAAGGGATTGGTTGTATGTTTTCCATAATGATGAGATAGAAAATACACATAGCTCATGGTGTAATTAGTAAAATGTATTATGGATTTATTAATTTATTGAAGAATATATAATTTAAAGGTTAGTTAATACTAAATTTGTTAAATAATATGGGATATATAATCACCATTCCTTGATAGTTGTGATATTGTATTATTTGGTTGGGGAAGTGATATGATCAAATGAACTAAGTGACCTAGTTTTCTAGGGATTAGTTGAGTATGTTGTTCATATTTTCTTTTTATAAACTACGTGTTATGATATATCCTGATATAATTATAATATATTACATATTCCGTATTTCAGTGTCATCAGTTTTATGATATTTATTTTATGACTAAAGAAAATGTTGGGATTTGTGATACAATATTCCTTAGGCGTATGAGGTGAAAATTAAGAGATATTAATTTGGAAATGTATGAATATTATTCTTCTTTAGATTAACTATTCTATGTAAATATATATTGATCATAAGGAAATATTATTATATCATCTTTATTAAGGTATTGTTAACAGGGTAATGTGATATAAATTTTGGGTATTCTAATATAGTATTGTACTTTAGTATTTGGGAGTCAAGACCACATTTTATTGTTGTAATTAGAAAGAAATTATAACCTAGTTGTTTTTTTAGAGTGGGACATATGATAATATTTCTTTAAGAGTATGGGTTGTGAACTGAGAGTGATTTACAAAATTGATTCTATTTTTTGTGAATTTATATTCTAGACAATGAAATATATAGACCATATCAAATCTATTGGGTACTATGTTATGATGTTTTAGACATAATAGATATTACACATTTAAGGTTGAAATAATGTGTAAGGTTTGTAGTGTTGTTATCTTAGTAGAAATGGACAACATAGAATGTTTTGTTTCATGTTGTGTGTTGTAATTTTATTTATTATATAATATATAAATTAGTTAATAATGCAATATATTAAAGGTATCATATCTATTTACTTACTCACCATCATTGTATTAGTCTACAAATACAATAGGATGATGTGAATTCCTTATGTATGATATGAAAACATAAAAATAGGTTATATTATAGGATGAATTAAAATATCATAATATAATTGGATGATGAGACAAAAATGTGACTTTGGATTTGGTTGATATACTATTTAGCTTATATTTTCAATATGATTAGAAAAGGTGCTAGTGTTTTTTATTTTATTTAAAATATTTACAATTAATGTTTAATTGATATAAGATGGGTGGAAATATTTTTTGGTTACATTTTAATTTTGTTGTTACTCAATTTTCTTATACTTTTATGTTTATCAAGTATGATTTCTATTATTTATCAATTATTTATTATATTTTAACCATAATATAGTCTCTATAATTGTCACCATACACTATCACCATTATTCTATATCATATGGTATATGTGAATGTGTGCCTATGGTCAGGTATCATTACCCTACTCAAAAACTCTTCATTTGACGCAAGTTGGGGTGATATAGTTATGAATGTATTGTTTTGAGTTATATAACCTTATTAGTATTGAGTCATATTTTTAGAGTTAGATTAATCTATCATTATAGTCTATTGTATTTAAAATTGAGGTGATGAAATGTCATCAATTATAGATGAGTAAATAGTGTTACACATGAGTTTGGATTACCGAGAATCCTTTTTTATTCCATTAATGAATATGAACTATTAATTATAATTTTATAAATTTTTTTCCATATTATTTTAGAATATTATTATTATATTTTTGGGGAAAACATTTTTGGATTCCATCCATATTCTGTGAACAACTATGATTTTATCATCCAATATTTATATAAAAATAATGTCATTAAAAACTAGAAATTATATACGGTTATATCCATTTGATTTTTTTATAAAAAATCCACCATTGATAATTAAAGGGCATATTTAAGACTCAATGATAAATATTATAGTAATTTAAGGGTGTCACAGGTGTAGATGACGATATATGTAAGAAATATGTGAAATTATTTATATATTGGGTTTTTATAGATCCATTAGATCCATTGCTTCTAATATGGATTAAATGTTGTAGAGGTAGAGAAGGATAAATATTATAGACTAGGTTTTATGATATGACATGAACCCATGTCATCCCATTAATTGGAATAGGTAGATCAACTGGACACTATCCATTGGGTTTGTTGGGACATTCCATATCGGGGTTTCATTATACAATATAACTCAACAGGTTATCTTAGATGGGATATTCATTGTTTTTATGTAATTTGAATTATTTTTATATAGTATTTTATTATCCATTGTCAACGTAGATACCAAAACACATGGTTTCTTTTAACATGTAATTAAAATAATTAACTACTTATTGCATCAAATTTAAATCTTATTTAAATTGGAATCCTAAAAAGTACATAATATATTATTATTTCTATCAAAATCCATTATATTAAATATAATTACATATTTATTATATTTTTCAACTAAAAAATATATATTGATGTCTTGAAATAAATTATACAATCATTAAATGGGTGTATTTATATTTCAAAATTATGACCAAAATTTAAAAATTGACCATATTGTAAAAATATTATAGTATAATTTTATTTGTTTTCCCAAGTAGAATGTAATTGTTTTTATACTTAAATAATTTGTGTGGTAGAGATATTTTTCATGTCTTATTGAAATCTAGGCATGTGACTTAGCTGAGTTTGTAATTTTTTTTTCATATCAAATATTTTATATATTAGATATAGATTTTTGAGTTGAAACATTTGAGATTTTATTTCTATAAATTAAGTAAATAGTGATTGATATATTTTAACATAGTATATAGGGTGAGATAACCCAACTCTATTTCAAGGAATAATAACATTAAAACCCTAGGACATTGATAAAATATTTCAATATCTATTAGATAAAAAATATTTATTTGGTGTTGCAAGAATGATACATGAACCAAATTTTGTTTAGAAATGGTCTTTTTCCTTTCCATTCAAAAAATATTTATGTTTTCAATGATTTTTTGTTTTAAAATAAAATATTCATCTTAAAAAATATCCAATAAATAATTTCAAATTATTTTTTGAATGATATCACAATGTTGAATCATCTAGGTGATTTTATGAGTTGAGATTGACCAAGGGTACATAGATATAATATAAACTAGGTTTGATCATGAATATGAATGGGAATTCATACAATACATCATTATTAGGGACCACAACATGAATCTATTCCAGGGATGTTACTTCTTATAAAGAAATATTAAACAATATTTAATCATATGTTTTAAAAAATTTCAAGTAATTTATATTCACATATGTCCAGGTGAACCTGCTAATAATTATCCATTCTATTTATAATTAATATTTATATGATGATTCATTTGGGGATAATATATATATACATATATATAATTCATCATGCTATAAATAGAATACATCATTGATGGATAATGTTTTATGGATTCTAATTAATATTATAATGTGTTAATAAGTAGTGAAATTTTGAGTCTAAGAATTTTCTCAAATGAATAATGTCTTTACCATATTAAATACTAAAATATTCTTAAATATATGTGATTTAGTAATTTTCTCATGATTGTAATAAATAATTTCAGTTATTTTTAAATTTGGAACGTTTTTATATGATTATAGTTTTTCAACTCATCATATATAGAAATAATTTTTTGAGATGATTTGAATATACTATCACCTCATAACGTAAAATACGTGTGATCATAATAGATCATGAATTTTATTATCTCAATGTAGTATTTTATTATAATAGATCGTGTTATATTTATTATTGTTAATGTTAAATGTTTTAGGAATTAACTATAACAATTGAATATGAATTATATAGATGATTCAAAGAATATAATAATATGTATAAAATAACTATAGTTGTAGGATCATGAATGCATATTAATGGAATGATTTTTTATTTCCCTCATTATAGAAACATGATCATTGTATAATGGACGTCACTAGTGGAGGGAACAATTTTTATTATCAAAATTTAGCATATTTGATGTTTATTTAATGTTATTGGTTGGTTTAGATCTCATTATTATGTTCTGTAATAGTTTTAATTTCAAATACATTATATTATTTCATTTATGTGATATATTTTCTTAAATAATATCATATACTTAACATTGATTAGATTCATATTATTCATTTAGTAATGAAGGTTATTGTAGATTATTTATTAGAAAATTATTTTTATTGGAATCATAAATATATAATTCGTGATTGATGGAGTGTTAAATTTAGTAATCTAAAAAATAGTGGATGCGTGGTATTTAAATAAGGAATGGTTTCCTTGGAAAGAGAATAAAATTAAACATTCATTGATACCATGATTAGTGTGATTATATATTACGATGCGGAAAAAAGTATTAAAAAAAATAATTTCATTTTTTGTTTTTTCACAATATTATCCACTTATTATAGTTTTTGATTGTTATAAATTATTGTTATAAGTGATTTTTTGTAATGATTGTGTATTTTAAAATGCTGGTTGTATGTGTTTTGTAAAATGTTGAATATTGGGATCATATGATCGTAACTAGTATGGTCAACTTAACATGTTAGAATATGGATCATTGAAAGAATATTTACTTTGTATCAAGTAATTATAATGAATTTTTATAAATTTAGTATAGTTATTAGTGATTTATATTATTTTTTATACAAGTATTTTTTTAAAGATAAATTAACTAACAGATTTTAGGAAAATGAATATTTATTGAATCATAATATTATATTTAAAATAAAATGATGATTTTTGAATTTAAATATTATTGGTTTTATGATAAATTATAAAATAAGGGTTTTACCCATTCTCAATTATTTCAATTTTAATTATTTATATGATCTTATTAAAGGAGATAAAATGTTAAAATTAATGGGAAATAATATATAATATCGTTGTATTAAGTGATTAGAATATATTATTGAGCAAATTTCATTATCATATTAGAATTAAAATAGATACATTTCACAAAATTAGTAAATATAATTTCAAAAATAAATAAAAATATTGCATCCATGTAATAACATTCCTCACATTTATAATGAAATTGAAGGTTATATTTTTATAATTTTAATGATTATTTAAATGAATAAATGAAGAATTCATTATTTTTTATACATGAACATGGAAATTTCTAATTATTTTGATATCTAATACTTGAGGTTGATATTAATGACATTCACATTTATCCAATAGATTATTTTTGTAATTAATTGAACAAATGATATCAATTTAATAAACACTTTACTATTTTAGCATAAATATTTAATTAATTTATCATTAAAGGTATAAAGAATGATGTTATCTAATAGATATTATTAATGGATCTATAACAACATTTAAAATTATGTATCATATGAGTTTTTTTCTACTTAAATATAATCATGTTTGAGTTTCAAATATATTAATTATTTTTATTTATTCTTGAAAAATATAATAATCATTATATGAGATTTATGTTATATTTTTTACTTTTATTAAAAATGAACCATTCTTGAATGATTCTTATCAAATATGAGTTATAATATAATCATATTATCATGTCATGTTTTTATTTAAAATTTATAAATCCAAAATTAGTGAGTCATTCATCCAGATTTGAGTGTATAAAATAAACAATATATAAAAGAAAGTTGATATGGAGACCACATTATGAAGATATAGTGTACATTCCAATGTTTGGATGATGTGACTTGTTATGAAAAATAACATTATAAATGGGAATAAGAAATTAAAATATTTTTTATAGATTATTTTTTATTCCGGAGATGGATGATTAATGAGATACTAAATAAATGTTCATTCAAACATTATTATTTAATTGAAAAATTGAGATTATATTGTGGTGAAATAAATATTATATTATAACATTTTATGTCTGTAATAATTGTGTCTACATGATATTAATTTTGTTTTTAATTCAACCAACTCATTTTTATGATAGCTTAGAGATATCATAAATTGGTGGAATAATATAATTTTATATAAATATGTTCATGTATTATTAATGTACACTCAGGAAGATTATTTACAATGATGATTCAAATTTGATAACCTTATTTTATAAATTTTTGTGACTTTTACTAAGGATCTACTAAATTATTGTATGATATTTTATTTCCAAGATAATTTAACAATATAGTATAATAAAAATGCTTGTATAAATTTATAATGATCTTTTATAAGGTTGTTTTTAAAATAATCTATCATTATATTTTCATTATATTGTAGTTTTATAAAATATGGTTGTTAATACAATTTTGACTCCATATTCAATAAATCTTTTTGTGTATTATAAATATAAGTTACGTAGAACTCTATTTATTTAAACAACCAATTGATTATTAATGTGATAAATTAATGGGATAAAATGAATAATGATCATTTATAAATAATTAAAAATCAAGGTTTGATGAGGTATTGATGTTAAAACCTATATATAAATTCATGAAAAACATTAAGGTTTTATAAAAAATATACAAATTTTATTCATTCTATTTTTCGTTGGATGAAAATATTTAGATAAATTATCATATTTACAATAGTTTGGATGGGATCTCTATAGTATCTGAATTATTTAATGAATAATATAGTTTACCTTGCAATTTTTATAGGTTATATTTCCATTTCAACTAAATATTCTCTTATTATATTCACCTAGATTTTATAAGTCACATATTTATTAAAATATTTGTTATAAATATTTGATGTGGAATTTAAGTATGTTTCATATAAAGAAATTAATATTATGTATTTTAATAAAATTGAATGATGAGTGTAATCTATAATATATTATAATTAATCCATCATAGAAAAATTTCACCAATATATTATTTTTCTTCCTTAACGTTTAATTTTATTGGTCATTCGTATGTATTTTTTTTACAAATTTTTGAATTTTTATATTTATAAATATTTTTATTAAACAATAATTTCAATAATTCAGTATTTAATTTAATGATGTTAAATTATAAAGGATTTAAATAATTATTTAGTATTTCTATTAATGTATTATTCTTGAGTAAACTCTATTTTTTAATAAATGGTGATATTCATAGTTATTTATTTAAATTTATTTCGAAATTATTATAATTTAAAATTTTTAGAATAACATGGGAAAATTAACATTCAAATTGTGTAAATAAATATTATATTTTTATTGAAAATAAATTTTAATTATAATGATAAAAGGGTTCTAAAATAAGGTGTATATAATGAATCAAAGGCAATAGATGATTAAGAAACTATAGGAAAAAGGCTAAATTATGAAAAAATTTAATATCATGTGGGTCTCTTCAAGCGGAATAACGTAGTATTTAACAATATCACACAGCCTCCAAGTGTGAGAAATGATGAACTTATTATGTCATAAAATATTATAGTTTTATAATGTAACTTCCCGACCCCAGTTACCCATAGTCTGTGCAATCTTACATAACATTAGCATGATCACAAAAGATCAATTTCGAAAGACAGATTAGTTGAGTAGCCTTGGAATCAATTGGTAGATTCATAAAGTTTACATTACATCATAAAGTGAAATCTAAAAAAACATCTTGCCTCTACACTCATATCCCCTTATACTATCCCTACAGGTCATTCATAAAATACTACTTCACATCCTGGGAAAAATAAAACATATAAAGTTGTGAGTTCAGATGCCCAGTAAGGAAAAAAATATAGCAGAAACTATCATAAATAAGCATAAACATTTAAGGCAATGTATAGATAAAACAAATTTCTATTAAACATGAACTTCAGCATAGTATGGCGGAAATAAAATGAAATAATTCCATTTACTTATTCACATGGATATTCTACTTGTCGAATAATCACATGAAATATCAATAACCACATTCAAAATGATGGAATGCATAATGTTAGACTAACATAACCACATTGTCAAGGCCTTGTTCCAAGATATAAAATAACATTTTTCCAAGGCCTTCTGCCAAGACACTAGTTAGTCTCATTAGACCTACTGATGCATCGAGGTCGGGCTCCACCCATCACTTATTAAGTACAATGTATTCCTCATATTAACATGTTTCAACATAAAATAAACATTCATATTAAAACTACATATGAAATGTAAATGAATTATCCATAAACCATGAATAGTTTAAAAATAACACATCCACAGTCAAAAATAACACAAAACCTTCAATAAAATATGTATGTTTTGTATCATAATAAATCAACTTCAAATAAGCTTAAAATCCATCAAAGTATGTTGACATAGATGAAATCAAAAAAATATGAGAGAAATATCACTTATTTTGAAATGATTTAAGAGTCACATAATTATAAAAAAACATTTAATTTGAAAATATTCTTATAATCTCGTAAGGGAATATTTGATGATTTTATAATGGTGTAAAATAGTTGCATCCACCGTATAAGTTATAAAATACATTCTTACCTTAATTCTGTCGAAAAGGTTAAAAAGGACCTTGTTTGAAAAATGATAGAAATATTCCATTATAAACTTTTTATAAAAAGTAAAGAAGGGTATAAATGACTTTAAACCATAGTCTGTAAAATAGTAAGAATTATTTGTAATACATTTTTATGAAATATGGATGTGGATGATAAAGAGGTCCTAGTAGATAATTAGGAACAAACAACCTCGAGTAATTA
The DNA here is from genome assembly GCA_963277665.1 of Viscum album. NCBI lineage: Eukaryota > Viridiplantae > Streptophyta > Magnoliopsida > Santalales > Viscaceae > Viscum > Viscum album. Next base: position 512,218,114 of record OY728126.1, on the reverse strand, counting down.
TGATATTGTAAAAAATAAACCCTTACATTGTACGTTCCCTTGGGTAATGGTAGGTTAACCTCCTGTATAATGGTGAAATATTTTTTATTAAATTATACAAGAATCATATACATTAGTATGATATCATATATGATCTTTTAACATTACATTGTTAATAATATATTATTATTATCGTCGTTTTGGGTGTCAACTTACTCGTTTTATTTTATATTTTTTGTTATTGAGTAATATTTTTTAAGGATGGGATGTATCTTATTCATATCCTGAATGATATAAATTATTATAAAATTATATTTAATCATCAAATGAAGATTATACTTTAATGGATACAATGGGAAATGAATTTCATCACGTTCGTGGAGACGGTAGTACTTACGTGCGCACGAGGGAAAATATCTTTCTTCTGATATTAAAATAATATATAATTGGATGGTATATCATATATACAGAATAATTATCATGTTTTATTTATTATTTACATAAATTACACATCATTATTATACCCATCCAAATAATAATTCATTGAATAACAATTACACCATAACGCGGAGACGGTAGGCCATACATACACATGTATGGTGACATGTCATTTAATGGATGGATAGAATACTGGATATGGTTGAACCATATTTATCAATATATAAAAGATACTGGAGTTATTATTTTAAAATTTAAATAACAAAGAATGAATATGTTGAAGTAGAAAGGACCTTGAAAGATGGTGGTGAAATCATAACCTCTTCTTCGGGTTCTTCCTTTTTATTTGATCAAAATGGTTCCATAGGTTGGATTTCTGATCAAAATAAGGCCTCTAGGATAAATTGAGGGAAGTTTAGAGAATATTATGGTAGGGTTTTTCTGAGACAAAAGGCTTTGAAGGTGTTAATTAGAGATAATGGGGGGGGGGATTCTCTTTTATAAGAGGGGTGAGGGTCACTTTTAAAAAACGTTGAAATATTACTTTATAATAAATTCATATTCGGTTTCTAATTGATTAAAAGTGTATTATTTAAATAGTAAGGTGGATATGGGTCAAAATCCTTTATGAAATAGATTTTAGACATGTTTGGGTCACTATATTAACCATATCATTTATATTTAACTCCTAGTTAAATAGTTTGACATTTACCATGTCTTTTTGGATTTTTATATTATATTAGTTAATAAACATACTAAATACCTCCAAGAGACCCCCAAGTGGTCCATTAATGATTCACTTATCAATATATAAGTCGTTTGGCCGATCCTTATATTTTTAGGAATAGAATATAAATTAATAATATAATATTTGTTTTAAAAACTCTTTTATGTCAATTATGACACTATTGTGTATTTTGTTTGTGATAATTTCATAATAGCATTATTACATAGAAAAATATTAATATAACCAATAATAATTTGTAATATTAATCTATAAAATTATGGGAAGTCATAAAATTTTAAAAATTTCATTTATTTTGATATTTATAATATCAAATATTCTAATATATTATTAATTAGGTAATTACCGCATCACCACTGTGTCATAAATAAATTAAATTATTTAAGTCTAAAAATTAAAAATAAAATTCCATTATGTATGATAACATTTTATATTTCTAATAAATATTTATTATGGAATTTATCATATGTATAACCCTATATTAAAAATGTTTTAGTTATCAAACCATGATTTTCACTCTTTTAACTCTTCTTTGAATTAAATAATAATAAATCTTCTAATATAATCCAAGTGGACATAAAAGATAATAATTTATTCCTATGGTTTTGTATGGTCGAAATAAACTTGTCCAATAGAATTAGGACATGTGTTAGGGTAATATTAATATATTTTTTACACTTAATTAACCTATTTACTTTTAACCGTGGTAAACGAAATTAAAAATGTACTATTCACCTAAAATTATATTTATCTTATTGAACCGCATTTTACTCTTTCATATTAACCGTGTCTCTCAGATTTTCAAAATTCTAGTCATAAAAGCGGTGATATTTTGTTTTATGTGAATTTCCAAATTCATCTAGAAGGTGGGTAAAAGACGGTGAAAAGTTCTATAAAATTTTTATATATCTAAAATTTTTCTAAACTAAATCCAATTAATTAGATTGAACATATATAAGTATTATGTATATATTTTTACCTTAATTAAATTTAAATAAAATAAATAATTATTTAAATAAAAATTCATTTTTAAACTATAACTCAGTGATTCTTTACTATTCATCAATAATTGAATGTTTTCAGAAAAAATACTAAAAATTCACCCTAAACTAATTTTGATATTATGAATCCCAAAATGAAGTCTATTTTGAAAGGTAAAATTTATAAAATTTAAAAAAGTGAGTATTATAATTCATAACGTCTAGTTTGATTGGTTTTGGTGTGTGTTATAACTCGAAGTTGCATACAACACACACTACTGTAATATTCAAAGATAAGCGTACTTTGGAAGCTTGGGGTGTAACATATAAAATATAAATGAGGTTCCAGTTGGTTTTGGAATGATTTTTAGACTAGTAATAATGATAAATGTATCATGTTCTATAATGGAAGCTTTAAAATCCATGATTTCAAAGTGTAATTTTATGTATTGAAATGCCACTACTATTTCCCGGAACTTTTGATGGTGAATTTTTATTAATTCATAAAACTTTTTGTTATGTGATTATTTATTTATATATATAATTATGTGGAAATATATATTTTTATTATTCGTATATAAAATATTTTACGCAATTATGGGAATCATTATTGGTTGGTTTATTTTATAGAGATAGTTTTCTTACCTATCCCTTTTCATGATCCTTGGTTGTGAACTTCACCGGCATGGATCCTTTATTTACCCTTATGCACTATTAAGTCATTAATTAACTTAATTTTATGGACTCATCTAGGCCATACATATTGTATTTATACATTGTTCATGTTAATAGGATTATCCTAAAATATTTTTCACATATAATCACATTATTACCATTTTAAAGGTAATCCATACAATTTATAGAAAACCTTTAAACATCCCCACCAATTGTATCACCACTGCTTCATCATATAGATTTAAGTACCCGACCTGAAACATTGTAGGATCTTGAATTAAATGAATAATTCACATTAAATATCTTTTTACCTTTAGTGTTTTATATAATTACGTCATAACTATTACATTTCATTTCAAAAAATACAAAGTAGAAACTTCTACTCAGTTTCAATTTTTTTACAAAACAAAAACACTTAGAAAATAGTCATGTATAGTTCCATGTTTAGTATTTCACGACTTTTCTTTAATCACATCATTGACCCTATTCTTCTTTAAGTCCTATGAAAAACATTTCAAAACATGGGATGAGCATAAAAATATCATTAAGCGATACACAATGAAGGAAAACTATTTGTTTTTCAAAACAACTTGTAAACCACTAATACTTTATCATATGTAATAATTTTTACCTTAAAGAAGTAGTAAATATTATTCATTGAATAAAAGATAAATACTTACCATTTTGTAACCAATATATTACCATATAAACCATATAAAGAACACATAATAGATAATGGTAACACGGGACATAAACATACTTAAATGGAATAATCATACAATCTACTTACACACATATCACTTAATGTAATAGCCATATAGCCGACATCCATACCCAATGAATTGGAAGTTATAATGAAACCACACATCCTGGTATATAACAAAACCACCCATCATTTTGTTTATCATGTAACCACCTGTCAAATTTTCACATTCCATTATTGTACACTTTTTTTTTCAAATACAATCATTTCACTGATGACCTTAAATTTTCAATCATAAGAAATAATTTCAATATATTGTAATAATCATTTCATTTTCAAAAAAAAAATTAAATAGATATTTATTAATCAAAGTGTACCATAACAATTTTATGATTTTAATGGTATTAACATTTTAAAACATTAAAGTCCATATAAATCCTAAGAATTTATTTTAAAACATTGGCATTAATGAGAAATATTTAGAAGAAATAATTTTCTAAACTTTTAAAAAGATATTTTAGTTAAACAGATTTAAACAAAATGAGAGAAGATTGAATACTAATAATTTAGGAATAACATTTAATAATAAAATTATAATATAATTAGAATAAAGGTATTCATGATATAATATTCCAAAGTACATTACATAAACCAAATAAATGTTAATTGGCACATAATAATAATGAAGTCTCAATGGAATGTAAATTGAGAGAAATTTCTTATGAAGATGGTATCCTTTGATTAAGGAAGAACCGATTACATAATTATTTGTGAAAAATATGAATACACCCAATATAAGTGGATATTAATTGTAATACAATTAGAGGTCATTCACACATATTCATAGGAGGATATATTCATGAAGTACTAGTTTAACCAAATGAATTGAAATTGGGTTAATAAGTTCCTTTATAAAAAATCGACAGCCTAATGACATTGCATTAAAATTCAGAAAATGAGTTGATGAGAGAGAAAATGATAACTCATCTATTGGACATAAAATTTAGATCAATAAGGATATAGAAGAACATATATAAACATAATAATATATAAATTAAAAGACATTACAAATCGAAGTCTTTTAAAAATGGAAGGTTGAATGGTTCCCTTACCAATAGGTTAACTTACGAGACATTCGTAGCATGAAAGAATGATCATAAAATAAATATATAAATACCCATAAATGAAAGTATATTACACTAAGAGTACAATCATGGGAAGTACATACACCACACAGAAAAGAAATAGTGGTAAATATAGCATGAATCATAGGGGAATAAAAGGTGAGATGAAAACCCCTTTCTTAGTTCTAATCAATCGAATCGTATAACCCAAAAGACAATAACCATCAAATGAATCATAGAATTACATGAATATAAATATAATCTCGATAATATATATCAAACAATAGTAAATAATACACCACATGAAATAAGTAAGTGGCGAACAATGGAAATCTCACGAAATTAAAAGTGACATGAGAAATCCCTTACCTCGTTGTCCGAATTGACCTGTTCATTCATTAATCACCTGAACAATAAAATAATTATAATTAATAAATACTTAAAAACATTTTTCATGTTTATTATTCCTTTTATATAACTTATTACCATCTCAAAATAAGTATGTAGTCATTTAAGTTAATAATGTTCGTTTTGTTGATATTTAGTGCCTGAGTAAAAAATGAACACTTAATATTTACAGGTTGCCAATGTTGTCAATAGTCCATTATATCAAGAATGATTTTAATTATTTAGATATAATATATATATAATATAACCAGTATATATATATATATATAAGAGTACATATAATTTGTATGTAAGACATGAAATGCATCGTTCTTGGTGACGGTAAGTCGTACATACGAATGAACGCTACATTGATTTCAATTTCTTATCATAATGGAATTAAAACATTATGATAAATAGTTATATTATAATTAAATTATTATATCATATATAATATCATTAAATCTATCCTTTATACATCCCACATATGGCATTAATGATTCATATCACTTTGGGGGGGTGATAGTCCGCACTACCTCAAATGAAATTATCACGTTTACCCATAATTTAAACCATTAAGATATGATATAAATGAAAAATAAATAATATGAGAATAAATAAACATAATATATATCATATATAAATACCGTTATATCATAATGTTTTCCATGAGAGGCTAATTGAACAATCATCATTTCGTGAGGCATTAGTTTTCCAACCACAAAAACATTATGTTATTCACCCATTAGATGGAAGGTGTGTGTAAGTGTAGTTCTAATCCGCCTCATAACAACATCCTAATATATTATTGGATACTTTGTTTGTTCTAAAATATTTTAATATAATGCTTTTAGGGGTTGGATAAGTAAAATAAAAGAAAAGTGTTAGGAGAAACCTTTAAAATTAATTTGGGTAACTCCCATTGGTTTGAACCAAAATATTTTGTTAAAGTTTCTTCTGCATAAGATGATGCTTCTAAGTGGAATAAATAGATGTTGGGAGCTTAATTGGTCAAAGGTTGGATGAGCCAAAATGCTTGAGAGCTGTGAGAAATTGGTTAAAAATGTCCTACTTTTTAAGGGGGAGGGGCTCTTTTGGAAGTGTGAAAATATTATTTTATTATATAATGATATTCAGTTTCAAAAGGTCCAAAAATCATTAGAGTCAAAGATACGATGACTTGTGGTCAGAATAAAATCAGCCAATTATAATTGGACATGTTTGAGATGTTATTTTAATATTTATAATCTTATTTGTTAATATGATTTAATAATGAGGAAAACAATACATCATTAATGTGTCATAAAAAATTTAATTTATTCGATGTATAAAAATTATAAAAAATACACCAAAATGTAGAAATTATTTTTATATTTTTAGTGAACATTTTTACTCAAAACTATTACTTATATAACAACATATAAAAATAAATTTACTAAAGGATTTTTGTTTATGTAATTTGGTCATTTACTTTAAATTAATTAATCTAATGTGTCATTATCATTCATAAGTGGCTCCATTAGGGCCCAAAATCGACCCAAGGATCCTCATGGTCGACCATTAATTTTCCAATAAATTTATGGCAACTGTTATGGTAATTTAGAATAATTATAATATCATTTGAACCTTGAATTACCCTATTTACCTTTAACCGTGGTAAATAAAACTCAAAAGATACTATTCACTAATAATTATTTTCATCTTATTGAACCACATTTCACTTTATAATAAGAACCATGTATGTCAAATTTTCAAAATTCAATTCACAGAAGTGGAAAATTTTTCATTTAAATGAAAAAAGTGAGTTTTTTAACTACTATTAAGTGGTTTCACTATTCTTCTAAAATTGATGTTTTTCAGAAAAATGCCAAATTTTTTTCCTAAGATAAATTTGATATTAATAATTAAAAAATGATTTTTATTTTACCCAAATCAAAACATATAAGTTGTATTAATTATTTTTATAATTATTTCTTATTGTTAAAATAAATATCATGTTTTTAAGAAACAAAAACTATCAAAAGGGTCACACTTGTTTATGTCCAAATTCAAAGTGAAATTAATTTCAATGACCAAAATTGGAATAAATGGTAAAAATATATTCTAATTAAAATTTAAAATCAATTAAAAAGATAATCTAACCATATAAATAAAATATATTAAAACACAGTTTTAAATTAAAATATAATATTTTTTAATATTCATTAAACAAATTATCTTTATCGGAAAAATTAAAAAAATTTACACAAAGTAAATTTTTATGTACCGATTTTAAATAATATTTTTTTTGTTCAAATATAATGTTTTAATGTGACCAAAACGATATTTAAAGAGTTTTATCCTTTGAAAGGTGGAAAATCGACCTTTTAATGTAAATTATGTTTCAAATAAGAGTCATTCGCATTTTATGCCTCTAACTTTTATTGGATAAAAGTGAATACATTTAAAAAATGAATAATAATAATGTAGTTAGTTATGTTAATTCATTCGAATATAATTCCTAGGAGTTAATTTCCATTTAAAATAATAATAATATAATATTAGTGTGTAATGTAATATTTTAAAGAAACTCATTGTTGTGTATCTTGTACGCCATTGAACATAACATCCCCATTAAAGTAGAATAAATATTTAACTCACAAATATTATTAAATATGAAATACCCCATGTTCTTTTTTTACCTAGGATGTTATATCCTTCCCCCCTTTTGGGAATTGGGTACTCGTAATTTTAAAACAGGGCTTGGAAACTTCATTAAAAGTACCATATCAGAAAAGTGTCAGTAAAACTATCACTTTAAAAGAATAAAAGATAAGTAAAAAATGTCAACCAATTTAACCCATACTAGGATTATATGTAGTAAAACATGGATATGTAAGAATGAACAAATGTTCATGTTCTGATGGAGAGTGATAGAAAACAAGATTAAGAGAATGTTAACCTCCAAAAAATCACAAACATGTGATGTCTTAAATGATATTTCATTCCCCAGTAGGAAAAGTTAACAGGAAAAGTTTTTGTTTTAAGTAACTTTTCATAAACATGAAGAATTTATTTATGAGAATAACTAATGACATAAGGATACATAATTAATTGTCATGTAGAATTTCATTAATTACTAAATTTCTACCACAAACACATATTTTCTCCCAACGATGACTATTCAAACTGACATGGTCACATCAATAGCCCAAGAATCAACTTTTAGAGTATCAGATAATCCAAAAAAACTATATATTTCCCCAGTATATAGATATTAACCAAAACAAAAAATGTGTAGTAAGAGATCATATAATCCCCAAAATGGATATTCCTATATAAAAATAAATACTACTCTTAATTTCCAAAATTCAACAAAAGGTATGAAAAGTTCAATAATGATAGTTAAATATACCATTTCCCTTGAGATTCTTAAAAATAACCCAAACTAAGATTGTAACCCAAAACTCGGAAGGATTTAGTCAAATATTCTTCCCCAGTAAATCTTAACATTTATCTCCAAATAAAAATCTACTACTATTCAACTATCATACTAAGTTATAATTAAGAAAATCACATATTATCTATGATAGGTTAATTATTTCTATAAAAAAACAATCACCATATTTCCGTAATAAAAAAATTGATTCTCCCAAAATAAAATTCCACCATAAATCATGAAAATAAAAGATAATTATTTATTAAATAACATTTTAATATTTAAAAAATTAGGGTTACACATACTATAATAATTCTTCGAATATAATCCCATCATCAAAAGAGACTTAATACTATTAAGTATTTCATCATAATAAAATCTACTATAACACTTTACTCCCATATATGTTGACTTCTTAATCATTCAATGTTCTACATGATCCATTATAAATTCCTTTCCAACATATTCTGAAATACTTCATTCCTTAAAACTAAATCATGAATCATATCCTTAGATTTAACTATGTTAAAACATATGTTATGAAATAATCTATAACTTTCATTTGTCATTGTCAGTTTCTTCATCCTCAATTAGAATGGTATTAAGAATTTTTTAACATATATTTGTACAATCTTGGTGATCTCATTCTCGAAACAACTTTGTAGGACATCTGTTTGTATAATGACCATGAACACCACATTTAAAACACTCAATTGATCCCTCAGAAAGAACATATCTCCCATTCCTAGAGTCAACTGTATGCTTCCTTTTTCCATGGAAGGTTCTTGCTTTATGACTTTCATTCCCACATCTATTGAATCTTCCCATCCCTTTGAATCATTTTCCTAGGTGTTTCATTCCACATCATTCACACATAGGTTTTTAATATACTTACCTTATTTATTATTACCTGATCATCCGTAGGGATTTTGTTCTCATATATACGATGCATTATAAAAATCACCAAGGTTCAGGTGTTCAATCATGACTCTAGATAGTTGGTTTAGAAGAACCACAAGAGTCCTCATTATAGCTCCCAATCCATTTAGTCTCTCATTTTTAAAACTGTCACAGTTTTCTTCACATCCATTGTTACTTTGTTTCTTGTTATATCCAACCATTTACTAAAACCAAAAATCTCAGTGAGACTATATCAGTAAAATAATCATATAATAGATTAAGAGGAGGGTAAACACTACGATATACTTATTCTTGTTATCTTAAACTCATTCAATTTATCTAAAATAACTTTTTCTCTTTCAAAAATATTAACCATTATTGTAATGTTACTTATGATTAAAGAACACCCTAACCTCTAATGTTTTCTAAACCGACCTCTGATACCAACTGTAAAGACCTGACCTTAAACATTGCATAATCTTAAATTAAATAAATAATTCACATTGATGATCTTTTTAGGTTTATCGTTTTAGAGAATTTGGTCATAAAAATTACATTTCTTTTCAAAAATTTCAAAGTAGAAACATTTACTAAGTTTCCATTTTTTTCACAAAACAAAAACTCTTAAAAAAAGAGTCATGTCTTGTTCCATGATTAAGATAGCGGGACTTTTCTTTGATCCCATCCTTGACCCTATTCTTCTTTATATCCTATGAAAAAAATTTCACAACATGGGATGTGCATGAAAAGCTCAGTAAGGGATACACAAAGAAGAAAAACAGTTAGTTTTTCAAAAAAACAAGTAAACCACTAATACTTTATCATAAGTAATACTTTTCACCATTATGAAGTAGTAAATACTCTTCATTGAATAAAAGATCAATACTTACCATTTTGTAACCAAAAGATTACCATAAAACCCATATAAGGAACACATAACATATAATAGTAATTTGGGGCATTAACATACATAAATTTAATAACCATACAATCAACTTCCTCATATATAACTAAATGGACTAGCCATACGGACGACTTCCATACCCAATGCATTGGAGGTTATAATGTAACCACCCATACAGTTTATCACGACACCACATGCTATTTGGTTTATCACATAACAACTGTCAAATGTAAACGTACCATCATTACACACAAATTGTTTCAAATATAAACATTTCACTAATAACATTTCTTTTTCAATCATAAGAAACAATTTGAATATTTTTAAATAATCAATTCATTTTGAGAAACCAATAAAAATTTTATTTTTGAATCAAACTGTCTCATACCATGTTGTAGATTTTAATGGTATTAAAATTTTAAACCATTAATGTCCATATAAATCTTAAAAACCATTTTTAAATCATGGACATTAATGGGAAATATTTATAAAAATAAATCATTAAAACAGATAAAACTATATTTTAGTGAAAGAGTTTTTAACAATATGAGAGAAGCTTGAATACCAATATTTGAGGAATAACATTTAATAATAACATTATAGTATCATGATAATAAAGGTATTTATGATATAATATACCAATGGATAGTATATAAAACATATAAATGTGAATTGGTGCATAACTGCAATGAAGTCTCAATTGGATGTAAATTGAGACGAAATCCCTTATAAAGATGGTATCATTTGATTAAGGATAAACCGATTACATAATTATGGGTGAAAAATACGAATACACCCAATATAAGTTGATATTATGTGTAAAACAATCATAGGACATTCACACATTTTCATATGATGACATATTAAATAAGTACAAGTTTAACCCAATGAATTGAAATTGGGTTAAGAAGTTCCCTTGAAAAAATTCGACAGCCTAACGACATTAATTTAAAAATCAGAAAATGATTTGATCAGAGAAAAAATGGTATCTCACCACATAGACATAAAATTTACATCAATAAGGTTATAGAAGAACAAATCCCAACATAAAAATATGAAAATTAAAAGATATAACAAAAATAATTATTTTAAAAAAATGAAGTTGAATGGTTCCCTTACCGATTCGGTATCTTACGATACATATGCCATATGAAAGAAGGATCAAAAAATTAAGACTTAAATAAACATATATGAATTTATATTACACAAATTGTAAAATTATGGGCAGTACAAAAACCACACAAAAATAAATAGTGTAAAATATAGCTTAAATCTCACGGGAATAAAAAGTGAGATGAAAAACACTTACCTCATTCTAATCAATCATGTCGTATGACCCAAAAGTTAATAACCATCAAATGAATCGCAGAATACCATGAATATAATGATAATAATTATAATATATATCAAATGGAACTACATAATACACCACATGTAATAAATAAGTCGCGAACAATGAAAATATCACGAAATTAAAAGTGAGATGAGAAATCCCTTACCTCGTTGTCTAAAATGACCCATTCAGTCTTTAATCTCCAGAACCATTTTCAAATTTATTATTCATTTTATATCACTTATTACCAGTATATAAACATTATGTAATCATTTAAGTTAATAACTTTCGTTTTGTTGATATTTTGTACTTGAATAAAAAATGAACACCTTATATTATCAAGTTCTCCATGTTGAAATAGACCATTATATCAAGAATTTTATTCATTATTTAGATATCATATATATCGTATATATCTAGTATATATATATATTTATAACATTACATATCATTTGGAGGTAAGAAATGAAATTATCCGTTCATGCAGACGGTAAGTTGTACACACGTATGAAGGCTACTTTCATTTCTATTTCGTATTTTAATGGAAGTAAAACATAATCTTACATAGGTATATTAATGATATAGAATTATATTATATATAATATCACTAAATACATCCTTTATAAATCCCACATAAGGCATTAATGGGTAATATCACATTGAGGTGGCGGTAGTCCGCAATTCTTCAATTGAAATTATCACGTTTACCAACAATGTAAACCATAATGGTATGATTCAAATGGAAAATACAGAAACATAAAAAAAAATAAACATAATATATATCATATATAAATACATTTCCATCATAATGGCCACCATGAGAGGTGGTATGAGGTAATTCAATAGACATAATTTCGTGAGGCGTTAGTTTTCCATCCACAAAAACATAATTTTCTTCAGCCATTAGATGGAGGTGTGTGTTAGTGTAGTTATAATCCTTCTAATAACACGATACATGTATATTGAGGATGCTGTTTTTCACATAAAAAAAGTGAATAAAAATAGTTTAGGGGATGGAGATGTAAAATAAATGAAAAAAGGATAAGAGAAACTATTACCTTTAATTTTGGTAACTCCCTTGGGTTTGAGCCAAAATGGTTTGTTGATGTGCCTTATGACTAAGGTATGTCTTCTAGGTGGAATATAGGGATGTAGGAATTCTAATTGGACAGAAGTTGGATGAGGAAAAAGCCTTGATAGATGTGATGAATTTGTCTGAAATGGTCTTCTTTTATAAGGGGGAATAGAGGCTCTATAGGAATGTTTGAAAATATTATTTAATTATATAATTATATTTAGTTTCTAAAGGACCTAAAATCATTACATCCGAAAATAAGATGACTAATGGTCTAAATAAAATCATCCAATAATAATTGGATAGGTTTTGGATGTTATTTTAATATTTATAATATTATTTATTTATATGATTTATTAATGATGTAAACATTGCATCATTGTTGTGTCATAAATAATTTTATTTATTTGATGTCTAAAAATTATAAAAGAATTCCATGATATAGGGAGTGTTTTTATATTTCCAATTAATATTAAATGTCAAAAATATTAATTATATAACACTATATAAATATTAATTTACTAAAAGATTTTTGTTTATATCATTTTGGATTTCAGGTTAAATTAATTAATAAAAAGTTTCATTATCATTTATTTGTTGCTCAATGGGGTCCCAAAATCTACCCACGTATTCCAATGGTCTTCTATGAGTCATCCAATAAGCTTAGGACAAGTGTTAAGGTAATTATTAATAAATATAATATAAATTTTACCTTGAATTTCTTTATTTACATTTAACTACTGTAAATAAAAGACAAAAGTTACTATCCACCGAAAATTATTTTCATCTTATTAAACCAAATTTTACTTACTAATAACAATAATGAATGTTAGATTTTTTAAATTCAAATCACAGAAGTGGTAAAATTTAATTTAAATGAAAAATTCAGTTTTTTAAACTACTACTAAGTGGTTTCACTATTAATCAATAATTGATTTTTTTCTGAAAAATATCAATAAAATCACCATAAGGTAAATATTATATTCTGAATTAAAAAATGATGTCTATTTTATCAAATTTAAAACATATATGTTTTATTAATTAATTTTATAGTTAATTCCCATTGTTAATACATATAGCTAGTTATTAAGAGACAATAACTATCAAATGGCTGACACTTATTTATGTCCAAATTCAAAGTGAAACTACTTCCAATGACTAGAATTGGATTAAGTGGTAAAAATATATTCTAATTAAACTTTAAAATAAATTCAAAAGAAAATCTGACCATATAAATAAATTATATTAAAATGCAATTTTGAATTAAAATATAATATTTTTCGTTATTCATTAAATATGAACTTAATCAGAAAAAATCTAAAAATTTACACAAAGTAAATTTTTGTGTCCCCATTATAAATAATGATTTATTTTGGTCAAATATAATGTATTAAAGTTACCTAAACTATATTCAATGATGGTTCTCCATTAAAAGGCGGTAAATCGACCTTTTAATGTAAATTGTGCTTAAAATTAGATTCATTCAAATTTTAATCTTCTAACATTTATTGGATAAACGTTAATACATTTATCAAACATTTATAATAATATTTTAGTTAGTTTTTTTATTCGTTCCAATAAAACGACTAGAAGTTAATTTACATTTAAAATATTAATAGTATATTATTAGCGTGTAATGTAAGATTTCATAAAAACCCATTGTTGTGTATCGGGTATTCCATTGAACATAGTATCCCCATTAAATTAAAATTAATATTTAATTAAAAATTATTACAATATATGAAAAATGTTGTGTTCTTTATTGACCTGGTATGTTACAATAGAAAACCCTAGATCAATAATGATTAAATGGTGAATATTCTTCCTAATGTACTACATGCACATTATCCATAACCGACCCTTCGATTCCATTAAATAATTTACAATATGTGATGACCCTTTTGAATTGATATAGTTTATATTTAGTGGTCATATATCATATTGAACTTAATGGATAGATAATTTCTAGACCAGGATCATAGCTTTCCAGGTCTGATGCTTTTGTGAAGTGTTACTAAACAATTCCAAGGTAACTCTTATGTATGGTCCCTTTTTGGTTTCTTGTATCATTTCTATTTTTTATTTCCCTGCATATTATAAATTTATTCTTTTTCATTATAATTTAATTTAATAAATTTAATGAGAACAATAAAATTATATGAGCTGGTATTATTCTTACCAATCATGTAGGATTTTTTTAATTCCAATAAAATTGTTATTTCCTTTACTGTTTCTATTTTATTTATTCATTCATTATTTCTTTCATCACTAATAAAAAAACAATCACATGCCATTTTATCTTCAAAAACATCTATTTATTATTTTTTATCTTATGTTTAATAAAAACTCACTTCAAATCCATTTGGTCCTAAACCAATGTGTGGTGGGATCGTTCTCGACATTTTCCACAAAATATTTCTTCAAAGACACTATACAAAGAATTAGAATATACTATGTTTTAAATTTAAATTATAAATGTTGATAAATATTATATTTTTTAAAATTCTTGATGATAGATCAATTTATTTCATAATTTTTCATCAATTCAAATCAAGAACATAAGATACCAATCATATGTGTTTCCAACAATGTACATACTGTTTGTAACACCCCGAGATTTTATGAGAGTTATTATTTTTAATTTCATTGACATCTTTTGGTGTAGGCTTCACCAAGAGTATCTTTCACTATACACATCACCGTATTATCTTGTAGTATATGAAAACACTATTTTTGGTTTGTGTTATATGCAATAGTGACCTTCCTCGATAGCGTGTGTTGTATGCAATAGTGTGTTTTACTAAACAAAGATATATTATTATAATATTATGAATTATCCGTTATGAATAGAATTAACTAAATTTTTAATTTTATAACATTATAATTAAACTTATACGTTTTCTAGAATAAGATATGAATACAAAGTCAATATTTTGATAAAAGAAGTATGTTTCAAAAAATGCAGTTTTACCGCCTTTTGAGGGCACAACCATTTTAATTATAATATATTACAAGTTTATAAGTTCAATTTTACAAAATAAACATCTTATTTTGACTCATGATATAAAAATTTACATTGGGTAAATTTTTGATACTCTTCTGAAAACCATCATATTTTAATGAATAGTATAAATACACTAAATTTTAAATAAATCCAACATTTTTCATTGAGATAAATTATATGGTTAAATAATAATAATGAATGGTTTTAAAGTATAAATATAATATATTTTTTACCATTTAATATAATGTATGTAATTAGAACTAATTTTACACTGAATTCATAGGTAAAAACATTTCAATCATTTGTAACATTATAACTTTTAAAACCTATTTTCCTAACAAAGAGATTAATTTTAAATTAATTACTGAAACTTCTATTTTTTAAAATTTGAAAAATTTAATACATATTTGGATTTAGTGGGTCCAAATTATATTAATATTTTACTTTTTTTTGTTATGAATAGTAACTATGGTAATTTTTTATTTACTACAGTTAAATGTAAATCAAGTAATTAAGGGTAAAAAGTATATAATAAAATTACACTAAGACATGAAAACATTCTATTGGATGAATAGAATTCGACCCATATCATTTATGGGTAAGAATAAATTAATTTCATGGACTTTTGACCATGAAAATGATATAATTATTATGAAAAAAAAAGAACGTGACAAGATGTCACTATCTTATATCTTATAAGTGTTATAATTTTAATTTGGTGATAAATCTCATGAAAATTAGAATATAAATATTCTACAGAAATATATTCAAAATATATACATCATGAGAATTTATATATAATTTTTATGGATTAAATAATTATCACAAATGATGACACAATAGTGATGTATAAATTATTTTAGTGATTGAAATATCAAATAACTGGGTTTCAAAAATATTAAAATATATATTATATGAACTATTTAATGATCTCCAAAAAAAATTATAGATGAATATGGAATTTTAGGAGACTGGTATATATTTTGGTTCGAAAATATCTTCTGTGCGGATTTTATTTAAATTCAAATAAATGAATAGTGTCAAAATTTACACTATTGCTATTTTATAAAAATAACATATTATAAAATTGTTTAAAAAACAAAAAAGTATTTAAAAATTATAAATTGAAATTTATGTTGTCCAAAATGTCATAAAGTATCCAATTATTGACGATTCACAACACATAAGAAATTATTTATAACAATTTTAAATTTAGAATATTATTACAACAAATAAAATTAAATTGATTAAATAAGGATAATTCAAGTTGATAAGGTTTAAAATAAATTCCCAACATGTCAAAATTTTATTGGATGAGGATATTACAACCATATATCATTTATTATTCATATTTGAGTCATTTTTGTACGTTTTTATGCTGGGTTTGATTTTATAATAAATTAATATTTTAAGGGTTTCCAACAATGCCCCTCTCTTATTTTATAAAAGGGAACCTCCCCTCTCTCCTCCACACACCACTTTTAGCCTTCAAACACGGCCAAACCCAACCAATTTCTCTTATACACATCCTTGGAAGAATACAATGGGTCATGGTATTCTATAATGAACAACTTTAGTGCCCTAAGAGGAGGTTTAGAAGAGGCGCGTCAAAGAAGAGGTAATATCCTTTACCGATTATTTCCAATGCATTTCCTCATCTAGTTTATATTCCTTTGTTGTGTCATACTAATTTAATAAAATCAGTATCAATAATATACTGATATGTTATTATTAATATGAACCAACCCTATTTCACCTTCTATCCATCATACAAAAAAATGAAATCACCCTGTGTGGTAACGTGCAGAATACCGTCTCCATGCCATGGTGTAATCTATTTTTCCACCACCACCTTACATGGATGGGTATAATGGTGGAAATAATAACAATATATGATTATTATAAAATGATACTAATTTTTATATATTATATAATCCACTCTAATACCATTAAACAGTTATGGGAACGATATCGTCGCGCGTGCGTACTTACGTATTACCATCTCCACGATACGATGAGATTCATTCTCCATGTTAACTATTCAATAATTATTATAAATTATACATATATAATACAATTATGAAATATATGAAATAATAATTCTACTATATATATATATACTCTACATACTTCCATTCAATTCAATAATGAAATGAAAACATTGTTTATGCATACGTATGGTCTACCGTCACTATGAAGGGTGTATTTTATTTAATTTATCTATATATTACATACATATATATCCTTAATATATATGATATATAAATCATGATTTTTATTATGGATGTAAGTATATCATGATATAAGTAATAATAAAATCACGAACATCAAGTCCAAATAGATACGATAAAAATTATGATTTTACCGAAACCACTACTTTAATGTGGAAATGTCAAATGCTCGTGTAATATAAAGTCATAAGTGAATCATATATGATGTAATAAATATTATTATGGTTCTGTTACAATTTAATAATATTTTTAATCCCACTATACAGAAGTCATGGAATCATATGGAAGAAATTGGAAATAGGTAATGGATAATTATTCCAATCTCGTAATTATCCTAGATTGTTTATTCGTAAGTATTTTCTGGGGTAATATTTTTCATCCATGTATATAAAAATGTTTTCATAAAGTGATTAAGATTATTCCATGTATGTTCAAAGTTATTTTTACCCCATTATTACTTTTACTTTCTGTTATATAAGGAATATTTCTTTTGTTTACCAAACGATGTACTTTTTGACTTCTATTGGTAAAAGTATGAGGAGAATGTTTTTTTAACTTATACAACATGAAAATACTTTTACGGTTTCATAACACATTTTCTTATTGAAACTTACTCTGTAATATTTCATGATTATTTTCAATAAAAAAAATTCCTTTGAAATTTCATGGCATTTTCTGAAAAGAAAATGATTTTGAAGATGAAAGGATATATTCCTCATGAATTCATCTCATGTGTTTTGTAAAAACTATTTTCCATATAAGATTACATTATATGGAATGTTTATGTTTCAAGTAAATTTTTTTATGATTTACATGGATTCATATTTTTTATGATGAAATGATATCCATTTATTCTATATGGATTGTGTTATGATGGGATGTTGTTTATGAAACCCATATTAATCATTGGGTTATAATGAATGATTTATGTTTATTTTGTGGCACACGAAAGAATTATTTTATTATGAGATGGGTGTGACCTTTATCTCCCTCTAATGCATTGGGTAAAGATTTATATCTTATGAGATATTCATGGATAGAATGGAAAGTGAATCTGGTTGAGTAATAGAGGGATGGAATGACAAGTAAACTCGGTTCAGTAATGGACTTTTTTCACTATGATGGTCTTGGCAACAATGCCTTGGATACTATGGAAATCATATCATGTGCTTAATTTTTTTTCCACAATTACATGATTTATTCCCATTCTATTTTATCATGATTAATGCTCCTTTATGAAATATTCATTATGTACTTCAATGATTTATGTCATTAATCACGTTTTATGTTTATATTTTTACGTTCAAATGTTTATGGATTGTTTTATGTTCTCCGTGTTAACCCTTACTGATCATTTAAGCTCACCCTTTTTATGTTTTCTTTTCCCAAGGATATAATTAATGGTTTTTGGTAAGAAAAAAATTGGGCGATCTTTATGAGAGATGTTGAAGATCTTTCACCATGATTGGAAGATTATGTTACGAGTTTCCAAAGACACTAAACTAACACTGTCTTTGGGCATCTCTTTTGGTAATGTATTAAGTTTTTTGAAAAAATTAATGTAATGACAATGTAATTCATGCTTTGTGTCTCTGGATTTGGTTTAAGAGAAAAGGTTTAGCTAACCTTTTGAAACTAGGATCCCAAATCATTAGTGATATCCCTAGAGATATTTCTAAGTAATGTCTATGGATGTACCTAAGGATAAGTATAAGTAAATATTATAGTTCTATAATTACGGTAACGATATTAGAATTAAACCTCAGTTGTTAAATATTGAAGGAACTCCAACTTTGATATGATGTCTCCTGGTATGATTTTTGCCTCTCACAGTATTTTTTTGGGGTTTTAGAAAATGGATAGAAACAGGAAGATTCATGTTAATGGAGTATTTGATGTACAACGGAGTGATATTCTTCCGAATCAACCTAATGAAATTGGATTTGGAAGGAGAAACATCTTTATTGTGTGTAACCAGCAATCTCATAATATGATCAATAATCTCAACATTGGTAAGTTTCTTGACTCAACAAACAAGAGAGAAATGGAGTTTCATGATGATCATAGAGGAAAAAAAATGTTCAATTTCCCTCATGTAAATCATTTGGGAAGAGGCATCAAGGAGACTGTTTCAAAGGAACAGGAACATACTTTGGTTATGTAAAAGAAGGACTCAAAGCAAGTAATTGCAAAGGAAATTTTTCAGTTAACATAAATGACAAGGATAATGGTATTTCTAAGACCTCAACAACGGTTAAATGTTTTAAATGTGGAATGTACTTGCATTATGCAAACCAATTACCTAAGAAATAATATCATGAATAGAATCAGCACGGTCATATGGGTAGTATTTATGTTGATTATGATTAAGAGACTACAAATGATATATGAGGTGAAATAAGTGTTGAGGAATAAAATGATAATTCTCGGTCAATGGTTTAAGAAAGTAGTGGAATGATTGAATGTTTATCAAGAATGACGTATGGTACTATATAATAAAGAAAAATATGAGGATTGTTACACTATTATTATTTCCTTGAGTATTTGATTTTATATGTTGAATGGTACCCATAATAATGAAAAGTGATTGTAATATTTTTTGGAAAGTAGATGATATGCGCATAATGAATGGATTAGAAAAAAAATAATATGTTGGATATTATTAATGAGCTCATTACTGATATATGGACAATGTGACATCATGGTTTGTGTATATATAAATTTTGGGATTTTGGAATGTGGAAATAATTAACTTTTTACATCATTCATTTTTTTACTAAGGTTATGTGGTAACCCATGTTTCAAGAGAATACATGATTAATGTATTCAATTTTTTGGAATGTGATAAACAATATTTCTCAAATGATATAAGGGGGATAAATGATGGTATTCACAGGCTTGGTAGATGACATATAAATTATTCATTTTTATTATTCTCTGTGATTGGAAAGAAGTATAATCCTAAATAATGGAATGGATTATGTTAGACATCAGATAGTATTGTTCAAGGCTAGAAATTTTTATTTTTTCTGAATCATTATAATATTCTAATTTAGATAAAAGACAACTTGTAGGATGGGTGACAACCCATCGCGTCAGACAAGGTTGTGTGAATCGAACCCACAACTGAAGTGCGACATGCCTTTATCACCTATCAATGGCCTACAAGAAGTCCCTGGTTTGTAGAATGTAGTTTTATTTATCAAAATCTAATGTTAGATGATGTATAAGTACATTTTTGGAACCATATACGATTACTCTCACCATAAGATGAAATTAAGTATATAACATTTCTAACCAGAGGTTTGAGATATATGGAATGAAATATCGTTCTATCGCATGATATGCAAACACATCACAGAAGACAAATTCAATTTAATTTATTTAAGTGATGATGTGTAAATTCTTCAAGGCACAAACAAGAGTGATATTGTACCAAAATCAATTATGTATTTATTTTAAATTCATATGTTCTTCAACATTTGGGAAATGATATTGAAAACAAAATATGTTGTCCTAGTGCCCTCATATCTGATGAATCAGATAGTACCATAGATCATCACAAATATATGGCTTTGTGGTTGTTGTCTTTTTCATATCCATGTTCTCTACCACTCTACATTTAAACATTATGGTTATATTTCTCTTCCATATCCATATTTTTACCTATATTCTCCTATGTGGAATCCCAATGATGAGTTACTTTGGGAGACCGTTATGTTTTTAAGTTTCCGTTTTAAAAATAAGATTTAGTATTCTTTTTTATGATGTGGGTTTCTATGAAAGAAACTATCATGTAGTAATCCATTTATAACCCCGGTGAATTTCGAGGGCGAAATTCATTTTAAGGAGGGTAGAATATAACACCCCAAGATTTTATGAGAATTATTCTTTTTTAATTTCATTGAAATATTGTGTTTTATGCTTCACCAAGAGTATATATAACTATATGAAACACCGTATTAACTTGTAGTATACGTAAACACTATTATTGGCTTGTGTTACATGAAATAGCTACTTTCTTGGATAGCATGTGTTGTACGCAATACTACGTTTCACTAAACAATGATATATTATTATAATATTATGAACTAGCCATACTGAATAGTATTAACTAAAAATTGAATTTTATAACATTATAATTAATTTTAAACATTTTTTATAATTATATATTAAATCAAAATCAATTTTTTGATAGAAGAATTGTTTTTCAAAAAATGCAGTTGTACAGCCTTTTAATGGTACATCCATTTTAAATATAATTTTTGATAGGTTTATTAGTTAAATTTTTCAAGTAAAGTTCTTCTTTTTAATTCGGATATATAAATTTACATTTGATAAATTTTTTAACCTTTTATAATAATCTTCATATTTGGATGAATAGTAAAAATACGCAAATTTTTTATTAAAAACCAAATTTTTAATCAAGATAAATTATATAGTTAAATTATCATATTGAATGGTTTTAAAGAATAAATAGAATATATTTTTACCATTTAATATAATTTAAGTCTTTATCAGTAATTTTACACTGAATTCGTATGTAAAAACATTTCAATCTTTTGGAACATTTTAACTTTTAAAATCCGTCTTCATAACAACATGATTAATTTTAAATTACCTACTGCAAATTTTATGTTTTGAATTTTGAAAAATGGATTCCATATTTTGATTCAGTTGCTTTGAATTATTTTAAATGGTTACTTTTAAATTTTTTAATGCTATGAATAGTAACTATGTTAATTTTTATTTACTATAGTTAAATGTAGATCAGGTAATTAAGGGAAAAATAAGATTATAAAATTACCCTAAGACCTTCCGAAATTCTATTGGATGAATAAAAGTAGACCCATATCATTTAAGGGTCTGAATAGATTTATTTAATGGACATTTGACCAATAAAATGATAAAATTATTATTAAATCCAAAGAATGTGACAACATGTCGCTCTCTTATATCTTATAAGTGTAATAAATTTAATTTAGTGATAAACCCCATAAAACGTAGAATATAAATTGTCTCTATAAATCTAATAAAATTATCTACATCATGATAATTTATTTATGATATTTAGAGATTAAATAATTATCATTAATGATTGCATAATAGTTATGTATTAATTATTTTAGTCATTGAAATATCAAATAAATGGTTTTAAAAAATATTACAATAAATATTATATGAAATAATTAATGTTACCCACAAAATTACTAGATTAAATTGGAATTTTAGGAGTCTATTAAATATTTTGGTTCCAATATATCCTCTATGTGGATTTTATTTTAATTATAATAAATAAATACTATCAAAATCCACACTATTGTTGTTTCATAAAAATAACATATTATAAAATTGTTATAAAAACATAAAAAAATTTAAAAAATATTTATTGAAATTTATACGGTCTAATATGTCATAAAATATCCAATTATGGACAATTCAAAACACATAACTGATTATTTATAAAAATTTAAAATTTATAATATTATTATCACAAATAAAATTAAATAGATTAAATAAGGATAAATCAAGTTGATAAGGTTTAAAATAAATTCACAACATGACTAAAGTTTATTTTCTGATGATATTACAACCCAATATCATCACATATTCGTATTTGAGTAATATTTGGTGGTTTTTAAGTGGGATTTGAGTTTATTATAAATTAATATTTTAGAGGTTTTCAAAAGTGACCCTCTTTCCTTTATAAAATAGAACCTCCTCCCTCTCCTCCTCACACAACTTTGAGCATTCATGCTCGGAGAACTCCTGCCAATTTCTTTCCCCACTCCCATAGAAACATACTAGAGGTCATGGTATTCTTCAAAGACCAACTTTAGTTCCCTAATTGGAGGTTTAGAAGTGTCTCGTCAAAGAAGAGGTATTATTCTTACCGATTCATTGAAATTCATTTTGTCTTATACATCCTCTTCTTATTTTGATTCATAATAAATAAATTACATCAGCATCAATTATATATTTATATTTTATTATAAATATTAACCTACTCTATTTCACCTTCTATCCATCATATAGAAAAACGAAACCACCACGCGTGTGTATGTATGGAATATCGTCTCCACGCCGTTGTGTGATCTATTTTTCCACCACCACATTACTTGGATGTGTGTAATGGTGAAAATAATATCTGTATGTGATTATTATTACACGATACTAATTCTGAGATATTATATAATCCACTCCAATACCATACAACATTTAAGGTAATGATATCATCGCTCTAGCGTATGTACGGATTACCGACTCCACGATGTGATGAGATTCATTATCCATGTTTACCATTAAAGAATGATTATAAATATATATATAAAAATAATGATTTCATTTATGAAATCATAATTCTACTAGATTTATTTATATATATATTGTTACTCTACTTACTTCCATTCAATTCAATATGGAAATGAAAACAGCATTCATGCGCACGTACGGTATACCGTCTCCATGAATGGTGTATTTGATTTAATTTATCTATCTATTATATACATATATATCATTAATATATATTGTATATAACTCATGTATTAAATTATTTATGTAAGTATATCATGATATACGTAATAATAAAATCAATAACATCATGTCCAAACACATACGATAAAGGATGTGGTTTTACCTTTACCACTGCTTTAATGTGTAATTGTCCAATGCATAGGTAATATAAAGTCATAAGTGAATCGTATATGATATCATAAATATTATTATGGTTCTGTTACAAGTTAATAATATTTTTATACCCACTATACTAGAGTCTCAGAAACATACATAAGAAATTAGACATAAGGTAGGGTAAAATTATTCCAATCTCGTTTTTATCCGAGATTGTTTATTCGTAAGTATTTAATAGGGTTATATTTTTCATCCATGACCATAAAAAGGTTTTCAGAAAGTGATTAATAATATTCTCTGTATTTTTAAAGTTATTTTTCCCCTTTTGACTTTTAATTTGTGTTATAGATGTAATCTTTCTATTGTATACCATTCAAGGTACTTTTTGACTTTTCTTGGTAAAATTATGAGGACAATGTTTTTATTAACTTATACCACATGATCATATTTTTACGTTTTCACAACAAATTTTCATCATGAATCTTACTCTGAAATATTTCATGATTAATTTCAATAAAAACATTTTCTATTAAAATTCTGTTTCATTTTGTGAAATGATATTGATTTTTGAATAAGAAAGGATATTTTCCTCAAAATTCTTCTCATGTGTTTTATCAAAATTATTTTCCATATAAGATGACATTATTTAGCATGTATATGTTTCAATTATAATGTCCATATGATTTACATGGTTTCATTTTTTTATGATTAAATTATATCCATTTATTCTATATGGATTATTTAATGATGGGATGATGTTTATGAAACCCATTTTATTCATTGGGTTATGATTAATGATTTTTGTTTATTTTGTGGCACATGAATGAATGATTTCATTATGAGATGGGTGGGACCTATATCTCCCTCCAATGCATTGGATAAAGATTTATATCTCATTATATAAACATGGATGGAACAATAAGTGATTATGGTTCAGTAATATATGGTCAGAACAACAAGTAAACCCATTTCAGTAATGGACTTTATCTACTATGATGGTCTTGGAAACAATGCCTTGGCTACTAAGAAAATCATAACAAGTGCTTAATTGTTTGAAACAATTAAATGTTTTATTCCAATATATTTTATCATGATTAATTATCTTTTATTATATATTACTTATGTACTTCCGATATTTATGTCATTAATCATGTTTTATATTTATATTTCTACGTTCAAATGTTTATGGATTGTTTTATGTTCTCCCTGTTTACCCTTTCTAAGAATCTGAGGTCACCCTTTTTATGTTTTATTTTCCTTAGAATATAAATAATGGTTTTAGGCAAGAAAAAAAAGTGGAAGATCATTACGGGAGATAGTGAAGATCATACACCATGATTTGAAGATTATGTTACGAGTTTACAAATACACTAAACTAATACAGTCTTTGGGAATCTATTTTTATCATGTATTAAGTATTCCTCAAAATTAATGTAATGTATATGTAGGTCAAGCTTTGGGTATCTAAAATTTTACCACCAACTATGATGTGTTTATTGTTGTTTTAATAATTCCCCATAGTTATATATTATTATATTTAGGTGAATTGTTTTGTAAGATGTTTTATAACATTACTCTAATGATTGTATCTAATTAAAACTTGAGAAATTTTACATTCCATCATCCTTAATTTTTTCACATATAACGAAATAATATAATATTTCCATAAAATTACATCTTATAAATCATATATGAATTTAGTCTAAAGTATTTATTAAACTAATTCTTGATTTGAGCACATTCATGTCAGATTCATTGATAAATAACAAATAATCATTCTATATATTTATGAAGGTAATTGATAAACACAATGATTGAGGGTTTTATAAATGTTTTAGAAACCATTCATTTTTATGTGGTCAATGAAACCTTATAGAGAAAATAACATCATTATAAAAACTATTTTTTAAAACATAATGTCTAGAAAGAGTCTTCTATTAGATAATCAAGGTAAAATAAAAGATAATCATAAATGTAATGTAATGAATTAGAACCATAACCCTTCTAGTTATAGTAAATAGAAGTCCATATCTAAATAGGTATCATGTTATAATTGATGGAATATATGTCATTGATTTCCAATATGCAACAATCATAAAATAATCACAATCAAGGTTAACCTAGTAATAACTCTCCATTATAAGATACACGATATGATGATGTTATAGTTCTAAATGTTAATATGCATGATCTATCAGAAAAGTGGGTTTTATAACTTGGGTGTTACTTCCACATGTTTCCCAATAGAGTGTCCATCCTAGAGTTTATTTTAATAGAAGAGGGTGATTTTATTTTATGAGCTATTAGTAGATATATGTTCATGATAAAGGATCAGATTTTTTTTATATTAATGATCATTACATAATAAAAATTCATTATTATAGGTGGATCTCCTTCCACCAATGATTAATTTTATCATTTTATCCATAATTATAATGTTTTTATATTTGAATATGAATATGGAAAGCTTCATTAATATAATTAGAGTTTCTCCATCCAATAGTATTAATGTCCTATAAGGGTAAACCCATTCTATATAGTTGGGAACTAAATATATCATTGATGGTGACAATTATATGTTTTGGAAACGGTGTTTATTGAATATTTTTTTGTGGAGTTTTATATAATGACATTTATAAATGATATAAAACCTAATATAATTCCTTTATCTGAGGGCTATATTTTGGTTGAGTCTAAAATTGTGAGTATTTATATATTTTAATTTAAATAATTTAACAACTAGATTTTGTTCAAACTAATTTTTGGGGATTAACTAGGATATATTCCCATTGTATGTGCTCCAATTTGGACATTTTATATATTAACTTTCTTGAAAAATAATTGATCTATAGCACCAAAATAAAATTTATAATACTCTTAATATATTCCATACATAGAAATCATATATAGAAAACACTAGAGTAATAATTAATAAAATGAGAATATATAAAAGTTGTGAAGATTTGTCTTTTAAATTAAATGAATTTTATGAATTTCATAGAATTATTAGACATTGTACAATGTTTTTACTACCCAAAATACTGGTTTGGACATGATAATTAATGATACTATTTGATGTGAGAATATTGTGTTTTCTCAGGAGTTTTCCTACACAAATATATTAACGTAAAAATGTAACCATTATATTTATCGAAAATAATAGTTGTTTGTATAAATTTATTCAGTTCAAATCATTTGATGAAATTTTGGAATATTGATCTTTTTATTATCATCATTTATTTTTATTTGGTGTCATAGATGATTCCCAGATTAATATTTATTTTTTGTTACATAGTCCATATATTTTGATTTGTAATGGATACTCTAATGGTGTCATGGAATATATTTTAAGGTTAAATAATCCAAGATATTAAAAATTAAAATTAATTACTTACATCATATTCCATGAGTTAATTACTTATAATCTGGTATCTCTCACTTATAATAGTAGTGATACTTCTCAAAATATGAATTATTATATTGGACATCCAACCAGGTTTGAGGCGCCTATTAATCCACCACCACCCCATCCAAAACCTAATCCCTAAAATATGTCTAATTATAATTTTATTTAGTATATTAATACATATTAAACTTCTAATATTATGTCAAATATATCTTATAAAATGAAAAGAAACATTGGGAATATAAACATTAATAAATACATTTACATGGGGACATATTTCAACCACCAACCCCATACAATCAAAAATAAAATCACCCCCTAACCATTAGTGGGGTTCTCCAATATACCGAATAATAACCAGAAAATTACATAAACAAATTGGAAGATTATTATGACTATGGTATGAACATTAAAATATGGTATCGTATACCTTTAACATTTTCTATGATCTTATAACACTGTATCCATAATAATTTTTAAAATCCATACATGATAGTCAATTTTGACACTAGATCACTTATTTCAATGATTAAATATTGTATGAAAAAAATCATTTCCCAATGGTAACAATTCTACAATAGATAATATGATTAGTATTAAGAGAATTTTCAAAAGGAGACAATATGTCACTAGATATATGAAAATTAAATTTAATTTTCTATCACTATAAAAAAGTTATCATCAATATTTGGGAACATATTAGTTTAAAATTTATCTCTATTAATAATTTAAAAGATTAATTAAATTAATTATTTTTCTTTTTATATTTACATTCATTTTGAGATGTATGTTGTTATATATACCATTATTATTTGTGTTATTGATATGATGTTATATATGAAAAATCCTAATGTATTGATGAATGAATTTAAGTTGAACTTAGTCACCAAATTTTATAAATTTCTATATTGATTTATTAAAGATTAATTCCAATTATATATGAAAAATGATTCATTAATGTAAGATAATATATCGAATATGATAAAATAGGATGCATGAGTTTACAAAAATTCTATGGGAGACTGAGTGTTTTCCATAAATATATATTTTAATGAAATGATTATTATGTGTAAGAAAATGAAAATATCATTGTTCATAAATTCATAGATGAAAAAATTATGAAATTATAAAACATGTTAAATCAAATAATATTTTTGTAATTGGGATTTAATGTTATAAAATTATGATTTCAATTCCCAATCTTAGAATGTTTCTTGTTTTAAAAATCACAAAAAGATACTTGAATGATTTAATGAATCCTTTTAGTGTAACCATTACATTCAGTTTTACTCTATTTTTATCCCTTCATACTACAATAGATACTGATGTTTATTATATGAGTAAAATAAATAATGATATTATTTTGGGTAACATTATTCATGCAATTATTTTGATAAGACTAGTTACTATTTATGTATATTAGTTCCTTGAATAGGTTTATGAAAATTCATGGAAACCCACACTATAATTCGAATAAGTTTAATTTTAGCTATATATTATTTATATTGGCATTTTCACACTATATTATTATATTTTATAATTATAATTATTTAGTGATGTAATCTATATACTCTTCCTATGTAATAAATGTTGATAAATAAATTTACCTTATGGAATTTGTTTTTAAATCTCGTGTAGGATCCATTTCTAGAGAATGTAAAATATATTATATAGTGGACATTTCAAAACATAAGGATAAATATATAGAATTAACTCAGATTATTAATGAGTTAATTGTTATTAATTGGTTTCCTTAAAAACTATCATTATGAAATCCTGTTTTTTGTGATATCCTATATGCATTATAATTTTAAAAAAAATATAATTACCCAATATATATCCTAACACACACACAGACACAAACAAATATATATATATCTTTTATAATTCGTCATTAGTAAATTCATAGATTTTTTAATAGTATTTTTAAATAATATAGACACAATAAATAATATAAAATGTAGTTTAACTAATGTTATGACATTGTCTACGACATATCATTGTTTTAATATATTTAGAAGGGTTTAATTAAATTCCTTTTCATTTAATGAAATCATAAAATTTTAAATTTACATAAAAATACTCTATATTTTTATTTATCATTTATTCGAGATATTATTATTTTTAAAATATCCACTTTATTTTTTTACATTTCTCATATAAATGATAGTTTTGGGGTATTTATATATTTTTTTCTCGATAGTTGATCTTCTATATTTTCTAGAATATTCTCTTGAGATAGGATAATTAGAGAAACATAACAAGATTTTATCTTTATTAATATCTCCCATGGAGATCCATTTATTCTTATAGAAATATTATTATTTTTTAACCAGCTTCATTTGTTAGCCTCATATGGGCCATTCGTACATACTATACTCATTATATATGTTATTACACACCTTATCAATTTTTCTTTTTCTTACAATGATTAAGCCTCCCTTGCAGGAAAACCCATAGATATTTTTATGACTCTTATAAATTCTACCAGACACATTTACCACTCATTCCTCTTTGATAAGACCATAGACAAATTTATAGAGAATATATTTTTCACGTGTTCTTATCTCACATCTTCTATAGAGGACAATTAAAGTATATTCCTCTATATATGGAAATAGATAATATTAGTGTAGTGATAAAGTTGAGATATTATATTCAAATTTAATGTATAGTGCTATCTTTGTGCATATATAGATCATATCTTCAAATAATCATACTTTGAGGCTTCTAGGAAGGCTTACTTTTTAGAGCTATGTTGATAGGTCTGAATGATTAATGTTTTGGTTTCATCATTCTTCATCTTTTTTTTTAATTTATTTTAATATATTTTTAATATATTTATTAGTGATAATCAATTATATTTATATATATCTAGCATAATCAGATCATGTGAATAGATTTTTATTATTTCATCTACGTAGGACCGAACTGGTCTAATAAAAGTGAAATAATAATATCATTACATCAACATTATTCAATTTTCAATATTATGTTATCATGTATCCACATATCATAATACACATCTCTTTAAGTTGTATACATATAATGCTAATTCGAAATCTATTAATGTTAACGTCATTAGAAAATTGACATATGCAGTAACCCATAGTCCCTTGCATTTAGGAATATTGATCAATATTGTCCCAAATAGTAACCCATTTGGAAGGAAACTCAAATGAAAAGAATAAATAATCCCCTTATATATTTTATGATTCCACCTACTAATAGAAATCCATTAATACTAGAACCATGTGTTTTTAGTTGGATACCATGTACAGGTGGATTCCATTAACCCCACCTACACATGCACTACAATTATAGGGATATGTAATTTGAAGCTCCTTAAAATAATATTGTTCCTAGGTGGATAAACACATAATTAATTTAAGCATGATTTTACTCTCCCTAAATTTAGAAGATAAAATTATCTTCATGGTTAGTTACATATAGGAACCTAACCAAAATATGGATTCAATCTCGTTGTATCATAGCTTCCTGTAGGTAATTGAGAAACCCAATAGGGATAGTTCTATCATAAATGTGTCAGACAAAATGTTTTAAAAGAATACCTATATATTATGCTTTCTATGATCAATAAATTATATTTCCTGAAGAATATATCACATGAATGAAATAATATAATATAAATTGGGGATTGAATGGTGAGAATTTATGAAGAAATATATATTCAGGCTAATGACATAATGTTATTCTACATATCCTAGTTAATAAAAATTTCCTTATGATGTATGCGCAAACTAAGAATTCAAAAAATTAACCGGAATAGATATGATCTAAAAAATATCTCCAAAATGAACTCATGGAATAAAAATGATTTATATTCCAAAAACCCACAATGGTAAAAAATTATTATGGGTTGACTAAATAGATATATTTTTATAGGACATCTTAGGAGTTTATCATGTTTATTGTTACAGAATTAATTATCTTAGAATTTCAAATTACAAGGACTTAGCATGATTTTGAATATTGATATATTGGAATATTACAAATAGTAAATTCGTAATTTTACTTTTTTATTGACCAAAAAAAATGTTACACTGATTCAATTAGTTCTGAAATATAAATCTTATTCTTGGGTAAAATTAGTGCATCAAATTGAATTATGTGGAGAATATAAAAAATAATAATAAAATTATTTTATTTTTTAATGGTGTAGATGTTAATTTTTTAAAATTTTTGATATCACATGAATGTGAAAATATAGGTAAAAAAACAAACCAATAATGATTCTCCAATTTATTATTTACCGAAGGTGTTAATTTAATTTGATTTGTATTTGTATTATCATGTTTACATTATATTGAGAGGAATATTTAAATATTTTAATTTCTATGTTTACTGTCTGTATTTTTTCTGAAAACCTCTTTCTAATATTTTTAATCTTATTCATAAACCCTACTAAGGGTTAGAAAAAGATTCATTGAAAACCCTTAAATATTGTAGAGGATATGATAGTATGAACATGGTGGTGGTCGTGACAGATCATGTAGAAGAATCTAATCCTTTATGAAAACTACATAAATATATTAATGGATTCAATGAATGAATATGTGGATACAATATAAGATAAAAGATTCATTGATTTTCTATTGCGTTATGACTATGTTGTTATTCCATTATCCCCTTGATGTCTAGTTCATTGACCTCTTATTTCATCACCGTAAATAAAATACATGAATTCTTGATTTATCAAGTCCCTTTCAACATAAATTTTTAATTTAAATTATGATTTTTTATTTTTTTCATTGAACCCTACATTGGTTTCATGATTCCAATGATATAACCACTATTGAAGTCAGATGATCATGTGTGGTCTCCATTCTTTACTTTTATTATTCATGTATTTATTTTCTAAAAAAATTTTCTCATTCTCATCAATGTTAATTTCATTTGGCCTAGTGACATAAAAATTCCTTTAGACCAATTCTAATGTATGGTTTCTTGTGAATCCCACGAATCAATGCTTATATTTTATCTTTATGGGTAGTGATGAGATGATTGTTTTTATATTGTGATAATACTCTCTAGAAATATATATTCTTAATATTACTTGATTGGTTATGTGGGAGAGGTTGTAAAAATGGTTAAAGAATCATTGTCGATGAATATATTTTGGAAATGGTTCTCTATAACTATGATTGGATGATGGGATGATTTTATTTGATGACATGTATTGTCATATACATATAAAGCATCATGATTTTCAAAGAGATCACAATGTTGATGTATTTTCTTATACATGGATATTAGAATCATAATTCCAATGAGAGATCATCATTTCTCAACTAATATTGATTATTTATAGAGAGATTTAAATTAAATTAGTTGATGTGGTCGACATAATTAGCACAGGATGTATCACATGTTCATTAATATGGACTAATGTTTTTTATCTTGGAATAATTAATATATTGTAATACTAATTTTGTGGTACTACAATTTTTTATACTAGAATAATATCACATGGTGGTGTGGTGGGACCATACCCTATATTACCAAAGAAAACATTTTTTGACATGTATCCAAAGTACACACCTTGTGTATTTTGGAGTCCAAAAAATCATGAATAAAATTTCTTCACCTCTTGATTTGCTTTGTCTGAGACCTGTGACGCATGATATGGTTGAATAAAACACATTCTAAACATTCATGAATAAATACTAAATATGTATTCTCAAATATAAGAATCCCATAATTATTGGGATGACAGAAACCATTTCACTAAATATATTCCCAAGAACATTTAGTTTTCATTTGTGAATTTGGTGAATGATAAACTAACAAATCCAATTTCATTCTCTATATGAGGATATTATTTCAAGTAGAAGAAACTTCATAATCAATAACGATTCATAAAAACACCAAAAATTATACCCACTAACTATTTGTTAGATATACCATGTGTAATTATTTTCCTCATAACCTAGGGAAATAGAATCATTAGAAGTGGTGAGATCAGATTCTAATTAAGGTAAATTATAAATTTTCATAAATTAGTTTTCAAAAATATAATAAAATATAATTTCTGAATAACAATCAATAATATTTGTATGATTAACTCGATAATAAAGAATTATATATCCATGGATAGTAATTAAAATAAATTATATAGTTGGTTAAAAATAAGAAATTTTTTATGAAGGAAATAATTTCATAAGTCATAATCTTACCATCTAGTTAATGGAAAAAATATATCATTCATACATTTAAGGACTTATCCCTAACATGATTCAGGTCATTAAGACCATTTTCATGAAATCATGTATAAATGTGAAGTTATACTCTAAATTCATAAACATTTTTTTATAATTAGTCATACTAATGAATTTTCAGAAAATATAATTTTTACCCACAGATCACTTGTATAATAATAATTAATTCATAATATAAATGAATGAGTAAATAATACCTATTAAAGTCTTACAAAAGTCATTTGTATTTGGATAAAAAGGTAAAAAATATACCATTTCATTATAAATATAATACAAATCATAATAATACTCTTTCAATAGTCACTAAATATAGAAAATGGGAAATGAGTTGGAAAATATTTTTACCCAATTGATATATGTATAGTTATCTAGGTGAATAATACTTAATAATACTATAAATAATGTATTTTGTTAGGATGTTAATGAAAAAAGAATCATACGTATACACAAGAGAATTATAGTCAAGGAAAATTTAGTAAGAAATCATCATTTATATAGAAATTTATAATTCATAGGCCATCCAAGTAAAGAAGGTGTATAGATGAAAATTATTTTATTTCTATAGTAACAATGATATCATTGAATTATTATGGCATAAATAGAGAAATTCTTGTCAAACCATTTTTTGAATTGTACCATAGTTGAATGGATCATGTATCAAATTGTTTCATGTCCTAGGTTAAAACACTAGATATTAATGATATATGTATATATATTAGTGTATTACTCATCTAATAGTAATTCATTGATGGGTAATCGTATTGAATATAAAAAGGGAAACAACTGTGAAATTTAAAACCACTTAATGAAAAAATTAAAATTAACAAAAAAACAAACATGACACATTAAAATGTAACCTTCGAATAGGTGAAGTGAATAATTTAAAATATATATACTATTAAAAATAATATATATTAATATATCCATTAAATTAAAATATTTTTTCTTATATACAATTAGGATCATATGATAAAACATTTATAATATTTTAAAAATATGATTATTGAAAGCCCATATAGTAAAAAATTGTGATGTAAAAAAAATAATTTTATAAAATATGCAAAAAATAACATATATTAAGTAATTTAGTGGTAGAAACCAATAAATTGTCATTGTGAATCATTTTAAATAAATGAATAGAAATTGTTATACTAAAAATGCTTATAATAAAGTTCAAAATTGAGTCAAATTCTAATTGATTAAATGAAATTTATTTTTCTTTGTATTTCACAAGAAAATTCTGATAAATACACATTACTAGGACATAAATAGGCCATATAAATAAAATTTTGTATAATATAGACATGTATCAAATGAATTAACATTGTATAGAAAGATCCATTACACCCTGAGTACCCTTTTACAAGAATCCCTTGAAAGCGTGATATTGTTATCGAAATTAAATTATAAATATTAAAAGATAATTAATATATGGATATAACATATAAATATTATTTTCATTTATGAAATGGATGATTTGTGGAAAAAAATATATCAGAGGAAGAATTTTTAGTGGAAAATTGTTACCACTGATACTGACTACCAATAAAATAATTTATCCTCCTATATCACAAATATATTCATCATAGTATCTTTATTTACACCAAAATAATAACAATTTTAAATGTTAATTATTGAATATATAAAATATACATAACAATTCATGTTTCCTTTTACCTATATTCCAACATATGTTGTTTATAGTATTATCATTTTAATTTTTTTTTATAAAAATGGATCTTATATTCATTATTTATGAAAGTATCAAACTTAAAATATCTTTAA
Source organism: Viscum album (assembly GCA_963277665.1). Classification (NCBI taxonomy): domain Eukaryota; kingdom Viridiplantae; phylum Streptophyta; class Magnoliopsida; order Santalales; family Viscaceae; genus Viscum; species Viscum album. Next base: position 512,182,158 of record OY728126.1, on the reverse strand, counting down.
TGTTTCTATAATATATGTTATATGATATTAATAATCCTTTAATTTAATTCGATGTATGTTTTAGTTATAAACCATGAATTTGAAATCAATGATGATAATATTTCAGTGATTTATAATGAACAAAATTTGTTTACAAAATTAACTAGGTTAATAAACATATCACCATTATAGAAAAATAAATTTATTTACATCTTAAAATATTATTTCAAAAATAATTATCATAAAATAGCAATCTATGATATAAATTCATATCATTGTTAATATATATTGATAATCCGACCTAAACATGAATAACACTTGATAAATAGATGAATATGTGGTATATTTGTTGTAGTATTATTACAATAGAAGAATAATGAACATAATTAAATTTTATTAACAATATTTATTATATTTTAAAGTATTTAGATAAATAATTGATGGAAAACATAATATATTGTTTTAGTAATAATATTTTTATCTTAGTTGGTTTAATTATTAAATTTTAATTTATAATGATCATATATTTCAAATAACATTAATAATATCCCCAATATTTTCATTTATAAAATTAATAATAAAATAAAAATAATATTGATCCATGAAAACCATACATACGATCATATATTAATGTATGTTATGAATATAGAATGCATTGTTATATAGAGGTGATAGTCCTCAAATACGAGAAGATACTAATTTTGATTTCATTGAACCTAAGAGTTGTGTTATATGTTTAATGATTTAATAGTCATAAATGAGTAATATATGTCAAAGATACACATCATGTAAATATCATGAATCATTTTTAAATGGGAAGAACCCCTTTTCATTTCATTATAACACATTTAATCTTCTTATATATCACACATTGACTCCTCAATAAGAGCTCCCTTTTGGCCTTTACCTATGATTTGAAGATCTTTTATCATTCAACCTCTAATTATAGTAACCTCTTTCATGTCGGAAGAATATTTTTAAGTCCTATATTCAATATTCATCATTCATCGTTCTTATACCTCTCGATGATGCTATTTTGATAAATGATCTCATGGCGTATTTTTCAGGCAATTAATTTATTCATATATTTTCTTCATATCATGGAAAAACAATGTTTTGATACTAGATGAAGATATTTCTAAAAAATAAGATAGGTTCTCTATGATTTTTTCTTAAAATTATTTTTATTTAGATATTTTCAACATTGTTTTTAGCCAGTTTAACTAATTTTTTCTACTAAAATTGATATACCTTAATTATTGTTTTTATATAGTGTTCTAAATTCATACTAATGGAGATTGGGGACTCAATGTAGACCAATCATTTAGGGTTTTCTATTCATTTATAACTTCACATCCCATGATGGGAATATCTATAGAACCGTTCGGGCACATCTGGCTAAACCTCACTTAAAGTATTTATTCCATCATAATTAAAAGATATATTAAATTGTTTAAATTCCAATATATTGGAAGATATACCTTCTATTAGTTATTTATAATTTATGTTATTGATATTAGATTCATGTCTTTGACCCCTATATCATATTAATGAACGGTTAATAATAAACCAATTAAATAGTTATTAAATAAAGTAATAAATTGTTATTTTTATTTTGTACACCTTATCATGATTATTTGAAAGGTAATCTAATTATCAAATTAAATGAATAGATTTCATAATTTTTATATTTTCTTAAATTTAATAACTATATATGTATAGTATCACTATTTCATATGTAACTATTTAACTTCATAGAAATGGAAATACATGAGCCAGCCCTAGATTCTAGAGGGAATGCCTTTAGAACTCTCAGATTCCAATTTCAATTCAATTATCTGGTTTCTAAGGGAGATACCCACCATAGAATGTGGACCTTGTATGTTATCAGATTCTCAACATGATTTCATTGCATTCTTTCAAAATATATTTGAATATTTTTATTCTTTGGATATACTCCTAGGATTTAGATTGATGGAATCAGATGCATGAAGCACTAGATTCACTACATTGGGGTCAATAATGATTTACCCAATACTAATATTTATTATATCCATGAATAATTGAATGATATTTTAAATTATATTTCCTTGTGAGATCCCCTTGTATTACACTGAAATCCCTTCTTATCCAAACAACATGAATTATTACTACGAGTTGGCCAACCACATGGGTCAAGGAATCCATGGATAAACCTTTGATCCTAATAATTATTTTCATTATATATTTAAGTGTTATAAATTTTTTTAAATAATATATAAATATATTTAAATATTATTAATTAAATGATACATGTCCATACAATTACCTAGGATGAATCTGGTATGAGATATTCATTATTACTTCTTTACCAAATTATATGACCACAACCACTATATATTTTATATTAATAGATTGGAATATATGTAATTGGTGGTGGGCTACAGATATTTTATTTCACCCCATATTTTATCCATCATTGGTACCAGAAAAAATTATACAATCGCAGGTATGGACAAGGGGAAGCATCTGACCATGAACATCTGACATTATTTCTTATTTTATGATTGGATATTGGTAGCATATTATTGAGAGAGATATATGAATTAATGGATTTTTTATTCCTTATTTATTCTTTAATAAAGAATAATTTATAATAAATTAATATGACCATGAATTCCCACATTCCTATTTAAAGAGACATGACATGATATCATCATTTTATATGTAAAATTTGTAATCCATTAGATGATTGTTATCCTTTGATAGTTATGATTATCATCACCAATATTCCTTTTTATACATTATTATGCTCTATATGGTATTTTTCCATCTATTTTTATATATTTTGTGTTCCTCTTTGATCTGAGAAGTTATTCTCCCCATAAAAACATTGTAAGACCTAAATATTAGTCGGTCGCCACAGCATACGAGGAGGCACTTTTGAGGCCATGTGGTCGACTATGTTCGAGGAACAATTGAGTGGCAGCTAGATTAGGACATGATAATGCGGTATTAGATATTTCTATTCCTATATAACCACTTCGTAATTTATACGAGATTATAGTATTTTGTTTTAACATGGTCTTATGTTGTTCCTAGGCAGGGATAGGACACATATATGATGTTAATATTGTGTTTTAGAGGAATGGGTAAAAAATATATTTTTTTATTATAATAATTGATACACATCCACTATTGGGTGATACACAGGAATTGTCATAGTTAATATGAATTATGGATATTTTTCATTCCATGGTATGGCTAAGAGATTTATTACATGCATCGATATATACACATTGAATACATATACCATTCCATATAGGTTCATTTTAATACATCGATGTTCTGTTGTTCCTTTGACAATTTAGTGGGAATTGGTTTTTTTATATGCATGTGTAACGACACACTAATATGAGGAATATAAATTGGTTTTTTATATTTTTATCCCCAACATAAATAGGGTATTAAAATATTTGTTTAATTTTACATATTAAATATCCAATTTCAACCTATATAGGCTATATACCCTAGTAAAATGAGATGGGATTTGGTTGTGATCAAGTGAATACATATTCCAATTATATATTTTATGGTCCCATAGGTAATGGGATAAGTAATACATGGAGTTTATCCATTTTATTTTGCCTATTACATTCCACGATGGAATTAAATGTAGCTATATTTAATTAAATTGGTTATGATTTTAGTTATAATCTGTATGAGAAATTTTTGTCATAAATGACAAGTACATTAATGGAAACATGTTATATATATATATTCAAATGTAAACGTAAAATAAAAAACACCATATACATAATTAATGGTTTTATAGATAATGGATTGGAACGCTATAGTTTACAGAGTTTTTTCATCCATTAACTACAATAAAGGCTTCCATATAATGAAACCCCTATAAATTAGACATGGAAATTTTCGAATGCCCTATCCTTCTAATATGGTAGTCAATATAGTATACATTTGTTTTCCATCCATCCAATGACCCAAACAACTTCAATTATTATTATTATTAATAAATCCCCTTATTAAAGGACGAAGGGGGGAACCCAAATAGGAAACATGAAGATAGAAAAATCACATCCGATGGAAAAAAAGACGAGTATTAGAAGACTAGAAACATGGAGCTAACCACCATTGTAATTGAAGTAGATGATGTTTTCCACCATTGAAAAGCAGTTATGTGAGCTTATGTCACATGCCAAATCACAACCCCAATCCAACGACAGATACCATACCATCTCAAAAAACACAAATAACAAATGCTCTGCAAATATGAACTTCCATCACTAGATCCTCCTCTAGGGCCTATTCCACTTAGACATGTCTAGGTGTAATGACTTCCCAATTTCGGGGTCAAAACATTAAAACAAACCACCAAACCATTCACATTAATACTCAACCATAGTCCATCAATAACAACACCCCTTCCCAATGGATTCCAAACTATTAAACACCTCATAGATCCCACCACACTATCGATGATAGAGAAAACAGAAAATGATTAAAAATGTAATGATAGACCATCATCACCTAGGACTGAATATCCTAATACCACTCCATAGGAACATCACCAATGAGGAGATCCAGACCACTCTGAATTATAAACACTTCTTTGGTCATGGATAAGCTCATAATAGGATCCTGGCTGAATAAAACTCTTAAAACCAGATGAACGACCAAATAGAGACGTCACAAAACCATTAAAATGACCAAATCAACGAAATCAATAGAAAAAACCATGAATCACATACATAAGACCTCTAGGTAGAAAATAGTACTACCGGATACCCATCCAATGTTCCCTCCCCCCTTCGTGGTATACTGGGGCCGACGTTGATCCATGAATGAGTAGAAAAGAAATATCCTCCACTTATTAATGTTGATCCATGAATTTTGTGCTGATAAACCTCCATCCACATAGATTTGAGATTGTTGCTTGTTGAAGCCACTACCTATCAAGTGTGACCGGATAATAATGGTGATTCCTCTCCCAGGTTGATGATGCTGAGTTAGGATCCGACATTGAGATTACTCCATCCACCTAGATATGTGGTTGTCTCCTGTCGATGTTTCATCCAACCAAGAATTACCAAATTATTAAAACAAAGCCTTTTCAGAGCCGTTGAATATGAGATCCACTTCAAGGAACCCTACGGATGTCGAGGTTGAGTATGTCAACACCCGACCATCTAAGGTATTTCATAGTAGAAGAAGTAATGACATTATAGAGGAAACCCTATCCCTCATGGAAGAGAGAGTGCCACTGCACAACAGATGATACATACTTTGGTTTTCAAGCCTTATTCCTTTTGATATTATTCTAAAATTGTTTCAATCTACATCAAACCTTGTTATAAGGTGTGTGGTAGGAATTTTAGTGGTATGCAACTAATAAGTCCTCAATTAGAATTCCAGGACAGCATGGATGATAATTCGGTTAAGATGGTGGACCCTGAGCCAAAATTATTACTTCTACGAGTGTCCTATGTTTCACCCCCTAATAAACAAGAACTAGGGACCTTTGATCATATTAAAGAAGGTTTCCTATGAATGATAAATTCTATTTACGTCTCTACACGACTTTCATCTACGAAGTCATATTTGACAAAGATGTTCTAGAAACAATATCATCCTATCATTTTTGGGTATGGAATCCCATAGGCTACACACTCATTGATAAAGGTCATCTTGTATATCACTATTCATATGTGGTTTCAATCAGTTAGGATGGTATCGATTTTAACATACATGTTTTGTGATTACACAAAAAACATATAGTATATGATTACTCAAGATATTTTTCATCAAGAATGGTCTTTGAGTGATTATATACTACATTCATTGAATAAATTATCCCCTAGATGATGAGACATAACATAGATAGAATATTCATGCCCATGGAGTAGTTTGATATGTCAGTAATTGAAAATTCAGAATGTTTTATTCAGTTAAAATTATTTTTAATACTTCTAGCCATTGATGATTTATCACTAGTGATAGGACTCAAGGATGGTATAATATATTCTATTCAATAGTAGGATAGAGTCATTCTGTAATCTATATTTTATGATTTTATAAATTCTGCTCTTATCACTATCGGAAAACTGAGAGAATTTCATAGTATTGGGTACATAATCGTATTATTGTGTTGGAGATGTAGATATTACACTCATAAGAATCCTTGAGGATTATTTTAACACAACTAGAAATACATGTAACCACATTGGTATATTTTTTATATTCCATTAATTCTGGTGATAGGGTCATGTATTTCTATTTTTCCATAGAGACTCACATGAATTTCAAGCTTACGGATGTTTGGTACATCTAATCTATTTTTTAGAACCGTCAACACGATTTTATGAAACAAGTATTTTCAAAAAAATAACATTAAAGGCAATAATCATGTACAATTCATAATTTCATAAACTTGATTATCATCGTATGAGCTGACAGTGGTGTAGGTTGTGGACATGGTAGATTGATTTAGGATTATAATAATTTAGTAGTTAATACAAATTTTTATCTATTTTATATACACTTATTATCATAAAAGTGTTTTTTAGACATAATTGTATCAACCTATGAAGATTTATTCACACCATATCCAAGATTCCATTTTTTATGAGAGGAGATTATATAGATGTGGGTTGGGAAGATGACAAGGGAAATTTTCATTTTTTTATCACTATTTGGGTTGGAGATTGCTGTTGAGTGGGAAATGGGGTTTGGGATTTGGTAATTTTTTGATTATTTTATGCCATCTGAATATTTTTTTGTATTGCTTTATGTTTGACATTTGGATACAACATAACTTTTTATTACATTATTCTCCATTATTACTTTATTGGTCTCTTTTTTATTTCATAATTGTATTATATTTTTCTTCCACTGATCAAGATACATTAATACTTATTAATACATATTTATTTATGATATATTTTGCTCTATACAATGTGGTATTATCTCCCCACAATACATATCACACATCCACTGCTCATAGGTGTCAATAATAGTAATAGGAGATGTGCTTGAGGTCTCATAACAAACCCTTTTTGGCTATGTGAGATCGTGCCAGAATTGGGACATTGAATATTGGTATCCAGGGATATCATCTTTATAAAACAATTTTATTATCACGTAGAAGATTATTTACCAACAGAATAACCTAATGTACAATATTTATATAATTATCAGGAGAATATTACCATTACCCAATTAATTGGATGACTATATTGGGATCACCCATCATCAATAGCTATATAAGGCTCACTCATCATAAAAAACATTGTCAAACGAGGGTTTCTCAGTGATGAAAACATGGAAAATATCATTTAATCCAAGAAAAAATATATTTTTTTTTAATAGGGATAAATCCTTTGACATTGTATCTATTAAAATAGACCATTTGATTACCCTTTTTAAAAGAATGTAAAAAATATTCATAAATATATATAAAGAAGACTCCCTTTTAAATCCGTTGAAATAATATATATATATATAAAAAAATTAATAATTATTTTATTCGTATATAAAATTATCAATAATATAATTTAAATAATAAGTACAAGGATGAAAAGGAATTAGAAAATAAATCTTTAAATCATTAAAAAACTTCAGTTTTAAGGTGTAATGTCCTTCACCTCACCATTGAACTATCAAGTATGTTACTTAACTTTCTAATTATTGTTTATTTATTAATTATTTAAATTATCTGTAACTGTTTACATGTTTATTATTAATTTCATTTTATGTATTACTATGTTATATAAAATATCATAATGAAATAAATTATCATCATGTGTAGTTTCAATATTTAGATCAAATGTCAAAAATAAATTTTTCATTATTACTATGTTCAAAGAGTTAAATTTTCCAAAATCCCCCGAAATATAAATATTAAATAATGTTCATTTTTAATTTTTAATTATTCGTTTAAATTAATTATAAATTTTGGTCGTGAAAAATTATTCTCATTCACTTTTTGATGATGGTAGGTTGAATGTACACAGAAGTCTAATTTTAATTTTTTAAACATAAATAAGGAACAAAGATAAGTATTATATTATATTTCAATAAAAACTATTTTATAATAAATTTAATATTATTTCTTTTCATTATTTTTTAAATTACAGCAATGTCATATGGTCAAGTATAAGATTCACTTTTCCTTACGGATGTGGTGACCCACACATATGATGGAACAACATCATAATTTTTCAATGTCTATAATGATAACAAAAACGATGCTATATTATCTATTAATAATGATATATATTTCAAAAATATCTAATTAAAACTATAAATACATTATTATAACAACTTATGGTAGGTGGTTATGTAAAAAAAATTATACTCTTTTGTGATGTAATTGTCTTCCATGCACATGAATGATCATTTTGATTCCAATTTTCTGAAATAAAGAGTTGGGTACAGGTCATTTCACAAATATAAAAACATAGAATTATAAGAAATATTTTTTGTATTGTTTCCTCCATTTTTTTAATATTTTAATTAATTAGTAGAATAACTAAAATGAAAATTTTTGGTTAGAAACTACACCTCTTCAATAGAAAACCTATTTGGGTTTATACAAAATTTATTTTTTAGGATGGTTTTATAATAAAAAATGGTTTATATGATGTTGGGTTTGATGAAATGAAATGATCTAGTTATGGATGGGGTTATCTAGAGTGTTCAAAATGTAAGGGGTAATGAGGAAACTCATGTACATTTATATGTGAGGGGAGTTACCCTTATAGAACAAATTTAAAGACAAAAAAATATATATATCATAATAATGTCTAGTGGAACCATGGAACCACAAATAAAGATATATGTTTTTGTAGTCTTATAATAACTAAACGAATTAAATTATCAGAGTTTTGTTACAATTTAAGCATTATATTCTTATTAAAAACCTTAAAATCATTTCAACAATAGTAGTGATAAATTATGTTTTACCATAATAAAAAAATTATATGACAAAAAAATATCCACTCTAAAAAAGTAATGAATAAAGAATTTAATTAATTTATTAACATTAAAATTTTATTCAATTAATAAATTACTTCTAATATAATAGTAGTAATTCGCAAAAATAGTTTTTAGAAAATAATATATTTAGGAGTAAAAATTACTTTACCCAAAATCAACGAAATAAATGTGCTTTAATGATTTTTGTTAAATTATAATCAAATGAATATTTGTATACATTTATATAATGTATAAAACAAATGTAAAATTATAACCATTCTAGTAATTAAAAATACCTAAATGTGTTTTTTATTTGAATAATGAAAAAATTATCCTCCCAAAAGTTATGATTTTGTTCCAAAATACAGGAATTATGCTTTAGAATACATTATTTATCTCATAATATATATATATGGATGATAAAAATCTCATAAAATAGTATAAAGGAATGTTTTTGGATAATTCTTACCCTTACCGGATTAGTTTATCCCCTTGTAAATGAGTTTTGAAATAATAGTGGTTGAAAAAACATGTTGTTTTTTATTATAAATATTTATCATGGAATTAGTTTTAAAAATAAAATTAAATTTATTATGTATATTTCTTTTATTTAATATATTTTCTATTAATTAATTCACATTATTGGTCGAATGAAATTTACTAATATTCCTGTAAAAAATTGAGAACAATTTTTCAAAAAAAAAATTAATTTATGTAGAAAAAGGTTTTTCAACAAAATTAAATTGTAATATTTATCAATATTAATTTTATATAATTATTTAATCATAATTAACTTTATAAATTATAAAAATAATCCAAATAATAATGTTCTCAGTAATTTAAGATCTATATAGTTAAAAAAAAAATTTCCATTATTTATTAGAAAATATAACTTCTCATAAATTATAATAAAATACACTATAATATAATTCGCACATAATTAATTACTAAATTGTATTCTTTTTTTATAATAAAAGTCAACAATTATTTTTGCAATCTTTTAAATAAAACTATATGATGAGTGAAAACACAATTTGAATAAATATAACTTCTTCCCTTTTGATTGAAAAAATAAAAATTATTATTATATACAATATATTATTATAAACTATATTTAATTAATATTTATAATACATAATAATGATATTTTTTCATTCCAGTGGTTATTACATTGTTCTCCCATTTCTATATTTTTTCATTGGAATTTGATTAATTAAAAAAATATATATACTTATTTTTCGTTCATTACTTATTCAAAATCCCATGTTACTTAATCAATAATATGGTGTTACATTAAAACCATCACCATGTTAATTACCATAATTGTTAAAACCTTCTCTCTTTGGGCATAAATCATTACTATTTCTTTTTCATAAAAATGAATCTCTTCCATCTATGCAACATCATGCTACCATATATGAGATAAATCTAGAATATATTTTCATGACAACAAAACATGAAATATTTCATGATTGAATGGTAATCGTGGAGGTAAGGTCACTTGGTAAGAAATTGATCAATCAATCTCTAGGATTTCATACAATAAGATGACTAGCAAATATTACAATTTTTTTACCTAAATGCATATCATCTATCATGGGATATACTTTAAGAAAAAATGATTCGCTTTATCCAATGAATTTAATTTCCTTTGTTTCTGTATATATCTTTTATTCATATTTTAGGTTTTCCACAAATTTTTATGAATCCTATTCACATTAATAAATAAAATTCCTACAAATTATGGTTTAACCACTTTTTTTCACCAACATAATCCCAAAAATCTATAGTTTTACACTCCCTTCGTTATAATTTATAGTGAGGATTAATATTTATACATGTATGGGAAGTATTATTATATGAAAAAAATTAATAAATTAAAATCATCAAAAATTCCCTAAAAATCCATGGATCAATCCCAATGAATGTCATCCATTATCTAAATAATTTTCATAGACTTCTATCATATTGAGGATGAAAATTTATACTAAATTTTAATTCAATAGTAAATGAATTTTAAGTGAAATCCAAAAAATAGATATAATAATAGGGTCAAGGATTGATTAATTGGAGATATAAACTCTATATAATTATAATATCATTTTTAGTATTGTGGATAATGAGTATGTGAAGATATAGTTTAAAAAATGTGTAATAAAACGAAATAAATATTCTTTCAATCATTAGTAACAAAAATTTCGTTATTAAGATAAGATGTATTTGGAATTCCCACCATTTAGACTCTAGATATATTTCCCCAATCCTGGGCCATATTAGGATGTAGATAAATCAACCCTTCAATAATTTTTAACCAACATTAACCTATCAAATGGTAAAACATATCATAGTAAATTTTTATATATCTCTTTTCATTTCATATTACCCTAAATAATCCTAAAGGGCTTTGAATGTCTTATTTAATCTAGGATTAAAATGAAATAGGGAACTAAGATCTTAACTCATTAATTTTCTCCTTATCATGGATACTCAAGGCACACATAATCTCTTTCTAAATATAATTACAAATTTTCAATGAAAATTAATCTCTTAAAACATACACTACATAATAGTTTTTACCTTTTATATTAAAACACGATCCTCCATAGATATCTCAATTCATTATGAAAATGGAGATTTCAGTGAAAATTATAAAAAATTATGGAAGCTCATGCATGTAAAATTTCATTGAGAAAATTAATTATTTAGTCAACCAAAGGTTTATGCTCCAAAACTAACATGTTTAATATAGAATTATCATTCCAAATGAATGTAAAAGATACCAAGATATTCTTTCTAGAATGGTAATGAATCATATATTAATAATAATTAATGATTTCTATCCATCTTTTATGACTCATGTCTAACTCTATATGTTTGAAAACATACTTGAAACTTTTATGACCAATACATGTATAATAATATACTCTATAAAGGATGTATCTCTATTTAAAAACAAATGCAGTTACTTTAAAATAATAATTATTGTAAACTAACTCATGACAGTTTACTTCATGTGAATAATAGTCAATTTCATGATCATTATGAATCAGAACACGAGCACATCCTTTTAATGAAGCATCACTACAGATAAAAATGTCACTATTTAACTAGTGAGTGTTTAAAACTAGGTAAGATAACAACATTAATTTAATAATATAGAATTAATCATCACACTCTTGATTTTATACGAGTAAAACTCCTTTTTGAGTAAACATATTTAGTGTGGAATATGAAATAAATTGTTTTCCTAAATTATTCAAATAGCAACCTGCTAATCAAATAAATATATGAATATATGTGACATTTTGTGGTCTAATACATTATTTAAAAAAAATTTAGAATGTAAAACTGTTATTCAGATATTATAAATAATATTTCTAAGGAATGAAATTGTTTTTACCCAATATTCACCCTATCTAGATAGTAAATATACCATATATTCTTTCTTGTATTTCAAAACTATAATTTGGAATCGTTCATCATCTTCATGAGTTATTAAATATATTAATATATCTTCTATAAAATCAAAAAAATATTAATTAATTGTTAGTAGAAAAAATTAATAATGTGTTCCCTTAATACAACATGTGATTTAGATAAAAAAGTGAATAACTAAAAGCTCGTAAATATTGTATATAGTATGAAACTATTTCATCAAAATATTTTCCCCCTTCACCATACATTAATGGTACCTTTACATGAGTTCAACCTTTAAAAAAATTTACCCTCCCTATATCTACTTAATATAATCATTGATATGTCTACTTGTTCAGAACAATGATATAATTATAGAATCTATGATCAATTCAATGTCTCATTTAAACATATATATTTTTTAAATATAAAATTGTATCACACCATAGTGAGGTTCTATTGTGAATGAAATATTTAACAAGAAATTCCTTCAATAAATTCTCAGTTCAAAAAGTTCTACTTTTTCACATTAATAAGGGTTTATAAAATTTTTTTATAATCATCAAATAATTCAATAATATACTTAACTTATTGATCGTGTAAAATATTAGATAACTCATAAAGAAATAAATCCCTATATTCATTCACTATAGGGACACCCCAAATACGAAAATCCTCCATTTTTTCCAGTAATATATGAAATATAAAATTTACTTATATATACTTTGACTTCCTCATATAACTTATATGTTATCAATTGATTAAATTATTTATAATATAGAAATTTAATTTCATTCAATAAAAATATTCTTTATCTATATATTTATTCTAATCATGATAAACTGCTAACCAATGAATACATAGATTGTCTATAATTTCTGAATGGGACTAAAAAACATGGTTCATGGGTAATACCTTCCAACATAAAAAATAAAAGGATTCATATATTTTTATTGATAATTCATTAATGAGTTTTGACAAATAAATCCTACATTATTTAATGAGTTGTTCATTCAAATTTATTTTTTAATTTTTTTGAAATAAAAATTTGTTTATATCAATAATAAAACAATACATGAACATAATATTAATAAAAATAAAATAACTAACACCACATCATTAGATAGTTATACATATACGAAAGTTTTCGTAAAAAAATAAACCTCACCATTTTCCCTCTAATGTGTATTATTTATATAATTCATTCAAATATTTAAAAATCTACTCTCATAAAAAACAATATAATTATAATTTAATTATCTATCCATATGATTTTCATTTTTCTATGATTATTTTATTTTTAATCACATCCCAAATTTCCCAAAATTTCATATCACATTAACATAAAATATTTTACAATAATATTTATAGGGATATCGTTAAAATACCAATCATAATTATGAAACATTATAGTCTTACCGATATATTTCACTATCAGATGCCTCCCCATTTCCTTCCATTGGTACATTTTCTTCTACTTGTGGTAAAAGAATTCATGATCACTAAAAAATCGATTTCTACCATCTATAATATATGAACATGTTTTTCATAACATTCAAATTCATGGAATGTTAATTACTTTCAATTCCATGGATTCAATCCTTAGTAAAATTGACAAATTTTACTATGAATATGACTAATAAAATTTGGCATGTTCCTTTCTAATCAAGGTATTTTATAAACATGGAAAAAAATCTTCCACTTTATAGAAAAATTTCACAATTTTTTCCATACTATGTGGAAGAACCATTGGAAAATATTTCTCTAGTTATCCCATTCAAATTAATTAATCTATTATCAGTATCTAATGTTTTTTTGGAATTAACAATGATTAATAGACATCAAATTAAAAATAATGAATATAAAAAGTTTCCTTTTGATTTTACCAACAACCCATGACATCCAATATATTTTCCATAGAATTAGTCCATCCCTTGTGCACTACAGGGTAAGATGATCCACATAAAGCTAGAGGGTATTGTTTCATAGAATGATAACCTATAGAATGGATTCTCTATGATTAATGTGGTTTTTATCTCACATAGATAAAACCTCAATTTATAGATTTGTAAAAAACTAGTTATAGTAAAAATATAGTCTATTATAAATCCAAATAATATGCATTATTTATATAAATGGATAGCAGCCAAGTGGTTCCTTGATACATTAACGTCCTAATTTCATTTCTGTAAATCTTTTATTAGTTATTATCATTTAGATGAAGATACATGGATATTGAAAAATGATATATCATTATAACTATAAATCATAATCCATTAAGGGTACTTAGATTTATTTTATTATACTCTATAATTATTTATACAATTTACATAAATCAATGTATGTGGATTTTAACCTTATTCTATAAATAATAACATTTTTAAATAATATTTTCTTTTATTACATTTATTAATATATTTTGTGGTATATAGTTTTACTGAATGATTTTATCATTATTTACTAAAATCCCATATATTACATGTTGGACACTTCCTCTTATTTTATATTTTGCAACAATATACGACATTTTAAATAATAAAAATTTTCTTTTCCGGAAATTCGTTGAAATTTTGATCATGACTTCATCATTGTTCATTCCCATATTTAAAAAATATAACAACATTTGGAAACCTTATATGAGAATAAATAGATCATTATGAGATGTAATAATATAAAAAAATCCATTAATCCATTTTAAAACAAAAATATATTGAAATATATTTCCCTATTAAAATAATCAACATTGTTATCAAATAACCCATTTCCTAGACATTAAATCAGGGTTATGACCCACCGTTTTTTATAATACACCTTATAAATAAATTTAAAGAAAAATAATAAATATTAGTGTTTTAGAGAAATAATGAGAACCCATGGAAGTTGTTTTCATAAAAAAAGTTATTTTAACCTAATAAAAAATTATAATTACTATGAAAGAAATTATCATAATTTTACCATTTGAATTCAAATGACTACCTTTAAAAATAATTAGATAATATGTAAATATTCATGTTTGTTACTTAGGATGACATAATTGTAAAACACTTATTGTTCCCCATACAAAAACCATAAATGGTGAAGTAACATTTTGTTCAACTTCAAAATAATTATCAATAAGACATAATCATTAAAAATTGAATTAGAATGATTTATCTGGCTCATCCACCATTATTATCTATATTAGGATTAACTTAGATCATTAAAAATTGTAATATACCATAACCTGAATTGAACACATGAAATATTCTATTTCCATCATCCAAATTGTTAATATATTCTTATAATCCCACATGTAAATCATATTCAAATATAGATATATATAATTACATTGAAAACCATATTTCAATACAAAAATACCAAGAAAAAATGGTATTTGTGGATTTTTAATAATACATAAGAAATTTTATAGGAATACAATTATTATTGAATTATTGATATCATGGTAAAATCCATTCATGTGCTATTCATAAAAATAAAATATTCATTTTTCCAATTATAAATAATTTTAAACTGATTCTTATAAAATAATAAAAAATATTACATTACAATTATGGAGATTATAAGTAAAACTTATGCTGGAATGACGATATACATTTTTTAGGGCATAAGGTAAATAAATTAAGCATAATTTTACCTATATATAATTAATATTATATCATAAATATCATATTATTACATTAAATAATCATATATATAATATATATGTGATTTAATCCTAGAAAATGAATCACATCTCTTCATAGAGGAGGCAATCCACACAAACACACTAACGAAGTTATCATTTTTCGACGGATGGAATGGTAACAAATTCAGTGATATATAATATTTAAAATATTATAATGGGATCATAATTATCACATATACACATCAAATTCAATATTATACCAATTCATTGGAGGTAGGGATGAAAAATGAATTACTTTGTCCCATGAGGTTGTTGTCCACTATACACAAGAATGATGGTTTTTTCATTTCATGGAAAAAGAATATGTAAATATGACATTAAATTTGATTTTAAAACATAATTATATTTCATTAACCAGATTTATTTTTTCATTATTCTACAATAACATTAATAGGATGTAGAAGATGAAATAAAAAGAAACTAATCTATTAAGAACAATAAATATTCATCAAAAAACCATATTGGTTTTATACATATACCATTATTAGGTGTCTTGTATGATCAGTCTAGGACTACTAGGATACAGAAATGGATATAGGGAAAATATTTTTTTATGTATCCTTTAAGATTTAGTTGTAAAAAGGTTTGATGAAGATAAGAGAGGGGGTTCCCTTTTGTATGTGTGGGTTGAGTTACTATTAGAATTACACAATTATTACAAATATATATATATATATATATATATATATATATATAATATCCAGAGGTCTTAAAGAACCACATATTATAATATAGTTTCTGATCATTTCGATCTGACTCAATCAATCTCATTTATACATGTGTTGGTAACATTTTTAGCCTTATCCACAAGTTAAAATAGCTCAATCTCATTTTATCCCTCAACATTATGACATAATTTCTTATGATTGTATTTTAATAATATGTCAAAAAGTAATGTGGTCTTCTAAAAAAATTAAACAAGAAAATTTTAATTTTTTTATCAATTTTATCAGGTCCATATTATTCCTTTGGAAGATATTATATTTAATATGCCTCCCAATAAGGCATGAAATATTGTTTTTTAGAAAATACGTGGTTTATAAGGCTAAATATTTTACCTTGAATTAATCTAAGAATTATATGCCCTGATGTTTTAGTAATATAATAATATAAGGAATGCTTTAGATTTTTTTATCAAACCATAAATAAGTTTAATATTCCATAAATAGGTTAAATAAAATGAACGAAAAATATTTTTTAAATTAAAAAAAATATTTTTATCATAAAAAAGTAATCCTCTTTTAATAATATTAAAAATTATTCCTTAAAATAAATTTGTCCTCTATTAATATATATTTGGTTCAACAAAACTCTTATAATTGCATAATTTAATGTTTTGAGGTTATTATAACCGTGATCTCATTAGTTTAACACCCCAGAAACACTATTTTAACCACAATAATTGTAATAGACTTTTATTATTTTTATTATTAAATATGGATAAAAAATTATTTTCACGTATTACAGCATATTAATAATGAATATTAAAAATATAAGAAACATTTAATGAAGTTCAATTTGTATAATTCATATGATTAAATTAAAAAATAAACCTTTAAAAAAAGAAAAAAATACCAAAAAATTTCTTATTATGTATACAAATGTAGTTTTAATAAATTCAATTATAAAATTTATTATAAAAAATTTTTGAATTATTTTTAATCAAAAAGAACTTTTGAAATTTAAAAATTCAAAAATAGATTTACCGTATGTAAACTCGTGAAAAAAAGAGAGTTTTCATTTAAAATACTTATTTTTAAAATTTATTTGAAAAATAATACTATTAAGAAAAATATTAAAAATTTTACATAAGAATATTTAAATATGATTAATTAAAAAAGAAAATAAATTTTTAAAATTAAAATTATGTAATTTATGAATAGGTCTTTTAAAAAGAACTATAAAATTAATGAAACCTAAATTTGGTTAAAAATAATGTTATTTCATTTAAAATAACACATACCAAATATTATTACATTTAATATAACATTAAAAAAAATATTTAATGAATGTTAATAGGATATTAAAATTTAATATATTTCATTCCAAAGGTTGTTATAGTTTTTTCCTTGGTAGTCTTGTAATCTTTTATTGATGTTCCAACAAACACATTGAACATAGTTTCAAAATCATCCACAATTATTTTATGTGATCTCATCTCACTATTGTTAATAATATCATTTTTGAAATGATTATAATTCGAAAAATATATCTTCTAATAGATTTTCTTAAGATTCTATTTCTCATTCATCGGTTGTGTAATTTTTAAAATGCATCAATCCATATTTTGTGATAACTAATTCCAAATTCCTACAATTTTTAAAATTTTAAACATTTATTTATTAATTACATTAGTGTTTAATATGGTAAATGATGTTCACATCACTATAAGATTAATTACTAGATGGTGAATCATTATAATTTGTTTTGATCATTATATTATCCATTCTAATAGAAATTGTTTTCCTATTATTCATCAACTTCTCTTTCTATGACATCTTATCTTTTTCTTATATCATGGGATCATAATTTTTTTATAAAAAAAATATGATTAATGAATTGAAATTTTCATTACTATTATATGACACATAATTATTTTTTGATTTAAAAATAAAATATTTTCTCATATTTCTCTTTAATATAGCAAATATTATTTTATTTCATTTATTCTTCATCAACTTCAGCATCTGAGTCACTTCATTCATCTTCTATTAAATTATTCATGAACCCCCTTTTAATATACCTCTCAAAAGAACATTTTCATAATAATTATTCCTAAAAAAGTTTTATTATTATTATTTTATATTCGATGATATTATTTTTATTTTGATCTATAGAATGCTCAAGTAAATCATTGAGAGGATATGCTTCTATATTAGCATCTTTAACATCCATTAAATTATATAGAATGTAATGTAATATCATATTAATCAAACTATGATATTTATTTCCATAAATGGTTGGAACACTATGAATTTACTAAACATTTCCATTCTCAGTCATAATATGATAGAAAGATCTCTTATAGGTAATCATGTTATGATACCACTTGTAGTTTCCATATTTCTATGAGATCACTGGTATTGGGTGGGGTATATTATTAATTTAATTAATTTAAAAAAAATTGAACCAATACTATGATATTATTTAGATTTTATTCACTTTGTTAAATCCTACAACCTCAACATATATGATAAAAAAAATATAAAGAAATATCAAAACATGATATTTATATGTTTTAACAATAATGTGAGAACATAAAAATTTTCATGTAAGTTAAAAACCACAACCTAAATTCTTCTTCTAACATTAATTAGATTAAAAATGAACTTGTTGAAATTGGCTACACACTATATTAATTATTCCTATAATTAACCCAAGTTTACCCTAACCATCAGTCAACTGTTATACTGAATGTTTTCACAACACCAGTTATTCTTATTTTCTCTTATTCCTCATTGAATGATTATACCCCCACCCCAATGATGAGGATCTTCATGAAAATGTTACTCCCCCCATATAAAATTTTTACTTTCATTATTTTTTATCATATATAGATTTGTATATTTCATCTTATAAGATTCCTTGCAATGATTTTTTGATCAACTTCTCATGTGTACAAATAATTCAAGATCATTAAGAACTCATTGAAAATATTTCTCATCATAAAATTTCCTATAAATCATGAATGGACTATATAAAATATAATCTAACTCAGAATATTCTATATAGTTAAAAAAATTTGGTATGATCATCTTATTCTCCTAAAACTAGTGAGCTATACGTGATTTACCACCATCATTTATCCATATTATAGTGCACTACATTTGATGATACCTATATTGTAAAAATCAATCTAATGATAACCTATCTAATTTCTCTTGTTCTTACTCTCCTCATTATTCTATTACATGTTCTTTCTAGCACATCACTTTTTATACAATTAGAATCATTGTCAGAACTCAAATCCTCCTCTCTCATAAGATCATCACTTTTACTACTTTTTCATTAGTAGAAAAATATTATTCTAAAAGGTAATAAATAAATTTATTTATGTAATGATGTACCACAAATTAAGTATTATTTTTGGGGTAACATTTCAATTTGACACTATATTCAAACTTCATTTAAATTCAATTAATGCTTCTAAAAAATGAGTGTCAAAAATACTTATCAATGTTTTATTAAATAATATCCTCAATTATATATATAAAATAACTTCTATGTCATATATATTTATTATTTTACAAATAATGTATCACCATAAAAGAAATGGTTGACGTCACAATGTTTACTATGTTCTAATCATCTCTCTCTGTTGTAAAAATATTGACATTGCTCTATCATATATCCCTTCATAGTAACACATGTGCCTAATTGAATTTTTCTGGTAGAACATTTTCTTTCCCTATTAAATGGAAAAAAATATTCTTTGTATGATAAACATATATCAAGTTCAATATTATTAGTTAGAATATATAAAACGATCTCCACATATCTCTAACTGATGACCTCATAAATATCAATCAGATAACAACTTATTTCATTATGTCTGGTACAATGTCATATTTCAATTTACTATTATATTCATTCAGAGGATATCATCGATTGTTTTCCATCTTAGATATCACTTATTATTAATACTCTTCTTGTGTTAGAATTATATTTCATTAAATATGGTACAATAATAATTCTCTATCTTGATGATAGTTCTTTAATAATATTATTGTGTGTATGATCATAATAAATTTTGGTTTTAAATATTATATGATTCGAATACCATCAGTATAGATTAAATATTATATATTAAATGTAACATGTTCAATCTATAAATTCATATTCATATCATATCATTTGTTTAATATATCTTGTATTATCAATTTGATCCATCAAACAACACCCATTACTAATAATCATGTTTGTACAACTTCATCCATTGAAAATGCTAAGATATAATCATGAATATATTCATTATGTTTATAAAATTTATGATAATAGTAGGATTTTATATGTTATTTATTTTTATCTAAACATAGTGACATATATTGTATCATAATAATCCAAAATCAATTTTTAAACACACAAATTTTAATATTAATAATCAGTTAAATGAAATCAACTTTGGAATAATTATATGATTGCCCATGTAGGGTCTTTTTAGATTCTTATTAAGTAATTTTATACTCACCAATGAATAGGTTATGGTCTCACATGTATCATATCAATGCATATGATATATAGGTTAATGGTATATTTGAGAGAGTTTGGTTGACACAACCTATAAAAGGATCTACATGGAGTCTTATGTCAATACAGCATTGGTATAACAATATTTATAAATAAGGTTATGATACAAAGAGATTTTCATTTTTTTCACCAACTTATGATGATTTCCATTTCACCTTGGCATGTTTATATTTTTCCTTATAAATATATGGCATGCATATGGCCACAATAAATTCTATTTTATTCACACTAGTCATCTTTTTGAACTGATTAGATGTCCCATGAATGTGTTAAATTTGGTATTATTAATTATTTTTAATATCATGTTGATGTTTTCTAGTACCTTAGTAATTGGTGATATGATTATGTTAAATGTTATTACAGGAAAAGGTCTCAAATTTGATTAATATTCTACCCCACTACAATTGACTAGCCCTAGGCATATTGGAGGCAGGAATGTGTTATAACTTTTTTATTTTCATAGCTAGGGTGGGTCATCTATTTGTCATATTTTGACATACGTTGATAGAAATCTAGTATTTTATCCAAAAAACATTATCCCGACATGTCATATGGATTCCCATATTCAATAAAATACCTCCAAGAAAATAAATGTTTTTATTTCAGAAGTTATTTTTACAAAATATTTCATCCCCATATAGACAATCAATCTTTTATTTCATACAATGATCTTAAGAATATCGAACAACATAATCAATTTATAAGATAAATACTATACGAAACACTTATAAATAATATCCCTAGTTTTTATATTACTATCATTCATATAAATTACCGAGATGTAGTTAACCTCCATCAAATTCCATATCAATAACCCTATAAGTGAAAAAGGTGTCTTGAATACCATAATTACAATGATCTTAATTATCCATAGGTAAGCACACCATCATCCAATAAGCCTTATTGATCATATGGTCAGATAGAGTGTCCCAATGGAATAAAAAAAGTGTCTCTAATTATAACATCACACCATTTGTAACAAAAATATTTATTAAATATATATATATATAGGGATTAATTAAACATTTCTCTAAGTAAAAAGTTTTTAACATTTAATTTTATTAATATTTTTTATATTCCTATTTTAATATGTCCCATTGTTCATGGATATATCAAAATGTATTATCTGAATGCACATCTGATTGATATGAGAAAACATGTTCTTGAAATGGATAGATTTCATATCAAAGCAGAATAATGTTTCACTTTGGTTAACAATGTAATCGAAATACATGGAATGACAATTAAAATGCACTATTAAATAATATATAACATACCATTTTAGTCACTATAAAAGTAAAATAATATATATTAGCATGAAAATGAACTATTTTTTCTATTAAAGAATACTTACTTGACATAAAAAAAGTGAGAGATCAAATGCCTATAGAACAATCTGTGGTACCTATCTAGATATCAACAGATATTTTGGATTCATAGACCAACAGTTTCAAACAAATGATAGGTTTAAAAAAGAGATATTTCAAGCCCAACATTTCAGTTCACCTCAATTGTAATTCCTCGAGCGTAGAAGCCCAGAGTCGGATAATTTTTATGTTTCATTGGCATGATCATAAAAGATCATGACTCAAAAGACCGATTAGTTTAGTAGCCATATAAGTATTAGATACATTCATAATGTTTAAATTACATCATAAAATGTAAAACTACGACAACATTTTCACCATAGTCAACAATGAGATCCCATACAATATCGCTAGAGGTTAGTCATAATATACTTCTTTGCATCCTGGGAAAATAAAACATAGAAAGGGGTGAGCTCAGATGCTCATTAAGGATAATATTATAGCAGAAAATTTCATAAATAAGCGAAATCATTTAAGGAAAAGTATAATACTACAAAAAAACCCTTATAATCATGATCTTTAGCATAATATGGCAAAGATAAAATCAAATAATGGCATTTACTTATTCACATGTATATTCTACTATTCTAATGATCACATGAAATATCAATAACTACTTTCATAATGATGTAAGGCATAATTCCACACTATCATAACCACATATTCATGGCCTTGTGTCAAGACAAAAAATAAGATTATGTCATGGCCTTATTCCAAGAGACGAGTTTTTCTAATGATACATACCGATGCATCAAGGAGCTATAGTGGGCTTAACCCATTACTTACTAAGTCCAATGTAATACCCATATGAAAAGTCTGAAACATAACATAAAAATTCGTATCAAAAATAACATAAGAAATTTCAATACATTATCCACAAACCATGAATGGTATAAAATGTATATTATTGAATCAAAGTGTCCCATACCATATTGAAAATAATCATCAAAACTATTAGAGAGAAATATCCCAGTTTTTCTTGAAAACATTTAAAAGTCACACAATTTGTCAATAATCCTTTAAAAATATATTTTTGAATCAAAGTCCTCCATTCCATCTTGAAATATTTAAAATTAATTTTATTTTTAAAAAATTAATGTCCGTATAAATAAATCCTTAAAAAATTTAAAACATGGACATTAATGACAAATATTTAGAATAATAAAACATTAAAACATTTAAAATGAAATTTTTGATAGAGTTCCTAAACAAAATAGGTACACTTTAATAAAAATAATTGAGGTAATAAAAACATTATAATATCATGAGAATAAATGGATTCATGATATATTATTTCAAGGTAAATTATATAGACCATATATAAGTGATTTTGTGTATGACAACCAATAAGTATCAAAGGAATGTTAATTGAGAATAAATCTCTTATAATGACCATATCCATAGGTTAAGGATAAATAAATGAAAAAATTATGTGTGACCAATATAAACACACTCAATTTGATTGGATATTCAGTTTAAATCAATCAGTTGACATTCACACATATTCTTGTAAAATCAACAACAGTGAATTGGATATTTAACTCAACAATTGGGGATAGTGTTAAAACTACTCTTATCAAGTTCCTATCGATGACTTGAAAATTTATAAATGGAGTGATTATGTGTATAAAAAGTATATCCACGGAAAGGTTAATAGGAATTATGACATTATAAAATGAATAGTTGTTCCACACATAATCTTGGAGTAAAATATTCCATGATGTATGCGTAAATCCGAATGAGTGGAAATTGAATATTTTAATTCCATTGCCAAATAGGTAACTTATGAAAAATACATCCCATGAAACATGGATCATAAATGATGATGTAAATATCCATAAATTAATGTTTATTAAAAAATAAATATAATCATGGGCATTACACACACCACATGCAATAAATAACTGGTGAACATTGGAAATATCACGGAATTAAAAGTGAGATAAGAAACCTCTTACCTTGTTGTAATCAATCAAGTCATATGACCAAAATATTAAAATCACTAAATGAATAACATAATACCATGAATACAAATAGATTAATGATAATATATATCAATGGAATAATATATTACACCACATGCAATAAATAAGTGGTGAACAAAATGAAATCATACCGAATCAAAAGTGAGATAAGAAATCACCTTACCTTGTTGTAATAAATTGAGTCGTATGACTAAAATATAATAACCAAAAAACGAATCACACAGTACCATGAATATAAATAGAATCATTATAATATATATCAATGACAATATACATTACACACCATGCAATAAATAAGTGATGAACAATGGAAATCTCACAGAATTAAAAGTGAGATAAGAAATCCACATACATTGTACATTTTACTTGTTCGAGGGTAGTTTAACCTATTGTATAATGGTGAAATAATTTTTATTGAATTATACATTAATATGATATTATATATGATCTTTTAACATTGATTTGTTAATAATATCTTAGTATTATCGTTGTCTCCGGTGTTAACAGATTCATTTTACTTTATATTCATTGTTATGTGAGACATATTTGTTATAAATGGGATGTATATTATTCATATACAGAATGATATAATGTCGCTATATATTGTTTTTAATCATCAAATAAAATTTAGTCTTGAATAGATATGATGGGGAATGAATCTCATTGCGTTCGTGGAGAAGGTGATGCGTACGTATACACAAGCGATAATATCACTCTCTTGATATTAAAATAATATATAATTGGATTTTATATCATATATAAAGAATCATTATCATGTTATATTTATTATTTTCAAGAAATACACATAATAATTTAACCCATCCAAATAATAAAGTATAGAATAACAATTACACCACAACATGGAGACGGTAATCTGTACGTACACATGCATGGTGACATGTCATTAAAATGATGGATTGAATAATGAATATGGAGGTACCAAATTTATAATAACAATATAGTATATTGATGATACTGGAGTTTTTATTTTATAATGGAAATAACAAAAAAAGAAGAAGTGGAAGAAGAAAAAGAACTTGAAAGAGGGTGGTGAAATTATTACCTCTTCTTCAGGTTCCTCCGTTTGATTTGATCAAAAGGGATCCAAAAGTTGAATTTCTTACCAACGTAGGGCCTATAGGATGAACTGAGGGAAGTTTAGAAGATACTTGGGTAGGTCTTGGCTGATCCAAAAGGGTTTGAAGGTTTGAATTAGTGAGTAGGGGGAGTGCCCTTTTATAAGAGGGGTGATGGGCACCATAGGAAAATCTAGAAATATTATTTTATAATAAATTAATATTCGGTTTCTAATTGATCCAAAGTTGATTACTTAAATCCTAATGTGGGGACTGGTCAAAAACCACTCAACCAATAGGTTTTGGACAGGTCTGGTCACTATATTAACTATATCTTTTAGATTTTACTCTTAGATAAATGGTTTGACATTTACCATGTCTCTTTGTATATTTATATTATATAGTTAATAAACATACTATATATACTTCCAAGAGACACCCAAGTGGTCCATTAATGATATAAATATCATTATATAAGTCCTCTGGTCGAAACCATGATATTCAGTAATAGAATATCATTTAATAATATAATATTTGTTTTAAATACTAAATTATGTCAATTTTGACACTATTAAAGAATTGATTTTTTTAAAATCTTAAAAACTTTATTAATTCTAACCAAATTCATTTAAAAAATTATAACATGTCCTATTTTCCAATAAAAATCGTGGATGTTATAAAAACATTCAAATTATATTTATTTTAACATTTATGATACTAATTATTTCATTCTTTCATTAATAAAGAAAATACTGCATCATTATTGTGTCATAATTAAATTTAATTATTAAATGCCAAAAAATTATAAATAAAATACAATTATGTAGGAAATATTTTTAGCTTTTAATGACTATTTATAGTCTAAAATATAAAATATATAATCCTATGTAAAAATATTTTTTCTAAAAGATATATGCTTATGTTATTTTAGTATTTACATTAACTTAATTAATATAATGTATCATTATTACTTACAAGGGGATCAATGGGGTCCCAAAATCAACACAATGATGCCCATGGTTGTACATGTAACAGCCAATAGGGTTAAGAAACCTTTGTGGCTAATTTTATATTATTATAATATTATTTTATTACCCTTATTTACCAGATTTACCCTTTAATCATGGTAAATAAATTATTTACCGAAATAATTATTCAAAATGTCTAAAAAAGATAACTATTTGCACAATTTGGACCTCATGAATCTAAATATGGAATTAATTTCTCTAAATTAAAATCACAGATGTGGCAATAATTAATTTAAAATTATTTCTCATTGTTAAAACAAAAAGCGTTTTTTAAGAAATAATAACTATCAAAGGATTGACACTTGTTTATGTCAAGTTTAAATGTGAAATTAAATCCAATTTCCAATATTGGATTAAATAGTAGAAATATATTCTAATTATACTTTAATACCTCTGAATAGTATAATTTATAACTATATATTATTTGGATTAAAAAAGTTTTTTTCAATTAATGTTTATTATTTTTCACTATTCATCAAAATTTGAATGTTTTCTAGAAAATATCAACAATTCACCCTTGGATAATTTCAATATTCGGAATAATAAAATGATTTTCATTTTGAAAGATATAATTTATAAAATTTCAAAAATTATGTATTACTATTCATAACATCTAGTTTGATTTGTTGTGGTGTGTGTTAGAACTCGAAGTTGCGTACAATACACGCTACTGTCTTATTCAAAGGGAAGCGTTCCATGGAAGTTTGGGGTGTTAATTCTCTCCACCTTCAAATAATTTAATATTAATTTTTTTAAATTGTGCTTGGGAATATATTGGAAATTCCCACAACAGAAAATGAGTCAATAAATCCATCACTTTAAAAGAAAGAAAGAGAAGTACAATGGTCACCCAAGATAACCCATACTAGGATTCCATGTAGGAAAACATGGATATTGATGATAAACTAAGTGTAATGTTCTGATGGAGAGGGACAAAAAACATGATAAGGAGAAAGTTAACAACAAGAAAATGTCAAACTTGTGATGGGACATATGGTAATTAGTCTCCCAGTACAAAAAGTAAACAGACAACATATTTTTATTTTAATTTACATTACATAAAGTTGAGGAATTAATTTATGATATTGAATAAGAACATAAAGAGATATAATTAATTTTTATGTAATGTTTCATTCTTTAATAAATTTCTACCACTATGTAATTTTCTTTAAACTATTAGTATTTTATAAGACATGGTCACACATGAAGAGCTAGAATAAACTTTTATAGAATCACATGATCCATGAAAAATAAACTATATATTTACCTTGCCTTTAGAGATTAATCAATACAAAAATAGTTAGTATAAGGCATGATGATCCCCAAAAAAGACATTCCATTAGAGAAAGAGACACAAATCGTAATTTCTAAAACTAAACCAACAATGCCCCAAAGACAAATAAATACCATTCAATAAACTATTTTCCTTAAAATCATTCAATATAATCCAAACTTATATTGAAACCCAAAACATAGAAGAATTTGGTTATGTAGTCTTACACGTTAAATTGTATCTCTGAATGACATCAACTACTCTTAAAGTCACTTACTTAAAATTAATTAACCTAATCACATATTCTCTATTATTAGTTAATCATTTTCATAAATAATTCAAATCACTATAAATCCACAAAAAAATATAGTTAAAAATCTAAAATTACACGTCAAATTAAATCCCATAGTATTCTATTTTCCTTGGGCATATAGTGCTCCCAACAAAGCGAACATCTTCAAAAATATAATTTATCACTTAAACACTAAATCATTTTCCAATACTATGGATATTCATTTGATAAGACATGAGATCCTAAAAAAACTTATTATTGATAAATAAAATCATTTAACTAAAAATAATTAGTCACACTAACCAGGGATTTCACATAGTCCAGTGGTAGGCGATAAATCCCAATCGCACATTGGTTGTGGGTTCGATTCCCACAGTTTTTTTTCGACGCGATTGGTTGTCACACGGTCTGCGTGTTATCCTTTTTCAAAAACTATATTTTATAACATTACCCGAATGTGATAAATTCCTAAAAATAACCATTACATAATTTAACCACAAATGATATCTCATGCCTTGCATTTTCATCACAAAATATAAAAACATGTAATTGCCTCAAACACAACGATCATATAAAACCAAATAGTTATTTACAACTATATCCACAAGAGAAAATATATGTCTTCCTCAAAAAACATTTTAAAATGAAAAACTGCTGGGATACAAATAAAAGTGAATATTATTTCAATGTATTCCCATAAACAATGAGATCTAGTACTTTTACGAATTTCTCCAACCATTTATTTCTACATAGATTCTTCTTTGACCAAGAAAATATCCTATAGAATATGGCATTCACTCGGGTAATGGTCAGGTCCCCTAAATTTACGGCAAATGACTATAAATGGATTCCTGGGACCTTTTTTTTTCTTCCATAGTAATATTCATTTTTTCTAAAGAAATAATCTCTTTATGTCCTTATTTCCCACACATAAATCATTTCTTTGTTCCATTGAGACACTTTAGAAGGTGTCTCCTTCCACGTTTCATGCATGATGGAAATTGAGGATTCTTTTCTCCATGGTCTCCACTGCTGGAGTTCTTATAATTCATCACATTTCATTTATTTTTTGAGTCTATGAGTTGGTTAATATATATCTTATTGATCATATTTTTGGAAAACTGATTTGGAATGAACACAATATCTTTTACGCCTATCAAAATACCTTTTTTTCCCATTTCCACCACCATTCCCACCTTGTACACCATTCTCAATTTTACTATGACTTCATTTGAATCCATCCATTGAATAAAACCATAAAGCATTGTGTGAGTAACAGTAGTCATAAAAGAATTTAGAGAATATCATGAAACCATATTCTCAATTTAAAGAACCTTAGGATTAACCAAGGTCGTTTATTTTCATCTTATATTAAAATACATCAAATCAGTTTGTAATGAAAATGTAAATTATCCTCAGAATATCCCCTGAGAGTGTCGTAACCAAGAGTGCATCAAAGCCCGTTGTCGTGCACTAGTTCTTGTTTGAGTCTAGCCCAATGTGTTGTTTTCAGGTTTTACCCCTAGGTAAATTTATGTCAGATCCGCCTCTACCGGCCTGTATCCAGATATGAATGTATTGCTTGAATTAGTCACAAAATTTCAACAATACCAAAATTATGGGAAGTTATTCTATACTAATATTCAATATATATCTTAGGGCTATGTTCTCTAATAAGATTTTATCTAAATTTAGCTTCAAATTTTTGTACTAAATTTCCTCTGATACCAACTATAACGCCCCTAACCCAGAAGCCCAGAGTCGGTGCATTATTACGTATCATTGGAATGATCATAAAAGATCAATTCCTGAAATACTGATTAGTTTAGTAGCCTTGGAAGTACTAGATACATTCATAAGGATTACATTACATCATATAATGGAAAACTACAACAACATTGTCTCCATAGAAAAAAAAAGATCCCATTGAATATCCCTTGATGTCAGTCATAATATACTTCTTTGCATCCTGGGAAAAAAACATAGAAAGGGGTGAGCTTAGATGCTAAGTAAGGATAACATTATAGTGGAAACATTCATAAAAAAGCATTAACATTTATGAAATTGTATAACAATAAATCAAAAGCCTTTTAAACTAGAACATCAACATAATATGGAAAAGATAAAATAAAATATTGACATTTAATTATTCACATAGATATTCTACTAGTCGAATGATCACATGAAATATCAATAACTACTTTCATAATGATGGAATGCATAATGTTAGACTATCATAACCACATAGTCAAGGCATTGTGCCAAGACTACTAATAAGATTTTGTCAAGGCTTTATGCCAAGACACAAGTTTGTCTCATGAGACCTACCGATGCATCGAGGAGATATAGTGGGCTAACCCATCACTTACTATGTCCAATATATTCATCATATAAAAATTTTGAAACATAACATAAACATTTGTATCAAAACTAACATACGAAATGTCAATATGTTATCCACAATCCAAGAATGGTATAAAAATAGCACATCCACAGTCAAACATAACTAATTAGATACAATATCGAGATTTTATTGCATCATGTTAAACACAATCTAGAACAATGACGGATATTCACATAGATGAAAATAATCATCAAAACTATTAGAGATAAATATCCCCCTTTTCTTGAAAACATTTAAAAGTCACACTATTTGTCAAGAATCCATTTAAAAATAGATTTTTGAATCAATGCGTCCCATATCACTTTGAAACATTTAAAAATAATTTTTATTTCTAAAATATTAATGTACATATAAATAAATACTTTAAAACATTTTTAAAACATGTAAATTTATGAGAATGATTTAGAAAAATAAATATTTAAAACATTTAAAATGATATTTTAGTTAGACTTCCTAACCAAAAGAGAGACACTTTAATACAAATAATTGAGGTAATGAAAAATATATAATGTCATGGGAATAAAGGGATTCAAGTTATACTATTTCATATTACAATATATACCCCATATAAAAGTGATTTGTTGTATAACAACAAATAAGTCTCAATGGAATGTAAATTGAGATGAAATGTCTTATTAACACTATATCCTTAGGTTAAGGATAAATAAACGACATAATAATGTGTTACTGATATAAATACACTCAATACGAATGGATATTCATTGTAAATCAATTAGAGGAAATTCACACAAATTCTTGTAAAAATAACACCAATGAATTAGATATTTATCTCAACAAATGGAAATTGAGATAAAATTACTCTTATCAAGTTCATATAGATGACTTGAGAATTTATCAATTGAGTGATTATGTGTATAAAAAATATTTCCACAGAAAGGGGAGTTGGAATTATGACATTAGAAAAATAATAGTGATTCCAAACATAATCTTGGAGTAAATTAACCAATGAAGTATGAATATATCCGAATGAGTGGAAATTGAATTTGTAACTCCCTTGCCAATATGGTAACATATGAAATATACATCCCATGAAATATGGATCATAAAATGATGATGTAATAATCCATAAATTATATTATATTAAACAATGAATACAATCATGGGAAGTACACACACCACATGCAATAAATAAGTGTTGAATAACGGAAATCTCACAGAATTAAAAGTGAGATAAGAAACCCCTTTCCTTGTTGTAATAAATCAAGTCGTATGTCCAAAAGATAATAACCACCAATTGAATCAAAAAATACCATGAATATTAATAGAATCATGATAATATATATCAATGGTTTTGTAAATTTCACCACATGGAAGAAATAAGTGGTGAACAATGGAAATCTCACAGCATTAAATGTGATATATGAAATCCCCTTACCTTGTTGTAGTCAATCGATTCGTATGACCAGAAGATAATAACCACCAAACTAATGACGCAATACCATGAATATAAATAGAATCATGATAATATATATCAATGTAAGTATACATTGCACCACATGCAATAAATAAGTGGTGAACAATAGAAATATCATGGAATTAAAAGTGAGATAAGAAATCTCCTAATATTGTACTGTTTCCTTGGTCGAGGGTAGGTTAACATACTTTATAATTGGGATATAATTTTTAATTAATTATAAAAGAATTATGTACATTTATATGATATCATATATGATTATATAACATTGATTTGTTAATAATAACTTAGTATTATCATCATCTCGGTTGTAAACATATTAATTTTCATTTATATTCGTTGTTATGTGAGACATATTTGTTATTGATGGGATGTATCTTATTAATATCCAGAATGATATAATTTCTCTAAACATTATTTTTAATCATCAAATGAAATTTATACTTGAATGGATATGATGGGGAACGAATCTCATCCCATTCGTGGAGATGGTAATCCGTACGTACGCACGAGTGAAAATATCTCTCTTTTGAAATTTAAATAATATATAATTGGATGTTATATCATATATACAGAATAATTATCATGTTATATTTATTATTTAAATTAATTTCAAATCATTATAATACCCATCCAAATAATAAAGTATTGAATAACAATTACACCACGACGTGGAGACGATAATATTTACGTACACATGTATGGTGACATGTCATTAAAAGGATGGATAGAATAATGAATATGGTTGTAACATATTAATGATAACTTCAAAGTATATATATGATACTATAGTTATTATTTTAGAAAGGAAATAACAAATAAAGGAGTTGAAGAATAAATGTATTTGAAAGAGTGTGGTGAAATTATTACCTCTTCTTCGGGTTCTTCCTTTTGATTTGATCAAAAGGGTTCCTTAAGATGGATTTCTGAACAAACAATTACCTCTAAGATTAAGTGATGGTCGTTGAGAGGATATATGGGTAGGGTTTGTCCTATCCAAAAGTCATTGATGGTGTGAATTAGTTAGTAGGTGGAGTACCCTTTTATAAGAGGGGTGTGGGGTACCTTAGGAAAAGCTTAAAATATTATTTTATAATAAATTTATATTAGCTTTATAAAGGAATAACAATGGATTAATTAAAGGTTAATGTGGAGATAGGTCAAAATACACCCAACAAATAGGTTTTAGACAGGTTTGGGTCACTATATTATCTTTCTCATTTTGATTTAACTATTAGTTAAATAGATATACATTTACCATGACTCTTTGTATTTTTATATTATATAGTTAATAAAAACACTATATACATCCAAGAGACCCCCAAGTGGTCCATAAATGATAAACTTATCATATATAAGTCTTTTTTCTGAACCTTATATTTTTAGTAATATAATATCAATTAATAATATAATATGTGTTTTAAAAACTCATTTATGTCAATATTGCCACTATTTAATAATTGATTATTTTAAAGTATTAAAAACTTTATTAATTAAAAAAATCATTTTAGTTGTTATAACATTTCATATTAACCAATAAAATTCATCTATGTCATCAAAAATTTCAAATTATAGTTATTTTTACGTTTATAATACCAATTATTTTATTCATTCATTAATATGGAAAATGCAACATCATTATTGTATCATAAATAAATTTAATTATTCAATGTCTCAAAATTATAAATAAAATACCATTGTTTAAAAAATAATTTTAGCTTTCTAATTAGTATTTATAGTTGAAAATATAAAATATATAACCCTATGTATGAATTTGTTTTCTAAAAGATATATGCTTAGGTCATTTTTGTATTTAGATTAACTTAATTAATATATAGTGTCATTATCACATACAAGTGGCTCCATGGGGTCCTAACATCGACCCAATGATTCCAATGGTTGAACATTTATGAACCAATACTGTTTGTACATGTTTTAGAGTAATTTAATATTATTATAATATTATTTTTTTACCCTTATTTACCAGATTTACCCTTTAACCATGGTAAGTAAAATTATTACCAATGTAATTATTTAAAATATCTAAAAATAAAATTTACCAATTTACACAATTTGGACCACATGATTCTAAATATGGAATCCATTTTCCTAAATTCAAAACACAGAAGTGGAAATAATTAATTTAAAATTAATTCTCTTTGTCAAAACAAAGCGCGTGTTTTTTTTGAAATAATAACTATCAAAAGATTGACACTTGTTTATGTCTAGTATAAATGTGAAATTAAATCCAATTTCCAATATTTTATTAAATGTTAAAATATATTATAATTATACTATATAAACCTTTCAATAGTATAATTTACCACTATAAATTATTTGGATTAAAAAATTTGTTTTTAATTAATGTTTAGTATTTTCACTATTCATCAAAATTTGAATGTTTTCTAAAAAATACAAAAAATTCACCCTTGGATAATTTCGATATTCTGAATCAAAAAATGATGTCCATTTTGAAATATAAAATTTATAAAATTTCAAAATGTGGGTATTAGTATTCATAAAGACTAGTTTGATTGGTTGTGGTGTGTGTTAGATCTCAAAGTTGCGTACAACAAACTTTATAGTATTATTCAAAGGGAATCATAACTTTGGAAGCTTGGGGTGTAACATCAATAATATAAAAATTAAAAAATATCATGGTATCTAATAGAACCCTTGTGAAAAGATAGAGGGTTCACAATAGAGTGTGGTGGGTGGATATAGGAATGGATGTCTCAGAGAGGTGAGAGGATTGTGTGTCATTACCATTATAGATATATTGTTCGAAATTAAGATAAAATTACATTAGTGGAAAATTTGTACCAGGACGTTAAATTATTGTGGTATTAGAAGGATTATTCTTGGTCTATAAACTACCCAATAATAAGATTGTGTAGATTTAATCATTGTTAATTATGAGAGGATATTTTAATGTCGATTATTGGGGTGAAATTATATAGTAGTTCCTAACCATTTTGGATATATGTGAATATGTGTTTGTGATTAGATGATTTCATCCTAGTTTATATGGATATTTTCATACAACCAATCTTAAAACATTCATATTTCATATGTCTCTACTATGTGGTGTAACGCCCCGACCCCAGCTACCCAGAGTCGGTGCAATAATTACATAACATTGGCATGATCACAAGAAAGATCAAATCTCGAAAGACCGATTGGTTTAGTAGCCTTGGAAACACTAGATATATTTCATAAGTTTTACATTACATCATAAAATGAAAAACTACTACAACAACATAATGTTCCAAAATCCACACTATTAACCCCTCATAATATCCCTGCAGGTCATTCATAACTTACATCTTCACATCCTGGGGAAAAATAAAACATAGAAAAGGGGTGAGCTCAAATGCCCAGTAAGGATAACAATATAGCGGAAACTTTCATAAATAAGAATAAACATTTAAGGCAATGCATTACTAAAACAAAAGCCTTTTAAAATTGAACTTCAACATGGTATGGCAAAAGTAAAATGAAATAATGCCATTTACTTATTCACATGGATATTCTACTAATCGAATAATCACATGCAAAAATCAATAACCACTTTCATAATGTTGGAATGCATAATGTCAAACGTTAATTTCATTGTCTAGGCCTCATCCCAAGACCTAGGGGTTACTTCTAACCGGAACCCAACCCGGAGTGCCTCTAATAACCGGACACCAACCCGGAGTGCCTCTAATAACCGGACACCAACCCGGAGTACCTCTAATAACCGGAGACCAAACCGGAGGGCTTACTTTTACCAGTCCCTAACCTGGAGGGCTTACTTTAACCAGTCCCCAACCTGGAGGGCTTACTTTTACCGGTCCCCAACCCGGAACATACTTGTCTAGCACATTCATCTGAAGAAAAGTTTGAAATATAACATAAACATTCAGATTAAAACTAGCATACGAAATGTCAATAGTTTCACCATAAACTATGAATGGTATAAAATAGCACATCCACAGTCAAACATATCACAAAACCTTCAATACAATATAGAAGTTTTGTATTATAATAAATCAACTTCAAATAAGCGTAAAATTCATTAAAGGATGTTGACATAGATGAAATCAAAACACTTTTTAGAGAAATATCTCTTTTTATTTTGAAATCATTTAAGATCCATATAAAATAAAACATTTTCTTTGAAAATATTCTTATAAGCTTGTAAGGAAAGCTTCGACGATTTTATAACGGCGGAAAATAACCGCACCCGCCGTATAAGTTAAAACATTCTTACCTCAATTCTGTCGAAAAGGTTAAAAAGGACCTTGTTTTGAAAACGACGGAAAGATTCCTTTATAAACCTCTTATAAAAAGTCAAACAAGGGTATAAATGACTTTAACCCATATTCTTGTAAATAGTAAAAATGTTTTGAAATACATTTCGAAGAAACATGGATGTGGATGATAAAGAGATCCCAGTAGATTATTACGTATAATACAACCTCGGATAATGAAGAGATTGTGAAATAACCCTTACCTTGTACTTTTCCTTGGTTGGGGTAGGTTAACCTCCTGTATAATGGTGAAATAGTTGTTATTAAATTATACAAGAATCATATATATTAATATGATATCATATATGATCTTTTAACATTGATTTGTTAATAATATCTTAGAATTATCGTCGTTTCGGGAGTTAACTTACTCATTTTCTTTTATATGTTTTGTTACATAATCCATGGTTGTTGTATCTTATTCATATCCAGAATAATATACAGTCCTTAAACATCATTTTTAAATCATCAAATGATAATTATACTTGAATGGATACGATGGAGAATGAATCTCATCGCGTTCGTGGAGACGGTAGTCCGTACGTACGCACGAGCGACAATATCATTCTTTTGATATTAAAATAATATATAAATGGATGGTATATCATATATACAGAATCATTAACATGTTATATTTATTATTTACATGAGTTACACATCATTATTATACCCATCCAAATAATATTATATTGAATAACAATTACACCACGACGTGGAGACGGTAAGCCATACGTACGCACGTATGGTGACATGTTATACAAAGGGTGGATAGAATACTGAATATGATTGTACCATATTTATAATAACATCACAGTATATGTGAGATACTGGAGTTATTATTTCAGAATGGTAAGAACAAAGGAAGAAGAAGTGGAAGAAGAAATGAACTTAGAAAAGGGTGGTGAAATCGTTACCTCTTCTTCGGGTTCTTCCTTTTGATTTGATCAAAAGGGCTCCTTAGGTTGGCTTTCTGATCGAACTAAGGCCTCTAGGTTGTATTGAGGGATGTTGGGAGAGTATTTGGGCAGAGTTTGGCCGAACCAAAAGGCTTTGAAGGTGTGAAGAAATGAGAAGGAGAAGTGCCCTTTTATAAGAGGGGTGAGGGGCACCTTTGGAAAAGTTAGAAATATTAATTTATAATAAATTCATATTCGGTTTACAAAGGCTCCAAAGTTGACTATTAAAAGGATGAGGTGGGGATAGGTCGAAAACAACTCATCCAATAGAATTTAGACAGGTTTGGGTACTTATATTAACCTTATCTTTAAGTATTAACTCTAAGTTAATTAGTTTCACTTTTACAATGTCTCTTTGTATTTTTATATATTATGGTTAATAAACTTACTATATACATCCAAGCGACCCCAAAGTGGTCCATTAATGAGGAACCTATCATAATATAAGTCTCTTGTCCGAACCATATATTTTTAGGAATTTAATATCAATTAATAATATAATATTTGTTTTAAGAACTCTTTTATGTCAATTTTGACACTATTCAATAGTTGATTTTTGTGAAACTCCTAACAGATTGATTACTTCGAACAAAGCCAATTAAATCAATCCTAATATATCATATTATCATATAAACTTAGTTTAATTCATTAAAAGTTTTATATTATAATTATTTGGGTATTTATAAGATCAATTATTTTTATTTTTCACTATTTTAGTAATTACTGCATCATCATTGTGTCATAAATAAAATAAATTATTTAATGTCTAAAAATTATAAATAAAATATCATTATGTAGGAAATCTTTTTAGCTTTCTAATGAATATTTATAATCGAAAATCCAACATGTATAACCCTATGTAAAAATTGTTCTTCTAAAAGATGTAAGCTTATGCCATTTTTATTTTTATTTTAACTTTATTAATATAATGTGTCATTATCACTTACAAGTGGATCCATGGGGTCTCAAAATAGACCCAAAGATGCCCATGGTCTACCATGTATCAACCAATAGGGTTGAGACACGTTTTAGGGTAATTTAGTATTATTATAATATTATTTTTTTTAACCCTTATTTACCGGATTTACCCTTAACCATGGTAAATAAAATATTTACCGCAATAATTATTCAAAATGTCTAAAAATAAAAGTTACCTATTTACACAATTTGAACATCCTGATTCCAAATATGGAATCCATTTTTCTAAATTCAAAACACAGAAGTGGCAGAAATTAATTTAAAATTAATTCCCGCTGTCAAAACAAAAAGCGTGTTTTTAAGAGATAATAACTATCAAAAGATTGACACTTGTTTATGTTAGGTTTAATTGTAAAATTATGTCCAATGACCAAGATTATATTAAATGGTAAAAATATATTCTAAATATACTTTAAAACCACTCAAATTCACAATTTATCACTATTAATTATTTTGATTAAAAAATTTGTTTTTAATTAAAATTTAGTAATTTTCACTATTCATCAAAATATGAAAGTTATCCGAAATGTACCAAAATTTCACCCTAGGCTAATTTTGATATTCCGAATCCAAAAATGAAGTCCATTTTGAAATATAGAATATATATGATTTCAAAAAGTAGGTATTACTATTCACAACGGCTAGTTTAATTAGTTGTGGTGTGTGTTAGAACTCGAGGTTGCGTACAACACACGCTATCGCATTATTCGAAGGGAAACGTACCATAGAAGCTTGGGGTGTTACATTCTCCCCTCCTTCAAATAATTGCGTCCTCGCAATTTCTAGGGTATTACTACATAAAAAGACTCGGGTGGTTCTTCATCATAAGTTCCTCGGGTTCCCACGTTGCCTCTTCCATCTTATGGTTTCTCCACAAAACTTTTACCAGACGCGTCGTCCGGTTTCTCAGTACTTGTTCTCTCGTATCAAGAATCTTGATGGGCTCTTCGCAATAAGACAGATCGGGTTCCAGTTCTAAGTTTTCATAGGTGAGTACATGCGTTGGGTCAGGCATGTATTTCCTCAACAGAGATACGTGGAACACATCGTGAACTTTGGAGAGACTTGGCGGCATTGCCAATCGGTAAGCTACAGCCCCAATTCGTTCTAGAATTTCGAAAGGTCCGATGTACCTGGGACTCAATTTACCTTTCTTACCAAAACGTATGACTCCCTTCCACGGAGATACCTTCAGGAAAACATGATCACCGACTTGAAATTCCAAATCCTTCCTTCGATTATCGGCATAGCTCTTCTGCCTACTTTGAGCTGCTTTGATGTGATTTTGGATTACTTTCACCTTTTCCACCGTTTCCTCCACCAGTTCTGGGCCTACAAGTTTTCTTTCACCAACGTCATCCCAACAGGTTGGTGTACGACATCTCTTTCCATATAACGCTTCATATGGTGCCATCTGAATACTCGAATGGAAGCTATTGTTATAGGAAAATTCTACTAGTGGTAAATATTGATCCCACATACCCTGAAAATCAAGTGAGCAAGATCTCAACATGTCTTCTAAGGTCTGAATAGTCCGTTCTGATTGTCCGTCTGTCTGAGGGTGGTAAGCAGTGCTCAAATGAAGTTCAGTATCCAGGGATTTCTGAAGACTTTTCCAAAATCTTGAAGTAAAACGGGGATCACGATCAGAAACAATCGATAGGGGAACTCCATGAAGTCTCACAACTTCATTAATGTATAGCCTTGCTAGACGTTCCAGGGGTAGATCTTCTCTTATAGCAAGAAAATGTGCTGACTTGGTAAGACGATCAACAATAACCCATATTTCATCGTTCCTTCTAGGAGTCTTTGGTAGCCCCATGACAAATTCCATCGTTATATTGTCCCATTTCCACTCCGGTATGGGAAGAGGTTGCATGACTCCTCCAGGCTGTTGCCTTCCAGCTTTCACTTGTTGACAAACCATACATCTTGACACAAAATCAGCAATCTCCCTCTTCATGTTGTCCCACCAAAAATGTTCCTTCAAATCTCTATACATTTTGGTGCTCCCAGGGTGTATAGAGAAATTGGAACTATGAGCATCATCCAGCAATTCCCTTTTTAGATCAGGTATATTGGGAACACAAAGTCTCTTCCCGAATTTCAAAATTCCATCTTCATACACAAAGTCTCTCAATCTCCCATCATTCACAGCTTTAATCTTCTTCTGAAATTCTTCATCATCAGTCTGAGAACTCTTAATCCTTTCTAGTAAAGATGGTTTGGCAACCATTTGAAAAAGCATTGATGTTTCACCTTCCCTGGTTATTCCCATGTCCATCTTCACTAGCTCCATGAAAATTGGATCCCTTTCAATTCTCATATTGTTCAAAACTCCATGGTCTTTTCTACTCAAAGCATCTTCCACCTTGTTTGCCTTCCCTGGGTGGTAGTGTATCGTACAATCATAATCCTTGAGTAATTCAAGCCATCTCCTTTGCCTCATGTTGAGTTCTTTTTGTGAGAAAATATACTTCAAACTCTTGTGATCAGTATAAATCTCACATTTTTCACCATAGAGGTAGTGCCTCCATATTTTCAAAGCAAAGATCACTGCTGCTAACTCGAGATCATGAGTAGGATAGTTTTGTTCATGAATTTTCAACTGTCGTGATGCATAGGCAATAACTCTATCATTCTGCATAAGGACACAGCCAAGTCCTTTCTTTGATGCATCACTATAAATAACGAACCCATCATTCCCCGATGGTAGAGTCAATATAGGAGCATTGACTAATCTTCTCTTCAGTTCTTCGAAACATTCTTCACACTCTTTTGTCCAAACAAATTTAACCCCTTTACGTGTGAGCTTCGTTAATGGGTTAGCCAATCGGGCAAAATTCTGGACGAAACGTCGATAATAACCTGCCAAACCAATAAAACTACGTACCTCAGTTATACTCGTAGGTGCTGGCCATTCTTGGATTTCCTTGGTCTTAGAAGGATCAACAGAGATTCCATATTTAGAGACAATATGGCCAAGAAAAGAAATCTCTTGAAGCCAGAATTCACACTTGCTAAACTTTCCATATAATTCATGCCTCCTCAGAGTCTTCAAGATAATGCGCAAGTGATTTTCATGATCTTCGTAGGTTTTGGAGTATACCAAGATATCATCAATAAATACCACCACAAATTCATCGAGATACTCCTTGAAAACTCTATTCATTAGATCCATGAATACAGAGGGTGCATTAGTCAATCCAAACGGCATTACAGTAAACTCGTAATGCCCGTACCTGGTTCGAAATGCTGTCTTCGGAATGTCTTCCTTCTTCACACACAACTGGTGGTATCCAGATCGAAGGTCAATCTTTGAAAAGTATTGAGCTCCATGCAGTTGGTCAAATAAATCATCAATACGAGGTAGGGGATACTTGTTCTTTATCGTTATAGCATTGATCTCCCTGTAGTCGATACATAACCTCATAGATCCATCTTTCTTTTTAACAAAAAGAACAGGGGCTCCCCATGGAGAAACACTAGGGCGAATAAATCCCTTATTACTCAATTCCTCTAGTTGTTTCTTTAGTTCGACTAACTCTACAGTGGCCATTCTATAAGGGGTCTTCGATATAGGCCTTGATCCAGGAATCAAATCAATGGAAAACTCAACTTCTCGTTCTGGAGGATGTCCAGGTAAATCTTCCGGAAATACATCTACAAATTCTTTCACAACAGGTACACCCTCTATTTGAACATTCCTTTCCTCACCGATAGTTACTTCATTCTCTTCCTCCCCAATAATTGAATTAAGTTGAGCTACTGGGGGTGGGTCTAAATAAGAATTAGGTGGTGACGATTCTGCTCTAAAAATAAGGTGTTCCTTATCATTATCATCAAGAATCGTAACCTCTTTCTTCTTACAATAAATCTTCGCATCATAGTCCGAAAGCCAGTCCATACCGAGGATTATATCAAACTCAATCATAGGTATGACGATGAAATCAGCAGATAAAGAAAATTTATGTGCTCTAATGGGGACTGATTCACAAAACTTTGTTGCAACGATACTTCCCTTAGGAGTTTTAACTGACAACTCCCTTATTAAATCAAATTGGAAATATCTAATTTTCTTAGCAAACTGGGAAGATATGAAACAATGCGATGATCCAGAATCAAATAATGCATTTGCTAAACTTGAGGAAACCATTAAATTACCTGCCACCACGTCTTTCGGAGTTTCTACCTCAGCAGTAGTGATAGCATAAGCCTGGCCTTGATCCCTTGGCCTTTTTTGAGGTAAGTTCTCCTGACGCTTAGGACATGCATTTGCATAATGCCCCATCTCCCTGCAATTGTAGCACTGAACGTTGGTAGCTTCCTTCTTCCCCTTGCAATCATGAGCTTGGTGGCCTTTTTCACCACACTTGTAACAGACTCCCATTCCCTTTAAGCAAGTACCAGGATGTTTCTTCCCGCATTTACCACAAGATGGATATTCAACCTTTCCTTTCTTCCCCTTATTTCCATTCCCAGATTGATCAGCTGGTCTCTTCTTCTCTTGCTTTGCTTTAAAGTCATAAGACTTAGAGAATTCCTTTTCGGTCTTGATAGCACATGAGACAATGTCTTCGTACGATGAAAAGGATTGTGAGACTAATGCTCGACGGAGAAATGGTTTTAACCCATCAAAGAAACGATCAATCTTACTT
This sequence comes from Viscum album, assembly GCA_963277665.1. NCBI lineage: Eukaryota > Viridiplantae > Streptophyta > Magnoliopsida > Santalales > Viscaceae > Viscum > Viscum album. The sequence goes on along the minus strand of OY728126.1, from coordinate 512,139,110 downwards.
CTTGGGTTGCGAATATAATCACCAGCGTACCTCGCTAACCTTGTAAAGTTAGCCTCATACTTTGTGACATTCTCATCCTCCTTTTGTCTCAGACTCAGAAATTGTCTTTCCATATCTGCTCGATGGTCGCGAGGAAAGTATTTTTCTAAAAACAGATCTTTGAACTCCCTCCATTCCATATTTGATACTTCATCATCTTCCTTCGTATTTTGAATCAATGACCACCATTGATCAGCATCTCCAGTGAGGCGGTAAACTGCCATGATAACTTTTTCCCTTTCACTGCTCCCCAAAGCCTGAAATATTTTCTCTAGGGAAAATATCCATTGCTCAGCTACTAAGGGATTTGTATTCCCATTGAACGTTGGTGGTTGCTGTCTCATGAATCGATCTAACATTGATCCTCCACGCTGCGGATCAGGGTGCTCCATACGGGTAAGGTTATTATTCATAACCTGAGTAAGTTGTCCCAGTATGGTGATTAGTTGATCAGCACCAGTTGCATCACCAGCCCCACTATAATTATCTTGAGCAGGAGGGCAATCCCTACATGGAGTGCGTGCATTGATACGGTTTCCATTTCTTCCACTAGGCGCCATTTCTAAACAATGGCATAAACTAGATCAGTTTATGAATCAAAATACATAATCCCATACTTATAAAACACTTAACATAAATTGAACTATTTATGGATATAATCCATAATCATAAAAATGTTTTCTTTGAGGAAGTATATACTCATAAACCCTTCATAATGATTTGTAAAGATAGTGAGAGTTATCCTAAGCATATCCCCCGGGAGTGTCGTAACCAAGAGTGCAGCAAGGCCCGTTGTCGTGCACCAGTTCCCGTTCGAGTCTAGCTCAAAGCGGTGTTTTCGGGTTTTACCCCTAGGTACATCTGTGCCAGAGCCGCCTCTACCTGCTCGTATCCAGACAGGGATGTATTGCTCGGAAAACTCACAAAATCTCTACAATACCAAAATTCTAGGAAGTTCTTCTATACTAATCCTCAAAGTTCATCTTAGGTCTACATGCTCTAATCAGAGTTTATCTAAATCTAGCTTCCAAGGTTTGTACTAAACCTCCTCTGATACCAACTGTAACGCCCCGACCCCAGCTACCCAGAGTCGGTGCAATAATTACATAACATTGGCATGATCACAAGAAAGATCAAATCTCGAAAGACCGATTGGTTTAGTAGCCTTGGAAACACTAGATATATTTCATAAGTTTTACATTACATCATAAAATGAAAAACTACTACAACAACATAATGTTCCAAAATCCACACTATTAACCCCTCATAATATCCCTGCAGGTCATTCATAACTTACATCTTCACATCCTGGGGAAAAATAAAACATAGAAAAGGGGTGAGCTCAAATGCCCAGTAAGGATAACAATATAGCGGAAACTTTCATAAATAAGAATAAACATTTAAGGCAATGCATTACTAAAACAAAAGCCTTTTAAAATTGAACTTCAACATGGTATGGAAAAAGTAAAATGAAATAATGCCATTTACTTATTCACATGGATATTCTACTAATCGAATAATCACATGCAAAAATCAATAACCACTTTCATAATGTTGGAATGCATAATGTCAAACGTTAATTTCATTGTCTAGGCCTCATCCCAAGACCTAGGGGTTACTTCTAACCGGAACCCAACCCGGAGTGCCTCTAATAACCGGACACCAACCCGGAGTGCCTCTAATAACCGGACACCAACCCGGAGTACCTCTAATAACCGGAGACCAAACCGGAGGGCTTACTTTTACCAGTCCCTAACCTGGAGGGCTTACTTTAACCAGTCCCCAACCTGGAGGGCTTACTTTTACCGGTCCCCAACCCGGAACATACTTGTCTAGCACATTCATCTGAAGAAAAGTTTGAAATATAACATAAACATTCAGATTAAAACTAGCATACGAAATGTCAATAGTTTCACCATAAACTATGAATGGTATAAAATAGCACATCCACAGTCAAACATATCACAAAACCTTCAATACAATATAGAAGTTTTGTATTATAATAAATCAACTTCAAATAAGGGTAAAATTCATTAAAGGATGTTGACATAGATGAAATAAAAACACTTTTTAGAGAAATATCTCTTTTTATTTTGAAATCATTTAAGATCCATATAAAATAAAACATTTTCTTTGAAAATATTCTTATAAGCTTGTAAGGAAAGCTTCGACGATTTTATAACGGCGGAAAATAACCGCACCCGCCGTATAAGTTAAAACATTCTTACCTCAATTCTGTCGAAAAGGTTAAAAAGGACCTTGTTTTGAAAACGACGGAAAGATTCCTTTATAAACCTCTTATAAAAAGTCAAACAAGGGTATAAATGACTTTAACCCATATTCTTGTAAATAGTAAAAATGTTTTGAAATACATTTCGAAGAAACATGGATGTGGATGATAAAGAGATCCCAGTAGATTATTACGTATAATACAACCTCGGATAATGAAGAGATTGTGAAATAACCCTTACCTTGTACTTTTCCTTGGTTGGGGTAGGTTAACCTCCTGTATAATGGTGAAATAGTTGTTATTAAATTATACAAGAATCATATATATTAATATGATATCATATATGATCTTTTAACATTGATTTGTTAATAATATCTTAGAATTATCGTCGTTTCGGGAGTTAACTTACTCATTTTCTTTTATATGTTTTGTTACATAAGCCATGGTTGTTGTATCTTATTCATATCCAGAATGATATACAGTCCTTAAACATCATTTTTAAATCATCAAATTATAATTATACTTGAATGGATACGATGGAGAATGAATCTCATCGCGTTCGTGGAGACGGTAGTCCGTACGTACGCACGAGCGACAATATCATTCTTTTGATATTAAAATAATATATAAATGGATGGTATATCATATATACAGAATCATTAACATGTTATATTTATTATTTACATGAGTTACACATCATTATTATACACATCCAAATAATATTATATTGAATAACAATTACACCACGACGTGGAGACGGTAAGCCGTACGTACGCACGTATGGTGACATGTTATTCAAAGGGTGGATAGAATACTGAATATGATTGTACCATATTTATAATAACATCACAATATATGTGAGATACTGGAGTTATTATTTCAGAATGGTAAGAACAAAGGAAGAAGAAGTGGAAGAAGAAATGAACTTAGAAAAGGGTGGTGAAATCGTTACCTCTTCTTCGGGTTCTTCCTTTTGATTTGATCAAAAGGGCTCCTTAGGTTGGCTTTCTGATCGAACTAAGGCCTCTAGGTTGTATTGAGGGATGTTGGGAGAGTATTTGGGCAGAGTTTGGCCGAACCAAAAGGCTTTGAAGGTGTGAAGAAATGAGAAGGAGAAGTGCCCTTTTATAAGAGGGGTGAGGGGCACCTTTGGAAAAGTTAGAAATATTAATTTATAATAAATTCATATTCCGTTTACAAAGGCTCCAAAGTTGACTATTCAAAGGATGAGGTGGGGATAGGTCGAAAACAACTCATCCAATAGAATTTAGACAGGTTTGGGTACTTATATTAACCTTATCTTTAAGTATTAACTCTAAGTTAATTAGTTTCACTTTTACAATGTCTCTTTGTATTTTTATATATTATGGTTAATAAACTTACTATATACATCCAAGCGACCCCAAAGTGGTCCATTAATGAGGAACCTATCATAATATAAGTCTCTTGTCCGAACCTTATATTTTTAGGAATTTAATATCAATTAATAATATAATATTTGTTTTAAGAACTCTTTTATGTCAATTTTGACACTATTCAATAGTTGATTTTTGTGAAACTCCTAACAGATTGATTACTTCGAACAAAGTCAATTAAATCAATCCTAATATATCATATTATCATATAAAATTAGTTTAATTCATTAAAAGTTTCATATTATAATTATTTGGGTATTTATAAGATCAATTATTTTTATTTTTCACTATTTTAGTAATTACTGCATCATCATTGTGTCATAAATAAAATAAATTATTTAATGTCTAAAAATTATAAATAAAATATCATTATGTAGGAAATCTTTTTAGCTTTCTAATGAATATTTATAATCGAAAATCCAACATGTATAACCCTATGTAAAAATTTTTCTTCTAAAAGATGTAAGCTTATGCCATTTTTATTTTTATTTTAACTTTATTAATATAATGTGTCATTATCACTTACAAGTGGATCCATGGGGTCTCAAAATAGACCCAAAGATGCCCATGGTCGACCATGTATCAACCAATAGGGTTGAGACACGTTTTAGGGTAATTTAGTATTATTATAATATTATTTTTTTTAACCCTTATTTACTGGATTTACCCTTAACCATGGTAAATAAAATATTTACCGCAGTAATTATTCAAAATGTCTAAAAATAAAAGTTACCTATTTACACAATTTGAACATCCTGATTCCAAATATGGAATCCATTTTTCTAAATTCAAAACACAGAAGTGGCAGAAATTAATTTAAAATTAATTCCCGCTGTCAAAACAAAAAGCGTGTTTTTAAGAGATAATAACTATCAAAAGATTGACACTTGTTTATGTTAGGTTTAATTGTAAAATTATGTCCAATGACCAAGATTATATTAAATGGTAAAAATATATTCTAAATATACTTTAAAACGACTCAAATTCACAATTTATCACTATTAATTATTTTGATTAAAAAAGTTGTTTTTAATTAAAATTTAGTAATTTTCACTATTCATCAAAATATGAAAGTTATCCGAAATGTACCAAAATTTCACCCTAGGCTAATTTTGATATTCCGAATCCAAAAATGAAGTCCATTTTGAAATATAGAATATATATGATTTCAAAAAGTAGGTATTACTATTCACAACGGCTAGTTTAATTAGTTGTGGTGTGTGTTAGAACTCGAGGTTGCGTACAACACACGCTATCGCATTATTCGAAGGGAAACGTACCATAGAAGCTTGGGGTGTTACATGTGGTGCCTCACAGACCGATTTTTTTTATTAAACTACAAATTAATACATATTATTTGCATTCTGAAAATTAAGAAAAATAAACATAATTATTTAATTGACACATTATTTAAATCATAAAAATATTATATTTTTCTAACTTTTCCATATTTTACATTATTATTTGTAATGGATTACCGCTTAGTGAAATTTATTTGGGATTTTCAAAAAATGAAAAAAATATAATAAATATTTAACTAATTTGTTGGGTATATATATATTTTTATATACATATTAATAAAAAAATTATTTATATTTCTATATATTTCTATATTTTACAAAACCTTGTTTTAAATAAATATTTGAAATACTCTCTATCATGGGTAAAATGATAAATATTTGTAATGAAATAAAAATGAGAGGTAAACTTGATGTAATAATATTCCACTATTGTTTATCAAAATATAATTAGAGACACCAATATCATTTCATTTTAAATAATTATGATTAATCAAACTGTATTATCTATTTTCATAAAACCATTCAATATAATGGGTAAAATATGATTAAAAGTATTTAAATTAAATTAATATATTGGATATAAAGAAAATTAATTTTGGACGTGAATCCATAATAACAAATTTTGGATAATAAATTATTCCAATAGATTTATTGTTTCAATATGGATTACCCTTTATTTGAATTTATTATCTCATTAAATCTAGCCAAATTAAAAAATTAAAAATGAATATCTCCTAGTATTATATCATATGTCAATGTCAAAATTAAAATTATCAAATAGAATCCAAAAATTCCTTATAAAAACATATTAAAAAGTATTTTTACATAATATAGTACTAATATAAAATCTAAATAACTTATAAAAATCAATTAATAAGTTATCATTATATTTATCTACAATTTAATGAAATTAGGAATTTATAATGTATATTAAAAATGGACTATATTGTAAAATAATTCATTTCCTATATAATTTTTTATGATGAAACATATATATGGTATATTATATTTCATTCATTGAGGTTATTTTTTATATTTACTTCTTATATAAAATAGATTCCAAATGACTAATTAATAGTTATAAACTATCTAATGTTTTCCTACATTATATTATCTACCTATCTCATTATATTTGAATGGTTTTAAATGTAGAACTCTTGATTTTTTGAAATAGGTAAGCATACATAATATAATATTCAAAACCTCTAATTTTTGGCTTGTAATATTCCCCAGAGGTTGTAATGATGCTCGAGAGTGTCCATGCCCCATTCAGATCCCGAAGATCGATATTTTGGAATGTCAAATTGAGCTTCATGGTTAGTTAATAATTAATGAAAACCCTAGGGCATAACAATACTAGTTCTATGGTAATTATTATATGGTCAAATGGTTAGTTTCAAAAATTCCCCTAAGTATGCTAGACCATACATATTATTTATATTATTGGAAGGGGCCGCACGGTTATCCTAAACTTTTCTCCCAGGTTCCCATCCCTAATGCCACATAACCGGTATAGGTTCAAGATATGACACATGGAATGGAAATCCATGTTTCTCATTAAATTCGTTAAAATTACAATTTATATTTTCCCCATAATAACATATAATCTCAATTCATTCATCTTTTTTTTCAATAACAGGCCTTGTTGGATATTCTTCTTTTCCATTCCCTTTTTCTATGATCATACATTTTCTACGCCCTATTTTCAACATCATCTTTCACATTGGAAGAAAAATATTGAAGGAATGGATCTAGTTGCTTTATTTATCAATTTATCTCACCCTTACTAGTGATATTTCAACTTCCAGCCAATATGATCTATTTTCAATGGGTTTAGCTAATTTTTTTGATTTCTAAGATTCTACAATGAAATATAAATATTATAATTGATGAAAATTTTTCTTACATCCTGTGGTTTGTGGTGTAGTTCATCTTTCCTAAATTCATGATTCATTTTATGGTTTTTTTTTCTATTGTTCTAAACCATTTAATTTATTTGTTATAGATATCAAATTAAACTAATAAAATTTCATTTTATTCTTAGAAAATTCAAACTAACCCACGAATCTATGTCAGTATATTACAAGCAGAATGTAATACCCTATAACGGTGTGTATATTTTCAGGAACAAAGAGCCTAATTTCATTTAAACAACCAACAATGGTATAAGGAATATATACTTTTGAATAGAATTTAATAATAAGTGAATAAAAGGAAAATGCTATGCAATTAGATTAGATCCTCTCTATATTTATAATAGATTGAAATAAATATATAAAATAAATTAATTAAGATGATGAAAATTTGTTTTTGGAATGGTTTATGTTTAGTGAATGCTATTACAATCATTTTACATAATTTTAGGTGAAATTGATGGGCCCTTATTATAGATTCCCTTGATGGTATGGTTGAGAATCATAATTATAAAATGTTAATGAATTGTTATTCTTAGGGAGTGATACATATTTTCTTCTCTCGAAAACCTTGGATGGGATCATCGAGTGTATTCCATTACATTACCCATGAGGGAAAACTAGTTTCATAGTGGATTAAATAGTATGGGCTTAGTGTGTAAAGGTGATACATCGTGCCATCAGTGATACCCGTTCACTATATGGTAAACCATGGATGATGTTGGTGGGTTTTACCAATACACAATTAAAATAGCGATTCTTGGATTTTGTTTATGAAATTGATTGGATTTACTAAAATATTTAATGGTTATATTGTGATCTTACAATGAAAATTGGGTTCCTTTTATTGAAAAACCATGGACGAGACTAGAATTCAATTAAAATAAAATATATAATGCATCTTCAGAAACGAATAACTTTCTTATGTTTGATCAATTATTTTTAATTGTTAAATATGAATCCACATTTATATTTTCTTTTTTCATATTTCATGAGTGTTATAAACAGACATATAATTATGAATAAACTCTTTATGTGTACTCCCTTGGTCCAGCTATTCGTATCTATCTATATCTATGCACATATATGTGTATATATATTTGAGGAATATATATGCATAACATAATATATATATATATATATATGTATATATATTCATGAGGTTGAAATCAATTCACTATCATTTGACGAGGCAAGGAGGTAACATCTCATTCATCGTTATGAGAAATTCTCCATTCACATGTCATTTATATTACATGCCATATTTATATTTATGTGTTCATTACCTACTGCATATTATTGGATTTGTGGTTATGTAATTTTCAAATGTACTAACATTTACTATAGGGATAATATAAATGGATTGATTAATTCGTATCCTTTAAAAAGTATGGGGTTTTAACCAATAGTTTATTATTGTCCACCTAATTATCAAATATTACCTTGATTTATCATTTGACCATTGGTTAAATTGAATAAAATATTAATTTTTTTTCTTTCAATAATTATAATTATAATTTATGATATATTCACTTATATATATTGATGATGATAATTTATATAAACAATTTATTTTATAAGACATGTTACATCCTGATATTATATGTAAGATTTATGTCAATGTCACATGAAATAAAAATTGAAACACGAAGTTCATATTTTTTTAAATTAGAATGAAGACTCATCTAACTTGGATACGATATATACATACACATTAATGAGTAAAACAAAAAAAGTATATTATTAAATAAAATTAGTATACTTATATTGGGATAAAAAATACAATGTAAATGGTGATTTACACTACTGATTTCTATTGAAACATGAAATTCGAGGACCTCTTCTTACAAATGTTGGAACATGATCCTAACACGACCATATATTAGGGATGTAGGCAGTGTCTCTTAGGATATAAGTGATGTTTCATAACTCCTGGACCTATCTCTAATGTATACATATGGGTGTGATTATTATATTGTAAAATGGATACCTATCCTACTCTCATATTTATAATATTAACTGTGAGATATATTATATGAGGTGCATTATTTAAAATTTTGGAGTAATGATTTCCTGAAATCCTTATTGATGTACTATGAGTCGGGCAAGGGCCTAATCCAGAGGTGGTGGGACATGAACAACTGAAATTGCCTCTTTTAGTTCCACATGAGGCACACCCTACTATTATTTATCATAGATATAATGAACACTTTTATGTGCGATTCCTACTCTTCATGTAGTCTATATAAGGATCTCGACCACCAGACCCTACAACGGCATCACTTACATGATAAATTCAACAAAAACTACTTCCAAAGTTACTCGGTAATGAATGTCTTCTGGATTTTGATTCGTCGTTAGAGATTTTTTATACATATTTACCCATTTTTCGACACATCCATATAATATGGACATTATCGAAACATATAGGCCTTAGGATTATATTAATACTAGGTAAAAATTATCACATTGGATGGTATACATCAGGTTATGTTCTGGGTTGGCTTCTTGAAAGCATTATATGATTACATATTCCCACAAAGATTAATGATGTACCACAATAGAAAATTAATGATCATACAATATTGTATTATAAAAATGATGGATTATTATGTACATTTTCAACATGTATGATCATAAACATTGGCTATTGATACTAATGATTTGATATCACCAAGATAGTTTATGGATTAACATTTTCTAAACAATATTTTCTTTGGCATATGTCTTCTAGTTGGTCATAATTTCTGGGATAGGAAAAACATCCTTCATAAGGGAGTTTACCCTGAGGTAGGATTAAAGTGTGAGAATGGTTAATTTATCATTGAGGTATGTAGGTACATTATCTAGCCATTGGAACCATCTCTTTGAGCCTTCTAATTGTATAATCACCATTCAAATGACATGTACTAACACATACATGGTGTGTCACCAATTTGGTAGCTTATACCTTAAGATGTCCAAGTGTATAGAGGATCCAATTGAGTGTTGATATTTCGGAAGGATTGGACACCATCAGCCTTTACATGAACATTCATTCTTGTTTCTACTGAAAAGTGATATGCACCATCTCCGTAATCAAGTACATGATCATTAGCTCCACATTAGGGAAAGAGATGGTTGTTACTTTTTAATTAGAAGGAGGAGGTTTGTGTGGATGAATGATCTAGACTTTATATATATTTAACTAATAGAGGGGAAATTACTAGGATAGTTAGCATGCATCTCACACCCATACATCATGTCATCTCAATGTAGTGAAGCATACCCCTAAAGAGTAGAGTCCATGGCCATCAACATATCGAGGTATATTTATAGTAGTATCTACTTTAGTTTTTTCTTTATTTGATATAAGAACATAGAATTACTTCATATCAACAATGATTATAAAATTATGGGATTATATATGTTATATACCATGTGTAATGACTCTAAACGCACTGAATGTAATAAAAACTAAGAGCATGTGATGATGTTTGTGATCCCCCCTTCATATAGGTGATAATAATTTTATTTTGAATCACTTTATACTCAATATGAAGGGATATTTAATGAGAAAATGGATTAATTTTTTCATTCCTTATCATTCCCTCATTGACTTATATCATCATAGGTTGAATTTCATATATCTCAATGGAATAATTTATATTCATAATGTTGAATGGGATATCCGATATTGAAAAGATCTACCAGAGTGTTATGGGATGAGTGGAGTTATATCAAAAACTACTTGTATTTTTATGAGTGATTAGGGATTAATATGGATTATACATTTACCTTACGTAGTGGGTAATCCGAAGGATACCTTCCACTAATGCATAATTCTAGGTTACATCATCTGAATGTAGTGAAGTTCACTGTAGATATATTTAATAGAGGAGAACCAATGTACTATATTCTTTATATGATGATACCTAATATGCCTCAGGAACATATGATCCTATAAAATTTGGATGCAATGGATTTTATATGACCCATTAATTCATAGTGGTTTTCGTGGGTACTATTTACCAAGAAGGAGGATTAGACACTCAGGGTTTTGTGTTACTATTGATTGAACCATACTATAATTATGATTTAATATGCCATCCCTTTAATAGATGCCTTCTTCAACTAGCAGTGTGTTATGATTGGGTTATCCAATATCTATTATTAGTATTGATACACTGAGATTTATTTTAGACTATATAAAATAACATGAATATTTTTCTAATGGATGTATTTCCTATAGAAGTTTTCGATTATTCCATTCGGTCATATGAACAAGACAATAGTTTTAATGTCTATGATGAATATAGTTTTCCACATGTATCTACATTAATTTGTGATTGAATTAGTGGTATAAATCATATTTTATAATAATTTTCAACAAATCCATTCCAAAATACATGATATCATGTTCAATACACTAAGGTAGAACAAGATGTATGCACTTCTCCCCAATTGCCACTTTTTTAACTGTAAAATGAACATCCAAGGGTACATTATCTCATAAAAACTAATATATATTTTATAATATATGGTGGGATAAAAGGGTTCCTAGTAGAACCCTAACAATATAATTGACATAAGATGTTTATGATGGATTGGAAGGCTATTACATTTGTTTCATTAAAGAATTTTATACCAAGGGGAACCACTAAAGAGATGGACTAAATAGTTTGTTTTTTTGTATAATGCTTGTGAGACATCATTTTATGATTTAAATAGAAGATTGAGATCAATTTTGACATTGATTCAATTTGATCCGGGAATAAGTAATACATTTTATTACGATATATCCGGAATCAGGTTATGAGTATTCATGTTATTTGGAGATAGAGTTGTAGCAGATTGTTCCCACCGCCTGAGACCTGATGAGTATAATTACAGTACAAATGACCACAAGATCTAGTTTTGGGTTCATGAAATATTTTTCGGTCTCGATATTTTTTGTGGAGTGGTTGGTCATTTAAACATAAAAATGTGTCAATTAAATATCAATAGAGTGTGATTTGATGAAAAATGTCTCATATTGATAGTGTGCCAACAGTCATGAAAATTCCATCCAAAGTGTTTCCTAGGAAATGGAAATATTGTTGTTGATTCCCTAAGTCAGGAGATTCATAAACAGTTCATCTAGGTGGCTAGTAGTATATGAAATTTCATGGTTATATTATCTAATATTAACATATAGGATTAATAATATCATAGGCGACCTATATACCTATAATTTGACATGACATCCTACTATATAAAATATGTAATGAATAGAACATAATTAGATGCCAATGGCCCAGACCTGGTGGAGTGTTTCTCAAGTGATGACTAACCACATGGTTCAATTTTTGATGAGGATAAAGTCCATTAATTTCTAAGGCATTTCATGGTGCTTGCGAACATACAATATTAATTTGTGTGAAAATATCATTCTTTTTAGGCAGTGAATCAAGAGATTACAAATATTAATATAAATGTATGTCATGAATATTGGTTGACATGTTTATAGATTCTACTTTTAAGATTCATTACATGGTGTTAAACCTCGTAGAAGGTTAAAGGGATGAAATAGAATCCTAATGAACATGTAAAAACTCTCTATATTAAAGAGTATAAATTGGAAGATATCACTATATATTTCATAACATGAAATTTGAAATCCCATTGTGGATGTAATGTATTTTGGTTGACCCAAAAAAGATTAAACTTGGTCATGCACTTCTTACGAATCAATGAGATATTTTCAATAGATGTTCATGGAAGGAATTGCATTTAAGATATTTTTTACCTTAATGGTGTTCCCCATACTATCATAAGAGACATAGATGCATGGACTATATCATGGTTCTAGAATTGGTTTAAAGGCATAGAGTTCATAGTTTATTCTATGTACAATAAACCACCCTCCAAATTATTGTCATTTAGAGCATAGGTTATGGGTATTCAGGGTTATTATTAAATAATGATTCCATGATTTTGGTCGTTCAATGGGGAAAAACATACCTCTCCTAATTTTTTCCTTTAATAACATATTTCATAAAATTATTTTGATGGATCCCAATGAGGCCCTATATAGAAGCCCATTCCATTCACACTTGTACTTATGAGAGGTATTTGATGATGCACTACTAGGACATAATCTTCAATAGAAGAACTCATATGATGTGAATATTATTCTAAATCACATGGCTATAACTAAATCTAGGTTGAAGTATTATATTGATCATCATTTCCAGCATTTGGACATCATGTAGGGATATCAGATCTTTCTATCAGTGTATCTAAGAGGATAACCTTATAAACATGGGGAAAACCTAATGGATTGATTTCATAAATGAATAAGATACATATTCTATGAAATAAAATTGAAAAAAAAATTGAGGTGTGTGAAATTTACCGTTGAGAATGTAATTTATTTTGAGTTGAATCAATAGAAAATGGTTGATCATGTTTATAGACACTTTATCTTCATATATTGGTCTAAAATAACCCTATTAAATGAATTAGACAAGATGACTAAAATTTATTTTTTGAATAATATGACTCTAATTCTAGAAATTACTATTCCTTTTCACCAACATGAGGGCGATATAAGTTTATTGATAAAGGATTCCTTGGAAAAGATCTTTGAGCATAAAAATTAGATATTTTAGTTGAATTTCACAACAATAGGAGAAATGCATAGTTTCTTCTATATGATAACATGAATGGGTTCACTCGGTGGATTTAATTATATTAAAAATGATAAATTCCTTGTTTCCTAGTTGATTTCTTGGGATGTAAATATTGGGACATTATACAATACCATTCCATTTGTGACACGGGTTCCCTATGTGGTATACTGTGGGCGGGATTATAGATGCCTAATTATAAACTATGTTGGGAGTGATATTTGATTACGTTATATGGATCTTTATGGATAGAATATTGAGGTTTTGGGTATTATAGTCCACCAGAACCGATACCCAGATTCTTTTTAATGAAATGATATTAACGAGTCCAAGCATCAATTTAATTAAAACTAATGTTGTGTCTTAGATGATAAAAAATCGCATAGGCTCTTCACATGTTTTATAATTCTTTTATATAAATAAACTTTTATATTTCCATTTTCATATTCCATAAGATCATTCAACCACAAAATTATTATGTATGGATACATTGTTAATCCTCCTCAGGTCCTAAATATTTCTATATATATATATGCACATGTTTTTCTATATGTATATGAGGCATATATATAAATATATACCGATATATATCTTTAAATATTCATGATGGGTGAAATATTTTTAGAGACATATATATTAGGTTGATGTACATATATTTAGTTAGCTAACCTGTCATAAGCACGATCAGATATGATTTATTTATTTATTACCATACATTTATTATTACCATCACACTCCTCATTATATATATATAATATTGATAGTCCAAGGAATTATTGTAAGTAAACTATGATGAATATATCACACAATATTTGAGATGTCATTTGGTACCTGAAGATACTAAATGGATGCATATAGAGACAATGGGAAGCTCCCATCACTAGCTGATTGAATTATAATACTAGGAATGAGTACATGATCTAAGGACTAAGCCCAAGCCCATTATGCCTATGGAGATATATTTTGGCCTTTGGAGTTTTTATATCATATTTTATATGTCATTAGACTTATAACATGTGTAATTTTACATATATATAGAATTAGGTCATGACCATCATATTTGATTTGATACTAACTTTATTTCATAATATTTATTATTCATGGATGATTTATTATTATACTACCAGTTATATATTACTATTTACTATTCTAACTCTTATAGTAAAAAATATTCCAATTCTGTGATCATGGGGGTATATTCTCTCTAGTGTACCACAATAGACCCTCGATGGTTGTCAAATACCTCTATCATATAGGGAAGATAACATGAGGTCATGTGGCCAACTAGGATTACATATGTTTTACAAAAATGGGTGCAAGATACTATAGTTATTTTTAAATTATTCATTGAATTATTTTTAGTAGTGAAAATATTTACAGACTCATTGTTTCTTGTTTACTGGGTAAAATATATTTAACTATTATAAAACAATGTATATTTAGTGAATTTATTTAATTTTATAGGTGAATGTATTTTAGAAATTGAAAAATAATGATAATGTACTAATTAACATTGAAATAATGAAAAAATATATAAAACTCTAATTAACTAATTTATTTTTTTATAAATATTGTAGTAAATTTAAAAAATTTATCATTTTTGGATTTTAAAAAATTTCAATCATAAATTTTTCATGTTTTATTTACATTAATATGAAGTATTATTTTCATTTCTATTTTATAATGGATAGAAATCAATTGTTTGTTGATGAATAGGCTTCAAATGTGATTAAAAATAAAACTAAAATAGTTTTTTATTTTTTCTTACAGTATTTAAAAGTGAGAAAGATGAAAACATATTCATTTTAAAAAATATTTCATTCAAGGCATCGTTAAATTATAAATATGATATTTAACATACTCTTAAAGTGGATTGCAATATGATTTTAAGCTTAAACCCCATAATGGAGTAAGAAATAACTTGAAAATCAATATTAGGAGACCTGATAAGATTTTATATAAGGATTTTATATATTAGGTGATTTAGTTATTAATTTAATTATAGTCTTCATACATTTGTAAAAAACTAGGGGAAATTTAATTCTTGTTATTTTTTATAATTTGTAAAATTGTGAGATTTTTATATTTAACAATTTAGTAAATTATTACCAAACATTATTTTGTTATATGTATTATTATATCAAAAAATTATAAATCATTAATTTATTTGGATGAGAATTTAGAAATTTAATAATTGTTTGATTGTATGTCTATATGTTGTTGATGCAATTTATGTTAGTATAAATTTCCTACAAAATATAAAATTCTATTAAATTACATTTTTCACATGAAAAATTGATAAAAAACGAATCATGATCCAAATTAAATATATATCCATTATGTAGAGGGCGCTGAATTGGAGGTAACTAATTTATGAAATTTATATCAAAAATTACATTAATAAAGGTCACTATTAACACTAATGCACTAATGGTATTCAATTATTATATCTAAATAACTAATAATACATATTCTCTCTGAATAAGTACTTTTTTTGAAATTCTATTTTTTCAATATGAACTTTTTTATTATATGTAAGAAATTATATAATGGTTATATGGAAAAAATATATTTTTGATCCCTATATTTTCAAAATTATGAAATTTAATAGTAAATATATGAAAAAAAATAGTTTTCAAACAAAGAAATATTTTTATTATATTTAGTATTTCCACAAAAAATTTAATTCCAAAAATTCTATTAATTGAATTTAAAACTTCTAACATAATATTTTGTTTTATCATGCTATAAATATCAAAGTAATAATTTTTGTAATTTTATAAATATTTATTATTTTGGTGAATAATACTAAACATCACATTTTCAAATATATCAAAATTTACAACATCATTATGATATAAAAAATACTTATTAATACTTATTAATTTTTATTATTCGTTTTTAAAAAAAATATTTATATATTTTGAAAAACTAATTTTAATTTATAAAAAAATTATTTAACAGATAATATGTTATATTTTTTTTTCTATTTTTTATAAATTATACACGTAATGTTTTTTAGTTTATTTCAATCAATATCATACATTTTATATTAAAAATATTATATTCATTTTTTCAATTAGAATATCCAAATTATGTAGTTTTTTTAATTTAAATATGTTCTATTATACTAATTTACGATGAATATAAATTAATTATCCTAATGAATGTCATAATTATTAGTGGGATTAAATATGTCTCAAAAGAATACAAGGTCTAAAAATTTATTAAAATGTATTTATTAAAGAATGATATACCATTTTCATACGGTTTAAATTATTTTCCATTATTTTATCCAAAAGGAATGTAAATATTTACTTTTCAATTTTTTGTTATTAAAAAATGTCAATGATCTCATTTATAAAATGGTACTTCCACAACTACATTACATGAACAATATAAACAATAGTTACCCTTAAAACTATACACTTTTATCATTTCCCAATGATTATATCCTTAATAATCTGTATCAATGATATGAAGAGAATCCATATATACTGTATTTTCATGTGGTACCCCATGTGAGTGTTCAATCTCTCAATGTTATTACTCATAATTTATTAAACATTATCTTCAATATCTTCCCTGTAAGTATCTGTTTTTTCCATTATAATAGAATTAAATATTTATGATTAATATTATAAACATAAATTATCTTAAAAATGTATCCACAATTATCCCTCCATTAGAAAAATTAGAACATTATTCATGCAAACATGTGGTGTACATGACGTGTCCATGGTCTTGTACCCTGCCCGTGTCCATGTACTCCCAGAGTACAGGTCGGGTCATTCGCCAACGAACACACGCCGTGTAGCCCATACTACACGGCGTGTAGTCGGGAATTTTCAAGAACCGTTGTCTTACTCCGTGTGCCTCGGCTAACCCTCCATATTTTGATCCCACCATCTGATCATCACGAAACTATAGATTTGGGGTCGTCCCTCCAATACGAAAACGGATTTCGTCGGTTTTGGGCTTCCGACCGGTCTTGAAAACGCATCCCAATCCGTCTGCACAAAATGCCCGAAGAACGGGAACTTCTGAACCGTGTCGAATCATCCTCCGTCGTCACTGTCACACCTCTTCTAGGTCTCGTTGACGTTGGATCTTCAATTTCAGATCATTTCTCCAACAAACCAACGCGCAACTATCGATTTTCCCCAAGAAAATGAAGAACGCAACGAAGAATGCGAGGGGGGGGGGAAACAAGAACCAAACAAGAGGGGTGAACCACGATCGTTGTTCGTGATGATCTGGGTTTTCCTCCATTAGATTGAAAACCAATACAATCTCTATAATCAAAGCCTCAAATCCCTGTATGAACCCGTCCCGCAAGAACGATCGACCCGCGGGCTAATTTTTTCATGGATTAGTCCATGTTCGTCGTGGAAATAAAAAATAAGGAAGGTAAAAAAAACATTCTACCTGTATTCACTTTATTTTCTGGCAAATATCCTCTCGTCGCGTCATCGTCGACGTCGAAATCCGTCAAGAATGTCGCCGTCATGTTGGGGGTTTTCTCCAGAGAATTCCCAGAGCCTCTAGAGAATTTTAAGGTTATGGGGATTTTAACCCTGATTCCCCTGCAAAATATCTATTTAATGATAAAAGATATTTGACGTAAAAACCTTTAATAAAAAATTTTAATTAAATATTTTATTACGGTTATGCCCCAAAAACCAGATTTCACCACCGAACCGCGCTGGCTGAAGTTAGGCCTCGCCTAATGTAGAATCGCTGCTTTGAATGCAATGGTGCCTTCAGATTTCTGATCTGAGCACCTGTTGAGGAGTTATTCCTCTTTTTCAGGAAACCCGCACATGCACGTAATTTAATTATTTAATGAAATTCATATATTTGTTCCAGGCTCACTGGGCCTTGGAACTGCACGCCCTCTCATAGCCTTGTCTCGAAATAATTCCCATATAATATTTAAATAATACATGGAAAAATCCAAGACATTACATCGGACATAAATAACATTCTATCACATGGTAAACTTTTTTTGATGAATTCATGTTTATAATTCTGAGAGGCTAAGACATAACTCTATAGATCAATGATCCATGAGTTAATGTGGCTGACCAGTAACCCGACTACCCAAAACTCTTAGATTAGTGGTGTTCGATAGCTTATAGATTATGAGTGTAATTTCAAGGATCCTTTCACTTTAATACTCTTGATAAAGAATATTCATATTCTATCATAGATTTTTCCGATAATTTGATAAAAAGGTGGTGGAAATCAATTATTTAATTAATAAATAATGTCTATATTTGCAATCACAATTAAAATTTCAATATGATTTATTTTATTCTGTGTAAAATGACCTAAAATGCCTTTAAAATAAACTTTATTATTATATAAAATGCATATTTACAAACTAGACTAAATAAACAAGTGTAGTATAGGTGCTGGTTCATAATTTTATGATATTATAAATTCATGGTCCTAGAGTCCCCAATACCTTTCTTACGACCTCATGATGTGAGTGTGTAAAAATTCATACACATGACTCATGTATTAAGAATATGATTTTTATTTCATAATGTTGTTTTCAATGTCAAATGTATGTTTTGGGAACAACATCAGGACATAGATTAATTCACATGTTGTGTCATCCATGAAAATAAAACATAGATAATTTGAAGTTAGAAATAAATGGATGATATTACACTCTTTTTGTGTGAATATGAATTGTGGAACACTAATTTTTAATAATTACTATTCTGATATTCTATTCACCCAATTATTTCACTCTCATTTATGATTACACAATGAACACTATGTATTTACAATTAATTTACTTTTAGGTAAGGTTTTCCATGTAAATAAAATATAATGTTTAATATTTAGTTATTATGGGGATCAAGATGAAGGTGAATGAAATAAAGATAATATAATGGGTGGAAAAAAATCCATCATGATTTCATTCAAATAAAGAAGTATTAATAGTGATTTTATTTTTTCTAGATATTGAATTTATTTATGGAAGATATATAAAATGAACTATGTATAATAATCGAGTAATCTCTTCTTCTTTATGAATATTCATCGATGAGAAAAGTACTTTTTCAGTCATAGTTATTTGTTATTAAATAAAACATAGTTATCAAATATGTATAAAAAATACACTAATCATGTCTGTAAAGAATCATTATAAGTAGTAGTTATGTTCACTAAGTGACAAATAAAGGGTTGTTCTTATGTAAGTGGTGAGAAGCACAAAACATATAATTTCCATGCGATTGATTATATCTGAACAAGTTTTTGAGAATATACAAAAAATTATATCATGATTCCATTAGATAATAGGGATCATTATTATAGGTTATAGAATAAATATTTTTTTAGTGATTCAAACTCATACAATAGTTTAGTGATACATAAATCATAGGTAGTTTTTGATGAATATAAAATTAAATTCTTATATACCCAGCTGTTGCATAAAAATAATTTTTCATGATAAAAAATATTGGACATAAATAATACACACAGTACAGTATTTAGACTCATTTTATCTAATCACTTTATGTATTATCGATGTATATAGTTATTTTGTATAGAAAAAAGAATCATTTAGAAATATAGGTATTCCAAAAAGCGTTCAAAATTAGTTCAGTAGGAGAGTAAAAATAATTCCAAGGGTATAGTAGATGTAATTCTACTTCATAAGATTCCATTAAGTAATTAATTATGAGTCCAATTAAGTATAGAATATAAATGGATATAAAATGTTAGTTTCTTCGAGATAACATGTCAGAGTATATCTTCACCAAGCATTCATCTAAAATTATAATGTAACATAAATCAATTCCTAAACACACGTTATGTTATCCACAACAAGACTATAATGATAATAATGATGATCAATGAAGAGTCTTACATGTCAACATTGATAAATAGATTGTATAATGGAGTAATTAATAAAACCATATTTCCTTACACAAAAAACATTCATGGTTTAATTATATGGTGCATCAATGTTATAATATATATATATATATAGTTCACAAAATTCAATTAAATGTAAAGTGGTGATTAGAAAATAATGACAAAATCCAATAATAATATGCCAAATATCATTAAAAATGATTATCTTATATTATATAGTATGTTGAAAACCATTAATGTCATAAGAATATGTGTTTTTCTACAATGTGTTTGTAAAGGATATAAACAAACATGCATCAAGAAAAATACAATGTGCTTTAAAAGTAATTATCCAAATGTTATCTAATGATATTATAGAAATACCTATGTTAGAAAATTAATATTCATGTGATAAAATACAATTCTATAAAATAGTTCACATCTCTACTTGGGATAACGGGATCCATGTTGACATGGGTTTTGTCAATTATGGATTTGAAAAAAAAAATTATAGGGAAAGAATCAAAAATATCATTTGGAATGAAATGATCCAGATACACATACAATGTAGGAAGGATAAAACCATGGTGATGGATTTTTTTACACCATATATTGTGATAAATTATTCATTGAGAATAATATTTACAATAAGTAATTTGTATATTTTAATTATCTAAAATGGACATGGAAAATTAAAAATCAATAATTGATTACATGAATCAATATAAAAGTGGACTATTATTATGAATACTATATAAGAATTCAAGGGAGGCTAAACATGGATGGTATAAGAGAAGTACCAATAAAGATCAATTGGTCATAGAAAGTCATTATTCCTATATACATCAGAATTTTACTTACGATAGGAAATTTCTAAGATCATATTATATAAATTTAATTTTTACACCATGAATTGTGGATGGTGTTTATAAAATAGAATCAGAAATGGATAATGAAATTATAGAATTTCAATAAGGGGATCGTTTTACCCAAATACTATTCAAAATTAATGTAATAAAAAATTTCTTGGAAATTCATTTGGAATTTATTTTTTCCAAAGGAATACCATAGTTCAGCAGGAGTGATATAGTTTTCTATGTGAAAATTGTTTGGTGACATGTGAAAAATATATATCGTTCTTATAGTTAGTAAATACTATGATGAATGTAACCCTTCAAACATTGAATTAATTTAAAAATATATGTTCAATGGAATAGGAGCTAAATAGGTATATCTAATGGTTTCTGGGACCTTTTCAACTATATATATACTGAAATATTATAAAAAACGTTAGATAAATTTCAGAGAAAATTGATTCTAGTGTCAGATGGAATGAATTTATCCAAGTAAATATGCAAGGCAATAATAGATATTAATAGTCTGAGTTTAAATCTATACACTTTAGTCATTGATAAATCAAATATAATAGTATATGTAAATGAACTGATATTTCAAAGGAAATACTTTATATTAATAAAATAACAGTTATTCCATAGATAAATGAAAGGAAATAAGTTGAAAAAACTTAATTTTTTAGAGGATATAAAAAAGGATACATACTAGGAATGTGGGTAATAAAGGATACATGTTTAAGAAGATATTAAAACAAGTATTCCATGGATCATTTTGTTCTACAATAATATTCTAGCTGTGGGAATATGTGAGATAAGATAATACGAGAAAGTGGTATCTATACCTAAAAATAAATACTACATTTCAAATTTTATGTCTAATAAGATGAAATTTATTAAATGAAACAATTTTTTGAAGTTATTGGAATTGAACCTAGTATATATTTTTTTATCATTCAAATAATTTTATTACTACTAGTATCCATGATGTCAAGTTATGATAGTGAACAAAAGGAATATACATAGAGATAAATCAATGGATATGTTTTACTAACGGATTTGAGGTCGCACAAAGCTGAGTATCTACATTGAGGAACCATGCTAGGACTAGGAAATAATTTAGTTACACAGAAGAAACATGATCTTGATCAAGTGACTGCAAACAAAGATGTTTACCATGTTAGATCAAGTTCATTTGGGTGTTATTTGAATGTGGTTACCTAGACCAACCTTTAATAGTGCATTTATATTACCATATAAATTATGAATTAATATATGCATGATGAATTCATACCATTATAGTTTATATATTTCTTCATCCGCTATTTAATGGTAATGTCTATAGATAAGTTATCGTAAAATAAGGTTATAGTATATCCCTGGCAATAATGACAACCATGCGATACTATGAAATTAATCTTAAATAAATTTCATATGGTCAAGATCCATATTATTAACTAGAAAAATATGATATCTTTCTATCATGTTCTAGGGTATCATATGAATTGAGACTTCTTCTCATGATGTTCATACATAGTGATCTCTATTTTTGGAGATAATTCAGATATACCAGCTAATTGAAACACCACAAGTTTTAGGTTTCTTTGGTTATTCCTATCTATAGATATGTTTGTTAGTCTCTTGAATTGAGATCATTATCACAATGTTACAATTGATCACATTATTTGTAGGAAAGAAGAAACTAGATAAATAAATTGTGGAAAGGAATCTTTTTTTGGATATTTCATTGGTGGTATGACATATCAAGAATGGCCAATATAGGATTCCTCTTTTCTTAGTTGATGAAGTAATATATCACTGTCGATGTAAATCCGGATAGTAGTACATTCAAAAGTCCTTCCCCAAGCATGTCAATGGGGAATTCAACCGGTTAGATCAACACATACTGAATAAATAAATTATGATGACACAAGTGTGTATACTTCTTTCTAATGTATCTACATATAATGATATTATATTACCCAATTTTTTTCTTATTTAAACTGTAGTTTCTATGAAAATAATTATATCATAAGGCGAATTTATTAGTGGGTAGATTCCTCTATTTTTCTATGGATACTGTTCACAACTATTAAGATATATTCCTTTATAGTCACAAACTATAACATAATCATGAATCTAGAATATTCTAGTGAAACAGTATATTGTACACAGTGGGACCACCATGTGGTTTGAGTGTTATCCATGTCAACAATCACTGATGACTAAATATATTCATTATTTTTTATATAATGAATAAATAGGTTGATGTTTTTTATTACATGTATTCATAAGGTATTTACATAATATATTTAATTATATTATTAAAACCAATATTATTTTAATAATCAAGGATCATTTAATATTAGTTATACTTATAAGAAGATTTGAATGTCGAAGAATTATCCAATAATATATTTAAAATATATTAAAGGTATGTGATTAAAGATATAAAATATTTATGATGTATTTTAGTTCATTATATTTTATTATTTATAATTTATTTAGTAGATCAAATCGGGGTAATTGAGCATCCACTTTTTAATAGATGATAGAGGCTCTAACATTATGACTATTAGTTGGGATTTTATTAGAGATTATATATCAAATTCCATGTTATATATGTACGTACTCTCTATAAATGAAATGAGAGTTATTCATCCCTCCTTCATTGAAATTATATCGATTTAGTGATCATTAGGGTATCAAATGCATCATGGGATCTATACATTAGTACTCTGAATTCAATTATCAATTCTATAAAAAAAATTGAAGCATGAGTGGATGATATAAAGGGATTATACATTGGATACACTAAGAAGTGGACATTATAAACTATAATAAGTGATGAAAACTTCATATATAAATATATGTGTTTTAATTTTTATATTCCCCTTAAATTCATGTGAGATTGATGGGACCATAATAGGGATCAGACCATTAGAGAAAAAAGTATCATCATCCAGATGATGGATTTTATTTTAAAATCCACATCCCTCCAACATCTACATCTACCATAGTACATTCATTTATCATCAATATTCCTTCTTTGAGACATATAGTGGTTTATTTACCTATATACTTTCATAAGGTGCATATAACACCCCTTCTATATTTGATATCGTCAATCTCTATTTATTAAGGATTTTTAA
This sequence comes from Viscum album, assembly GCA_963277665.1. NCBI lineage: Eukaryota > Viridiplantae > Streptophyta > Magnoliopsida > Santalales > Viscaceae > Viscum > Viscum album. Next base: position 512,114,683 of record OY728126.1, on the reverse strand, counting down.
TTTCCATTAATGTTATAAATTAATTTGGGTTATGATTCGTAGTTACCAAACCAGCATGTTTATTATGTTATAATTACATCATTTATCTTTATTTTTTAATTTTATTCCACAGAAAATAAAATCTTATGATATATTTATCGCAAAATAATAACATTTATTCTCATTTGTTTGTTTATGGAGAATACTTGTTTCCAATACATTTGTTTCTCAATATTTACTCATGATTCAAAAATAATTGATTAAATTAATGCTAAATTTAATTATCAATTAAATCTTGAAATTTATTTCTTCCATGATAATTTTTTATAAAAATGGATTCTTGAAAACTATTATTCTTCAAGGGTTATTTAAAGACAATTTTACCATTATTTAAATTTTAAAAATAATATTTAAAATTAATTTTCTTTTAATTATAAAAATAAAGTCCATTTTAAATTTTATATAAATTTCAAAAGAGTGTTTTTTTTAAAATTTATCCAATTTACTACCATTGAGACCAAAAATTTTTTAATACTCCCAATTATATGTTTTAAATGTTATTTTCAAGGAAAATGATTTTAATTTTTTTATATATAACTTTTTTCCATAATGCGAATGGTATGTTATTTAAGAAATGTTTTAAATGATTTTATATATACATTAATATATATTCAATGTTATTTTAAAATAATATGATTAATAAAATACATTATTAATGAATTTTAAAAAGGGTGATTGAAAAAAAATGGTTTCCTTGATAATTGTTCTATGTTATTTTTCATTAAAAACATTTCCAATCTATGATTACAACATTTTATGATAAATAATATTTTTTGGGTATATGATAAAATGATACCATTATTATTATTTATTGGTGTGGTTTGTGTTTATGATGAAGGGATGTTTATTAAACCAATTCCATTCACATGGGTTATTCTTGGATGAATTGATTTGATAATTAGGATATCTATTTACTTTATATGGTTCATTCTATGATGGAATGTTTATGAAACTCGTATCTTTTAATGTGCTTTGATATTATGAATGTATTATTATCTTTTGGAACAACTATATATAGTTTTTACTCTGGGAATATGGTTAAATTATAATCTTGGAATGTGGTCATGTTATTATAAAATGAATGTCATACATATACCATTTCCTAGTGAATAGGGTAAAAATTAATGTTATATTTCTTCAAATGGTATATAGAAAATTATCACAATCAAGAATGAGGGTACATAATCGGATATACTAATCATCAAATTGGAGACATAGGATGTTATCACATCCCTAATGTTCGTATATGGGTGGATATCCCATGTAAAATATGTTATTTATTTCTTGGAGGGTATCATATAAAAAATTATTCATATTCTTGTAATTTTTCCTCAGCTTAATGATTTATGGAAATGTTATGATTAGATGGATCATGATATATAATTTCCTTATGATTAATGTGTTAAAAAAATCCATGATTTATGTCATGATGAAATTTAATGATATATAATATTCTAGGTATGGTTATCAGATGTTATTCTTATGATATCATACCGATATTCTAATTTTATAATGATAGATCCATTGTTTACCCATATTGAGCATTTTCTCACCACTTACTCCTTTTTTCCTTGAGTGATAGTGATATGTATTATGTGCGATATATCTTAGTACGAAGATAATCTTATTGAACTATTTAATTGATGATATAAAATTATTAAGAACTTATTGGTTATGAATCCATGGTAACTAAGGAATTATACCTTTATGATTATTACGTGTGTGTTTCTATAATGTAATTTATATTAACCTTTTAAGATGTTGAATCTCGGTTTATGATCATTGGGTTGTTATAGTTGGAATTAGTGGATATGATTAGTTAATATTTGGAAACATGGATGATAAAACATTAGTTGTATCCAAATGGATTTTTTTGAGGATATAACCAGGGTAGTGTTTTTTTAGAAAAATATATTGGAGTATTGGTGAAGAAGATAATGAGTTCCGTCCATCAAATTACATCCATGTCGGGATAGTATAATTGGATATGGATTGGGAATAGTTATTACTAGGTTTGATTACACTGAAAAGGGTACATTTTACTTAACTCAACTGTCACCTTCTTTATAGCAAAGAGACATTCATTACACCTTTTTGAAACTAGTGGGAGGTAAGATTTAGAAATTAAAAAATCATTATGATGCATTATATGATATATAAATACATGGATACCATTGATGACCTAGGATAAAAACAATATTTAAGAGATCAAAAATTAGGTTTCATAATTAAGACATAAAATAGGTTATTTATATTGTTTATATTGTTTATTCACAATGAATATTATATAATACACTATTTTTTTGGTTTAAAAAATTTTTTGGAATGAAAATAAATGGTGTTAGGGATGAATTTTAAAGAAAATGAGTTGATAAATATCCAAATTAAAGGATTACTAGAGTGAAAGGTATTTCGATTTTTCCTATTTTTTTAATCCTAATATATAAATAACAACATTAACATTATACAACTCTCTAACTAAAAAATAATATATGTGTAGAGTTTCTTTATAGTTCAGGTGGTGTATATAATGGAGGAATGAAAATACAATTTCAAATATATCAATAATGTAGGAATAAGAACTCATGGAAATTCCTCAAATGAACAATAATATGTATTATGATTGTAGAAAAAAGGAAAAGATGCAGTCATTATCTATGAAAACTGAAGAAATAGTTAAATAAATAGATGTGAATAATGGTCACCCTATGGTATCATCATAATTTTATAATTTTAAAAGTGTTATTATGTGAATTATGAAAAATGATGTAGTAGGGTTTATTATGAAAAAAATAGAATGGTTGATGGTGTAATAGTTATACTAATGATGTTGATGAGACTATGAATGAAATATTGATCTTATGAGGTTTTCTATCAGTATTTATTATGTTAAAAATAAGAACTAAGACTAAATTTAGGATAATGAATCCAAGGACATGAGTTTTTTTTTCTACATGAAACATTATGATCATCTAGTGTTGTTATAAATACCGTCTTCTAATGATACACCACACAATATTAAAATATTTTTATTTAATATGATAGTTATTTAATCTCCATTATAGTTGTGGGATTGATTATGAGTAAATAATTTTTTAAAATATATAGTTTAATAATTAATATAAAATCAATTCCTTGGTGTCCAATAAATTTGAAATAAAAATATTAACCATATGAAAATATAGCAAAACATTTTCTTATATATTATATTTAAAAAAACTAGTTTTACCAAAATAAATTAGAAAATAACATTTGATGAATTATTATAATAAAATTTATTTATTATATTTTTAATCCAATGTTTACCATTCATTATTTTCATATACAATATATAAGAATAAATACAATTTTACACTTCCATATTATACTTTTCAAAAAATCTACATTATCTTATTTGGAACACTTATATTATGATTACTATTTTTAAAATAAAAAAATTGTAATCAAATTATAATATTTCTGGAAAACAACATTTCAAAGTTATATTGTGATCATTTTTTCATAATTGCTAGAGAAGAGAATATTTTCAATCAAAAGTGAAAAATAATGGATTTTTTATGAATTTTCATATATTATAAAGATGTTAAAATCCACCAAATTTATTTAATATGAATTTAAAAATAACGTTAGTTCATTTATATATCATTTAATAGAAGAAAGGTCAATTTAATCATATTTATATGGTTTTTTGATATAAAAACGTTTTAAAAATTTTAATTTTTTTCCTTTGGAAAACTACATTAGAATCAGATCTAGTGGTTTCATATTAAAATAAAATTACTCATTTCAATTAAGTTAATGATTAAAAATGGTTCGGATAATTATTTAACTTTTATTTTTTATTATATAATAAAGTTAAATTATTATTATCGAAATTAATTGTAAAATGAATACAAATTGATTTTGAAGGTCATGGTTGAAAAAATTCTATAATATGGATAAACAAATGATATAAGGGGTCAAATGTCCTTAAAACATATAAATACACCTTTTTATGGAAGTATTTAGATTCTATAACCTATATGTTCATGAATTTTACATTTTCGTTACTTATCACATCCATAGAATATTAATTCATTATTTGTTTTCAATATTCCACATTTGTCCTCTACCTTACTTATAAAATGTCACCCACTCAGATCCCTTATTTATATATCCAAAACAATTTGATTTATACTATATTAACCTAAATTATTCCAATAATCATATGTGAAAAACATATTTTTTTGGAGATCATAAATATAGTATAAAAATGAATTCCGTTAAACATAAAGGAGAGGTATGAAGAAGTGGTAATGTTTTAAACATTTTTTTTTCTACTTATTATTCTAAATCATTCAATTAGACTTATACTATGAAAAAATAAAACAACATAATATATCATAGAGTGATATGTAATTATTATGATTTCATAACTCATTTCCATATCCTCTTCTAGATAATGGGAACAAAACTATTATTCTGGGTTACAACACAGTACCACCTCACGAAATGATGTTATTAATTTTCAATAACAACCTCTCATGGATGAATATAATGATATATTTAGTTTATATATATTATATTTATGATTTCATTACACCTATGAAATTATAAAACCACATATACCATCTTATCATCAATCTTGTTGGAAAATAATAACGCCATCCTTTTGTATGATGGACTGCCACCTCACAAACTAATGAGATTTGTTTTTTAAATTTCCAATATAAATTTATTATAAAAAGGAAAATTTGAATGAATATATATAATATATTTAACATATATATAATTTTGTAATTATTATCACATATATTTCATTTTACTTTCCATTCCATAGATTGATTGTGAGTACAGTGGACTACCTCCTTGCAAAGGTATGTGATTTTTTGTTCAATAATTATCAACCCGGAAGGTAATAATAGAAAAAAATAAATAATAATATATATATATGGACTAACTATTATTATTTATCTTTATAATATTAGTTACTTTTAGTTCATTTTATTCGTCGAAAGGATGGAAACGATGTTACTTAGTATGGAGGACCTACCATCATCATGAACAATTTATTTTATTTACTATACCTATATTTTTTGGATTATAATGAATACATACATAATGAATATGTATTATATTTTTGTGTCATTTAAAATTATTAATATGATTTAAACATGAAAAAATTAGAGAAACAATAATTAAAAATAAAAATTTTAATAAAAAAATAGAGCAGTTATTTACCAAAACATGATCCTAAGATAGAATCGTTAATAAAATGGTAATAAATGGTCATAAGTAAATCATATATCGTATCATAGAACATGTATAAATGGGCCTAATCAAAAAAATTTATACTAATGGTTTTCGAAATCAATTTTTATAGGTCCCATATACCAATAGTTTTATGTAATTGTTGAAATATATTGTTTATATGATGGATATATCAAAATTATTATATAAGTGTTGTTATAGAAAATAAAACCCCATGAATTCATTTATAAGACATGGGTGGTTCCATGTTCAAAAATGAATATCCTAAATTGTATGGATTTCCTATATACCTGTACACACAAACACACAACCATCTCGAAGAAAAATTGATGAGGAAAAAGATAAATAATTAAAACACTATGTAATCAACCAAGCATGTAAAACCTCTAGATTATACAATATTATTGTAGTTTAAATAAAATATTAAAGGCTAAATTGCATTCCCAACAATAAATATTTCCCCACATGACAAAACAGTAAAAGAAAATTAATAAGACATCCCAGATCCTGATCTCCAAACTGGGACCACTGACAGCATTCCAACGAATGTAGTATCCCTAGATCATCTAAAGTCACCACCCACATGTCCATCATCAACATATGACACAACAAATATGGGAAAATACATAGAAAGGGTGACTAAATTTACCTAGTAGGACACACCGAATGATAAAGGGGGATATGTAAGACATAAAAAAAGAATAAAAATATAATAAAAAGTAAACGTGATGTAGATAAAGTGAGATAGAACAACATAAACCTAACAAATAGAGTAAACTCATCTAAACAGAAGGGTATGAACATTATGTTAAGAAAAAATAAATTTCATGTCTTCTCCACCTATAGTATAAGAGTAGAATCATCCAACAATGAGAAGTTACACAAAAAATTAATGTGGTATACCGCACGCGTCATTGTAGCACATGGAAGGTAATTACAAAATAAAAATGTATAGATAAAGATGAATATATAAATAAATATATCCATAGTGAAGCGAAAAATCAATGAGAGAGAATATTGATCTCCATCTCACAATATATCCATGGAATAAGAGTTTACAAAATTTTTAAAATACGATCAATAATGCTCATTATCTCATTCATTTGTAAATATGTAACCACCCTTCTTAAACAATGCCTCGTCACAATATTGTGTTGTCGAGGGGCTATAATCAAAAGTTAGATGACCTATGGCTTTGAATTATTGAAGGGTTATGCTAGGAAGTCGATAAAGGACACATTACCTACCCAGTATGTGTGATATACTATAGAAGTCATTGTGGAATCAATCCCATCCCAAATGGAGGGTTCCACTCTGGAGTTGGTAGAGGACCCAATCCCTGCCTAGAAGGCTAGTTCTACACTAGATGTCATCAAAGATCCATTAAAAACCATGTTATAATGATCCACATTGGATTATGAGGAGGACCCATGCATAGTCCAACTGTAAGTATCCACTCAAGATTTTTCGAGGATCCATGGTCATCTAAACAAGAGGGTTTTACATGATATTCCAGCAAGAGGTGCCCACTATAGTAGGCGTCAGTGACCAATGTCCATCCCAAATGGATGGTCCCACTCATTAGTCATTATAAAAACCTTTCTCTTCATAATAAGAGGGTTCCACTATAGAATTTATTGAGTACCCATGACCATCCCAACATGAGGGTTCCACTCAAATGTTGGTAGAGGACCCATGGCCTACACATATGTATGGTTCCACTTTATTAGCCTCTAGTTATACTACAGGATCACAAAAATCATTGAACAACACAAAGCCAAGAATAATTCCCAAAACATTCAATGTCATATCACAACAAACAAAACTGAGGGAACTACAATTTTGAAGTAAAAAACACTAAGTAAAGGAAAATCACATGCCAAAATCAGATTCCAAATGATAGAGATATAAATGATCAAATTTTCCGCATAAGGAACCAAGGTGTACACAACCTGTGAGGGGACTCACATGGCATGTGGTTCATCCCATAAAAATGGTCATGTACCTAGGGGTACATGTCTCACTATCCATGTTGGATTACATGATGTGTGGGAGATATATATGGTGGTACCATGACAGATAGGGTACTTCCCATAGGCTTTGTTATTTTGGTGTATCCACTGTGTATTTGGGATCATTACTCTGCATTTTTGTAATTTATAACATGGTGTTCCTCTTAAAAAGGGATTCCACCCATGTATTCTGGATATTACCCAATACATGGGAAAAAAATATTCCTAGCTAGGTACTCTACCACCCATTTCATCCACAAGGTAATTGGGGTACATGGTGTGTAGGGAGTCCCTATGGAATTCCATTCTTATGAATTCACTAAACCATAAAAACCCCATCTAGGAACTGACAAGACACATGTTCTTCCTAAAACATGGTGTGTAGTAAAGAATAATACAAACCCTTAGATTCACTCTCTTTATAGTAGATCTGATCATCTTCTATCAGATCAAAATGTTTTAACCCATAATTTTTGGATCTTGTCTTCATTTTTCATCATTGTACATCTATTGTCTAAAATAATTTCGTTGGTCTACAATGGTTTTGTCACACATATATCAATCCACTAGTTCCCCAAAATTTAATATTCATCCTACAATCATTAAAATAGTCTCCCATACCCCCAAACAGAGCGACGATTAGTCCTCATTTTATCAGCAATTACCACTATTGTCATTTTGTCATGATTCAGGGGGTTATATCGGGCGCGGAAGCACCAGACAATGTCAAACTGGGGTCATGGAGTCCTACTAATAATAAGAGTAATTAATTTGAGGTATAAAGTAATAATAATAGTTTTTTATATATTTTTTCCAATCATTCTTGTCCAACATTCAACAAAGGGTACATCTTTGTTATGAAAAAATTAAAATAATAATTTAAAAAATACACGAGTGCATACACAGGACGCAATTCGCCTAGATTAATATATGGTGTTGATATTATCAACAAATTTAATCTAAAGGGAAATAAAAAATAGAAGAAACCAACCTAGATATATGATTGTTCATTTTTTATGAACACATACACTAATATATGGTGGAATTCATTGAACATGTTGGGTCTCGATCTACATAAAAACATAATTTCATTTATTCTTATGGGGATTCACCAATGAAATGAGTGAATATTCTATATAATCCTCCCAATTTTTGTGATGTTGATCCACTATAATTTTCCAAGAAATCATTCTTATAGATATTTCATTTTGGTTGAAATAATCAATTAATTATTATATTTAATTAATCAATCAACTGAATGTACTTCCAAGGGGTTATTTATCTGAGCACCCCACCAAACAATTATTGGTCGTTCTTAGGGTAAAAAATGTGATTCGGCCTCAACTGTGTTTTCATATTTTGAATTTGACTTTCAATTTAATATTTATCTCATTTTATTTAAGAACATCATACACATAATATTTAAAAAAATTATTGTTTTCTAAAAATAATAATGGTAAGCCAGACCCTCATATTCGCATTCCGTCATAGTGCCTAGATCCAAATGTATATAGAGAAATATTTAAAATAAAATGAATAAGAAAAACACCTCTAAATATTTCCCACCATAAGTATATTTAACCCCTAAAAGAATAAATAAACATTTAACTTGGCATACTAAGACCATATTTTCACTCTCCTACTCCTATGACCTATATTTTACATTCTTATGCTAACAAAACACATGGAATAATGAGATTCTTCATCCATAAAATAGAACCTCCTATCGATCCTCGATCGCCACTAGCTGGTATTCTTATGTAGATCCATCATCGATTTCCATATCTCATTAGTCTATGATGTGCATGGAGAAATGATCATGTCTCATCAGATAAAAAATCTTCATGATGTCGTAAAACAACTGTCAATGAGGGGGTAGGGAGAGTTGTTAAGAAACCTTTCAAACCCTTTTCATGATCTCAGATAGCTCGATAAATTTTAGGGATTGCTTGCCTTCCTAAGTGATCCTCTACAATCCTCATCAAGGGATACTATCTGAAAAATGTGGCCTCCCAGATCAAACATCATTGTCTTATGATGGAGATATATATAATACTTCATCCGAAGTTAGTCAATTTTCATATGATCATGTATGACATGGACCTCATCCATAATCACATGAACAATCTCTAATCTAGAAAGATATGTTCTAGGAATCTCTATTCAGCACATAGGTGACCTACAAGAGATCCATTATAGGGCCTCCAAATATTGATGATTATTTTGGTTTGGTATCATATGCATTACACAATCTCTACAAAGTGAAAATGATCCACTAAACATTGACTAAATTCAAGTATGCAATGGATCAAAATATCTTCTAACACTGGGATAGTACTATTGGTCTATCCATCATTCTAGGTGTTAAAGTTTATACGCACCCTTATCTTGGTCTCAAATTCATCCTAAAAAAATATCCAAAATTTTTACATAAACATTTTATGATGATTAGATAAAACCATTGGGGTGACCCATGGAGGAAAAAAATCTCCCATTTGTACAACTACCCCAATCCGTTGAACTCTTCTTGTTGGTCACAAGGATGGTTGAAAACATCGTGAGTCAGAAAAATATAACCTAGATGGAGTCTTGTCCATTCAATATTCTGGGAATCAATACCAAAAAGTGCATGGGTATTTCATCACACATCCCCTATAGGATCTCAAGGTGCTATAATAAGATTTATGGAACATTGTTCTCAACAGTAACCTGCTGAAAGACGGGGCATCGACAGGAAATCTTAGTTATACTATTTATCATGAAGGGAACCAAAAAATCTTCTTATGTTCTATATACATCCTCCCCACACCGGTTGTACATACAGGGTAGAAAGTGTGGAACACTTACATCACCACATTCCACATCATGACTAACAACACCAATCATCCTAATACAATGATTACATGATTATGTCCTTCAGAATATCCATTCGGTTAATCCCAAATTGATATATGGTAACATATGACTTCATATTTTTGTTATCCTATCTAGGACTCGGTCACTATCTTGATAAGCATGGGTGTTAACACCATTGACAGGAGAAGTGTTGTACCACTTTTATCCACCATGGTTAGCTGCATTGAAATCAACTTCTCTAAATCATCGTGTATCCAGTCATCTATGGACATCCTACTAACGTAATCTACTACTAAATTTTACCTCCTTAGAGTATATACCATATCATAGTTATATTTATACATAAATTCCATCCATCATAATTGTATTAGGCTCACATCTCCCTTCATGAAGATGTACCTAGGACATAAATGGTCCGAGTAAACCATGAAGTTCTCATCCTTAAGCTAATTCCTCAACATCCTCAGGGTAAATAATTAAACTACAATTTCTAGGTGATGATTCACATAATTAATTTTAGGGGGTCTCAAATTACTAGACTTTTATATGAAAACTACCTTCCAAAACGTCAACACAAAGACAATACCATCGCCTGGGTTATCTAAATACAATACGTAGCCCATTACTTCCTTAGGTGTCATCAATACTAGAACACCAATCATCCTTATCCTCAACTCCTTGACGTCTTTCTATAATCGATAATTCTCTATAATGGGATTCGCTTTTCATAGAAATATGGTCCCACGTATTGAAAAATTTGGGAAATCATAAAAAACCACATGTAGTACCCTGCTAAGGTATGAAATATCCGCTCCTCCAACACACTCTGGTGTAGATCTAATGAAAACACTACATCAATCATCGATGGGTCCATAACTTAACCATGTGCAGAAATGAAATTCTTCTAAAATAGAACCTCATTAATCCACCAAAATACACCTTCTACTCTTCTTCTATTTATGCTTCACTTGGGACTATCCAACCATTTCTAATAAGATACTAGGTCGTGGAGCTTCCTCATCAATGGTGGTCTATTAGAAATATTTCAAACATTATCATCAAGTTTTCCTTTTAATTGACATGATATATGGCATCGCTCATCATAGGAATAGCCCTAACACCCTCTGGGTTTCCTTGGTTCTTTATGTTCTCCATATACCGCATGACAATGCACCTGAGCCTAATTGCAAATGTTTATCCTACTCTAAGATCCCACTGACTGGAACATACTAGCTACTACATATGAATTATAGCTAGTATTATCACTACTAGAACAAGCTATCTAGAATCCCTCTGATATAAATATATCAATCACTGGTTCCCTCTCAAGAACCCCATCATGGATGGGAATTCACAAAAGAATCATGATGACGTGAATCTCTCTATGGAGTCTTTACACAAACATTTATGATCAGAATTATCAATCACGATAATGTCAAGGGAGTACCAGGTAAGTTAAGTGAAACATTACTCATATTAATCCATCGTCAACCATATATTCTACAAATCCAGATGATCTAAAATTCACACTATGTGAAAATTGGAGGTGTATTACTCCTCCAAAAACATTTATTGGAAGAATGGACATGAGAGTGATAACTAATAATGCATCTGTCTAACAAAGATGCACCATCACCCAGCTACTTCATAGAAAATAATGAAATCCAAGGAAACCTACAGATCTTTTGGGGTCCGAATCAACATAATGATATAGAGACCATCACTAGCCAAACCATTGAATTTGGTGAATCTAGATCACCATGGAACCTCAATGCCCTATGGAATTAGAACATGAGGATATAGCTAATTCTGTGTACATCCTCATCCTAGTCTGTTGGGATGATCTGTTACTCTTCATATGGATGGCTGATTACCTTACCACCTAGAGGAAGAATCACATGGGATGGACCCTTAACTAGGGTATCATCACTCATTAGATCCTCATCAAGATCTAGCACTTGTATCCAATATGGATTTCATCATAGAGGTGTCCAAATATTTATCAAGATGTAACATAGTATATTTAGAATATATATATGTTAAAAATATTGTAGATCAGAATCATGAAATAAATTAAAATACTCTATACTATATGATGCATGTACAAGTGGTCCATACGTCCAATGTCTTAGTTTGTCAAATAGACAAGCATCTAGTGATAATCATGGTGAATTGATTTGTTAGTTTCCCAGATAATCACTGGATTCCCAAGAAAAGTAGATTCATTTAAGAAACATTTCCATATATTCCCTATTCCAAACCAAATTCCTCATATGAGGACTTCTTTAACAATATTCCCAAATAATTACATTCTATAACACCTTTCTATCATGACCAGACACTAACATGTGTTCGAGCCACAACTACCATAAGACCTCATACATTGGTTAAGGGATGGTGATAAGAAATAATAGGAACATATTAAATGGGTGTCCATTTTCTATGTATCTACACAATTAAACTTCCATCTTGATCCAAATTTGTAGTGGAAATGGGAATTTATTTTAAAAAAATACTATACAAAAAACAATTATTTTAAAACTTCTATCGACTATAAGAGTACCATAGTTTAAATATAATACTATTTGGGAGAATACATCCAAAAATATAAATATTTCGCACCCAAAAAAGAGAAACATATTCTTTTGAGTGATCCCATCTCCTGATATCAAATATTTGACAAATGTATCAAGTCTAAAGAACCCAGTATCCATATCTTCCTTTGGAGTCACCATCAACCTCTATATTTTCTGCGTAAAATGTGACATGTGGGGTTAAATCCTATGAATGTAGAAGTATTTATATACCATGTATGACACCTCGAAAGATGAATGAGTATTAAAATGAGATACAATAGGAAAAGAAATAGGGTAGAGTGAAAACAAGACGCATATATAGTGAGATAGAACAAATCAACCCAAAACAAGAGAGAGTAAACTCATCTGAATATAATTTGCTCAAAATAGTTTGTTCATGGAATACATGTTGAGTTATTTCCACCGATAACATGAAAGTATACTAATTTAACATGTGAAACTATACATTCAAATCACATGTCATAACTTGTGTTTCTTCACAACCCATGTTAGGAGGATAACTAAATCCAAAGTTATTAGTACAAATATATATATATATATATGACCATTAAAATAAACCAAAATGATAGAGAAATATGATCTAAACATCTCAAATTTTCATAGTAAGAAGAGACACCAAGTCATAGAAATGTCCATCAATGATTCAAAACATCTCACATGTCTTCTCGGAAGTAACCATCCATGTCAAACCATCCATCAAAACTTTTTTTCAATGTCAAGGGTCACAAAAAACAAGGTATAGGTCTCATGTACTAGTATAACATGGGGATTGGACTGAAAAGTTGTTGGAGAAACCCTTCACTTCCCAATAGGATGATTCCACTATAGATGTACACGATGACCCATGACATGTCCAACTGAAGGGTTCCACATGTGATTCGGTCATGGACCCATGACATACCGATGTGAAGGGTTACAACATTTAATTGAAAATGGAACCATTTCCCATCCAACTAGAGGGTTCCACTCATGAGTTTCTAGAGGACCCATTCCATTACTATATGGGGGCTTCCACTCTCGATATCGTTGAGGACCCTTTCCCAGCCATGCGGGAGGGCTCTACTAGGGATTCAGTAGAGAACCTAATTTCAACCAAGCTAGAGGTTCCACTGTAGAATTCACCTATGAACCTTTCCCCGCCATGCGAGAGGGTTTCACAAGGAATTATATAGAGAACCCATTCCCTTCCCATTATTAGGAATCCACTATATATATCTTAAGGACCCATGAATAGACCAGCAGGAGGGCTAAACATTAATTTGGTAGTGGCCCCATACCCTGAAAATCTATAAGGATACACTCTAGTAGACTCTGTAGATCATCCATGATAAAAGACGTCGTTGACTGCATAATATCAAGGAATTATTCCTAGAACATCCCAAATACATACCTGAAATCCACAATGAAGAGAACTATCATGTTCTATGTGAAAAAACACCCATGGTAGGCGAATATCATTGAATGTCAGAGTCCAAATGATAGAGATATGTGTGGTCAATGTTTTATTAAATGGATAAAAGTGGTAAACATTGTCTAAGGGGACACATGTGATGTGTGGTCCCGATCATTCACTCCATCATTTCCATGTGGGTACATAGCTCCAAAACTGTGTAGGAGTTCACGACATGTGGAGGATATGCATGGCATACTGAATCCACTCAGGGTCCAACCTGTGTGCTTATCCATGCTCATGTATTCTCCATGTGACTATGTACATTACCCTATGTATGTTTACTATCATACATAGTGTTCCTCTACAAATAGTGTGTCACTCATGTGATCTAGAAATTCCAATTTTCTAGGGCACATTGAATCATCCTTTTCATTTTCTCTTCAAACTGGCGCATCCACATGGGAACGAGGTTCATGGTATGTTGGGATTTTACATGGTATTCCATTATAATGAATTTCCAAAACACTATCCAACAAATACAGTTCCTGATACACCATGGGTTCTTAATATAATAGTTTATATATTCCTGAATGTTTTAGAAACATAGATATTCTCCCTCGGCAACATTTTTTCCTTCAAACCCATCTTTTTTCACATATAGTCATCTGATCTCGTCTCTGTTTTTTGTTTCGAGACATCTGGTGGCTAGAAATTTGTTATGTCATTCCTTAGAGGATTCATCACACATTTTTAACTATACTGTTTCCTCCTCCTTTTAACATTAATCCTCAAACTGTGGAAAATATCCCTCATACCTCCTAAATATGTCATTGTTTCATTGATCAAAGCATCTTTCTTTATTTCGCCACAATTATTGTGGTACGATCAGACATGGTACCGCCTGACATCATGAAACTAGGATATTGGGGTCTTAAATGCCATGGATGTGATGAATTTGAGGGATAAAGAAACAATAACAACCATTTATATATCATTTCCCATTATTGTTGTCTATTGTTCCAGAATGGTGATATCCATGTAATAAAGTAATTGAAAACGAAAATTTAATTAATACACAAGTTCTTGAATGTGCCACAACTATCCTAGATCAATATATGCGAATGATTATTGCAATCATTTTGATAAAAATGGTACGAAACCACAAATTAAAAAGTAATACCAAGATATTGGATCATTAATTTTTCAATAATAAACTCACCAAAAATCGAAGAATGTAATTTCAGTATCTACAACGTTATATTCTACGAACCTTTAATTCATTTTCATCAAATGTGATTCAATAAATACAAGGAGGGAAAGAACCAACTGAATTCTCTTATTATTTAGTTTGAAAAACCTGGAGGGTTATCTATAGTAAAAATATTATAGAAATTTAACATTGATTAAAAAAATCAATTATTTAATTTTATTTCTTAGATTAACCAATTGTACATACCACCAAAGGTCTAGTTATTAAAATTCCACAAGAGGACCTACTTTAGGACACACCTTGGGTAAAAAATATTTCTATACTTAATCATAGTCTCAAATTTCTGATCTAAACATCTATTTTTGAGTTATATAATTTTCATTGTTTACTATATTTACATAATATTAAATATATTTAATGTAATTATAAAATTATTCCCTAGAACCATGAGCCACTTAATTACACACAAACTTAGTGTTTGTATCATGACATATATGTAGAAATATTGGAATGTATTACAAATAATAAACCATGTCTAAAAACAATTGGACACTCTTTCACTAATAATTTTTTTTCATCTTTTCATAGACAAGTGTAGTGTGGGAAAAATATATTTTCCAAATAATAACAACGTTTTCTACGTGTGTAATAAATTGAAATGTTGACCTAGAATGTACTAGTGAGTTTAACAATTATAATTTCAAGTGAAAATATATATATTTTTCATTTTATATAACATACAATATTATGTGTCATTGTTCTTATTTTTTTGGAAAATAGATTTTTTGGTTAGTGATTAGTTGATGAATCTTCATGGTGATCAATAAGACTTTAGACAATGATCTTTTTTCCTATAGTAAAAACATATGTCTAGTATAATATTTCATTAAACACAAATCAAATGTACCCCCTAAGAATAATAACAATTAGTACAATCATTTTTCATTATTTATTTCACTTTCTCACTATTCTATCTGATATAGTCATTGTTAACACTTTTTCATTTCTTCACACACTTTTTATCACATAGACATTAGTTTCTCGACTATTTTTTAATTTCCATATTTTTATCACCTAAGTCACACATTCACTCATCATATCAGACACATAAACCAATATCATTTATTACAATAATATTCTTTAATCCATCTTTGAATTGTAATTTTTCTTGCAGTTGATTAGTATATATAAGAATGAATAACTTAAATATACCTCATGTAGAGAAACAATTAATTATAGATCTATCAAAATAAACATCAGAATTTAAGATTGTGATATTTGATTTTTTCCAATAAATAATAATACATTAGACTTGATTTTTTTGAATAAAAATAACAAGAACTCATAAGTAAATATAATAGGGGAAGAACCAAAAAATCATGTAGTATAATGTATAGTTATATTTCATTGCTATAATGTAATTTGAAATCCTATATATATATATGTTATATTTTAATATATGGATTATTTTTTTGACTTTTATTTTAATAATTCTCATATAGACCAATTTATAAGTTATCGTTTTATATAATGTGAACTATTATTATTTTTATAAATATATTTTCCGTTAGGCATAAATCATATTTCATATCATTTAACGAAATTCATATTAAATTTTTTATGTAATGGACAAAAGTATTATATATGAAACATAATAAATCTCAATCACACTTCAAAACATGTTGGAGACATTTTTATAAATTTCATTTTCCAATGCTTTAAATAGAGGTATTATACACTTCTAATGTTATAATTTGTTTATAATACCATTGATAATTCATTTAGAATTGAGGTAAAATGTCTTGAAATATGGTTTTAAAACTAAATTCTATGTTTGGTAACAAAATTTAGAGAAAAAATTATAAAAATATCATGATTTGAATGAGATGACTAGATTATACAATTTACTAGATGACAGAGTTCAAATTATTTTTCATCATGAAAAATAATGGATTCATGTCACGAACCAAATATGATCTCCACTAATACCATTCAAAAATCCAAAGGGAGTTAAATTTCCCAATGGGATGTCAAAAGTTCCCATGATTCTATAAATTAGGTTCGGAAGTGATATACTGAGTATAAAATCACAAAATAATAAAAACAATCAATAAAAGGAACATGAAATTTTATTTCCATACCAGTATTAATAAAATCATATATGAAATCATGGATTTAAACACAATAAAATAGGACAAAATATAAATAAATAAATCAAAAATACATCCTCAAAACTCTCCAAGACACGGAGGTTGTCACCCACAAGCTGTCTCCACAACACTGCACCACAGAAGGGGTCTAACAAATAGAATCGCCTTTATTCGAGGAGTAACCTTACCCGAGTCAATCATAACCAAGTATACCAACCCCCAAGGGTTGTATGAAGGGTGTGATCATAAGTCCAATATTATACAACAAAATGATTACAATGAGTATTAAATACAAAGTGAAAAGAATTTTTTTAATATGTAAGGAAAAGCACTAATAAATTCAAAAAAGATACTATCAATTGAATAAAGTTTAAAAACAAAAAATTATAGAATTTTAACACAATTAACTATTAAATGTTAGATATTTTAAATTACATCCAAACACAGTATAATATAATGGAAAATTCCATAAAATAAATTGAGAACCAAAACTGGGAACACCCATAGGCAACTAGATAGTCTCGGGCCCAATGAACCTCATACCTCTGTGTAATGTATCCATGTAACAATCCTTTCCCATAAAGTACCCACTAGTAAGGAACATACCGATAACCTAGTGGTTCACAAACATATTCCACATAGTTTATTTAGAGTTTTATTAATCCATTTTCTCATTGAAACATGGGAAAAACCCATCCAGTTCAGTAGTCGTACTAGTACATATCCTCCCACATTGGTACCTTGGCATCCCCCTTTGTGCTCATACAATTTGACTTAGCTAAAAATATCCAGTTTTAAAAAAAACACCACTAATAGTCACAAAAACAATACATCAACTATACACACTTTATACCACTTAAAAAACCAAAAATGTATTTTTATTTTCAATAAACAACTTATCAAAATAATTAATTGTTTTGCACCCAAAACTCATTGAAATATCCACATTGTCGAACATGTTAGTACATACAAGTCAAAAAAATAGAAATTTCAGACCAATAACATTCAATATAACCAACAAATCATCGTTTGGGAAGCCCTATATGAACTATAAAATGATATCTTTATAAAACCATCATTTTTATACAAACACAGAACATACAAATTAATGTGTTTCATAATGACCATTAAAAAAAAATTTCAGCAACAACCAAATGATATAAACAATAACATTTTATTTTAAACCATAATACATCCTAATAAAAAAAATTAGTAAATATAGTGTATCCACAAATGAAAAAATATATTTCTATGAGAAACCCACTATTTCACATAAAAGATGGAACAAACTATTTATTTTTAGTACAAATACAACCAAAATAAATTAAATCAGCAATAATAGAATCAGATAAAGTTGAAAATAATATAAAAATAACAAGATAACTCAAAAAAATAACATTAACTTTGGAATCACCAACCAAATTAGTTAAAACCTGTAATAATTTATGACAAAACTCATACACACCACTGTCACACATCAAGGAGGGTAGATCAATCCTAAAAAGAGATGATTGGACGATGAAAACCCATGGCTAAACCCTAGGTTCGAATCTCATCCCTCTGTTCATTTGGTACATCAGGAAAAATTGGCAGAAACATCATTTAATGCGGAGGAACTAAAAGGGGACGAAACGTACTTGAGATTGTTTTATGTTCCTCCACCAAACCCCCTTCAAAATGTGGTTCCAATGACAGTTTGAGAGACTTGGAGGTCTGCATAGCTATTAGAATTGAAATTGGGAAGAAAAAGGTGAATAACGATATATCCTATGAGGGAAAAGTGGTCATTTTAACAAATCATTAATTAGATGGACATAGGCATATAGTTTGTGTGGAAGGATTGCCAAATCATTCACCTAACTAGTGCACCCACTTTTCTCCCCTCAAAGAATCCTCAAATACCAAATAATATTTTTGGGAATTAGTGGGGACATTGGGGGTAATTATATGTTAAAAATATATTAAATATAATTACCTTTAATGAAGAACATCGGTGTAACAATTCTACCCACTACGAAAACCTTTCTTCCTTGAATGTCAACTAGAGGAATAATCATAAAAAAGGGTAATTGTTCTCAAACAATAACATCCACTCCTAGAACATATTATTTTCACTAAAATTCTTCCAACAAACCTTGAACAACATAATATACTTCCCTCAAATCCACTTCTCTTGAGAGTCCACTATTTTCAGTAGCTTCTCAAAAACTAAAAAGATAGGTCCAAACTCTAGTTCATCCTAACTCAATACATAAGAATTATCCGAGATATATATATTCTCCTATGATACATGGAATACATCATGGAAGGATTATAAATTTGAAGGTAAATCCAACTTGTATGCCACCATGCCAACACGCTCGGTGATTTCAAAAGGTCTGACATACAGCGACGTCTTCTTCCCTTCTTATCACAATAGATTATGGCCCAGAGGAGGGGAACCATTCAAGAATACCATATCAACCATAGATAACTCTAGTTCTCAATGTATATGTTCATCATTTCAATTATTTTAACTCTGAGTGATCAATAAACAATGATGGATGAACTTGACATTCTCAGAAATCTTCCACACCCCACTCATCCCCAGAAGTGTGGTTTCACCTTCATCAGCCCTATCTAGGGGAGACCGACAAGGCAGACCATAGAGCATCTTAAAATGATCCATTATAATAAAGGAGCGTAAACTATTAGTATAATAAATCTCAGAGAAAACCAAATAGACATTCGTGGAACCTCCAATGTCGAGGACACAAGCGTAGAGAATTTCCTCCAAAATCTGATTTTCATGTTCTGTCTGACCATCCTTTATGGGTTGAAATGTTGTGTACATCCTAATATAGGAACCCAGGGCCTTTAGAAGGGCTTCCCCACACCAAGAAGTGAAAATAGGGTCTCTATCTGATACAACACCTAATGAAATTTCATGGATACTCACCACCTCCTAGAGATGCAAATAGCCCTACTCATTGACTTTACCTATATCTCTAATTAGAATGAAATGGGATGATTTTTTCAGATGATAAATCCCCATCCAAATGGCATTTTTACCCCAATGTATACAGGGAAATAAAACAATGTAGTCCATTGAATCCTCTTCCCACTTATTGGTTGGAATGGTTAATGGATAGAAAATACTAGAGGGCCTACGATACTTTGCTTTCTCTGGATGGCATGTGTAGCATCTTGACACAATTTCGGTTATGTCCCATTGTATACCATTCCACAAAACCTCTCGTCGCACATCATAATACATCTTGGTGGCACATGGATAGATATACCACTGAGAGTTGTGGATATCCTTTGCCACCACATTCTTTATAGATAATAACACTACTTAACGGCCCTTGAAACACAATATTCCCTTGGGATATGAAAAAAAATCAGAGGACATCTCCCAACAATGATGTAACTACTGTGACTACTGACAAAGATCATCTCGTGGATGTTCCCACTTAATCAACTATGATAGAGAAGAGTCAACTAAAATCTCGCCATGAACTCACCTCCACTATGCTCCCTGATCTCCACATGCATCCAGGAAAAGAGACCCATCAATGTTTATTCATCACTGGACATCCACAAATCATGCAATGGAACTCTTATACTCATGGCATTGGCCACCACATTTCCCATCTGTGGTGTATAGAAATAGCCAAAGTCGAACCCCTGCAAGTACTCGATCTAGCAATGCTGCCTCAAGTTTATGTCCTTCTACGTGAATATAATCCATGATTTTGTTATCATAGTATACCCCAAACTTCTCCAAAAAGAGAAAGTAACTCCAAGTCTTCTAATAATGAATCATAGTTTCAAACTCAAAGTCATTGGTCAGGTAATTATTTTTGTTTGGTCGGCGTTGGCGAGAGCCATATGCCACCACGTGATCATCCCACATAAATACACACCCAAGTCCAATACCTAATGAATCACAATACACCACATACCCCTTTATGACCTATGGAAAAATAAAAAAGGGGGCAGCAGTCAACCACCATAACAGATCCTTGAATGATGCCTGACATACTGGGCCCCAATCAAAATTCAACTTGTTTAGGGTGACACAATCATCAGTGAATCATGCTGAGAGAAGTCACGAAGAAATCATCTGTAATAACCAGCCTATCCAAGTGTAATTCTAATTGTGAAAAAATTAGTTGTTTTATCCTATGACATGACCGCATTTATCTTCTTGGCTAACACAGAAATCCCCTGCTCCAAGAACACATGCCCCAATAATTTCACCTTCATGATCTAGAATTTTCACTTGTACAATGTTGAATAGATCTAGTGATCCCTAAAAGTGACCAAAACTATACTCAAGTGATGATTGTGTTCCTCTTTAGAGCAATCGTATACTAGAATTTCATCCATGAACACCATAATGAAGGAATCAAGATACTAATGGAACACACTATTCGTGAGTGTGATAAAGGCCATTGGTGCAATGGTTTATCCAAATGGCATGACCAAATACTCAAATAGGTCAGACATGCTTTGGAAAGCTATATTTATGGTATATGACTCTCTCACCCTGAGTACATGGTGTCATAAACAAAAGTATATTTTTTAAAACAACATTTCTCCATTTAACTAATCTAACAAATAATCTGTTCTGGGAAAAGTGTATTTTTTATTAATTGTTACCATATTTAGATTCTGGTAGTCATTTCACAATAGGATGGATTCATCAACCTTCTTTTCAAACCACATAGAAGTGGCCCAAGGAGTGAAGATCGGGAAAATGAGTACTTTGGATTCTAAGTCATCTAGATATATCTATAATTCACTCAACTTAGTAATTACATGCAAAATGACGGAATAGATATTAGTTGTGTTCCTGGCTTCAGTTCAATCGATAACTCCACATCAGTCCCTTGGGGAAAACCTTAAAACTCTTTCTGGAATACCTTCGGAAACTCATTAACTTCCTTAGGTAGTGAAACATCATTTGGAAGACAATATTCTTCTAGTGCGATAAATGATAAGTGGAAGATATGACTTCCCAACTATGGGAGAGGAGGTACAATGCGACTCGACCGAGGAACTCATTCTCCTCCAAAAACCTATCAACTCCTATTAGGTGCTGTGAAACTCACTTGCTGCATTTCGAAATAAATATGTGCCTGGAAGTGTACAAAAAACTCTCTACCAAATATCACATAAAAAATATCCATATCTAATTCCAAAAGGTCCCACTCCATCTCAATCCCTCAAACAGATAGTGCTCCCAACAGGAACCTGAGACCCTGCCCTTTCTTCATTCCCTTCTATGTCACCAAATACATCAAAAATGTCAGCAACACAGTTGGAAAATGTAGCACATCCAAAAAACGGGCTGAAATAAATGAAACATAGGAACCAGTATAAAAAAAGAATTAACTGTAGGAATTGTGATAAAAATTGTACCTCGAACTGTCAAGGGTTTGACCTTTGACCCTGATGGTTCCTAATCCACTGCATGGAGATGTTTAATTAATGCCTACAGATGACCTCTACTCTGTGGATGTGCCTTGTACATACTATGCCAAGAAGATGAACAACCTCTACAACCAAAACCACCAAATCAAAATCCCCCGGTCATCGATGCCTTGGACTATATCGACACTCCTCTTGAAGCCACTGAACCTACCCCACTCAGAGTTGTGTGTGCCACCCAACAGAAGCACTGAAAATACCCCACACCTCCACACTGGTAAAAAGACATCGAAGTAAGTGAGTATGCTGATCAGATGTTCCCTGGCCTCCCAAAATAGTATAACATGATCGATCTTGCATCAGAAGTCGTAGACAAAAACAACCTGGATGATTGGCCTGAACTACAGCCTCCCTTCTTCATATATTCCTCCCCCTACCTTTTTATATCTGAAAAGCTACCACTGCCCACTACTGATAATGACCCTGAGAAACCTAACCTGCCTTTATGATAAACCCCCACCATGAACGAATGATCAAACACATCAGCATAGTTCCCCATCATAAACAAGACCCCATTGGATTATATCTCTGGTCTCAAGAATTTTTCAAACCATTGTGACTTCTCTTGCTCATTGGAGATAATTTCAAGGGAATATCAAACCATCTCAGTGAAGAGGTTAGTGTACAACATGACATAATGATTATCCTTAACAAGGACCATATATTCTCTCAACCTAGCTTATACCAAGACCCCATGGTATTATTTCTCATTGATGAAAACCTTGATGTATCCTCATTGCATTTCCTCTTTATTCCTAGTCTGATGAACTAATTCACACCACCTTGATAAGGGACACTCTGACATAAATGAGGATCATTTCACTATGAGATCTTCAGGTGTATCTAGGAACTTGATCATGCACTCGATCTTCTCGAGCCATTCCTTTTCCACTTGGGATTCTATGATTCCCTGGAAGGAGGAAGGCTTACGTTTTAAGAACTCATAAGACTTGCCCTTTCTAGGAAGAGTATTATACTCACCAAAAGGATCTAGAACAAGAGCTGGTCCTTATCATAGAGCTTGGATATACTATACCACATCCTTGACTAGAGTTCGATCAATTGGTGTTCGAGAACTCTCTCTGGCTTCCTCCCGTGGGGGCATGAGACCATTATGGGAAAGAATGTTCCTACAAAATGCAACAATCACAAAACAATAGAAAATACCACAATTATAAAAATTTTAATCAAATACATGACTTATAAATATTTTAAACAATACAAAATAATTAAAGAAACAAATACTCCACCTCTCCTGATGTCAATGTGTTGTCTACAACACACACTTCTCACCTGGATGTGAAGTCAATCTATCATTTCCAACGTCCCCTGATGACTCAAGGTCATCCATGAGAGGTGTAGGCTAGGCACTATAATCATGACCAATACACTGAACTTTAATATCCCTAGATCCAGTCTATCCCAACTCATCCCAAATTAGAAATATATCCCATAAATATCAGACTCCTCTAATAACATTTTGTCACAAACTGAAACAAGTTTCCACTAATAATGGAACCAAATCTAGCCCATGAAATGGCCCGAAGGGATTTCCATATCTCCATGAGCTAGAACAAGTCACCATGTATCAATAAATTAGGTTTGGTAATGATTTACTCGAGTATGAATTCATAAAACATTAAAAAAACTAATAAAAAATCATTAATTTTCAAGCCAACCAAGTCTAAACAATACCAAATCTAAAATCAGGGAATTAAATATATTACAAAAGGTAAAAATTATAATAAATAGAGAATAAATAAATCCAAAAAAACTCTAAATGGAAATGGGTTTTTCACACATGCACCGTCTCCACAACACCGCACCGCAGGAGGGGTCAAACTACTAAAACTGCCTTCACCTGAGGCATTAACTTTACCTGAGTAAAAAAACCATGTCTACTTTCACCAAAGGGGTATAATAATTGCGGGAACCTAATAAAAATATTATTACACTCAAATATTCCAATGAGTATGCAATACAAGGTGAAAATCAAGAAGATTTAATATATAAAAAAAATCAGTGATAAATTCCATGAAATGAAACTTTAAATTAAAAATAGTTTTTAAATGAAGAGTTAAAGAATGTTAACATAAATAAATATGAAATTTTAGATGCTATAAATTACATCCAAACACACCCTAATACATGGGTAAATATAAAAAATAATATGAGCACCAAATTCGATAACACTTATAGGAAACTAGGTATTCTCGAGCCCTATATACCTCCTATATCGGTGTAAATTATCCATGTCACAATAATTATCCACAAACGAGATACTATTATAGAACATAACCATAATATATTGGTTGCCAAAAATCATCCAAATAATTTATTTATCATTTTCTTTATCCAATTCTTAGTGAAACAGGGAAAGAACCAATTTGGTTCACTAGCCGTAGTATTACATTTCATCCCACCATGGTTCATGGGCTTCCCCCACTGTGCTCAAACAATTTCAGAATTCCTAAAACATCAATTTGAATATGAAAACCCCACTAATGGCGACACACAAACAATATAGTATTTATACACTCTTTATTCCAGTTAAAACACACAACAATACCTTTTGATTTTCGATAAACAACATATCAAAATCATACCTTGTTTTCCATAGAAAACACTATAAATATAAACTTTTAGAAACATGTGCATGCTTAAAAGTCCCCAAAATAGGAATTTCATCCCTATAAAATAAAATAAAATAAATCAAATTAGTGTTTGGGCATCCATATATGCACCATGAAGTGATATCTATATAAGACGACCATTTCACACAAACACGACACTTAAAAATTCATGGGTTTCACAAAAACCATAAAAAATAGATTTTTGCAGAACAAACAAATGATACAAACATTAAAAATAATAATTTATACCATTATACATCCCAATAAAATAAAATAATTAATTATAGTGTAGTACCCAATGAACCAACAAATGATTTCTAGGAAAACCCCCAATTTCACATAAAAATGGCACCAAAAATTCACATTAATTTCAAATGCCACCAAAACCAAATTTTTATATATATAATCAAATCAGATAAACGTGAAAATAATATATTAAAATCCATCTAACTCACAAGTATTTCTTAAACATAGGAATCGTCTACCAAAATAGTTAATACCTTGAATCCTTTGGTTGAAAACTCAAAAGCACCACTACCACAACTCAATGAGGGTAGATCAATCCTATAAATAGAATATCGGACCAATAAAACCCAAGGTTAATCCCTATGATCAAAACCCTACCCTCTGGTAATTTGGTAGCTCATGAAAAATTAGGTGAAACATCATGTAAAGGGGAGGAAAAAAGAGGGGACGAAATTTACTTAAAATTGTTTAAAGTTCCTCAACCAAATCCCCCTAAAATTTGGGTTCCAATGAGGTTTTGAGTGACTTGGATGGCTTCCATTTCAATTAGTTTTAATGTAGGGAATAATGAGGCGAAATAGTAAAAATCATAAGAGGGAAAAGAGGTCATTTTATCTCATTTTTAATGAGCTCGATATAGGTGCACATTTTGTGTGCATGGTATGGAAAATCGTGCACCTAAATCTTTCACACTCCTTTATCCCCTAAAAAAACATCCAAAGCCACCACAAATTGTGGGGGCATATGGGGGGAAAATTGGGCAATGTTAGGATTAAAATATATGAAATATAATTACCTTTAATTAAGATATTTATTGTGACATTTCCAATCCAATAAGACAATGTATCGAGTACACATGATCAATTTAATGAAAATAATGATATTGATAGGTTGAAAAAATTTAAACGTTACTATCAAAAATCTAGTATAATGAAAATGTGGTAAAAAAGAATAAAATCTATAATTTTTAATATGAAGGTTTCATAGGAAACCCAGGTAAATGTTTTATAATAAATATATTAATTAGATGAAGACCTATTTGAAGTACTTAATTCTACATGAAGCATATACATTATCAAACAATTACATTCCATGGAACTTAGTTGATGAGTACATATTATAAAAAATAAAATTCATGTTTCATAAGTATATTATTTATTATTCTTGGAGTGAAATTATGATCAAAATTATTCTATAAAATGTGGAATGCCACTATGTAATCCAAATGATATATGACCACAATATCATGTTTAGTATAATGAAATATTTAACATTCCATTTATTACCATAATACAAAACAAATTAATGATTAATGAAATATCAATAAATATTCAATCGAATGATACTGAGAGGAAGATGTATAAGGATGAGTTATTATATAAAAAATATGGATTATTATGGTGTTTTTTATCCTAAAAATCCATATATGATCTTTACATGCGTAATTTGTGGTTCTGTCTATCATGTGAAGGTTTTAATCTACTTGTTTAGATATTTACATCTCACATAACATTGAAAATTTTAATACTAATTTATAACCTTCCTTCATGGATGTGTATGAAAACACATTTCACTTTCATGAGCACACACATATCTTGAATTTTTATAATTCCATTGATACAAAAAATGAATGTACCCTTTTAAATAATATTTGAAGGATCTATGGAATGTGGGTTTGATTTTATAAGAATCTTATTTAAAAGTCTTATTTTAGATTCATGATATCATTATT
Source organism: Viscum album (assembly GCA_963277665.1). Lineage (NCBI taxonomy): Eukaryota > Viridiplantae > Streptophyta > Magnoliopsida > Santalales > Viscaceae > Viscum > Viscum album. The sequence goes on along the minus strand of OY728126.1, from coordinate 512,087,087 downwards.
TGCATGATAAATGAATTTTATTCAAATGGAGTAAGTTATGGATGGAGAAATAAGGGAAAACATTCATGTACTATTTTTATTAAGAATTCATGATCACGAAGACCTAAATATCACTATAGCATCAGTTTTTTGAGGCACCAAGGATTTATACCAAAGGATCATCCATATGTAATTTTTTTTAAGTCTCACAATACCATGGAGATTGAAAATACACCTCACTGTATTTGTTCTTAATGAATTAGAGTATGTTATTATTTTATTTGGGAATGACTAGATGAAATTTATAAAGAGGATAAATGTTTCCAAAAAATCCAATTACAATCATAAGTAGAAAACAATCACTCTGGTGTCTATTTTTTAGAAAAAAAAAATAATGTTGTTTCTTAGTCTTAAAGAACATGGGAAAAAATATGAAATATTAATTTCAGTTATTCTTAATACAAAGGATAAAAAATGATTACTCTAAATCATAGAATAATAGAGTTTATTAGGGTATTAGACAGAAATTGAATCCTCTATGTATGCATGAAAATAAATGGAAAGGTAACTTTTATTCATATGTGATGACATGTGGAGAAAAAAAATCATTTTTTTGATGTACTAGAGACAATAAAGTATCTTGATTTCCATTTACACCAAATATCAACAAATTTCCATAGATCATAGTTTAAACTAAAATCATTAAAGACACTTGATAATCAAATCAGTCAATTTGAGTTGATTCCAATAAAAATCATCCATCTATTATCAAATAATATAAGGTTGGTAGTTATTTGATGTTTACACATTAATAGGTATTTCTATGCAAAAAAAATTCACATTTATTTCTTGTAAATAATTGAGGAATAGACTCAATATTCATTTAGTCTATTAGAGAATATTTTTCTTTAATAATTTTCACATTCATGCAGCATATCACTATACATAGTCAAAGTGAAAAAATAATAATTTCAGAAATATTAAATTTCATTTGATATATAAAAATTAAATAAATATGTACATATTATTTTTTTATATTCAAAAAATAAATCATCATGCATATTGAGTGGTAAATGGTTCCTAGGCTTATAAATGTTTGTATTTTTTTCATTGAATTTTTCAGACATGAACATAATATGAAACTAATCAATGAAAATTGTAGATAATGTGTATGGGAAAATTGATTCTTGTTTAAAATCGCATCCCTCACTAGGGTAATTCTTAGTTCATATACATTGACTATATATTGACTTATAGTGGATGTGAAGGAACATCACACTATTATTTTAATTGTGATTTTGTTAATGACTACATCAAGTAAGTAAATTGATCTTTTATATGTCTTCTCATCCCATGTAATTGTGAATATGTATGAATATATTTCCATATTTTATTATAGTTATGGTAAATAAAATTATATAATAAAATAATAATTCCTTATCATTGAGAAATGATATAATGTGTATAAAAAGAGTTCTCTTTATGGATGAAAATTAATACAAAATTTTAATTTCAATGTTTTGAAAAAAAATTATATTTTTGTAATTTTAATATACATTTAAATTTTAGGTATTGATTTTCTTGCTGACTCAATCTATTAGGAAATATATAATATTTTGATTTTGGCCTAAATTTGGTGGTTCATGAACACAAATCAATTATGATCAATGGAAACAAATTTATTTACATCGAATGATAAATAATCATCAGCAAAAAAATTGATGGGATTATGGTATGATCCACAATAGACAGTTACACTAGTGATTTAGATAATAAAACTATGTTTGAAAATGATATTTATTATGGAGTTGTTGAGTAAAAACTAATATTTTATTATTAATCCCATGGTCTAGGATCTATGATGAAACACATGTGGTTTGTTTCAATGTTGGGACATGTAAAATTTCGTGATGACTGTGGATTTCATGTTATTTACATGACTCACATTATTGTTACATATCAGTCATATATATGGGCACCATTTGAAATGAAATTGTTTTATGCGAAATATAATCTGAGACGTGATTTTAGTGTCATTATTAATGTAATCAAATACATATTTTTGATGATGGTAGTGATTAAATTGATACAATCACTACCCCCATTGGACTCATTTATATTTCATAATTTTTATGACTATAATAGTTAAATTGTTAGAGATTAATTTGAACCTAAAGTTGTGGTGGATTATATTCTCAATCATCCATATGTTTTACCAGTTCTTTTTTTAATATTGAATTTGTTTTTTCAGGTTGGTAGTAATAATATTTCTTTAATGAATATTACAAATATTTTTATTCCAAAATGTCCTTCATTTGATTTATCAATATAAGATGAGAATGTTTTATTTGAGTTATATATTATAATATTTATTTTAAACATATTATAACTGATCTAAAATTTAAAAATATCTAATTATAAAAAAAATTGAATAAAAAAATATTAGACTAATTATAAATAAAATAAAAACATTGTAAATAAATGGTGTAACAAAATAATGATCAAATGGCATCACACAAAATAAGAATAAAATTTCATAAACCAAAAAATAGACTAATAACATAATCAATTTACCAAAATAAACCAATTAAACTTAAATGAATTGGATATAACTGAAAATTGAAGAAGAAAACTATCTCATATACATTATTAACATGAAAATTATAATTTTTCAAACATTTATGACATGTTATTTATTTTTATATTCTTATATATAATGAAAATATGATTATATTATGTCCCTATGTATCTTTAATTTGTATATAAATTTTATTTTCATTGAATAAGTCATGTAACAACTTTTTTATTGTTTGTATTTTAAATTATATTTGAATTTATAACAATATGAATATTTTATTGAAATGATGGAAATGAAACATACTGAATAGGTTTAAGGAAGAGGTTGCCTAACAATAATTGTCACATGGGTAAGAAGGGATTTCTTCATCTAGTCCATATAGTTAGTTTTCTATTTCAAATATATATATACATAACATTAAACATCATATAATTATTTTTTGGAACAAATTAATCAAGATCCACTATAGAATATTTAATTATTCTCCAACTAAGATACTATTTATAATTTTCTATTTCATGATGCAATATTGAGTGGTACTAGAGCTTTGTTAACCACTCTGAATTCTTGATCACACTATATTCATTCACTGAATTTATAATCTAGAACATATTATTGTACTATAGTTTCATTAAAATAACAATTGATATATAGACCACCTACACTTGTATAACTATTTATATACAAGGATCATCGTATTTACATTCATAATTTGATGTCATATCATAGTCCCCATCCAAATTTCTCTTTTAAATAGACGTCTATTAAAAATTTGTTTTCCCTATACTTAATTCTATATTGAATTTTACATTAATTCTCCTTCGAATTCTACTCCAATAAACTATGATCCTCATGAGTTGACATTAGACCACATTTCAAATGTACGGGTTGAAGAAACATTATATCCTAAGAAACCAATTGATTCCACTAGTCGAGGGGGATAAATCATATGTAAGGACCGAGATAAAATTATTCTACAAATACACAATGTCATTATTAGATGTATTGTTATAATATATTTTCTAATATCTTTAAAAGTAGTATTTCAAAATAAGTGGCATGGTTATATATAGTTATATGTCATTTGTGGAACCACCACACACAATAGGTGGTTTAGTATAATTAGTATGACCAAAATATTTTTAAAATATAGTTGGAGAAAAGTTGTATTATAAAAAAACATACCAAATACTTTGACACCATTTCTATCAGCCCACTGTCATAGCGATGCATACAAAATAAACGAAATGATAAATATTATGATCAAATATTGGTATGATTTTTTTATGTTTTTAATTTATTTATATATATATTAATATTTTTTTAACAGGTCTATTATAATTATCTTGATTTTGAGGTTGTGATTAATTCATGGATCATGAAAATATGGGAGCTATAAATGGATTATAAGAATGAGTTTTATAATGATTATTGTCTATAAAAATAATGGATTTAAATTACATACTAATAAAGAATTTGTTTCATAAAATAATATATTAGGAAATTATTTCTCAAAAAATAGAAATTAATATAATGTAATATTTAAATTTGATGGTTTTAAGTATAAATTATGATGATTTTCATTAATGATTTTTTTTGTCCATGAAAATAATTTTTGATGAATAATTTTATTGAAATAAAAAAGAAAATCTATGAAATAAGAATATAATTTAGAGAGAAAATTATGTTGTATCATGAGAGGAAGAAGTTATTTTTCCATTAAACATTTCATTTAAATAGGTATAAATTATAAATATATATATTTCCTATCATCTTAATGTTGATTAATTCAGTAATGGTGAACTAAATATCCATATATTCCTCCATTAATGATTTATCATTAATACTAATTTCATATAGATCATGTATATATTTTATCAAACTTTAATCAGTCATGTCCACTTATGGTATAATGTTTTGATATTCAGTCTACACTTTTATTTTTATATCATAAAATGGTAGCACATTAATGAAATATTCTAAAATATCCCCTCAAATATTTTTCATTTTTTCAACCTAGAAATACATATCATTAAATATTTAATTTTTTATTACATTTGGGTTTATATTTTCTTCTTTATATCCCACTTCAAGAGGTTTAAAAAATAGATTTTTATAGATGATTTAATTACCCTTGAATCTAGAATCATACATCTATTTAAAAATAATTCTTAATGAGTCTCTTCAATGACTATTTTAGGAGTTAGAATAATATGACTAATTTTTATAGCTCTTTAATAAATAATTCCACATCTTCTTCATCTATTGTTCACATTTTTGAGATATTGAAAATCTAATAATTCACTTTTGGTTGGTATATTTAGATAAAAATTTGTATCCTCAACTTCAAAAAAATCTACACTAGTACAATACCACGAGTCGTAACTTTTAGTGGAGCATTCCACTTCATTTTAACCCATGTAAAAGTGTTTCTATCCTAAAAATTATAATGATTAATCCTTTGTAAATATCCAAAAAAAATGATTCAAGTGGGTTTCAATGCTCAGTGACTTATTCAATAGAATTTTCCATAAAATATGAATTCAAATTTTTTGTTTCATCTATAAGAAACACATAAAGGTTTTCATGTGGGTTTTCCATCTCACAATACCATACCTCTCTTGATGTGATGGTCTCGGTATATTCTACAGACATGTAATTTCCATACTGGACATAAGAACATGATAGTGTGTTACCCTCCAACGATAAATTAATCCTATAAAAAATTTTAATTGCTTTTAAATTATAACATGACATGTGGTTATTATAATTTATTGAAATATAAATCAATAAAAATATTAATTCAAAAAATAACCCTTATATAGGCTATCCACGTCTTACACCACATCGTAACCACCTTCAATCATAGACATCCCAATACCATGTATTAAATACCTGTAATCACACCCTAACCACTCCCATCCATAATAATTGTAACCAACAAATAATGATTTTTATAGATTAACAAAAATGTTGTGAGATTGTCCTAGAAAACATCCTTATAACACACCCCTAGAAGAACAATCCAATGTATCATACTATTCATTAATGAACTCCAATAAAACACATTACCAAGGTGAATAATTCCAAGATGGCCTATAACCATATTGTGAACACCAGGACGCACACACCCAATCAATCCAGTTTTTACTTGTTATCTATTCAAACTGAAATATATAGTTAAACACTAATTTTTTTTAAAACATTTATAATATTACATGCTGAATCTAGATAAGGATTGTTTTTACATAGTCAACATAATATTTCACCCCCATATATAGACTCAAATTATCTCATGAACACATGTTATGTTACATAGGTCATCATATATTTCTATAATAAATGGAATCTAGATTCAATGTTATCAAAACCTAAATATTTTTGGTTATCTCACCATGTTAGTAAACATCATATTAATTATATCTGGATCATCAATAATCCATTTATATTAACCATAAGGATATATTAATCACTTATATGATATAAAAATTATAACATATCTATGAATATCATGACCAATCTTATTTTGAAATACATATATTTATAGATTTAATCTTCCAATGTAATCCATGATATTTTTAAACATTCATCAATCCACCCACCTTATATGCTTCCATGTAAATAGTTCCATTAATCACTATTCCCATTTTTACTAATTCATGTTATGTCCATACAACATGATATACCATGAATAATGATTCTATAATATAGTGTACCCAAATATCAACTCACAGTATAGTGCATAGCTTGTTCATTTTTTAGGGGATATCATTCTTAAATAATTTTACACTCATTCCAATGGACCATAAAATCATTCATGGAAAAATAAAAAAGAAATTTATATGAATCTATCATATCAATATTAATGTTAATAAAAAATGCTCAACCATTAATGGAATTCTCCCCAAAATCAAATATAATTATTCCAGCCAACTCATTCTAACAGTAGGGTCATATAAATTACATATTAGTGAAATATCTATTTAAAAATTCATATTAGTGTCGTCTTCCATGTGTTGTAGAAATTTAACATAGATTGATTAATAATTTATTAAAAATTAATGAAGAATTTGTTTTTAATGTTTTCAAAAATTAAATCATCATTTGAATTTATCAAATATTGATTATCAATTTAAAAAACATGGATATATCTTTTGTCCATTATGATATGTATGATTAATATATACAAACCTATTTTCACCCCATTCAGTGAGATAAATAAAAATCCACAAACATGAACATTATATTCGATCTTAATCAGGACATTATTAATAAAATGGAAAATAGATCCCAAAGTTAAATGAAACATGAATATAAAATATATACTTTTAGGATATGGATAATTATTTCCTCAAACCTATGTTCAAACTAATTATATATTGATCTACCATTTCAATAAATTATTTTAATAAAACAATAAAAACTATTATTATTCTAATCATAGAGCATACATATGAATAATATGATAGAGATTTGAAAACAATGGTAATTCTATCAAAATAAATAATATTCCTAACATCTGTTGGGGGATTGAATTTTATATTTTTTTAATGTTAACATTAGTAATATAAAAAATATAAAATAAATTACTATATAATATTTTTTCAAATTATAATAAATTATTTAATGGTATCATTTTTATTGTAATCCCTAAATAAGTCATAACCCATTTTATTGGAAATTATAGTCTTACAAATAATATAATATCATTATTTTGATAGTAAAATAAAAAAAATGATCATGTAAACAAATATCAAATAAATAAATAAATGTATAATACATTTATTTTATAATACATGGACTCATTTCAATGAATATGCATATTTTTATCAAATCAAACACACTTAGAAACAAATTATTCTGAATATTGATCTACAAATTAATAAAAAAATAATAGAACCCTTAATTTTCATTTATAGGGAGGTAATATAAGTCTATCATTCTATTTACTATATGAATGTATTAGAATCATTTATTTCATTATACAATGATTAACATGACATAACTTACCTTAAAATAAATGTTTCTCACATTTATAGAAGTAAAACTCATATGTAATTTCTATCATACATGTGAAGACTACTAATGGAAATAATAATTTTGTCATGGTAACATTATTTTATGAAAAATTATGTTTTTTATTATATTTATCTCAAAATTACTATATAAAACCATTTCAATTGGTTTTTATTTCACAATAAAATAATCTATTTATTTATGATTTTTGTTTGTGGAGAGATAAATTTACTAATCTAATTTAGTTTTTTACATGATGGTTTGGTCATTATTTTATTATTCATTAATTACATAGTTGTTATAAAGATATTGAGATAAAAATTATATATTGATAACACTTCACTATGCCTATATGACTTAAAATTTTAAAATTTATTGTTTATTGTTAATAAATATTTACTACTGAGTTCATACGATCTTTTGGTTACTATTATAAACCACTTTATGGTCTATATATTTTTTATGAATATAAATTTGTTATATTCATTTTCACGGTTAAATTTATTCATTGATTATATTTTAAAAGTATGTTTAAATTTTATTTATTTAATAATTTAAAATATATTTTATTACGTAAATTATTATATATATTTACAAAAACACTCTTTGGAGGACCTTAATGAGTATGAATCTAACTAACATGGGAAAAATGATCGTTTTCACCACTTATTTGGAGTTTATAACCATGGTAATTTATAGTGTCTATAAGGGAACTGTATTTTCCCCAAAATATTATTGACCAATAATTGTTCTAGTTATCCAAGATCTAAGTTGGAAGAATGACCTACAAAGGTTGTATAGGCTCATACAGTGGCATGGGAGGACAAAAAATAGCCATGTAGGGGAATGTACATAGATTAAAGGCTGAGGAGGAATTTTTGAATGTTATGGAAGTTGTATTCTAATCAGATGTACCAAATACTAGAATGGTTTATTATATATTCATTTCAATGATAAATTTTTTATATAGTGCACCGGGTGATGGTGGTGTTCCTCCAAGTGGGGATTCAGACAACATTTATCATGTTGATGGTGATAGTGGGGATGATGTTGCAGATAATAGATATTATCATGTATATGATTATAATTAATACGATGATGATGAAGATGATGATGTTAGTGATGATGGTGATCAGATATAGATTTATACATTACACTTTTGAATTATATTTATGAATCACACTATTTGATGATTGTATGCGAATTCATATATGTGATTTTTCAATTATTCATTTATCACTTTTTGAATGCCTTAATTATTTTATTGTATTTTTCATAATGGTTGTAAGATGTATTTGTGCATCTATTTTTTTGGTGTTTTGGGCCAAGGTGGGAAAACCATTGGATGTCTTTGAAGTGGCCGATATACTAATTGTTAAAAATCTATTCGTTTACACATATACAAATGGTTTAATAAAATTGATGGTAATATGAATGCAGGAATGACTATATTCATAGTTTATTAAAAACTTCTTTAATCCAAAGGTGGGAAAGGATATAACATTAATTTATCGAAACCATTATAAATATTTAAATATATGTTCCCAATATAAACTATTTAATGTAAATTTTTAGTATAGGTCAACAGATGCTACATTATATCCAAATTATGTAGAACCATTCGTATAACCTATAACAACGGTTCTTTATCCTATACAATGGTGTATGAACCATTTTTTGGGGTAGTTTTTCTATAATTTATATATATGTATTCTTTCTAAATTGATGTATAATTAACTTATATTTACTATACATGAGGTTCAAAAATATATGAATGATCTGGATACATAAGGTTATGGATTTCCATCTCAAATCTATTTTTTATGGGACAAATGAAATATTAACCACATGTTTCTTTTATGTATTTTATATACTACCAATGAATTTATTTTTAGATTATACAACTTCATATTATTGGGATTTACATATCCATTATAGGATTTATCATTCATGTGGAATATTAGTCAATGGTTACCAATATGATAAGATATTTTTTTCATTAATTTTCCTTCATTGAGACATATTATTTATTCTTTACCTAACTATTCTCATCAGGATTATATATTTCCCCCTTTGACATATTATATCATGTAACTCCTTTTAGTCATCACATTTAATGTTTATTTTTATGTTTTTATTTAATATATCATGTAATTCAATGTTTATAATGTTTTATGGTACTTATAAAACTCTAAAAACATGATATTTTGGAGAATATATTTTTTTGAATGAAATTTAATCTTTTTTATATGTTGCACTTCACATAACACTAAAAAGAGTTTATTTTATATTAAAACAATACATATTTACTTTATTTGTACCTAATTGTAAGATAATTGTTCACTACAAGACACATAAATGTTATATTTTTCTACATGGAACACTGATGTTATCATACGTTACACACAATACTGACTTTCTTTAATGGCCTGTGTAAGACAAGAAAACCGAGTTTTACTAAAACAAATTCATTATTAAAATATTGTGTATATATTATAATATAAAATTTACCTAAAATTACATATTAATAGAATAAGAAAATTATTAATATATATATTCAAAATAATAATATTCATATTTATTAGAAAACAATATTGAAACCAAATTAATATAAAAAGAGTGATTTTATAAAAGTCAATTTTAGCGTTAAAAATACTATTTATATAAACAAGTTATATTAAATACTAATAGTAAATGTTGTTGATTAAATTAATATGTTATATATTAAAATAAATAATATTGATAATCATACAATACATTTCATTGATTTAAGATAGTAAAAATTATAATTTTAATATTAAGAACCAATATTTTATATAGGTACTTTGACCACCTTTTAAGGGAGAACCCAATTTTAATAAATTTTTTTGCTCATTTATAGATATTTTAATAAATATTAAAATATATATTTTTAAAAAACATAAAAAGTAGATTACAAATTTTTTTTGTAATTTTTATATGAAGGTTCATATTTTATTGAATAGTTTTAAATACTGAATTTTAATTCCAAAAAACTTTTTCATCTATCTTATTTATACAGATAAATTATATTTTAATTTTGTTTTAATGTTTAATAAAATAATAAATTTACAAAATAATCTGATTTATGGCATTTGAATCAATATCCCTTTCAAATTCACTATCAAAAAAGTCCAATCATTTTGATGTTTTTACATTAAAACTATCACCATTGTCATCTGATATACAAGATTAAATTTAAATTATTTTCCACCAAATAAATGATTTTAATTTGGATGAATCAATTAATTTTTTTTATAACTATAATTAACAATTTCAAATAATTTAAACTTTATTTTTGACAAAAATATTTTTGAAGGTAATTATAATTAATTATAATGATTATGGTGAAAATATGCTTTATAAGGGACTATACCTTATTCTTATGGGGTAAAATATTCAATATTATGGTCCAAAACATATTGTATTTTCATATTTATGACCAGATACCTATAAAGTTTTATAAAAACCCATAATACACATTTTTAACATGTAATACATTGGGATCACACAATTCTATTCGAAAATACAAACTCTGTCATTTTACTTCACTTTAAAAACTCCTTATCTCCTACCACATCCACAAAACTGTAAATAATATTTTGGTCAATAATTATGTACACAAATATCACCTAAAAATCCCAAAATTTCATATTTAAACTTACCTATTTTCATAAATGTTTACATTGAATCCATTTGGTGTAAACAAAAAAGAGTTACCCGATTAAGAGGCAACTCCATCCCTCAAGCTTTACTCTTTTATTTTATTTCTCCAATATGTAAATTCATATTATTCCATTATTTCATAATGATAAAAAGTATCATAAATAAACTGATATTTTTTTCTCAGTTTTAAAACTAATATTACTCACACATCCAACTAATGTGTAACGAACATACTGTTTTTTTTACGTCGAACAACTACCCCACTAAATGAGGTTTGTTTGTTTTTATATTACCTACACTCATAGTGGATATTATGTTGGAAAATATGATTAAATATTTTATATATTATCTTTATCATGTCTTTAATATTTATTAATCTTTTTAACAATAATATATTTATAAATCCATTTTGTGTAAATACGATAATTTCATATAAGGAAGTGTGGACTACATGCCCCTTAAAGCAAGGTGATTCATTGTCACACTACAAAGAATGTTTAAAGATGAGTTTAGTGAACATATATGATATAATTTATATAATAATTCTACTGTAGTAATTATATATATACCATCACACACACACAAAAATATATATATATAAATATATTTTATTTATCTTATTTAATTCCTTAAGACAATTAAACAGAAATTGAGTTCATGCATACAAATGGCCCCATATCTCCATTAATGCTGTATTGAATTTCATACATCAATAATCTATTGATTATTATAATACACAAAAAAATATAAAAAATATATTTATATCAATTTTTATATTCTGGAAATCATTATATATGTATGAGGGAAAATGATATAACAAATTAATACACATGTGAAAAAAGGGAATATTACCCGAAGCATAACAATAACATGAAATTATTAGTAAGAGTGTAATATAAAGTAATAATGGAACCATATATGTTATTATAAATAGTAATATGTTCTGTAATATAAGTATAAAAACATTTATATTTATTATACAAGTGGTTTTTATGAGCACGACAATAGTCAAGAAACAAGGTAATTGAATTTCATGTCACTTGTTATTTCCATGAGAGACATGATTTATTCAACACTAATTCTATTTTCTTTTTCTGAATACTTCCAATGAATGAATTCTATTATTCATATAATCAAATTTATGGGTACATAAATATACATTGTATGATAATTAATTTTTGGGGGATATGTATGAAAAGTGATTTAATCATTAAAATAGTTTTTAATAAATTATCATTCTTTGAGACTCATGTTTAGTTATGCACCTAATCTATTTTTCATGTTTTATATAAATCCATATTAATGGTTATGTATTGAATATCATTATAATATTGATGTTTTATGAATCATGTAATATCTTTTTCTTAAATGGTGACTATAAACCCATGTTACTATGTTATGAGTTGTTAATGAAGTAATCTCATAACATTTCACTATAGATTATGTTTATGATTCCATTATTGAATTATTTTGATCAATATATCAACAAGATTCATTTAATTTCTTCTTGTTTATTTAGTGATGATATTTTAATGTATTAGTACCATTTTTAAACTATTTTTTACATAATACATTTATGAAATTGTTTTTAAGGGAAGTTATCATTAACCTCTCTTCGGTTAGAAATCTATATTCCTTCAAAACCTTGTAATTTAAAAATGGTTTACAGAAATATTATTTTATTCTCATTTAATCATTAATTTAATATCTATTTTATCATTTATTAATTTCTTCAATAAAATATTACCTTGTATGACATGTAGGGATTTAACCACCATCTATTAGGTAAATTTATACTGCATTTTTTAAACGATTAATTTTATGAAAATGTTTTAAAAAAGTATTTTCAATGAAATTTTTTTCAAAATGATTTCAATCCGCATTTATAAATTTTCAAAGTGTTTTTACCTAAATTGTTTTAAAAATGTTTTCGAGATCCTTTTATTAGTTTTCAACGAAAATGTTTTTCAATGAGTTATAAATCTCCTTTTATAATTTTTCATGAAATACTATATTTTATCCATTTTAATGCTACTTTAATACGTTTTCATGGAAATTATTTAAAAATAAATAAAAACCATTTAAAAATTTTCAACGAAATTTAATTCCAAAATGTTTTGAGGATCATATTTTTTATATTCAGAGAAAATTGATTTAATAAAATTTATTTTATATATTTTTATATTTTCAAAGGAAAATGTTTAAAATCTGTTTTGAAATATTTCATTATAATATTTCATGTTTATATTAATGAAAATGTTTTCAAAAATATTAATTTTTTATAAATATATTCGTTTTAATGAAGAAAATATATTTTCATAAAGAAATGTTTTGAAAATATCTATTCAAGTAATATTACATCTTTGATCAAATATATTGATGTCAATGGTTTTTTATAAGTAATGGTCCAAATGTTATATTCATTATCATTCTCAAATTTTTTATGTTTTTATTTAATGATGATTATGAAACCCATTTCTCTGACACATCTTATAACCTTTTGAAACCAAATTCATTTCATTGTTTATGTTTATGATAAAATGATTATGATACCAATATTTTTCAACATATAATGATATGATTTAATTTTAAAAACACCCATTTGATTTCATAGGAAATTATATTAATATTTATGATTTTGTGGTACATGTATGTATGATTTCATTATTGGATTGTTACAACCTATATCTTTATCCAATTCATTGGGTAATGATTTGTATCTCATGAAATAGAATAAAATAGTCATTGGGGAAATATTGACTACTATGATGGTCATGATAGTGAATGATGACTACCAAGATAGTATGAGTAGTGAAATTATACTATTAATATGGTTATGCAAGTAAGGCATGACTACTATGATGGTATGGGGAGTAAACCCATACTACTAAGATATTATCACCAATAATGCCTTAATTAATATGGAAATAATATTATATTAATAGGTGTATTGAAAAATTCCATGTTTTATTCGTATGTCATTCTTTCATGGATTTTGTTCCTTGCTTTCTTATTTATTCATGGGTTATAAACATCCAATTTTATTTCCATGATTCTTGTTTATGATCTTTGATATGTAGGGAATGATCTTTTATTTTCATGATTCTATTAGCATAACAGAATTATTGTTTTTATGCATTAATGTCTCCCATGTTTACCCTTACTAAGAATCTAATATCACAATATTTTTATGTTTTCGTACCGATATTGTGGAGATATTTTTAATTATGATGTGTTTATGTAGGGTTTTAGTCAAGAAGATCATAGTAGTAGATAAAATATCTCACTTATGTATCAGGGATTATATTTCCTAGTTTATATACATACTAAACAAATATAGTATAGAAGAATCAATTATTAATGATGATTTTAGTATAATGAAAAATAAATGTAATGACGTTGTACGCCAATAATTTTTTATTATTGAAAAAATATAATATTTTATTATAATTTTTATGATTATTATTCTGATTAAGAAATAATATTATCTATCTCCAAAAAAGTCATGCCTTTTCTTGTCATATGGTTATTTCTTGATAGTACATATTTTTTTTATTTTACTGAAAATATGAAACAAACCATTTTTCTAAAGTGTATGATATTTCCCAACATCCAAACAAATTAATTTTTTATATAATTCGTTATATGTTGAAATGGATATTTTCAATGAAAATGAAAATGGAAATATTTAATGTTTTGAAAAAATGTTTTTCCAAGTGGAGTGGATATTTGCTGAAATGAATGTTTTAAATGAATTTTAAAGATTCCATTATATTTTTTCTAGGATATTTCTGATGAAAATGTTTTTTGTAATATTTTATTAATTTTTTTATAAAAAATATTATTTTATTGAAATTAAATTTTCTCAATAAATTTTGAACATGTTTTTCATTCAGATTCATTTTCTATCTAAGATGAAATCATCTGTAATTACATAATATTGATAAGGGAAATGATTGATTTATAATATATTTACGCTTTATCTAGATTTGTTATGCATGTTATAAATAAGTTTTAATAAAACTAATTCTTCCTCTAATTGCTGTTTAATAATGAATTGATAAGATAATTATGAGACCCATTTCATTTGTATGTGTTATGATATGAATGAATGGTATAGAAAACACAATTCTTTTAATGGGTTATAATGTGATGATGGTTTTATGATATTGTAATAAACCTATGTATGGTTTTTATTTAGTAATAATGCTTACATTATAAATAATGATAGTGGTCACGTTATAAAAAATATTTTTTGGACCTATATATACCTGCAATAAATTTTTTTATGATTACTGTTATATGTTATCATAGTGTACATGGGTGTTCATCCCATTCCTAAAATTAGGTGCATATGATATCATCTCATGACAGAAAAATGGTACACATGAGGTTATCCCAATCATAATGTGGTTATATAGGTGGTTGGTCCAATCCTATCATGTTTTTAATGTCTTAGTGGGTATCCTTGAGATAACATTATATATTACGATTTGTTTTTTACAACAATTTTTCGTACTCCAATGTTATCATCTGTTCTCTCATGTTCTTGGAATTACTTATGATTCTTTATAATATAATGTTCATGATTTAGGTCATGTCTCAGGTTTATGATTTATGATATTTATGGGATGGTTTTGCAATTTTATTCTCTTGTTCTCATACACATATGATCATGTATATTTATATGTCCCATACTCACACATACATATAATCTAGGATCATATTTTTTTCATTCCATTCCCTAGGATATGATTTCTTTATTTTTTAGATATTTCTAAAAAGGGTATGAGTTATGAGTATGTATGTTGAAGAGGTTGAGGAACTATTAGAGAATTTTTTTATTTATCCATGTTTCCAAAGACAATATAAAATTATGGTTCTTTCATATATATTTGTATAATGTAATGAATATTCAATAAGTTCTAATTTTAACCATTTATCATTGATTGTGACCTTGATAATTTCTTATGAAGAAAATAAATACAAAATTTCCCTAACATGAAATTAATATCTATAGAAACCATTGTGTATTTTTAAAAAGAGTTTTTTATTGAGTGGTAAATTATTATTAAGTATATGATTTAATAATTTCAATAATGATACATTATTTTTAATTTTTAGTGATTGAATAATTATCTTAAATGATTAAGCAACACTGACACTTTATTTATTCAATTATAAGCAAAATAAAAAACATATTCAGAAAAATATTAAAGCCAATCTTTTTACTGAATTGTTCTATTAAATGTATATTTAGATACATATGAAAGAGATTTATTTTTTGTAAGGTTTATATTCTAAATTAAATTATATTATTATGTGTTTAATTTTAGTGTAAATTAATATATTCAATACGATAATAATGATATTTTATAATAAAATATATTTAATTGTATTATTTAAAATTAATAAAAATAATTTTATAGCGATAATGAGTGGAATTGTTTTTGAAAATGTCAATCATTGTAAAGACCTGTAAAATTCAAGGGAAATTTTTTCTTAATTTTCTTTAGAATTTTACAAGAGCGCGGTTTCAGACGGCACTTGATTCCGAGGCCCGGAGTGCTCGGAATTAATTTCTGAAGTTTGGCTCGGGTACGTTCAGTGAACGAACGAGCGGGAAATCCTAACTTTTGATCCGGTGCTCGGAATTGAAATTCGAGGGCACCGATGAACTCGCAGCGCCGATATTCGCTTAAAGAGACCTTTTCGGAAGTTGCGTTTGTTGCGGGTTGAAAGTTAGTTTTGGGGGTTTTAGTTTGAGTTAAATAAAATTTGTGAAGAACAAATTTTATTATAACTTGATAAAACCTACCAAAGGGGGTTGGAAGTGGGACCCACACCGACTTAACCTCCCTTGGGAGGATTAAGTGTGATGGGGCCCACACGAACCCCTAAACCTTTCATATTCTCTCAACTCCCTTAACGCCTCAATAAATGTCTTGAGTTACCTTTTAATTATGGGAGTTAATCCTTTTGAATTTCAAACATTTGAAATTCTAGTGTGTTATGTGTTAATAAAATAAGATGTTGTCTTATTTTATTTTGGTTAATTGTTTGTCTTCTTGAGAGGTGGAGAGCTTTTTCTTCTTCTTCTTCATCTCTGACGAAGATCACGAAGAACGCTCAACTTGACGAAGAACGCTCAAGTCCTGACGAAGAACATCGCTCCTCTCTTCTTTGTCTTCCGTGTCAACGAGTGGGAACACCGCTTCCTCCTCGGATTCCCTTCGTCGACATAAGAAGTTTCGCCAACGACGTGTCTCTTCGGACGCATCCCTTCGTCATCGGATTTGACGAACGGCTACCGCGACGTCGTCTTCCGCGGAACGTTGACAATCTTCAAACCTTATACCCGAGGTAGGGGTTGTTGATTATTGTTTAGTCATTCTATTTTTTATCATGAATTTTAGCAAGTCTAACGTGTGGCTTTGTAATATTTTATGATGCGTTATTGCTTAACGTGAGGGGGCTGGACCGCATGAACACGGCCGAACCCCCTCCATCGTTCTTGTTGTTTATTCTTGCGGGTGGAAGCAAAGTGGCATGGTGCCGTCGCACCACGCGGATAATCGTGCAATTATTTTGCGCGGCGCCGTCGCGCCACGCCGAGGAAGAATCTTCATGAACGCGACGCTGTCGCGCCGCGTTGAAAGGAATCAAGGCACGGCGAAGGGGCGCGGTGTCGTCGCACCGCGCCGGACGATGAACACCGCGGCTGGTTCCGGGCCGCGGCGGGACGAGGAGACCGCGGCCGGTTCCGGGCCGCGGCGGAATGAGAAGACCGGCGGCCGGGCCGCCGGCGTCGGAAGCCGAAGGGGGGACCGGAATTTCCGGTCCCGTTGGAGAAAACCGGCCGGCCAGCTAGCCGACCGGAAGGCATTAAACCGGGGGAATTAATCCCCCGGCCAACACACAAAACCCCCCTCTTTATGAGGGGGGCGGTTCTTTGAAGGGAGGGGGGCAGCCGGCCCCCCGGTTCCGCACAAACAGGCCCCCCACGTGGGGGGGGGGGGGGGGGGGGGGCGTTTTAAAAAAATGGGCGCGGCATATAGCCGTGCCGCAATTCCAGGAAGCGGGGGCATAGCCCCCCGCGTGCCGCCCTCGTGCGGCGCCAGGCCGCCAGGCCGCCGCGGCCGCCACGCCGCCGCGCCGCCGCGCCGCCCCAGGGGGGGGTCGGGCCGGGTCGCCCCGGACCCGGACCCCCCCGTTTCGAACCAGTTCCGGTCTTTTGGCCATAACTTGAGCCTCGGACCTCCGTTTGACGAACCGTCTGCGGCAACGCGATCCTTGGATCGAGACGGTCGTTTTGGTATATCGCACTCAAGGTTTCGAATCACTTTGAAATCGGCCGGGTTGGTTCGTTCACGAAACCAACCAGGCCTTCGGAGCAGAAACACTCATATCTTGAGCTACGGACGTCCGATTGACGTGCCGTCAGCCGTGTTGTGTTCCTCTTAGTGAGACGGATCTTTTGGCATAATCCGCCCGAGGTTTGGACGGAGGTGGAGTACGGTCGGGTTGGTTTTGCCTTAAAAATCAACCGGGCCCCAGAGACGAAAATGCCAGTAACTCTCAGACCGGGCGTCCGATCGACGCGCCGTTTGTTGCGTTGAGTTCCCGTTGACGATATGGAACTTTTGGATACATCAACTCTAGTCTTTGTGACAGTTGATGTATCAGCCTCTCGGCTCGTGGAGCGGACCCTCCGAACGAGCTTGCTGTGTGCGAAAACCCTAGTGCTGGCTGCGACTGTTCTTCTGCTACTACTGCTACTGTGACTGCGACGGCGACAGTACAGAGATCCTGTGTGGATTCGACGACGACGACTACAGCACTCAGCGATCCTACGTGGATCAGTGTTTCAGGTCCTGTGTGGGCCCGATCCTGTGTGGGTCCGATCCTGTGTGGATCCGCGCTCAGCGGTTCTGTGTGAGCCAGCGCCTACAGGTCCTTTATGGGCCAGATCCTGTGTGGTCTTTGCGGGGGTTAGTTACCTATCGATCCTTCGTGGGTCCGACGACTTAGATGGATCAGGGATCATCTTTATCATCCTTGAAGAAGTATACCTGTGTGAGCTGAATCCTATTGTTTTCCTGTGTGGATTGTGTTGTGCAATCCTGTGTGGATTACGTTTTGCTTTCCTGTGTGGAATACGTTTACTTTCCTGTGTGGACTGAGTTGTACTTGGGCTTGGAGGTTGGAGCGTATTTGAATTGATGACTTAGGTATATGTATGGGCATATACCTAAGCAGTGTCGGTTGTTACTTCGTGATTGTACCTTTCTTCGTGGTTTATCCTTTGTGGATTTTGAGAGACCTTCAGGGGTCTCGGGGTCCCTACTGAGTAGATTATACTCACCCCTGCACGGGCTTTGCCCGCACTACGTTGTGTTGGTTGCAGACGACGGGCAGCGTTGACCTTAGCTGAGGGTTGCAGAGCGGGACGGTACCCGGAGGTGGACTACTGGGCGGGACGTGCTCGGAGCGGACGGCGGGACCCGTGGAGAAGAGGAGCTATCTGTACCCACCCTTCAGGTGGGATTTCAAGTGGACAGCTCGGAGTAGCGGCTTTTACATTTCAGTTGATGTTTTCCCTTTCGAGTTGTACTTTACTTTCAGTTTGGGTTTGTGTACTGGCCCATTTTCTTTTCCGCACTTTCAGTTGTACTCTGCTTTTGTTTAGTGTTTACTTTCCGCTTGTTTACTCTGTGGTGTTTGTTTACTTTACAAAAGCAGTGCCTTCCCTTTTTACCGGGATTTACGCCTTGGTGCTAGTCGCCTGCCCCTGGCCTATGGAAGGCGGGCTTGGGGTAGTCACCGCACGGACCCCGAGGGCGGGTCGTGATAAATTGGTATCAGAGGAGTTCGGTTCTACCGCAAACTCTGATCTTTTCTATGTGAAGCAATAATGTTTAGCGTATTGAGTGTGATTATCAGTCCAGGGAGTCCAGTGTTGGTGCGGCGGCCGACGTATCCGTACACCAGGACCCTGACTTCTGATTTCCGACTTAATGCACGAAAACATTGATTGCATGTGTGTTTCAATGTTTTCTTTGTGATTACTTATATCAGCTCACCAGGTATACTGTTCTAACCGTGGCGCACCTGTTTCCTTTTCAGGATGGCCCCACGACGCCAGCCAGCTAGGGTTCCGAGAGTCGAGCGAGACGACAGCCCACCGAGCGACGAGGCCTCGGTACAGGGCCCTTTGCCAGTAGTGCCACCGGCGGTAGCTTTTCCCGCCGTGCCCCCGATACTTCCAGCAGCAGCCGCTGACGATGCACGTCGCCTCAGCGCACTGCATGAGTTTCATTGCCAGTGACCACCCAGGTTTCGCGGTGAGACAGATCCCCAGGCAGCAGAGGACTGGCTGGAGGCAGTGGTTCGAGTGTTTAGGCTAGTGAGGACACCAGCAGACCTCATGGTGATCCTCGCTGTGAGCCTACTACACGCAGCAGCAGGACAATGGTGGAGCTTGATGCTCCAGGTACACGATGAGGCATCTCTACTTTGGACGGACTTTTAGAGCCTCTTCCGCTCGGAGTTCGTCCCAGCCACCCTTCGTGCGGTGCGTATCCAGGAGCTTCTACAGCTGCGGCAGGGCAGCATGACGGTCGCTCAGTACTCGGCGAGATTTACCGATCTCTCGCGCTACTCGACCGACATGGTACGGGACCCATTCTTCCGGGACCGGACCTTTGAGCAGGGTTTGAGACACGAGATCAGGGCATCGCTGATCTCCCTCAGCATACCGACTCAGACAGGAGTACTGGAGCGGGCTCTTCTGATCGAGAGCTTCCTTGCTGAGTCTACACCAGCACAGCGACCCACCGCAGGGCGGCACATGGCAGAGTCATCTGCAGCAGGCAGTCGACGGATGACTCAGGGGTCCAGACAGACCAGACCTTCGGGCAGACGACCTCAGGACACTGGCTCAGCAGTGCGGGGCACACAGCGCGGAGCCAGTCTTACGAGAGGCAGGCAGTGCTACTCGTGCGGCGGGCAGGGCCACATGGCTCGTGACTGCCCGACCCGTCGTGCCGAGGAGCAGCAGACGATTGAGGGACCACCGAGGCAGAGGCAGAGGGTCGACCGTGGCGGTCCGCAGGGAGGAGGCGGACGAGGCAGAGGAGATGGACGAGCAGCCGGTGGTGGGCGACGCTTTGAGGCTCTGCCACCACCACCACCAGGAGGTCCACCCCGACCACAGGGAGCTGGCAGGTAGCGGCAGGCATAGCTCCAGGCAGCAGAGGCCTACGACCACGGCGCACCCGAGATGATTCGAGGTACTATCTGTGTCTACTCCACCCTTGCTGCAGTTCTTATAGACACAGGAGCGAGTCACTCTTTCATAGCCGCTGCCCTTGTTCGGAGCTCGGAGATTCCGACAGAGCCGTTGGCTCGATCCTTACGGCTAGAGACTCCTACGGGAGCAGACTCGACGATTACGCACTGGTGCCGGCAGTGTGACCTTACTCTAGGAGGCGAGAGCTTCGGCTAGGATCTTCTTGTAGCAGCGTCGAGGCCTTACGACGTCATCTTGGGCATGGATTGGCTATCTACGGTCCATGCACAGATTGATTGTTTTAGGCGCAAGGTGCGATGTGTACGCACCGACGGGAGCAGGTTCACCTTCACCGGCGAGAAGGGAGCCTTAGCAGCACAGGATGGACTTCCGCGGAGGAGAGGACAGCCCATCACTCATCAGTTGGCTAGCCTCATCCTTGGAGTAGCTGACGTGCGGAGTCCTGGTTTTCCTGCAGTGGTGGATCAGTTTGCGGACGTTTTTCCCGACGATGTTTCAGGGCTACCTCCTCGCAGAGAGGTGGAATTTTATATTGACATGTACCCCGGGACAGCCCCGATATCCACTCCATCATATCGGATGGCCCCCGTCGAGCTTCGAGAGCTACGGGTACAGTTGGAGGACTTGCAGGGCAAGGGGTTCATCCGACCCAGTGTTTCACCCTGGGCTTCCCCGATATTGTTCGCCAAGAAGGCGGACGGGAGCTTGCGACTTTGTGTTGACTATCGTCGCCTGAACCAGGTAACAGTGAGGAACAAGTATCCGCTACCGAGGATTGATGACCTCTTTGATCAGCTCAAGGGAGCACGGTGGTTCTCGAAGATAGACCTCATGTCAGGCTATCATCAGCTCAGAGTCAGAGACGAGGATGTGCAGAAGACGGCCTTCAGATGTCGGTATGGCCACTATGAATTCTTGGTTATGCCTTTCGGTGTAACCAATGCTCCAGCAGTGTTCATGGCTCTCATGAACAGGATCTTTCAGCCATACCTCGATCGGTTTGTCGTGGTGTTCATCGATGACATTCTGATTTACTCTACGACAGAGGAGGAGCACGCCTATCACTTGCGAGTTGTACTAGACACACTCCGAGAGCACCAGCTTTATGGTAAGCTCTCGAAGTGCCAGTTCTGGATACGTGAGGTCCACTTCTTGGGTCACGTTATCTCTGAGGCGGGAGTTGCAGTGGATCCCGCGAAGATCGAGGCTGTGTTAGCATTGGAGCCACCCAGGAGCGTGACTGAGGTTCGGAGTTTCTTGGG
This sequence comes from Viscum album, assembly GCA_963277665.1. NCBI lineage: Eukaryota > Viridiplantae > Streptophyta > Magnoliopsida > Santalales > Viscaceae > Viscum > Viscum album. The sequence goes on along the minus strand of OY728126.1, from coordinate 512,064,256 downwards.
ACTAGCTGGATACTATCGGAGATTCGTGCCAGACTTCTCTAGAGTTGCGGCATCACTCACAGGTTTGACGAAGAAGGGGAAACCCTTCGTGTGGTCAGACAGATGTCATCAGAGCTTCCAGGAGCTGAGACAGAGATTGACTAGCGCACCTATCTTGAGGTTGCCTGAGGAGGGAGTAGAGTACGTAGTCTACTGCGATGCTTCAGGGACCGGACTTGGATGTGTTCTGATGCAGGAGCGGGCAGTGATCGCCTATGGATCACATCAGTTGAGGCCGAATGAGCAGAACTACGCTACCCATGACCTGGAGTTAGCAGCAGTGGTCTTCGCTCTGAAGACATGGCGACATTATCTGATGGGCGAGCGCTTTACAGTCTTTTCCGATCATCAGAGTCTCAGGTATATCTTCTCTTAGAAGGACCTGAACTTGAGACAGCGGCGATGGATCGAGTTCCTCCAGGACTATGACTTTGAGATAGTCTATACTCCTGGGAAGGGGAACGTAGTAGCCGATGCCCTCAGCAGGAGGACGGGCATTCAGCTACTAGAGGAGGCGACGGAGCAGCTAGCCTCTTTGCAGATATCCTTCGTGGATAGAGATGGAGCAGCCTTTCTTCAGTCTCTCACAGTCACTCCTCCACTACTGCAGCGAGTCAGGGAGGCACAGCGCGTGGACGCTGACTGTGAGACACGGCGTGCACAGATATCCTCGGGACAGGCACCTGATGGTTTCTCCCTTGGAGCAGAGCACGACATCCTTTTCAGAGGACATACCATGGTACCAGTCGCTTTGCGAGAGGAAGTGCTGAGGGAGTTTCACACTTCTCCTTTGGCAGTACATCCTGGAGTGGCGAAGATGTACCAGGACCTCAGACGACAGCACTGGTGGCCGGGCATGAAGAAGGTAGTAGCAGAGTTCGTTTCTCGATGCCTCACCTGCCAGCAGGTGAAGGCAGAGCATCAGGTACCAGCAGGCTTGGTACAGCCCTTGGAGGTTCCGGAGTGGAAGTGGGACGGCATATCTATGGACTTCGTGACTGGACTTCCACGCACTTCCAGAGGTCACGACTCCATCTGGGTGATTGTTGACCGACTCACCAAGTCGGCACACTTCTTACCCATCATAGAGCAGGGCTCAGTAGAGAGCTTGGGACGTCTCTACGTTCAGGAGATTGTGCGGCTCCACGGCGTGCCATCATCTATCATCTCCGATCGAGATGCCCGCTTTACTTCCCGGCTTTGGAAGGGGTTACAAGAGGCGTTCGGGACGCATCTACGTCTTAGCACCGCTTTTCACCCTCAGACGGATGGTCAGACGGAGAGGACCATTCAGACACTCGAGGACATGCTCTGCACATGTTTCCTCGACTTTGGTCGTAGCTGGGAGGACCACCTACCCTTGGTGGAGTTTGCGTACAACAACAGCTACCACTCCACCATCGGGATGGCACCGTACGAGGCGTTGTACGGCTGACCTTGTAGATCTCCTTTGTGCTGGACAGACCCTGGAGAGTCAGCACTGGTGGGACCGGAGATGGTCCAGGCCACGACAGAGAAGGTCCAGGTCATCCAGGAGCGGATGAGGACAGCTCAGAGCCGGCAGAAGTCTTATGCTGACAGGAGGCGGAGGCCACTAGAGTTCGAGGATGGAGACCACGTCTTCTTGCGGGTCTCACCTCGACGTGGTATTCGGAGATTTGGCCGAGGCGGCAAGTTATCTCCGCGCTTCATCGGACCCTTCCAGGTCCTCAGCAGGGTTTGCGAGGTGGCTTATCGTCTGGCTCTACCACCTCAGTTGCACCGGGTGCACGACGTCTTCCACGTATCCCAGCTGAGGAGATACGTGCACGACCCGACGCACATCATTGATCATGGGGAGCTTGACGTTGACGATGGGGCGACTTTTACGGAGGTTCCGGTGGAGATAGAGGATCGACAGGAGCGGGTCCTGCGTGGGTGATCGATACCTCTTGTGTGCATCAGATGGCAGCACGGGAATCTCCAGGATAGCACATGGGAGCGGGAGGCTCAGATGCGTGCTCAGTAACCTCATTTGTTTCCCTAGTTTTTGATGTATCTTTACGGGGACGTAAAGACCTGAGGTGTGATTAATGTAAAGACCCGTAAAATTCAAGGGAAATTTTTTCTTAATTTTCTTTAGAATTTTACAAGAGCGCGGTTTCAGACGGCACCTGATTCCAAGGCCCGGAGTGCCCGGAATTAATTTCTGAAGTTTGGCTCGGGTACGTTCAGTGAACGAACGAGCGGGAATTCCTAACATTTGATCCGGTGCTCGGAATTGAAATCCGAGGGCACCGATGAACTCGCAGCGCCGATATTCTCTTAAAGAGACCTTTTCGGAAGTTGCGTTTGTTGCGGGTTGAAAGTTAGTTTTGGGGTTTTTAGTTTGAGTTAAATAAAATTTGTGAAGAACAAATTTAATTATAACTTGATAAAACCTACCAAAGGGGGTTGGAAGTGGGACCCACACCCACTTAACCTCCCTTGGGAGGATTAAGTGTGGTGGGGCCCACACGAACCCCTAAACCTTTCATATTCTCTCAACTCCCTTAACGCCTCAATAAATGTCTTAAGTTACCTTTTAATTATGGGAGTTAATCCTTTTGAATTTCAAACATTTGAAATTCTAGTGTGTTATGTGTTAATAAAATAAGATGTTGTCTTATTTTATTTTGGTTAATTGTTTGTCTTCTTGAGAGGTGGAGAGCTTTTTCTTCGTCTTCTTCATCTCTGACGAAGATCACGAAGAACGCTCAACTTGACGAAGAACGCTCAAGTCCCGACGAAGAACGCCGCTCCGCTCTTCTTCGTCTTCCGTGTCAATGAGTGGGAACACCGCTTCCTCCTCGGATTCCCTTCGTCGACATAAGAAGTTTCGCCAACGACGTGTCTCTTCGGACGCATCCCTTCGTCATCGGATTTGACGAACGGCTACCGCGACGTCGTCTTCCGCGGAACGTTGACAATCTTCGAACCTTATACCCGAGGTAGGGGTTGTTGATTATTGTTTAGTCATTCTATTTTTGATCATGAATTTTAGCAAGTCTAACGTGTGGCTTTGGAATATTTTAAGATGTGTTATTGCTTAACGTGAGGGGGCCGGACCGCATGAACACGGCCGAACCCCCTCCATCGTTCTTGTTGTTTATTCTTGCGGGTGGAAGCAAAGTGGCGTGGTGCCATCGCACCACGCGGATAATCGTGCAATTATTTTGCGCGGCGCCGTCGCGCCACGCCGAGGAAGAATCTTCAAGAACGCGACGCCGTCGCGCCGCGTTGAAAAGAATCAAGGCACGGCGAAGGGGCGCGGTGTCGTCGCACCGCGCCGGACGATGGACACCGCGGCCGGTTCCGGGCCGCGGCGGGACGAGGAGACCGCGGCCGGTTTCGGGCCGCGGCGGAATGAGAAGACCGGCGGCCGGGCCGCCGGCGTCGGAAGCTGAAGGGGGGACCGGAATTTCCGGTCCCGTTGGAGAAAACCGGCCGGCCAGCTGGCCGGCCGGAAGGCATTAAACCGGGGGAATTAATCCCCCGTCCAACAAACAAAAACCCCCCTCTTTATGAGGGGGGCGGTTCTTTGAAGGGAGGGGGGCAGCCGGCCCCCCGGTTCCGCACAAACAGGCCCCCCACGTGGGGGGGGGGGCGTTTTAAAAAAATTGGCGCGACATATAGCCGCGCCGCCCTTCCAGGAAGCGGGGGCTTAGCCCCCCGCGTGCCGCCCTCGTGCGGCGCCAGGCCACCAGGCCGCCGCGCCGCCAGCCGGCCGGCCGGCCGGGCCGCCCCAGGGGGGGGGGGGGGGGGGGTCGGGCCGGGTCGGCCCGGACCCGGACCCGGACCCCCCCGTTTCGAACCAGTTCCGGTCTTTTGGCGATAACTTGAGCCTCGGACCTCCGTTTGACGAACCGTCTACGGAAACGCGATCCTTGGATTGAGACGGTCGTTTTGGTATATCGCACTCAAGGTTTCGAATCACTTTGAGTTCGGCCGGGTTGGTTCGTTCACGAAACCAACCGGGCCTTCGGAGCAGAAACGCTCATATCTTGAGCTACGGACGTCCGATTGACGTGCCGTCAGCCGTGTTGTGTTCCTCTTAGTGAGACGGATCTTTTGGCATACTCCGCCCGAGGTTTGGACGCAGGTGGAGTACGGTCGGGTTGGTTTTGCCTTAAAAACCAACCGGGCCCCGGAGACGAAAATGCCAGTAACTCTCAGACCGGGCGTCCGATCGACGCGCCGTCTGTTGCGTTGAGTTCCTGTTGACGATACGGAACTTTTGGATACATCAACTCTAGTCTTTGTGACAGTTGATGTATCAGCCTCTCGGCTCGTGGAGCGGACCCTCCGAACGAGCTTGCTGTGTGCGAAAACCCTAGTGCTGGCTGCGACTGTTCTTCTGCTACTACTGCTACTGTGACTGCGACGGCGACAGTATAGAGATCCTGTGTGGATTCGATGACGACGACTACAGCACTCAGTGATCCTACGTGGATCAGTGCTTCAGGTCCTGTGTGGGCCCGATCCTGTGTGGGTCTGATCCTGTGTGGATCCGCGCTCAGCGGTTCTGTGTGAGCCTGCGCCTACAGGTCCTGTGTGGGCCCGATCCTGTGTGGTCTTTGTGGGGGTTAGTTACCTATCGATCCTTCGTGGGTCCGACGACTTAGATGGATCAGTGATCATCTTTATCATCCTTGAAGAAGTATACCTGTGTGAGCTGAATCCTATTGTTTTCCTGTGTGGATTGTGTTGTGCAATCCTGTGTGGATTACGTTTTGCTTTCCTGTGTGGAATACGTTTACTTTCCTGTGTGGACTGAGTTGTACTTGGGCTCGGAGGTTGGAGCGTATTTGAATTGATGACTTAGGTATATGTATGGGCATATACCTAAGCAGTGTCGGTTGTTACTTCGTGATTGTACCTTTCTTCGTGGTTTATCCTTTGTGGATTTTGAGAGACCTTCAGGGGTCTCGGGGTCCCTACTGAGTAGCTTATACTCACCCCTGCACGGGCTTTGCCCGCACTACATTGTGTTGGTTGCAGACGACGGGCAGCGTTGACCTTAGCTGAGGCTTGCAGAGCGGGACGGTACCCGGAGGTGGACTACTGGGCGGGACGTGCTCGGAGCGGACGGCGGGACCCGTGGAGCAGAGGAGCTATCTGTACCCACCCTTTAGGTGGGATTTCCAGTGGACAGCTCGGAGTAGCGGCTTTTACATTTCAGTTGCTGTTTTCCCTTTCGAGTTGTACTTTACTTTCAGTTTGGGTTTGTATACTGGCCCATTTTCTTTTCCGCACTTTCAGTTGTACTATGCTTTTGTTTAGTGTTTACTTTCTGCTTGTTTACTCTGTGGTGTTTGTTTACTTTACAAAGGCAATGCCTTCCCTTTTTACCGGGATTTACGCCTTGGTGCTAGTCGCCATCCCCTGGCCTATGGAAGGCGGGCTTGGGGTAGTCACGGCACAGACCCCGAGGGCGGGTCGTGACAATCATGTTCTCTTTTTTGGTCGCATTTCATTTTATGGTGACATTTTTGGATAATAAATAATAGAAATCTTTTATATTAGTAAATTTTTCAGTTGGCATAATCAGTGGTTAAAACAAATAGATGATGGTGAAAAAATAACCTATACATGACCAAATTAAATTTTATAAGATTATTTAGACTTATAATCAACATATGATTGAAATATATCAATTTGGGGTCACATTATTATAAAAATAAATATATATTAATTTAATTATTTTTATAATTGAATGAGTATCCATCCAATCACATATAAAAGTGAAGGTCTTGTACACTATTACATAAATATTTTTATCCACATATATAAGAACATACCTAAAATATTACATTTCTATATTCGTTAACCACATCCATGATCATATATTATTCCAAAAAAACCCATCATTTCAATGCTAAAGCAGCAACCCAATAGTGGATTCTCAATGAAATGGTATAACTATTATCAAATATATTTATATTAATTTCTACTTATACTAACTATAAATATATTTTATTCTTCATAATATGAAATCATCCATATCCTTTATATACATAAATGTTACTATTATCATTAAACCATCGTTATACACCTAAAATTTCAAAAAATGGAATGTGAAAATGCCACTCATGTATACAAGTGGGCAACATCCACCATGTAGTGATAAAATTATCTTCAATAACAATATTTCTTCTATGTATATTATGATTTAATTAATTTTTTAATTAATATTCATGGAATAATTATTCATCTATAATGTTATTATAATATCCACATTCATTCTATCAAATCCACTATAAAATGATAACATCCCTTGTTTCTATATAGTTATTACAACCTTTATAGGGTGATATGAATATATATATATATAATGGTAGATAATAATGTTATATTTATTTAATATAATATATTTATATTATATATTACAAATTCAATATTGGTTAACTTTTGTTTAACTTTATTTCATTCAATCTATCAAAAAGTGAAAACAGCGTTCATCCGTATGTATGATTGATCATCTCCAAGACAATTATAAAAAATATTTCAATATATACACATTATTGTTGTGTATGAATATGAATATAATGAAAATGTATTATTTTCAAATAATTAACATCACTATGTGAATGAATGAATGCTAAAAAACACAAGGAATGGATGTCCCAAACAAAAATCTTAAAGAAAAATGAAATAATAAGCACACTTATACAATGATTTTAATAAAAAAAATAGTAATAAATTTTTTATGAAACATTGTAGGAGGATAATATATGAATTTATATATATTTTAATAAATCTATCATTTAAAAATAATATATTTTATTTTATTATACAGGTATTATAATATATTTTTAAGTAGTAAAAACATGATTTATGGTGTTTTGATATCACATTATTTTCTAGGAAGCATATTCCATATTCATAAATTTTAACCATCATTTGGTGTATATGATATAAATTATTTCCTTTTAGGTATATTATATTGAAAAATATGTGTATTTTAAATTCCCTATATGGTTTTCTCTTCAAATATGTTTTGATTCATTGATTTATAATTTTGTAATGCTACTTAATATAAATATTATTTTGTTGATACAAATTTTATGCAATGAAATTATTTATCGTTATGATGTGTATATACTACCCCTTTGAAAATTTAAATAATTATTATATTTTTTTCATGATTTTAATGTTTTATTTCTATTTATTCATTTATGGGGTTCATGATTCTAAAGATAGAAATATGGAAGGGATTTATATTAAAATAAAATTATTTTTTAGGATTAGTTATTATTATGCTTAAGATGGGGATATTATAAGATCGATCTCTCAAGAATATCATAAAATTTGTTATCCTAATTTAATTCAATATTTTTTCGATTAAAATTATAATTATCCCCTATTTTTAACATAAACATATTTACATATTTTTTTTATGAAAGGTTATCATTCTTTTCTCTTTGGTCAAAAATATTTTTCTTCAATATCCTGATTTAAAAAAATCTGAATGTTCAAATAATGTAAAATGATTTTTTAATTTAATTTTTTCAACAATTCATATTTTAAAACTGGTTTAAATTTATTAATATTATCATCTCACAAATTATTTAATGATAATTTTTTACAAAACAATTCTGAATGAAATCATTGTTTAATCATATAAAGAGTTAATAGAATATCCCACCACCTGTAATACATAATAATTTGATGATTAATATACATGTTTCCATGTTTATATTAAATGAAGATGATTTCATTAATATTTTGTGATACATTAGGTTTTAAATAATATATTTTAGTGTGAAAATTATTTTTACATAAAAAATGTTATAGTAATATTTAATGTAATTTTTGACCTATGATAGCATGAATTGATGTTACATATGTTTTACTGGGAATATTATGCAATGATACAATCTGATTTTCATCATTTTATAGATTATTATTATGATTATTTAAGGATTGTGATTTGAAACTATTTTTTTCCATGGGATATGATATGATGAAATTTTTAAGAAACTCAATTATTTTCCATGTGTTATATTATAATTAATGTCTATTGCTCTTCTAAATGATTTCAATTATTTTAGGGTTGTTCTGTTAAATAAGTATAACATAGGAGTAAATTATTTTCTATGGAACATGATTTCACAATCAAAATATTATGCATGGACCTAGTATTGAAGTCCACTTGATTATGAATGGACCTATTTATCATGTCTTTAATATTATCCATATATTATTTATTCATGTACATAAGTTTATGTGAGGGTATTATTTCACATATTTAACTTATTGATTGAACATGTTTCTAATTTAGCATGATAAAAATGTTATAATCTTATGTTTTTATCTCATTTATATTCCATTTCATCTTTCATGAGTCATGATTAATGATTTATTTCAGATTTATATCATAAATACTAGTAGTAATTATTTCATGACTCATGATCGTGATCAATGAAATGATGAGTATTTTAATAAAATGTTAAGATGATGTTATCGTACACTCATTCTAAAATTATATATAAGTGGTGATTAATATCTCCAATATTATCTATTTTTTGGAATATGAGACCACCCTTTCATATTTTTCCTATTCACATGTTATGAATATAGTATTTATGTTTGGTTTGTAAAAGAATTTTTTATGTTGTAAGATCATTATTATGTAATTTGATGATCTTTTATAAAATATGTTGATTATATATCAGGAATACAATGGAAGTGAACCTATATTAATATTTCATTGATAAAAATGTTATAAAATTAATTATAATCTAAAATTATATAATATATCATTATGAATATATGGTTTTCTATATTAGTACATTGTGTATAGAAAGATTACCTTGAAAATTGTGTTCTATATCAATTAATCAAACATTGTCTCCATCTAAATCCTTCCCAATAGCATCTTTTGGAATTTTTTATACCGCTACATCACATGGATGAATGTGGGTATGTCCATCTCAGTGAGTCCAAACATATGTAGTCTCTAGGATGGGATGAGGTTTATCCTAGATCCTATATCAACAAAATAGTTACATATTTATATTAAATTAATCTGGTCTAATTCATATATTTTCTATACGGTCGCATGATTGGAGGATCCCTAATATTTCTTGAATAAAGATAGTACATCTTATCACTCTTTATCATCAGTTTCCTATATACAATAGACCTCAGCTATAACTACATCAATATTGAGCTAGAGGGTCTGTTTGTAGGCCTTAATGAGGGATTCAAGAATCATTGTTGACTGAATGAGGTAATCATATATTGAATCATGTGATGGTATATATGAATGGTTTTACAGCCTATCATACACTAGATAATAGTGGTTGTTTATACCACGTAGAGATCTCCAATTACTATGAAATATAGTTGGCCAAGTTTTATAAGAAAATAAATCAAAACTGGTTCTTTTAAAATATCACTTTTAGGGGGATAGTGTATGTTTTTTACTAAGAATTTTTTGTTCTACTAATGGAAGGATATGAATGAAAATTGGGTTGTTATTATTAATCCACAGAGTTAATGACCATTTATTCTAGAGAATATTTTATAATTTTGCATCATATCAAGATTTTATTTTATGGAAAATATGGAATTCTAGTTTCTTAGATTTAGTTTTATGGAATATCCTTTTTTACATATTAAAATATGTATTTTACTTTCACGTAGTATTCTTATCCCTAGATTTAAAAAATAATCATAGTTTTCCTAATAGATCTAACTGACATTAAATATCTCTCAAATAAATCAAATGATCTTCCTTAATGATGTAATTGACCAAATAATACCCATGTTTTTCATTTGTGGAATATTTTATTACTCGGTGGATAGTGGGGACTTTTCAAAATAAGGGGAATGAATTAAATTAGAGTGAAACATGGTTTTTTAAATTGTGATGTTTATATTTGTGTTACTTATTTTGAGACTTTTTATTCGTGTACTTGGTAGATGTGAGGTTGATGTACTCGTAGAATTAATTTTGCTCACCATGGGGGATCCCGATGTTCTGAACGAATGATGGGTAATTACATTGATTTAAGAGAGTATGTAACAAGCCATCCTGTCATCATACAATTATGATCCTTAGATTATAGAAAACATCCCACCACCAAAGTCTATATCCTATCCAAAGTAGGTGGTAGAAACATATATAACTTTTCCATGGTCATATCTAACATTTATAAGAGCATGGTAAACCTTATATGGTATCCAATATTATATGAGATATCACATTTATTTGTTATAACAAATGGATATATGGCAGGATAAATAATTTGTGCGAAAATTTATCAAATACACTTTGAGATTTTTGGATTCCAGAAACATTATGTTCTCCATTCCATGCCATATATGACTTACCCTAGGACATTATTGATCTTATAGAAATAATCATTGGTTATTCACTATTGAAATGGAACTTTGAGTGCATGTAATTGATAGGGGTCATGAGAGGCATTCTCATAGACTGTTTATGAATGTTAATTCCTCTCTTAAGTTAGATCATGGATGAATTTTGGTATGGGGGCCTAAGGATATATTATTTCTGTCATATTTTCCCTTAATGAGTAAAAATATATTAATGGAAGAGGATGTGAGTTTCAATTCTAGGTATTCTACTACCAGACATCCCCCAAATTTTATGACATCCCATTAAATTATTTATATTTTTATAGTTAATCCAAGTAAATGATGGAAGACAATTTTTCATCCATTATATTCTCCATGAACATCCCATATATTTATTCTTATGAAATTTTTACATTTAGGGGTTTTGTAATCTTCTTTCATAGAAAAATTTAGTCAAAAAATTGATCCCCAGACATATTTTCCAACATTGTTGAAGACAAGTTTTATAGTCTTATGGATGTTATCGATGAATTAATAAAGAAACAACCAACTATGATATTTCTATCTTTTGATGTATAGTAGGGCCAACTGACTATAAAAAATAAAAGAATGTCCTTCATTGGTCTTCAAAAAACACTAGACATTGGTTACTTCCAACTACATTATAGATTATATAATTATGACACACCAAAAGATGAAATGATATATATATTGCATTGGGTCCGTAGTACAATTGAATTATGGTGAACATTAGGTTACTGATTTTTTTGGTGGATGCACTTTATCCACATATCTCTGGTGTAGTTTCCCCTTTGATGTAATAAGTCATTTTGAAACTCTTTAACATCAATAATGGTTGTGATAGGATATATCACATCATCAAGATGAGAATTATTACTCTCTAATTCCATTACATAATATTTTTCCCACAATTAAAATTCATCCTGGTAAGAATGTGGGATCTAGCATAGATCAACATGGGATGATTTTCATACCATAGTGCTTTGTCAGAGCCTACCACTTCTACATATATTTGACGTTCAATACCACCAATTTTTTCCATGAGTTTCTATAAAATAAGGATCAGTTGTTTGAGTATGGGAGGGGGAGAATTCCATTCGATAACTTACCAATCATTGCAATGTATAGTAGTGATCCTCTAATTACCCTTGGTATAACTGAGAAAGGAAGTCACTCTAGTGTGAAAATCTATTTAAAGGATGGACATAGATTGAATAATTGGAAAAATGATTCCCTTTTCATTTTCATTTTTTTGATTAATCAGTGGTATCAAATTTGAGAGTCTCATGAGGCCTATTGTTTATATATCATGATAATTTCCAAAATAAAAAAGGATTTCTACCTAATGTTCAATCTCCCATGTGTATTAATTTTTCATTTTTTCTATTTTTTACCAACCTAATTTCAAGAATAATATATTAGTTTTATTGTGAATAAATTCACTATTGTAGTAGTAAAAGATGGGTATTCAATTTTTTTTGGGTGTATTCGACTAACTATAATTTTTTAACTACGAGAAGGGATAAAATTAATGTATATAATAATAAATTCAAACCACGATTTTTCCATGCGATCATGAATCTTCATCGATATGATAAATATCAGCGAGGATTGAGATTCATGTCAATTATATGATCTAGTGGTACCCATATAAATCTGGGTGATGATCAACTATGAGAGTTGTAACATAAAACCACTAAAACTACTAATATATGGAATGAAGTTTATCTTGGATTCCTAAATAGTTTAGGTGATAGTTTTATAGGTTATCAAACATAGACAAATGGTTCTAGAGGATATAATCATTCATGTCCCTGGAATCTATCCTTGGGATCAAAATGTATTTTGTGGATAGTGTTCCAAACATGCTCGATAGCTAGTTTGTGGCCATGATCTCCCCTAATCATTCCTCATTTTAATCTAATAGAGGGAATTTCATCCTATTTCAATTTAAATGATAATATATTTTAAATAAGACAAACATAATATTTTTATGGGTCAAAAGTGGTTGGTGTCAAAAAATACATTCTATAATAAATACGTTTTTTTATTTAAATGTATAAATTAAAATAAATAGAAAAAAATCATACAAAATATCTTAATTCAAATCAATAGTTTATAAATTATACAATAGAATTTTTTTTTCTAATTTTCTTTGATTTTAAATTATTTTACTAAATGTTAAAAATAATATGAGAATATATTTTATTATGAAATAATAATATCCCAAAATTCATGTAATTAATATACAAATCGAATAAATGAACCAATACAGATATACCCATTAATGTAATTTTTTATGTTATTATATTAATTTAATATTACTTTAATTAATCCACCAAAATATATAATATATTCTATGTTTTTATTATCAATACATTATGAACATGAATACCATTAACATCTCAAATTGTATTAAATTAATGAGTTTTTTTCATTGTGTAAAAAAATTATACCCTCTCCTATTTTAGAAGAATCCACAGACAAAAACCGCAGTATGGTTTCTGGTAATGACTATATTAAAATAGGATAACAAAAAATATGTTTAGGAATAAATAATTACTATATTTTTTATATAAATACTGATCAAAACCCAAATTCTAATACATTCAAACCCCATTGAGAATGATGTTCATCTCCATATCCCTCTCCAAATATTTTCAATGTTGTACCAAAGATCATAATAATCTCATATAATACATTTATAAGAACACTCTCATGGTAAAGGATACATCTCTCTTCATTTCTACATAATAAACCTTTTTTATTTTTCCATTATAATCTCAATTGTTTTTTTCCATGCTTATATAAAAATCTATCTACTGTGTAATTCATGTCCTAAAATGGATAAATATTTATCCCATTTTAATATAACTATTACTAATGATGTTATTATGATAATGTAAGGGATTAGTTCCTTCACATTATTAGTGAGAATTCTTTATATTATTCCTTTTGATTTATTAAAATTGGTTTTTGAATATGTTTTTTACATATCCATTTTATTATCCTTATGATGTATATGTAATGAGCGAACACATTTCAGTCTCATTTAACCCTTGTATGAGTGATTTTGTACACCTATTATACTACCAAAATTTTACAGGTATTTTCCTTTTTGAATAATTATGTTTGAATATACATCCACATTTACACTCAAGGGTGTTCAGCTTGGATTCTCTAACCTATGTTAATTAGGTTCAACCATTTATGGAACATAAACTCCATCATCATGAGATTAAGAGACATGAAATAAATTCCTAAATTTTATGGTATATGTGGTGTACAAATTCATGTACATGATATCAATCTGATCGGTGGCCCTCAAATTTTATATCCCCATAATGCATTATAGACATATTATTATCAGGAGATAGTATGTAAGGATCATGAGATATAATCCTAATCACACATTATTATGATGTCATATTAGTTATCCTTAACTTATTTTAATGATTTTTGGTTTATTTATATCAACATTACGATGTCAAATTGATGTAATAATAATATATTATGTTTTGATATTAAAATTTATGATTATCAACCCATTTGTACCAGCTTGATATACCTCTTGAATCATATTTATTTATGTTCATCGTGTTGTGATTTTATTTTTCCATGACTGATCATTATATGTCCCAACATATTTTTCGAAACATGAGTTTATCCCCTTAGTTTTTGAAGAATAATGAAATTTTTAGATAATTTAAAGGAGTTTTATATAATGTTGTTTTATCCCTATTTTATGTTATTTTTAATTATAATAAATTTCCAAAATAAACATTCCCTCTTAGTCTCCATGGATTATATTATATATTTTTTTGGTAAAAAATCAAGAAATAAAATTTCGAAAAGATAGGTATTCTCATTGTTATTATTATAGGATGGTATTTAAATTTATGGGGATTAGGATTTGAAACCTATATTGAATGACATATGGAAAATTTTAAATATAAGAAATTATTACTATTACATTAAATTATAGAGTTAATATTTTATAATTAGAAATTTAGCAATGTAGATTATAAAAGTAGATGTGGCTGAAAAAAATTTCACCTAGTGGTAATAAAAAAAAAGGTAAATTTTTTTTTAACTATTTCATCACCTATATCTTGAAAAACATTAAATGTTGTACACTTGGTTTGAAACACATTGAATATATTATCTTACATGTCCCCAAAAATTTAATGAAACATTATTAATTGAACAAAAATACTTATAAATAATAAATTTCATAAATATAAAATGATTAACATATAAATTTATTTGTTAATAAATATTAATATTTTAGGATTTATATAATGAACTAGTTATTTTGTAAATATATATTACGTTTTTTAGATTAATATTCAATAAATTACACAAACACACATCAAAGTGAAAAAATAGTTTAATGTATCTATAAAAAAGGAACACAATATTCTAATCAAGTGAATTAACATCAATGTATCAAATAAATATATTAAAATATAATAATATTTGTATATATACCCTAAAAAAAACTTTTCATCATAACATGATGAAAGGAAATATAAGAAAAAGTTATCTCAAATGCTCACTAAGGTTAATTAATGGAAATGTGTAAAAAATAACAAGAGCATGGCGGTATGAGAATGTGATAATAAAACATGAAAACTATAAAGTTAATAAAATATATAAAAAATTCCTATGTAATAAACCATTTATGCTCATAATATTTGAATAATAAGGAAATCAAAGAACATGATCCATGATAGTGTAACAATGAAAATAGACATGAATTATGGAATTATCATATGAATAGAAAAAAAATTACCAAGTAGTTGGTGCTCATTTAAAAAATATCAAGGAACACCATTGGAGGAACACTTATTAATTGGGACACACCAATATCCTTAGTATTTTCCATTTTCTCAAATTGGAATGAGTTCATTCCTCAAAAAATCATATTAGCTATTGTTTACCCGTAAAGACCATCATAGTGGAAAAAGTCCATCACTGAGCCATTGCCACTCACTTTCGTTTCCTTTCTATGTTATGTGATATAAATCTTCACCAAATGCATTGGAGGGATTTATTAGTCCCAACCATCACTAATTCAATGAATAAATAGGTGTTCCATAATATAATAAAAAATTCATCAGATCATAACACATGAAATGAAATGGATAAAACTTTAATGAGACCATAGCCTATTGGAAATATATAGGTTTTAAAATAATTTTATTATTTCAACATGTCTTATCCCATTGAATAATAATTAGGATATATAATAATTTTATGATGGAATAACTAGTTGAAGAGAAATGAGTTTCATAAACAACATTTAATCATAAATATAAATCATTTAAAAAATTAATAATAATGAAATCCTCAGATAGTATCACCTATAAATTATAAATAATATCAATTTATGACATCTTATATGGAAACTAATTTTGAAAAACCACATAGAGAATTTGTTATAGTAAATAAATTTTCTTGTAAAAACAATATTTTTTTTAAAAATAACATAACATTTTGGAAATATTTTTCAATGTAAATAATATTTTTAAAATAAAAGTAAAAATAAAAAGCACTTAAATCATTTATTTCGTAAAATATTCATTACACATTTTAAAAAACATTTAAAATAATTTCAATGATCATTATATTACATTGAAACTATTAATTTAAAAACTAAATATTTTAAAATTATTAAAGAAAAAAGATTCACTAAAAATAACTTTGAAAACATTTATGGAATGATTGAAATAACTTTGTCTACATGAATTCGAGAAATATGATTCAAGTCTTTCTAGTTAAAAACAAATTATCTTTAAAATTTTTGGTCAGAAAAAAGGAAATATTTTTTACAATTACAAGAAGATTAATTTAATTATTTTTGTGAATTTTAAATGTAGGGAAAAAATTATTTTAGTAAATCATATTAATATAGTAATAAGCATTATTGACAACATAATTATAAATATTTATTTTTGAAGAAATTTTTTTTCCTATAATAAATACTAACATTGATAATGAGATTATTTTGAATTATTGTGTACATAAAGAGATGAAAATAAACAGAAAATGTGTATTATAATTACATATATAGAGGATAATAAACATTATGAGATTATTGATAAATATATTATATTTTTTTTTGGATGCCTAATTATAAACAATCATGATAAAGGATAAGATCGAAAAATAAAAATATACAAATTTCGTATAATTCAATCATAATGATAATGAAATACTAATAATTTATAAAACACAGAATACAATTTAGATAGTTTTATTTATTAAATATTATTTCAGATGGATATCATATACACCCACACATAATAAGAACTTTTGAATTTTCATATCTCACCCAGAAAACAGAAGAGGACTCTAAAACACATACTGATTTGGATCTTTTGATCCATAAAAAACATGAATGAGAAAGCCTAAAATAGACTGGTAAATAAAAATAATTTTCTGAAGATTCATAATATAAAACATTCATGTGAATTATTATCACTATATAAAATAAATAGGTGGTTAATATGGAATGTGTATCAAAGATGTAAAATTTGATACAAAAATCCTTACTATAAGTCTCAAATTACATTTCACAAATAATTCATACTGTATAATAAATATAATATTATAATAAATCAATTAACATTCCTTAATTATATATATCATTCAATATAAAATTTATTTATTCCCTTGTAATAAAAATTTATTAACCATTTCACGTCAAATAAAAATTTTGGGTAATAACCGCTTATATTTTTTTTATATATATTGATATTGTATTTTTTTATATAAATTTGATCTTGGTGTCATAATCTCTATAAATATATTAATGAAATAAATATCATATCATTACATTAGTTATACATATAATTCGAATAACGAAATATAGATTTGATAAATGAAGTATATTGTGATGATGGAGACGTTAGGTAGTATATATGAGTATGTAGTGTTTCCATGTTTCAAAGGTAATAATATAAAGTAGGTAAGTAATGTATTATAATTAGGCAATGGCCATAATTTAACAAATTAAAAATTATATAATTAAATTTACTTAAAAATCATCTTGATGGCGTAGTGATATAAAGAGAGTCATGCCTCTATATGAAGGAAGTTTTCCACATTTATAGGAACGATGTTATCATCATTCAGTGATTGAAAAATTAAAAAATGAAATGATATATTATATTTTAATAATGATCAATATTTAATTAGTATAACAATTATTTACATTATATAAAATATATTTATCCTTTTTTTCTTCCATGTATATTTTTAGTGAACAAATATTAACAAAACATCACGAGTTAGTAGATTGACACCCACACGAGAGATGTTATTTTATCCTCAATAGAATGGAAGGTAGAAATATTTTTCATAAATAATGACTCAAATTGTATAATTATGTAATAAAAAATGTATGTACTTTAGTTCTATAACTATACTCATCCATGAGATATGCTGATAGAAAAATAAATGACATTAGTTGGCAAGGTAGTAGTATGTTATGGACAAGAATGATGATTCTGCAACCCATTTGATGGAAGTTTATATGGTCATATGTAATTACATTATCATTAAAATATATATAAGTATATGAAATTATCATATGATATTATATCATCATTTTTTAATAATAATTGCTGGAGGTGGAGGAAGAAATAATATAAAAATGCACATTGAAGAAGGTTACACTTCCTTGGGTTACATTCTTAGGCTTTCAGAAAATTCCTTCCTATATAGTATTTATGAAGAAAATAAGGCTTATAATATTATAGTTGGAAAATTAGGAAGATACTTTGTCATGTATTGGCTAATCAACATTGTTTTGAAGGGTTGTATATTATAGGACAAGTTGTCACCATTTATAAGTGGTATGAGTGGAACAGATGGATTTTTTTGAAGAAAATGAATTCCACCCATGTTTTCATCATGTAATAAGGACTTTATAATCATAAAAAAATAAATTATATATATAATATGGTCTCATCGGGGCCATAAAATGGGGTTTAGTGAATTTTTGAGTTATTTTCAACCCTTATGAATTTAGTTTAATCCCTGTAGTAAACCCATTTTTACATTAACTGTGGAAAATAACTTTTAATATTTTAATATATAATCATATAAAAATTAATTAGACCATATTAGATTTTAAAAATTATTCTCATTTTAAATATGTAAACAATTTTTCAAAATTGGATTAAAAAATATGGAAGATTCTAATTTCATATTAATCAACAATATAAAATGAGAAAGTATTTTTTTAAAGAGAAAGTGGTCAATTGTATGAAATTTTATTATATAAAAATAAAATATTAAATAGATTAAATTTACCTAATTTAAATTAATAGATATATAATTGAACTAAATATACTTAAAATCGTTTTAAAATTCTATTTATCTTTATAATAAAATTAAATAATATAAATGTTTTATATTAAAATTTATTATATTACATTTTTTATAAATAAAAAATGTTTTCTGGAAATACCCAGAAATTCATCGTAATATAATTTTGATTTTAAAATTTCAAAAAACTCTATTTTGTAAATTTATTTTAAAAATTTGGTAAAATTTAATTTTTAAGTAAATTTTCGAAGGGAGAAATAATTTATTTTTAGAAAATAATTTTTTTTTATAAAATTGGATTTATTATTTTATATTATATAGGGAACAAAAAATATGATTGATTAAATTTTTATTTAATATATAACATGTAAATTTTATTAAAATAATTATCCATGATGGATTTTTTTTTATGTAAAACATGTTTATGTACTTGTAATATTTTTAAATTATATCCATTATGTTTAAAATATTTTTTATTCTCTATTAAAAATAATTTTCCACTAAATTATTATTTATATATACATTTGTAATCCAAATTTTTTTATAATTAATTTAATCCAATTAATACTTGAAATTTCAATGTCTATGATATAACTATCATATTAAAAAAATATTTTTAATATCATGCCATGTTTTATATAAAGTCTGTTCCGTGTAATTGATGCAAAACAATGTATTGGGTATAACACATTCCATGCATAATGTTGTGTGTAATGAAAAAATAACTCAAGGATATTTGATACATCAGAAAAAACTATATTTATGTACAACACAAGACAAACATACTGTTGTGTGCAGATAGATATATAAAAAATTAAATTTTTTTATATTTTTTCCACAAAATCTCATAGTGTTTCATTTTAAACCCACTAAAATTAAATTTACATAAATAGTCATAATGATTAAAAATGGTTAATGATTAAAACATTACATCATATAACCTATAATATAAAAACATTTGATAAAAAAAATTTATATGTGAATGGAATGTCAAAAAATATTCTTGAATTATGAATAATGAGTTGCCAAATTGAAGAACATGAGTGGAAAGAGAAAATATGGTTATATAAGAGAAAAATAATACCCAAATACTAATGTAGAGTGATAAATATCATGGTTGAAATAATTCTTATGAGCAAAAATTCATAAACCAATTATTTGTGAAAAAATTAATTTATATCGTCCAAAAATGAGGATTGTACTATAAAATATTATATCCTAACCCTTACCCTAATTTTGGGTAACTTAGTTTCCAACTAATTAGAGAATATATGAAAATCACCTTACTTGATATATTTATATTTCATAGGCATAATATTATCCTATTTTTTCTATTATAGATTGACACATTATCTATTACTATTGAATATTAAATATTCAGGACAAAAGTAGTAAATAAGATCCATAATAGAATTATTAATCATTTCTTTAATCTGTAGTTATAAAAAAATGGTAGAAATGGTCATCCAAAATGGACAAATATTTATAGAGTGAAGAAACATGTTAGTCCCTAAAACAAAATAATAATTTCAAATTAAACCATTTTGTAAATGGTTAACCATATGATCCTTCAAATTGATTTGAAAAATAAAACTTTAGAAAACAACTCACTAAATTTCCAATATGGACTTATCATTAATCTCCCAAAAAATAAAGTAGATATAAATTTTCACATACCAAATATGTGTCTACCTTCGTCATGAATTCTCATGAAACATGGTAATAAATTAAATTACCATAAACTATCTTCAAAACATTCATGGATCAAGATTACATTACTAAAAATGTTTTTTTGAGATAATAATTAAATATAAATATGATATAATCTCCATAATTTATAACATAAAACACTTTTTTTTTTAAAATCATTAATTAGTTCCATTTTCATCAGTAGTATACATATTACAATATCTATTTCGATCAACACTTTATCAAAACTAAATACCAATTTCTCAACTACATGAACATGTTAAAGAATTTATTTCTCTCAATCATGTGTCTTCACTAAATATCACATTTCCAATATATCACTTTTCTATGATTAAAAATAATTCAACATATTCATTGAAATCCATAAGAAAAAATGTATGTTGAACAATATTTATATATATCATAAATCGTTAATTCTAATATATAAATACTTAAATAATATCCCTTCACAAAAAAATTATTCTAAAGGGGACAAAACATCTTTTTAGAAAATACAGTTTTCAGTGTAAAGATAATTTTATTTTTACATCTTCTCTAGAATAGATATATGATGAATATTGTGTGGTAATATTTGGTGACCTAAACCCAACTATGTATTAATTTTTTATTACCAGATCATGTTTATAGTTAATTATGCATGATGATATCTTACCAATATAGAGCAGACTTTTCTGCGTTCACTATAATAATGGTAATGTCCAATGGTTAGTTGTCATGTCAAGAGATTATAGCAGATCCCATGCTATAAAGAGAACCTAGAGATTCAAAGACATTTATCTTAATTATTTTTTATATAGTCTAGATACATCTTACCAACTGAACATAGTATATGTTTGACTATCAGGTGCTGGGGGCTCATAAGCATTGAGGCTTCTTCTCATGAAGTTATCAATTGGTGATCTTTGGTAGTGAGATCATGAGGTAAGACCCGCCAATATTTACACCAATTGTTTTGGGTGTCGTTGGTTGTTCCTATCTACGAACATTTGTATTGGTCTCATGACTTGAGACTATTACCAATGCATATCATTTGATTACATACATTGATGCAAGGTGAAAACTATGTCGGTAATGTCGTGGCGAGGTAGTTTGTGTTGGGTGCATCATTGGTGGTATGACGGTGGATGAATGGACAAGAAAGGATTTGTTGCTTCCATGTTTAGGAAGTTGTATATCTTAGCCCTGGCAGATCAGGATGGTTCCACTTTCATATGTCTTTGTCCAAAGTAGTAGAATGGCCAATCCATACAGATAGATAAACAAATAATAAAGCAAGATAAGGACGATGACACAAGAGTGTGTCCGTCATTGTGAGATATTTAATGAAAAAGAAACTATAGTTCACAGTTAGTATTCATATGTTGGTAGTCGATGCAATGACTATCCTTATCTCTTTAGGGGCCATGATGGGTTCCAAGACACCAATCTTGTTCTGTGGATTTCATTCACGACTATTGAGTTTAGGACCTAGAGGGTCACACACACCTGCGTAATCAAGAATCCGTACATATTCAGTGGAATAAGAAAATTGGACATAGTGGGCCCCACCACTGGGGTTCGAGTGTAGTCCATAGTACTAATCACCTAAAAAATTAAATAAATTCATCAATATTCAGGTTATGAATATTTGTGATTATTTAATCTATAAACGAGTTTAGTAAAGATGGGAAAATATTAATAGAATTACTATTATTTTAATATTCCAAGGTTCATTTAATATTAAACGGGACAACGAGTCGACTTAAATGGATCAGATTTTATCACGTAATATATTTCATATATATTACAAGTATGTGTAACAGTAAATAAATAATATTGACACAGTTTCAAGTTGACATAGTTATTTCTTTAGTTGATGTGAAATTAACGGGGGTCTGGGAACCCAACTGGTTAATTTCCACAATCCTCTATAAATAGAGGAGAGTGTCTCAAGCACAACTACTATTCATGATATTTTTTTCCAGAGATCTTATATCCTCCCACTCTCTATAGAGAGAAGCTGTCGATCCATGCTCGGATCGAGTTTCTTCCCACACATCGTAAGATCGATGGTGCGGTGATCATCGGGACGTCGAATATATCGTCGGATCGCTGCGCTAGCACTAGAAGATCGAAGATCGGTGTTCTAGCGGATTTTTGAAGCAAATGTGGATCATCTAGAAGGATCCTGCTCTGGATAATTCATACAACGTTCACCGTTGAAAAGATGCAGTGGAAAATGGCTTCAAATATGAAACGATTATGTTTTCCATTTATTTTTGTGCTCCTTATATATTTATGCATGATCCTCGGTCCTCTCCGGGGCTCGGATTCGTTGGTGACAACAAGTTTAGTTATACCGCTGATGAAAATTTTAAAATCTCTAGCACAGCAGTTTCTGCTGCGGGCTCTGGAAACATAAAAGTGGTATCAGATAAATCACGCAAATTTCTTGAGCCAAATAAAATTAATTTGTATAAAATTGAGTAGAGGGTTCCTGAACGGTCTCACCGGTTCAAACTGCGTGTCGATCCATCCTCGAACTATAAAGTTATAGCCATTTGAAAATTTCGGATTGGATCAATTTTTGTGTTTAATCGCTTGTATAATTTTTCAATCATTTCCAAACATTGATTTTGTTTTGGTTTTTCCTAAAACACAAACAAGGATGATAATTATTATTATTTAACGATAATAATTATCATCATAAATTAATAATAATAATAATTGTTTTATAATTATTAAAAATAATATTTATTTTATTATTATTTTAATAATTATTAGTATAATAATTATTATTATATTGAAAGTCTAATATATATCATTTTGGAAAAAATTTAAATGGAGGACATGCCTTTTTTTTAAAAAAGGGAAGGGATATAGACTTAAATATAAGTCTTTATTTAGTAAAAATAATGGAAATGGGGAAGGGCTTGCGCGTGGAAACAGAAAAAGAAGAACAAAAAATAGGTAGAGAAGGGGGCATCCTATGGAAAGCAGATCCAAAAAATCCAGGGTTCTGGTGGACCCTTGTCTCCCATGCGGCACACAACTACAACACAAGGACACCGCACAGGGGCCTCACCTCTAGGCCGGCTGCCGCACACAGCCCAACCAGTCCCACGCTGCCTCCACCTGAGCTATCCTCCAAAGCCGATCCACCGCCTCACCCCCCATAGTATTAGCATTCCTCATCAAAACCAGGCAACACAGACCGAGCTGGAGATCAGCTCTCCTCATGCCGATGGCCGCTCTTCGGTTTTGGCTGACCACCACTGCCAGCACCCTCCTCGAGCAGCCTGTGTGAACGTGAGGCCAAGCTGCCGCCCTCTCCGCCGCACCTGAACCAGGCGAACAGGCACCTACCACACAGTATCCCTCTACCAGACTGCCTTTGCCGCCGCAGCCCTGTCGCACGGTCGTCGGGGTGTCTCCCTCCACCTCTGCTCTTGGCGAGCAGGAGCTGCACCCTCAAGCTATGATATGTGACGTGCCTGCCCCACACGCCACTCCAACCGCACAGCCATCAGCCATTCTGGCCGAATACCTACCCGGAGCTCCAGCAGCCGCTTTGGCCGCCTCTCAAGGCATTGTCCCGTTTTATGCTATCGTCACCTCCTTCAGTGTCCCGAAGGGATTCCCCACTGCTACCCATGCTGTGATCGTCCGCCGTGGAGTTCCTCCATGTGCACCTACCCGACACTAGCATGTCGGTCTCCCCCATGCGGTTCTCTTCCCACTGCCACTGGTTCGCTCTAGGCTGAACCAGAGGGTCATCCAGTCCTAGTAGTTCGCCTCTACCTAGCCTCTGCGAGCAGACCATGGACTTCACCTTACCGCGTGCTGCAAGTCGGACCACCCTGCACAGCCGGTTCCCTAGCGCACAGCTCCAGCACACTATTGAAAGAGGCATCGCCTCCAGAAGCGGTAGACTGTGAATCACGCCCTTTTCGAGCAGTTTGTAACAGCTCCGTCGCGGGCTCCTCGACTGGTGGTCCTACCTCTGGCCGCCGCCTGGCCATCCTAGTGGGCAGGTAATCGTTGTGGTTTTTTTAATTAGTATATTAATTATGGCTAAAATGATAAATTTTAATACCTGAGTAGAATTAATTTTATTTTATGTATTAAAATTAAATTAATTAAAATACCGACAAATATTTAAATAATTTTAATTTTATAACTAATTTAATTTAATTAAATAATCTTCATAATTATTAATGCATTTTAATTTTTTTTATTGCATTATAGTTACCCAACTACTGGTCTTGAGCATTGACCTCGTATGTCTTCTTTTTATTTATTTAATTAATAATTTAACTGTTTGCGATTTCTGTAAATTAATTTAATGATGGTCTATGAATCGCCTATTTTTCTATTAAAATGTATAAGTACATACATGTCCAATTTATTTTATGTACAATTATACCGAAGTCCCCCTCGCCTAAGTGCGAGTAAACTTGTACCACGGATCGAGACGATGAAAAGACGTGACGTGGACTCTGCCAAGACGAGGTGATGCTCCAGATGAGAAGTAGACATACAACACTGTTTGAGATGCATCTAGTGATATGTTTCGACACGGGTATGATTCCACTTAGGTCATTTAGATTCTCAATACTAGTCAGGTAGTTGTATGGCCTTTATGCATATATTTATTATTTTATGCATTTTAGAATAGCGGGAAAATACATAAAAATGATAAATAATAAAATGCATAAAAAAGAGACGTTTGATTTCTATTTTTTTTAGTAGTGAGCACGAAAACATAGATGATAAATATTAAAATAAATGGATTACATTATTGAGAGAAAAACAAAAAAAAACCACAAAAAAATATCATGTCTAAAATCGTCTTCTATCATTTGAATTTTAACAAAACAGGCTGTTCGAGGTACCATTCATGCCTCAGCTAAGATTACCTCTTACTACCAGGGAGTTCATATTTTTGTGGTGGGTCGAATTAACTAAAATTACAGCAAATTTATTGCCTTAGCTAGTTTTTTGTAATTTTAGAGGCAAGAATTGAATAAATCAGTAAATGATTTTTGAAGCTAGGACTAAACTCAACATACGAAGGAACCACAAGTTAATACTATTGGATAGCCAAAATCCTACCTTGGACCCTCTGAGTAGTTTTGTAGCCAAATCTTGTAGACAATGAGAGAGGTTCAGGGATCCTTGCCACCATAATACTCAAGAGTATTCTGATTGTAGTACAGAGGGTTCTGAGAATTTGAAAAATTAGTGGGATACATTTAAAGATTAAATAATCAGTAATGTCACATTAGGTAATCACATAAAAGTACAATATACTAACGTATATTTGTTGATAATGGAAAGAAATACTAATATAAAACTGCGATAAACAATGGATAAAGCTAATGTACAAAAAAGAACAAAATTCCAAGTGTAGTATAGGTGCTTGCACACATCACTACCATAACAGAAATTCAAGGTGCTTCTGTCCCAACTAGTTAAGCCACCTTAAGAAGAGAGGGTGTAAAACTGCTTACAGGAGACTCATGAATCAAGCATATGATGGTTCTATCATAATGCTATTATCAACGTCAGATGTTAGTTTCCGACACTACATCAAGACTTGGATGATGTTACATGTAGTCTCATATCCATGATCCTTTTGAGGAGAATGTGAAGCATGATTTGAATGTGATGGTTGCAATCTGTTAGTGTAAAGTGAAAGATGGTTCACAATCATTCATAGAATCCCATTATTATACCTTTTACACCAAATTACACATGTTTCTTTTAAATTTACAAACAAATGGCATAGAGTAAGCTCTATAATTCCTTTAAGATAAATATTATCCAAGTAATATGAATATTATAGATAATTCCATCATTTATTCTTATGGCCGATAAATTGAATGAAAAGGTGAAGAGGCTTATGGAATGTTACTCCAAAGGCACCTTCATCATGTACTTCAATGAAAAGTGGTTGGTTATTTAATAGGATGCTATTTGCATCATATAATGAATGGAATTCATGGATGTTTAAAAACTGATAAAGAATAAGTAATTACACGCTTCACATTCAGTTTATATACATCAAGTATATTAATTTTTCTAACATAATTCTTGGGTATTGAATATAATATGCTAATAACATATGTATTTAAATACAGTAACCAATCAAGTATAGAAACATTACTTGAATTAATGTGTCTTCTCCAAGCAGCTGAGAAAGGGTGATTCCTAAGTCAGCGGTGATAAACACATAACTTCTAATTCCCAAGTTATTGATTTAAATTTAACATGTTTTGGAGTATAACAAAAAATATTTATCTCATGTTCCAATTTGGACATGATGAGACATTATTCCATGATTTGGAATGAATGTTGATTGTTGTAACATACTTGACAAATAGTTCACTGCTATTTGAATCAATGGCTATACATGATGAATATAAAATGTAAGACCTTCCCAATATTGGCAATGTAATTCTTTATCAAGTAAAAATAGAAGAATATGTCAACTATATACCAAGTACGGTATTTAGGATCAGCACATCTAAAAACCTATGGTATTATTGGCACCCTTAGTTTAGACAAAGAATCCTTTAGAAATAAAGGTATTCCACAATGCATTCTGAGTTTAGTTCAACAAGACAATGAGAAATATTACAAAGAAAGAAAGAGGTAAAGATATGTCATATTATTCCTCTAAGTAATTATGGAATAGTGAAGTATATGTTTTGTAAGAACTTATGAGTATCTTTGGATTGGTATGAAGAATAATATATTGACCAAACAATCATTGATCATGATAATGTAGAGTAGAGTCATTCCTAAACGCATGTTACCTTATATATATCACAGTATTGATGTTTATATGGAGGATTGATGATGAGTCTTACATATAAACATTGATCAACAATATGTAGCGTGGAGAAATTCATAAACACACATTTAATACATCAATGTTATGATATAAGTGATATCAATTTTAAAACCTACAGAAACTTCCATTATATTTCAAAATGTGATTAAAAAATAACAGCATAAACCCATAACCAATATGCCAACTGAAATGAAAAATGGATATCATATGAGTCATTGTATGATTGAAATCCATTATGTCATAAATCATGTGTTAGGATTCAAAGAGGTTGTTAAGAAATAAACAATCATGCATCAAGATGAATACAAGGTGAATCTAAGTAATTATACTTATATTTGTTTAAGATATTACCTATATTCCAAGGATAGAAAATCTGTAGTCAAGTATTAGACAACATTTCTATAAAATGGTGAACATCTCTATTAGAGATAGTTGGAGCTGAATTTACTTGGACAAAGTCAATGGTTGGGATGCACAAATAGTTGGCATATGGAACATGTTCCACAAGTACATGAGGAATATGAATGTCCCGGAGACACATACTGCGTATGAAGTACGAAAACATGGTGATGGTTTTATATTCACCGTAGTCGGTGATATATTATTCATTGAGAACAATAAATCCTACAATTATGCAGTATAAGGAAAAGTGTTATGATTGACAAGATCAACTAAAATTCAATAATGGATTCCATTTATCAAATTGAAAAGGGTCTTATAAATTGAATACATTGGTGGGTATTCAAATGAAATGATACATGGATGGTACAATTATTGTACCAATTAAGCTCGATTGGTTATACCAAGTCTGTACGCCTAAATCTATTATAATTTTACTGGTCATAGCTGAACTTATATGATCATTTTATTGGTCATTGGATGTCAAGATCATCATTCATGGGAGGTGTCTATACGACGAAACCAGAAAGAGATTATGACATCAAATGATGCCAGCGAGGGTTAAAAGTTTCTGAAATCCAATTATAGATTCATGTAAGCAATATGATATTAGAACATTCATTATAAATGAATCTCTGCCTTGTGTCTACCAAAGGTTAGTGGGAGCACCAATGTTTTCCATGTAAAAAATGTTCAACAACGTATGGAAAACAGATTCTAATCTTAGAGTAATATAAGATTTGGTTAAAAACAATTCTCAATTGATTGACTTCAAGTAGAGAACTATGTTATTGTGAACAAGATCCACTGAGGTAAATCCAAAGGTTTCTTAGTCACAGTAAATCGTAAATATAGTGACATTGTATTGAAAAAATATAATTTGAATCAATTCAAGTTGAGGACTATTTCCAATGTCACATGGATTAATCTATTCAAGTTAATTTGTTCAAAACATAGGAAGAGATTAATGTTGTGAATTGATACAATATGATTTATTGATGGATCAATCACATATTTCATATCAGGTACAATAATTTATACTACTAGTATATAATTTATTATAGGCAGATATCAATTATTTCTAAGAGCACTGTAAGTGATGTAGTCAAGACTATCATCTTGTACTTTGGAAAGTACAAATTATATATACTTGGAATATAGAGAGGAAGGAATAATAGTTATGTTGGGACACATACTAGTAGTCCTTAGATAAATTTGATCTAGTTTCGCAGTAAGGAAAACGAGATAAGCGAGTCAAGCTCATAAAATCTAGTGGTTTTCATACCTACAAATACCGAGTACGTTGCAGCTTCTAAGGTAGCTAAGAACCAGTTATAAATTTCAATGACTTTTTCCAATTCTTGGATTATCACATAGTGAAAAAGTATTATCATAATGATAATTATGATATTATTAATAGACAAATTTTCAATTTATGAGAATTAACAAAGTGATATATTCATGGATACCCTATCTTGAGAAGTTCTACTCAGGCATACGAGGTCGCATATAGCAGATATACCACACAGTGAAAACATGGTAGGCCCGGTTGTAAAATTCATTACTCAGCCGAAGTATGGTTTTTACCATGTGAGTAGCTAGCAATATTAGTTAGCAAGTTGGCTCTAGTTAAAGATGGAGTGTTGAAATTGTTGGTACCCTAGACCCAACTATGTAGTACATTTTGATTACCATATCATTTGTATAGTTAGTTATGCATGATGTTATCTTACCATTATAGTGCAGACTTCTCAGAATACACTATAATAATAGTAATGTCCAATGGTTAGTTGTCAATTCAAAAGGTTATATCAGATCCTAGGTTATAATGGAAACTTTGAGATACTATGACATTGATCTTAAATATATTTTCTATAGTCTAGATACATCATACTGACTGGACATAGTAGATGTTTGACTATCCCGTGTTGGGGGCTCATAAGCATTGAGACATCTTCTAATGATGTAGGCACATGGTGATATATGGTTGTGAAATCATGATGAAAGACCTGCCAATATGAACACCACAAGTTTTGGGTGTCATTGGTTGTTCCTATCTTGGGACATTTTTATTGCTCTCCAAACTTGAGAATATTAAAAATGTATATCATTTGATTACGTACTATGATGCATGGTGAAAAACATGGAAGTAATGACATGGAGAGGTAGTTTGTTTTGTTTGTTTCATTGGTGGTATGACATTGGTTGAATGGTTAAGAAAGGATTTGTCACTTACATGTTTAGGTTGTTTTATATCTCATGCCTAGTTGATCCGAATGGTTCTGCCTTAATAAGTATTTGGCCAAAGTAGTAGAAAGGAAAATCCATCCAGATAGATTAGCAAATAATAAAGCAAGATAAGGATGAGTACACAATAGTGAATCCTGCTTTATGAGATATTTAATGAAAAAGACACAATAGTACATAGTCAGTCTTCGTATGTTGGTAGTCGTTGCAATGACTATCATTGTCTCTTTAGGGGCCATGACGGGTTTCTAGTCCCTGCTATTTGTCTGTGGATTTTATTCACTACTATTGAGTTAATGGCCTAGAGGGTCACACACAACAACATATTCAAAAATCCACACATAGTATGTGGAATATGAATATTGGACATAGTGGGCCCCACCACTAGGTTCTGAGTGTTGTCCAATGTACCGATCACCTAAAGAATTAAATAAATTCATTAATATTCAAGTTATGAATATTTGTAATTATTTAACATATTTACATGTTTAGTAAATATGAGAAAATATTAATCGAAGGAATATTATTTTAATATTCCAAGGTTAATTAAATATTAAGAGGGACAGTTATTCGAGTTAAATGGCTCAGATTTTATCAGGTAATATATTTCATATATATTACAAAATTGTGATAAAATAAATGAATAATATTAATGGAGTTTTAAGTCTTCATAGTCATTTTTTAGTGGATGTGGAATTAACGAGGGTCGGGGAGCCCAACCTGGTAATTTCCAAAATCAACTACAAATAGTAGAGAGGGGCTCAAGTGCAACTACTATTCCTATCATTTTCGCTAGAGCTCCACTATCCTGCTGCTCACTAGAGAGAGAAGTATTTGATCCATGGTCAGATCGAGTTTCTTGTCACACATCATAAAATCGATGATGCAGTGATTTTCGGGATGTCGAATATATCGCTGGATCTCCGTGCTAGGACCCACAGTTCAACGACCAGCGTTCTAGCTGATTTCTGAAGCGCGTGTGGATTATCTAGAGGGATCATGCTCTAGATACATCGTGCAACGTTCTCCAGCGACAAGTTGAAGTTGACAATGGCTTCAGATCTGAAATGGGTATGTTTTCTGTTTATGTTTGTGCTGCATACAATTTACATGTGATCCTTGGTCCTCTATGGGTCTCAGATCATCGACGACGACAAGTTTCGTCGTCCCGCCGACGAAAAAATCAAAATCCATGGCCCACTGGCTTCCGTTGCGGGACCTAGAACCCTAACATATTGAATTTTCATTAAATATATAATATATAAATTTCATTAAAAATGTTCCAAAATTTGAATTTCCACATTTATTTTGGTACAATGAAGTGGTTTCATACAAGAATTTTTTAGAAATTGATTTATTTTAATTTTAATAAGATTTTTTTTCATTTATAATTAATTAGAAATTAAATAATTAAATATAAATTCATGAATAATATATAAATTTTCATAATTTAGTAAATCTTATTCACACTCTCTATTCCAATGGCTAGTTCAAAATTATCATACTAAATAATAATATTTTTTTAGTATGTCATGGTATGTTTAAAATCTATGTTACGTGTAACACATTCTAAATTATGTATTTTTTGTAAAAAAAGACAAACATATCATTACATTTAATGAAATATAAATTGAAGGTGAGTTATAATTCATGTTAAACATAGTTTTGTGTGTAATTCAACATAAAATAATTTTTCTATTTAACACAAAATATCATAAGTATTAATTTCATTTAAAATAAATAATTCAAAAAACGTACAGGAGTACCATGTTATACATTTTATGATCATAATATAAAAACAATTATTTAAATTTTCAAAAAAAATCCATTTTCTATTTCTATTTTTGGATAATGTAAATTATTAGTAAAAAATCAAAAAACAGAAATGAAGTTTAATCCTATTGGATTTAATTAATTGTTTCATAATATGAAGATTTTGTAAAAACATTAAAACAAATCTTCATAACATATATGTATTATTACAAGTTTTGATGGAAAATTGCTATATAGTAAAATACAAATTATATAACACCACCTATATTTTCATTTTATGGATAATTTTCCCAATGAAAATTTTGATACTCCCATAAGTGTAATTCAATAATATTTTGGGTGTGGGATGGATTTAATTATATAAATCCTCCATAAAAATATATGAGAAGTAAATAACCATATGTATAATGAATTTCCCTCAGAATTTATATATTTCTATAGTGGATAATGAATATAATTCAGAATAATCATCTAATGAATTAATATTGTATCCTTATGAGAAATATTATTTTCCTCTACATAAAAAATGTATACATCATTTTTAATGATATTCGCACTGTAATTTAATATGTAGATGTATTTCCATAAATTTGTTCCCTGTATTATTCTATGATAATTGATTGTGTTATTAATCAAACATATACCAGATTATTTTATGAAATATAAGGCTTCATATATAATTCCCATAGTTGAACTATACAGCTCAAGAATAATCTACTAGAGAATTTTTATAAGGGTTATAAAATTTCAACAGATTCACCATATTAAGAACTAGTCCCTTTTTAGGAATAAGGTTGGGTCTATGATCTGTAATTTTATTTTTTTATTATCCTAATAAAAACATGATAATGAAAAGATTTATTTTTCCTTAGAATGATGACTTTTGTGATTAGCTATGTGGATCCTAATACATCTCTTAGGAAGATCATCATTTAGGATATTATCAGGTGAAGGAGATAAAGGATGATATCCCAAATACTATCTTTCATATATGGTAGGAGTATTATAGGATCTTTTTGAAACCGTTATGGACTCAAATATTATCAAGTTATCTTCATGTTGTTAATAAATAGAGACTTTATTAATTTCAATGAAAAATATTTTGTATTCTTTAAATATGATATTATCATATACTTCCATAAATAAATGTATGTGAAAACACATTTAATGTATAACTAAATACCCAAGGGAATGAAAATCTATAAGTGACATATAGTAAATGTGTATTTTAGACATGTAAAATAACATTATATGGATATATTATCATTAATAAAAGGTTATATATAGATATTTCAAAAATTGAGGCAATTTATGGATGACCCATTCTAGTTTCTGATATGGATATCCATATTTTCCTAGTATTAAATAGGTATTATAATAGAATTATATGAAAATTAAAATTATATTCATGTCAACTTAATAGTGTAAATCTGAAGGAAGTGAAGTATATATCGACTGATGAATGATAAGAGTGTTCTGAAGTGTTAAATAATAAGACAATCACTAGAACAATGCTCAAATTGTCCATCAATAGTGAATGTTTTTATAATTAATGTGATTTATCAAAAAAGTCATGGGATTTTTAATCTCTAAAAATGAGTAGTTATGGCCTATAACTACCACCAATTAAATATACATTAGAATAAGTACTTAAACAATGATATAGAATTGTTTTTAGTGATCCTTTACTTAAATGATTTTATATAATTATCTCAATGTGGAATGTATGACCTATATATATAAATTATGAATCCTCATGTAATTATTCAAAAAAGAGATAAATATTCTATAATAAATTTTCTTAGGGATGACAGAGTACCATAAAATTCCCATTGATTACCATCCAAGGATGTTGAATAATGTGGATGATGCTATGAGTTTGATAAATCCTACAACTCTATCCCTGAGTAGAATTAATATTAATAAAAACATCATATAAATGAAAATTATAGACACATACACCACAAAAGGTTATTTATACTACATTTCTCAAATAATTTATCCAACATTAGTTAATTAGATGTTCAAGAAGTACCAAAATGATGATGGGGTGCTACCGAAAATGTAGAGAATATTATGATGACGATGTTTTCTAATGATTGTGTTATTAGGTTTTTAAAATATATATGTTTCCCAAAAAAATTAACTAAATTAGGATCCTCTATATTTCCTTAATAGATCATTATTTCTTATTCCTATAGAAATTTATACAATGTACAGAGTCATGAAGAAAAACTTATATAATGATAACATATTTTGGGAGACTGTATAATTTGTATCTCGTCTATTTATATAACAATAATTCAAGGATGAATGATAAAAGTTTAATTATATGATAAAACAATTTACCAAAACAATTTTTATTTCTGAAAAAATAACCATGGATATTATCAAATGAATTCCAAGGTTAAAATTTGGTAATTACACAATTTGGGTGGTTTTCGATCTCCATAAAATGAAGGTTTATTTCATTGCTATCAATAAGGATGTATCTATTGAAAAAATAGTCAATATATAAATAAGGGAAGTGTTAATACTTCATTGAGTGGCCATTTCATTTTATATAAATGGCCTATGATGTTTACATCATGGTTATTAACAATCCACTATTCAGTTTTGGATAATGAATTGAATTTTTTCACTTCTAATCATCATCATATTGGTAGTTAGAAATAGAATAATTAAAGCACCTGATTATATGTAGATATCATCTACAATGTATTTATAAGGATGCTGGGATCAACATATCCTTTTTTATAATCTTTAAATAATAATAGTTTCACTTAATTTATTAAAATGGAACAATATTATTCTAGATATGTTGAGGGGGGATTGAATTTGAAATTCTAATATAATGCATGAGAGGGGATTCTTAAGGGGCTCGATATGTTCATATATATAATATATAAGTTTGTAATCAATCAACAACATAGGAATTCTATGTAAAGTCATTAAAAAATAAATATATATAGGTTTTGGGAAAAACTAAATAATATGACAGTTCATTCTCATCTTTTTTTCATCATCAATGATTGATTTGAGATATAGATAATGATAAGATACACGATTATTGAAATTGAATCAAATAAAATAGAAAATTAATATAATACTATAATAGAAGAGGTGATCATCGCATATTATTTGTAATTAATTTAATCAAAAAATAAATTACCTTATAGGAATTATATCATCATTTACTGACCTGAATATAAATCTATGTTTTGGTAATCAATATAATATTTGATCATGTGCTGATAAAATAGTGTTGCAAAAATATATGAATGTTATCATTGGAATATCTAGTTTTAGGCATGGTAGATCTTATCTCTGGCGTAAATCTCCTTTCATCTCAATTTGATTCACTTTCAAAGTGTTCTCCTTGGTCTGGATAGACTTGAGAGTGAATGGTAGAGGGAGATCTCTCTCATTTTTTGGGGGGAGTTCTGGGAGAGGGAGCTCTCTAGGGCTTGACAGGACCCTTTGTGGTCGTTGTTGTGAACTAAACAAATGAATTAACCCTATTTAAATAGAATATAGTTTTATTTAAATAATTTAGTTGTTTATAATGAAATATATTCACTACTTATCTTAAATATATATTTAATACTTGTAAAATCATATATGAAAATTATTATTTTTATTCAATCAACAAGCACTTAACACTCAAATTTAATTTAATAATATTTAATAAAATAATATCAGTTTATATTATTTATAAATGGACCTAAAAAATTAGTCCTCAATTTATATTTAACATTTAATTGGCCTTGATTAAGGACTATTTATTTAATAAATTTATATCAATACATTATTCACTAATAATTAAATACATATTAGAATAAAAAAAATTGAATATAAATATTTATTTGTTATTCTAAAAAACAAATATTTTCTATATTAACTTTTGAAAAAATTCAAGAAATAAACATACCTGAGTAATTATTTAACTATGTGCATGAATTATATTTATTTAACTTGTAAAATAATAGATAATAATATATTATATAAATTAGTGTCTGGATACACATTTTTTTTTATTGCCTAGACCCTATTCTTAGTGGAATTATAAAAATCAGAAAAAATTACATGGATATCATTTAATAACATCAAAAGGTTCTTATATAAAATGAATTAAATGCCCCCATTTATATAATACATCATACGAACACGTACTATGTAATATAATCCCTATATCGTGATATCTCCTAAAAAGTTGGATGCATGCTTGTGTTATCAACATATGTGCTTCATGTCACATAATTTGACTTCCTATAAATGAATGTTACATATAGAAAACATGAAAATGGATTTATTTACTCTATATAATTTTAATTATAGGTCATGATATTTCAAATTAAATTAATTAACATAAGGGAAAAATCCTTCCCCACATTATGCATTAATGAAATATTACATATAAAACACCCTATATATCCTACCTCTCCACGAACATATGTCATTATGATTATTATCAATACATCAAATTACACAACTCAAAACACTTAATAATAACAAGGGAGTACACCCTTGGATGGTTCCTAAATGTACCATGAGTCAACAACCATAATTTCATATATCATTCAGGTCTCAAAAAATATATCATCTAGCTATATTACATATATTTTTGAACATTGTCATATAAATTTTTGGATCTAATCATAACGGGGAACTGATATGAACATTTAGCGCAATAGCCGCTCTTACTAAATTATTTCATACTATGTTAGACAAAATAATATTCATGATATTTTAAGGAGTTTATTAATAAAAAACTATAAATTAATGTTACCATAATGTATACAGAAGTTGGTTCTAGATGTAAAATTCTAATAGACTTTCACTTCAATAGAGGAAACTGAAAACAACACTTAGTCCTCCAAATCCGTCATGATAATCATGATTCTACTGAGATAAGAAAATTTTCAAAGGGTCCTCCGTGTTCCCTTACATGGGGATTACATATAACAAAAAATCACCCCTCTTATTAAAATTCAAGATGATTTGATTTTGAAGAGTATAATCTTTGTTTATTGGTGTATTCTTGGATCCATTGAACGTTAAATCCATGTGGTATTATCACAATGAAAATCGATAGGGTATTTAGTGACAGGTACAACATCAATGTCCAAAAAAATGTATAATATAAAAAAACTCCTTGGACGCATGAGAAGATTCTATATACTCATAATCCACAAAATAATCAGTTGCAACTAGATTCATTGAACTCTTTCATCACACAAATCATCTGGTGGGATAGAAATCTAATCCTGAGTATGACTTCAGATCATTTTTTTATATCTGTAAACTATATTCATTATAACCCCATATAACCAACTCCTTTTATTCTTCATACACTAGTAACATATAATTTGTAATTCCTAGATAAAAAAATTTATATTTAATATATTACCACTATTGTTCTTTGGTATCTTTTTTATATTTACATACAATTTATAATTAGTATGATAATTTCATCTTATTAATAACATGGCATATGTGATTTTACCTACCACCGAAGCGTATGGGATCTTACTCATTATCTCTTTCCTAGATTTTTTCTAAAGACTCAATTTCTAAGAATGATGTAAATAATGTGACATTGGAACCATATACTCTTAGATTGAAACATACTAAATATCGTTAGTATCTATAAAATATATCTATGTTGAATTAGTTTTAGAATCCACTTTGATATAAAATGAATGATATTTTTTAATTAAATATATGCTACTTCACCAACGTACTTCGTGTACTACATCTGTATATCCTATCCTTAAGAGATTGTGAGATTGGTATGTCTTTTACAATAATTAATATATCGTCAACATATACTACTTTTATAATTACTAAATTTACATAAAATCTATTATAAACATCAGATATCATTCATTCTTAATAAAGTCAAATTATTTTCTAGCTTCATCAAATAGAATGTTCGATGACCAAGAGTCTTACAAAAAATCAATATATAGAACTCTAAATCATGAAAATATTTTTGGCATAACCTGTAGTAATAAATCATTATAATTGTTTTATATAGAAATTTTCTTGAAGGTTACCTTTTGGGAACAATATTTTCACAATCATCTTCCAAATCTCATAATTGTGGTTAGCGACTATATAAAGTAGAATTTTGGTGGAAACAAACATGGAAAATATTTATATGGTTTCATCATTTTCAATTATATGATGTTTTTTAATCCATTAAGCAGTTATCAATTCTTCATATATATTTACATTACCTTCCATGTATATTTTTCAATTTTATACTAATTTTTACAGTGTGGTAATTACATCAACTAGTGAATCAACCAGAACTGAAACGTGGTAATGAATATTGGAATCCATTTCAAAAATCATGTATTAATTTATTTTATTATATAATCTTATCTATACTATCTCTTTTTAAGATGGAGGTTCATCATTTTCAACAAAAAAATCACCATATTTGGTGTTTAGAGAACCATAACATTATCTTTAACTTACATCCATTGTGATCCTATTTAATAATTGTGTTTCATGAACATCTTATTCCCTCGGGACCAATGAAACATAGTCATATACCAAATCATGTGTATCATTAAAATAACTTCATTAAAGTAAATCTTGCTTGTTCTATCCTTTTTTAGGTTTTTTCCCCTCTCACGAATGATGTCTTATATGGAGACAACAACATTCGTGTTCAAGGGTTTTATAGGTGGTATCCCATTCTTTTCCATAGGATACCTAATATAGATACACTATATTCTCTAGGGTGATGGTTTATTCCCAATGAATGCATTAGAAAAATATCTCACAACCAAATATATGCTTATGAAATAAAAATGGTTACTTTACACTCTATAACTGAATGGGTACTCCATTTTCCTCTTTATTTGGAATTCAGATTAATGTGTATGATTTATATTGTAATAGATATCACCAATAGTATTAAGTAACATCTCCATGAGTCATTATAAACCTTAAAATGTTTAATAATTTTTTGTTAATCCTTTAACTAACATTGTTCCATTATTGAGCACAAGGTATAGCGAAGTAAAGTATATTCCAATACTCTCATAGAATGTCTTAAAAATATTGTTGAAGATATTCACCAGCATGATCCAATCAATGATTCATTATCTTCTTTACAAGTTGATTTTTTTACTTCATTCTTATAATCATTGAATTTTTAATAGAAATAATACCTATAACCCATTATTTAATGATAATGATATCATATCAAGTCATCATTAAAAGATAAGATGTAAAATTACCCACAACAATATTCATTTACAATTGGATTACACACATTAGTGTATACCAATCGTTGATGTTTTTATGGCCTTTCACCATGTCTGACCAAAGGATGTTTTGTCCTTTTTCATTATTAACAAGCATTACATATTTATAGTGGTTTTAGATAATATGTGTCTAAATATCCATATTTATAGACATTGTTCAACCATATCTTACTTACAAGTAAGATATTATGATTACATAGCGGGGTGTTATAAAATTCATGAGTACATGATTCCTTAACAATTTATAATACAATTTTTTTGTAATTTCTTACCTAAAGACCATTATTTAAATGTGTCACACCAACAAATATATTGACTTAATTAAAGAAAAAATAGTTATTTCCAAACATCAAAATAACACCATATACTTCTAGAAATAATATAGAATTCACCTTATTGGTAATAGTTGGTACATAATAACAATTAATTAAGAATCTACATTGTTCTTGAATTTGAATATAGATGTGAGAATTGTTATCAAAATCTAATTACAATATGAAGATATTAAAATATTACAATTTATTACAAACACACCATTTCATTCCCTCGCTTTTATGTGAAATTATTTTTCCATTGACCTTTCTTACCACACGAGAAAGAAACAGTCCACATTTCCTTTCCATGATAATAGATATTCCTCGTCTTGTAAGAATGATGCTCCGAGGATTTATTATTTTTAAGAGTCATGAGACTCTATTCCTTTTTATTCAAATTCTTATTAACTATTATGAAAATGGTTTTATCACATTCATAATTCCTTATCCACTTGGATAATCAGTGTAAAAATTCTGAATGACTCTTCTCAGAATTGTTCATGTGGTAGTTCAAAATAGAAATATATATGACCTTGGGAATTAATGAATGTTTGTGATATGATTGAAACTCATGGAGGAATTTAATCCAAATGTTTTCTTTGTATTAATTCTAGAAAATAATATAGACTACATTTTTCTAGCAGAAAAAGAATCTCTAGGCATAGTTGTAAACAAAGCATTATAGATCTCACATCTCTCTTGGATTTCAAACTCTAAATAGAGATACCAATATTGATACATCATGCTATATGAATCCATTTTCTCTCATTAAATCAAAATATCATTGGAAATCAGTGATAGAATTAATCATTAAACATCTATAGCATTGTTTATATAATTCATGTAAATAGATAACACTTCAACGTAAGCCTCCCTTCGAGGTGAAAATGGAATTAGTTCTTCTAGTATATAGAATTTTCATTCATGTAGAATGATATCCGGTAATAACATTTAACATTATTGGAAATTTTTTCTATTGAAAATTTTGACATTATCATGTATGGATCACATTAAAATATTTGAAGTCATTTATTTTTTTTCAACAAATAATATGGGTAATATTTTAGTAAATTATACAATATAATTTTGAATAAATAAATAAATATTATAATAATAAATCTCCTGTAATTTAATCTAATCCCAATAGCCATAACCAATGTAATTGGAATATCATATTTCAAGTAAATTCTTGTGCAATGGGTCCATAATTCCCTTCTCATTACCCTAAAATTTCTCAGTCCTGAAACATATATGGTTTTAGGTTGTTATTATAAATTCCAAATGCATTGAAAAAAAATTCCTTGATATGTTGAGTGGGACCCCCAATCCAAAAATCCTTAATTTTGATTTCCTCAACCCTATCATATCATATTCAACACTTACTTGTTTGTAAGAAAACTTATAATGTGAATGATATTTAATCAAACAAAAAATTCTTGATAAAATTCCCCAATAATTTAAATCACCTCAAGATTTGCATGTCATGCAAATTAAACTATGGTTTAATATTATCTAATGTAGTGGATGGTTATTCCAACATAATATTTAATTGAGATATTTATATTTTTTTAAATTACAATTATTATGTTAATAACATGGTTTTTAAAATTAAATAGATTTAATAAATTTATTGAAAATGTATTATTTAATATTAACGCATAATCCAATTTATTTTTGTTCAACATCTAATTATTATTATTCATTATTTCACGTGGTCGTGATAAAATATCCATATTGAAATAACCATGAATCTTGATATAAATAAAATATCAAAGTTGTATAATGATGCATTTTTGCTAATGGTTAGCTTATTTAATGGATGATAAACTAAAAATTGATCTAGGTAGAAAAAATGTCAACCAATTGAGGTTCATGTTATAACTTTTTACATGTCCACCTATGTATTACTCTTATATTGGTTTTGCCTCATATCTAATCTTGGTCATCCAAAACTATCATGGGAGCGCCATCAATTCTATATGTTATTACTAAAAAAATTTGGGGGATATGGTTTCCATAAAAGAAACAATGGGAACAAAATCCCATACATGATACAAAGAGATATGGCATGTTGGAAAATAAATTAATTTAATTGTAAATTAAATAAAACCAATCACATTCAAATGTTTGATCCAAGATCATGATCATCCACATGAACGAAAAGTATTACAAAAATTATAAAACCAAAATTCAAATATTAATCATTATAATGGAAGATAAATCGTGATTATATCAATATATTATCTTTGTTAATTAATAATTTCTTTTATAATGAATGTAACAATAATTCAATTGTGATTCTCATAGATCATATTTTTAAAATAATTAAATAAATTAATTTAAAATTAATTATGTACCACAATGAACCTTTGATGAAAAAATATGAATAAACATCTGAATAATCCCAACATTAATTATACTCATATAATTTTTATTTTTTGTGACATAAAGATTAAAAAACATTTCACATACATTGATGAAGTGTACATTGAAATTATCGGTTTAACAAATTATATGATTTTTATGTCATGTGTCATGCTTTAGTTAATGTAGAGTAAAAAAGGTAACATTACTAATACATGATATGTTGAGATAAACATTCTATTGAAATTAAATAAACACATAGGCACACACAAAGCATATAAATATTAAAACTCATCATAGGGCATGTCCAATCCACATAATGACAACACAAAACCACATGTATATAATGATTAAT
This sequence comes from Viscum album, assembly GCA_963277665.1. Classification (NCBI taxonomy): domain Eukaryota; kingdom Viridiplantae; phylum Streptophyta; class Magnoliopsida; order Santalales; family Viscaceae; genus Viscum; species Viscum album. The sequence goes on along the minus strand of OY728126.1, from coordinate 512,022,229 downwards.
TATTATAATTAATTAATGTTAATTATATATAATTAGGTTTATTTATATCTCAACTACAAGTGACCTACACGACATGTACATCTCCCTCTATAGATTTGAGGCACGTGCCTAGGGACTTGTTGTGTTATATTTACCTCATAAAAATTAGAGTACATGATGTGACCAAAAGGATACATGATCTGTGGTCTCCGAGATACATTGTAACCAATCAGTTAGGTCATGCATATAAATACACAGTTAGTCTATGACATAAATGACTATATACCACATACATTGGATCGATGATTTTTACTATTTAATGCATTATTCCAGAAAATCTAGGTCAACACAGAATGTGATAAATTTAATTCACCATGTGTATTCAATACACATGGTCTGAATTCATTTAAAATTAATTTCTGCAGTATTGAACACTAGTAAATAATGTGTAACACCAATTAAACATCTCATACTCTAATTTAGTCTGACCAGAATCATTGGCTCCTTAGGATGAGATATTCGATATTATTTAGTGCATAAATTTTATTATGTTGATTAAATATTTGAAATATTAGTGGGGAATAATTATATATATCAAATAAGCTTTTAAAAATGATTAAAATTTTAATGAAAACTAAATTAAAAACATTTAAATAAATAAACAATATTTAAATAAATAGTTGACCACGATAATACCATATGTATGTTCTTGGCATTGTAGAAGTGTATGATGGGTCATGCCCAAATCTTCTTTTTGTCATGATTGATTATCAATCTGCATATACATTAAGATTAATGTCAGGATCAACAAAATTGATTCAATGAAAACAATAAATGCATGAAATTTCAAGGCCAGAGGGAGGATCATAAAATATTGTTTCTATTATAAATTTTGTTTTGTGAATTGTTTCCTTGTTTATGGATAAGAAAAAAATATTTCTTCTACAATTGTTTAATTGTTGGAATATATATTATATTCCCCCTATAAGTCCTCCATATGTGTTCTAAAAATAATCGAACATCGTCGTAGGAATCTCTAAGTGCTAGAATAACATATCCTATATTTTAGGTTGTTTTCATGTGATCTCAATGAGAATCACTTCCAAAGCATTCTACTTGAACTCCATGGACATGAGAGTGAATGTTGGAAGAAGACAACTCACCATTCTTGGGAATATTCTAGTGGAGGCGTCTCTCTAGGGATTGATAGGATTCTATCCAGCGGTCATGGTATATAATACCAGTGAATTGACCTTCATAAAAATATATAATTGGTTTTAAATATCTCTTTGAATAAAAATATATTGTTGTCACCAGATCGCTTTAATATTTATTTAGAACCTTTTGCAAGACCATATAAAAATAATAATAAATTTAATAATATTTCCTCAGTATTCGGTTAAAATTAAAATTCTATTAAATGTTATTTAATCAGATCATATTCGATATATATTATTTCTAACAAGATTTAAAAACTCATTCTACCATTCATCAATAATATTTATCTGGACATGAATAATTAATAATATATCATACATAAATATCACTAAATAATTCACAAAAAAAATTTAATATTATATTACCTAAATAGAAAATAAATATTTATTAAATTTTCTGATCAAATTATATTCTCTTGAATAAAAGGTGAAAAAATTTATTTGATCAAGTAACCAATAAAAACTGTTAATCCACATGAATGAATAATATTTATTGAACATTATAAAAAAATTTATTATAATAAATATTATTTAATAATAATCTAGATACACATTGTGATGACCATCTAGGAATATTTTTCATTAGCATAATTTCATAGGTAAGTATATTGCGACAACTAAAGTGACCAATAAGGAAATAATTTAATGTTTAATTGATTTAAGACCTCATATTGATTCGTACTATGTAATATAATCCATTTATCATGATTTCACTAATCAAGCAGGATGCATGTTCGTACCATCAACATATGTGTTCGAGGTCTTTATTTTTAACATCCTAAATAATATAATATGACTATAGAACATCGTGGACAGAGATTTAACTCAGCTATATTATTTACATCAATGTGTAAAAGATAAAAAATTTAAATTAATATTTTATGGGAATAATATGTTATCTCATTATTAGATAATTTCATATAACTCATGACATACCCAACATATATTACATCACCGCAAATATATATCATCATGAATTTCATAAATGCAACATTGAACATGAACCGTAATACTCTTTATTAAGTATCAAGAAGTCTAAAGTTCAATACAAAAGTCCACAAATAAGAACATCAAATGAAATAAATGTAGATTTCCTATTTGTGGTTCCCTTATCATATTATCCAACAATAAATTTTACCAAATAAGTCCACCATGAAAAGGTGACTCAAATTACAATATTTCTCCTACCCTGGAAGATTTTATAATTCGTCTCTACCAAATTATATCATATGGACATATAATATATTCTTTAAAATAGTTTTATGTAAATTTTGTGCTCTTATCATAGTGGGGATCTACTCTGACCTTCTAGCATGATAGTGACTATTAGGAAAATGTCATATGCTCTATTAAAATGAAGATCAATCATAATTTAATAAACAGATTATTCATTTTATGAATTAGGAATTCATGTTATCCTAATGTAAAATAGAAGTGGTTTTTAAGGAACCAACTACAACAATGTACACAATTACCAAAATGATCCAGTGTTTGAGGTGAGTGATAAGTTGTTTCTCATTATATCATTATGGATGAATGTCATGAGGATTGAAAAAAATTTGAATTTTAGTCTAAGATTCATATACCCTGTTGATATCCAAAAACCAATCGATGTTATATCATATCCACTATCACTCTTTCCTATATTATTTCAAGTACATGACGTTTTCATTGTTTTTCTCTCAAGAAAACATTCTAGACAACTCACAGTTACCTATTCATATAGTGATATACATCGATAATGATACAACATGTGGGGATCAGACAGTGATGACATTAAATCATAAACGTAATTTTTTACATGTTATGAAATATTACATTGTGAAATAATTAATCTAAAACCAAAAGTCTATATAACAAACATGGTAATTTGAAGATGTGATGAAAAAGAACTACCATCATTTTATGGTGATTCAAATGAAATTTCATTGGAGGAATTTCTTAAGGGCAGACGAATTCAATGACCCAATAATTTATAATATGAAATTTTATTATCAATGTATTAATTTCATAATATTATGTATTGTAGTGATAGAAAATACATTAATTACATTGGTTATTCTGGACTGCTATAAACTGTTGGATTTGAAATAAAACTATTCACCTAAAAAATTATAATATATTAGTTTTTTAGTGTACATTAATATTGTAACATATTAAGGGTTATTACATTATATTAAGGGTAATGATAACACCTAAATGACATATAAGAAATAAGTGATTGATTCAAGAATTAAGATAGTTCTCAATGATTCATGTTTATCAAATCATCTAATTGAGAGGAAATCATTATGATTCTTTATTGGCAAATAGCAAGACAATATTAGACAAAAACAACTCTAGAGAGACCTTTTAATTCATAAATTCATTATTATCAAGAAAATATTTTGAACCATGTTATTCGAACCACACCAATATGGTTCTATCATTTCATATCATTCTCTTAGAGAGTATGTCGATGTGATAATTACTTTTGTATCGAGACCCTGGTAGTATGAATTTTTAAATTCTCTTAAAAATACAATAATGGTTATATTTTTCTTTTTTAAATTATATATATTAATGGTTATAGAAAAAAAATATTATATTTTGATACGATGAAAGTAAAATTGTATTTTTGGGAAATATATAGTTTGGATTAAAAAAACTATAAAAATTATCATGAATTTCTAAGTTAAAAATTGTCCCCTTGAAAAAATTTTAACAAGTAATATTTATATTAAAAAAATTATAATATATTTTAAGGAAGTCAAATAAATTTTTTTAATGCATCAAAATGTGTCTAATATCATTAAAACTGGAAATTTACATTGAATAAGAATATTTATTAATGATTAAATTCCCATATATAGAAAATTATTTTAGTAAATATATCAACTAATAAATTATCATATAAAAATTATGGAATGGTTAAATTTTCATATTTTTTTGATATAGTAATTTTTTTGGTTAAAAATAGAAAATGGTATAAATAATTGATCTATATTATGGAAACTTAATAGCCTAAAATTTATGTAATAAATTCTATAATCGAAATCAATGTAAAAAATACATATTCCTCTGTTAATATAATATATTTTGATGTTAAGTTATTAATTTTATAATAATTAAATTACTACCCTAATACCTATAATATATTACAATGTTTTAAAATCCATTTGATATGTAGAATAATCACTTTCATATAACCCATGGTATTATTTAATTTAGTTCAGTATTATAGTAATTAAATTATTAAAAAATAAAGAGTTTTGTATAAAATTTTTTATAATGCATGTTATGGTATTTTAAATTATGTTTTTAATTAATAAGGACCAAAACCTATGTTTAGAAATGATTACATAATACCACTATATTTTTCTATAAATACCCACACAACCTCCCAATGATTTTTACAAAAAACACATTTATCCAGATGCTTCACCCCGTATACCACTATAAATCACATCTATGGTGTTCTAAATCTCTTAATAAGTTTCACCCATATTCTAATAAACACCCTCTCAAGGTAATGGATCTATCTCCCATAATTTCCATTCAACCTCCTTCTTTGTTTTTTTTTCATTCTTTTTCTCCATTTATTGTGTTTTCATTCCTTTATAAATATACATTTACTATCCTATTGATTTTCTTATTAATTTATATCAATTATACATTTTCATTATTTCTTTTACCTCTTTTTTTTCTCTTACTATTTGATATATATTCTCCACCTATTAAGTAAATTACATTGTTTGTATTATGAAATTTAATTTCCAACTATTCATGTGGGAATATGTTTTTTGAACATCAATTTTTATGTAATTATATTTTCAAATTAATCATTGTACAAATTTTAATATCATCAAACCATTCATTGTGTCGTTATATACACATGTTATACTTCCAAAACTACTCTATGATTTTTCTGTAATATAATTTTATTTTGAATACCCATCCACATTTACTATAATTGATATTGAACTACATTTAAATACAATTTATTTATTTGGGGATATGATTAATTTAACCCAAATTTTGTTATTATAAAGATCAAAATTTATGAAAGACATTCTTAAAATATATGATCATTGGGGAACTCAAATACATGTCCCTGATATGGATGTGGCGAGTGGGACATGAAGTATATGGCCCTACAATACATTTTTTATTTCATATGTATCATTAGATATGATCAATGGATATTTGTTTGTTAGCCTAATCAAATTATATATTGATGTTTGGCATTTTTACCTAATATATTTATTTGATATCATGTTTTATGTTGTTCACACGTTACATTGATTCTAGGAGGTTATCACCTCATATCATGATTTTTTGTTCATGTAAATGATTATTATCCATTTCATGTCACCTTAATATTCCACTTCTATCACATTTATTTACATTAACGAGGTTATTCATTGAGTATTCTCTTACTAGGATTTCTAGATAACCTTTTCTTCAACAAATGACTAGGTTATCGCATCAAATTTCATAATGATCATGTAATTTTAATAGTGTGTAATGGAGTTAAAAAAAACTGTATCCAAATTTTAGGTAATTGTTAGATGTTTTTAATTTCATAATGAAACCCTACCACCCCATCATTTGGGGTTCCTTTATTTGATTCATTACATATGAAATTAAATTGATAAATTCTCTAAATGATAAGGGTTATGATATTTATCTATTATTTCATCATATAAATATATGGATGGTCAATGGTTACATGATGTTTCACTCACCCATTCCCCTAAAAATGATATGGGTGTTCCCCATGATTGATCACCTAAAGATATATGGAGGTTACTATGTTTGTGCCCTAGATTATTCCATTGTTATTGATCCCATATTTATTGTCTACTACATGATGGACCATTAGGGTATTGAATGACATTGGAATAATGGGAGGATTTTTTTTGGCATATGGAGTCTTGGGGATGACCTCCCTGATAGAACACATTATCATATGGTGGTGTCTCCATGAATTTTTTTTGTGGTTCCCATGATGGGGTAATTAATCCCAGATATCCTAGTGGACATGTATGGTTTTCATCCCAATAAAGTAAGTACATGCCCATAGAATGTGTTCGGTGTAGTATGAGAAGAATCTGTTATAGTAGAGGCCACTAGAAGTGATTATGAATCCTCAAATTAGAAAATTATTAAAATAATTTCCCAGGAGTAAGTGACGGTAATTATAGACCGAGGATAGTGGTGTATTGAAAATATTTATATTATATTTTCATCAAATTATGAAACTAGTCATGATTGTCAATGATGATTAGTGATGGGGTTCCTCAAAGGAAACCCCAACATGGTGTTCATAAATACAATGACCCCACCATCTCCTATATCATTAGTGTGGGTGATGGAATTTTCTGATAGTATTGGGGAGAGACTCTAAAAATGGTTTTTGGTGGTGACTATAGGGATGTGCCAATAAACATTCCTTATAAGAAGTAATGTTCATGAATCATTTGTAACTATATTTCATTTCTGGATATTTCCATTTTTATGAAAACCCTTATAGAAAGTAGAAATGAAAAAGGAAATTGATAATCCTCCATTTAATGAGACCAGATGGGGAGATATGGAGATGGTTCCCAAGAGGTATGGAATAATGCTAATTGAAACAGGAGATTATTTTGCAGGTATTTTTTCATGACTAGTTTTTCTACCCCCACACCAGTTAGTGGATGGATATGTAATGTTCCATGGTGATGTGTTTCTAGAGGAAACATGGAACCCAAAATTAGTACATTTAATATTACTAAGATACCTAATGATACAAATGACACTCATCATGTCATTGGTGAATAAGGGATTCACAATAATAATTTGGAATACTATTAGTACCCAATGCTCATCATCAACCCCCAGTTAAGCAACAAGAGATTTATTTTTTAATCCAAAATATTCTATTCCAAAAAATTCATTATTTCATGATTTAATGTGATTTCATTAGGGCGATTCAAATACTTTTAATTTTCATTGGTTGTTCCTAGATTCCCTATATTAATACATTCAATGACTGAGTGGGCTCTTCCATGGTTTCTGATAATTCCAAATCATTAATCGGAACATGATTATGGGATGTTAGATCATCCTTCCATGTATTCATCCTTGTAGTATATCAACAAGATGAAGACACCCTCAAAGATATAATACATTTTTTGTGTATATCATTCTTGGATCTATCTTCTCATCAAAACCAATTAATTACACTCATTTACTTTATAATTGTCTTCCATTTTTTGGTCATAAAACGTTTTAAATTAGGATTCATATGAATAAATATATTTTTTGGGTGTATTTGGAATCTTAAAATTGTTTCTTTTTAGTCATTAGTTGAATATATTCACAAGACATAAGGATTTTTAGTTTTTAAAAATATATTCCATAATATTTATTAGGAATCATATTTTCATTATGTTTGGCATATAACTCCCATACCCTTAAGAATCATGCTCATGGAACAAAGGGAAACTCATATTTAATGTTTTTTGTGCAATCCTTCCATAATTTTACATGATAGTTTACCTATGCATATAATGTAAGAAATCATAGTACTTCCTGCTAACGAATATTAAGAATAAAACATGATTTAGTGACTTTGGCACATTACCCATCACATGGGTGCTATAATGAGATTGTATTCTCGAAACATAAATTTTTTTGGCTCATCACCTATGTCGAACTAGAACCATAACCTATTACTTGGATTTAGATAAATCAATGGGGATTAGATGTTTAATTCTGAGTGAGGGATGTTTCAGAATAATGATTCTAGTGTCTAATAATCTTTATCCACTTCCATGAATGGGTAGTAATTGTTTAAAAGTTTAGTTGGGAAATTTCCTATAAACCCCAGTCATATAACAGCCTATGATTATTTATTTCACATTAAAATTACATTACCTAATGAGAGCATTGGTTGGGGTGGAATGTTTTTTAGTATATTCCTAATGGTGTTCAATCTTCTAAGTTAACTCCTTCTAGGGGATGATTTATTTTTATAATGTTTGGACGTCAGAATTAAAAAAACGATGAGGCATCCAAAGCACCAAATTAGGATACACCAATCATGAAACAAGTGAATTTATTTCATAGTTTAACATTTTTTCATATATCAATTACACTTATTTATACATCCTATGATATGGAAACTAATTTCATGAAAGGAATGAGACAAAAGTTTTAGTGGGGAATGAATATATCAGCGATTGGTTGTTATTAATACCATTCTCAATAAATGAGGAATTTTTTTATTACACATGTTAAGGCTGTAGATAAATATCATATAAATATGATGTTTTTTTGAGATTTAACAGTATGTGGGTAAGATATTTTTTTATTCCATTTATTTTCACATATACCAAACTTGAGATCAGGCATTATATATCATGATACATATTTTCAGTATGTTATCAAGGATATAAATATATCAAAATAATAGATATTGATTCAAGGGACTCATGTGTACTTATCTAAGAGTAGAAAACCAAGTTTTCCTCTAAATAATCCACATATGGGAATAACATGTCCTCTGTACATGTTCTATAGGATAGGAAAAGAAATCGATATTTACTATTTCATGAATGATTTTGGTGGTCATGGGAAATAGTTCCTATTATTATGAGGTTAATAAAATTATTATGGAAATCCCATTCATGGAGAAAAGGGCAATGTAATGATATTTGATGATACTATTCATTCTTATGAGTTAGTCTATAATAAATCTGAATTTGGCAGGTATATAGTAATTTATTTCTATACAAGAGTGAAATAATATTATTTTTGAATGGGGAATCAATTTAGGGACATAGAGGTAGTGTCATAGATATTTTTAATTTCCCAATATTTTGTGGTTTTCATAAATGTTGGATCTAGCTTAAGGCGTGTGTATAATTGATTAATAAATAATTTCATGCATCTTTTGGTGTTTTTGAAATCCAGTAGTTTAACAATGAAAATATTCCTTTAGAAAATTCATCATGTCAACATGGTATATTTTTTGAATTAAATCATAATATAATATTACATGATATAGGGACACGTTAATGGGTTTCATCCTAGTGAAAAATGTGTATATTACCATTAAATGTTCTTGTATCATGATATTCCCAAAAATGGGGTTGCATAAATGATAGAATTATTCGTCATCTTCTAGTGGTCATTCCCCAAAATGGGTAAAGGGACATCCTCTTAGGATGTTGTATCACACAATTCATCTTTAATATTAGAACATGATTCATGCACACAAAAATGTGAGTTTTGTGATAGATTTACCATTAAGATGGAGACAGGATCTTAAATGTAGTTATTTGACATCATCCTTCAAACAAACCTCCATTTTTTGCTATTTTGTGTGCATTTTGGTAATGTTTTATGAATCTACATACCTTGGTTGAGGTAATATCCATCCATTTTATAATCCCTGGATTTATACGTCACAATTATATTACTCTTTAGTTACATGAAAAATCTTATAATTACGTGCATGTTCATATAGTATCTTTAAAATGCATATTTTATTCTAGGATTGTCTATGAGGATATATTTTTTCCTTTGAAACACATTTTTTCTGATGACCTAGAAAAAACATTCCCCTAATAATCTCTTCATAACATCTAATTATGTTAAGTATTTATACAACATTATTAAAACACACTCATTTCTCATTCATATATATTTTCAATAATCATTAAAATGATATCGATTATTATTTTGAAATTATAGTTTAATTTATTTCTTATTAGATTAAAATTTATCGTAACCTTTTTCTCAAAAGAATATTTATGCCCCTATACGATGTGGGTTTCAATAAAGGTATTTTCAAAATATTTTTAGGATTTTCCATTCATGTTATTATTTATATCTCCCCCTACACTTTTTTGATAGAAAATTTTTTTTATTTATCAAGGATAAATTATTTTGAAATCTCTTGATGTGGTGTTTTCTAATTCTTATCATGTTACCTTCATGAAAAAGATTCAAAAAAATTTGTATTTTTCCTCCCTACATATATATTAATAAATATTTTCTAATAAAACCTTTTTATTGATCTGTCTAAATTTTCCCATTTAACTAAAAAAATTAACATCTTATAGAGATATATTATATTACTAACCATAAAATTGCCTCTACTAAATACACCTATGGGTTTTTAATTTTTATTATTAACTGCTCTAATATTGTTATCATGTTTTATGTAACTATTTTGATATGATATGAAGAACTTATTCCAAAAATTATGTTTAATATTATATTAATTTTTTTTAACATATGTATTACATATATACGGATGATGATTGGTGGGTCTGTATATTTCCATCTTATGAGTTCAATAAAATATTATTTCATAGGATATTTTTATAAATAAAAAAATCAAGTATTCTCACAAGTGGGGTGATAATTTATCGAGCTTGAAATGGTGATATATCATGAGATAAATATTCATGCACATGGAAAGTATTTTTCGCATTATTTTTTATGATTTATTAACTCAGGAATGAGACGTTTACTAGAGAAACTTGTTTGTGAAAACCTCTGTAGTCAAGCTATGTTTCAATGGTATTCTTCAATTCTATAAAAGAATGTTATAATTTTTATCCATTACTCATGTTTTTATCTCATTAATCCCTACTATTTTTTATTGTAAAATTTTTTCCATTTTATATTACATGTTATACCATATTGACTTATATAAAAATATTTTTGTAACATGTTATTTAGTATCATATTTATAATTGGGTTATCCCTTCTTATATTCTTTTGACCTATCACAATATAAAATATTGATGTGTTTTACCTATATTGATTTTTAATATCAATCCTTTATTTTTCCTCAGTTCCATAGTTGATAAATATGGATTTATCTTATGTGATTTTTAGAATGGAGTTTATTTTTCAAAAATTATAGAGAAATGATAATAGGTATTATAAAATATGTTTTCTTATGTAGTTATTCCCCATTGTAATTAAACCTCATGTCCTTGAAAATGTTGAATTATTTGTGATATATAATGTATAAGTTATGAGAATTATATATAGACATATTATGTTATTATTGTGAAATCATAATTACTATTAAATACATTGAGTAAATTGTTTGTTTGTTTTTTCTCTAGAATTTCTGGTGTTGGTCATCCGTGCACCATTAGCATTTTTAAAAAATGAAATATCAACATTTAAAAATCATAAAAATAATAAGGATAATAATAGGCATCATATTATATTAATCAAAACATTTATTATTATTATTTATGATTATAAACAATCCGATGATATTTAGTTAGAGAAAATAGAAAATACATTCAAAAAAAATTTACGAGTGTTATATATATTCATAATATTTACCATGTATCATATCAAACCTATTAAAAATATCATTGGTTCCATATAGATCAACATGTATTTCTAAGTGACATCTGATCATTGTGATCACTATATGAGTCTAGTAATATCAATTATCTTATTAATGGTTAAATTATTCCTCATTTTATGCTTGTGTGTGAGTGTAAGGGAGAGGTAAGAATACTGCCTTTATGTTGAAAAGGTTTTGGACATGCATCATATTAAAATAACACCCACATATAGCCAATGGTAGTGGTTTATATGAGAACCTATTGTTGATTCTCAAATGATGTATGAATTTACTCATGAAATACCATGCCTCTGTTAATTATTTATCATTGCATCACATTATTGTTAAAACTACCACATGTTATAACTCTTGTAACACTCTATAAATGACAACGTAATTGGAATTGAATGTTTACACAGAATGTTATTATCAAAAAATGCAATTATTTTATATTCTATATAAATTATTATATTTAATTCATCTATATTCTAGTGAAATGTAATCATATAACATTCTCCTCGTAGAATACACAATCATGTGATCTGATATTCCTAGGGTTGAAAGATGAATTCCAATGAAATCCAATTTCGTGCCGACTTTATGAGTCCCTAGTGGTGGAATAAAATGATACGGTATATAGCATGGAAACAACATTTCATTAAACATTTACAATATAAAATTTATCATTAAATAAAATATCATATTATTCATGTATAACCCATTATTCATATTAGTTGTAACCAGCCGATGTATATATAATGGTATACAATATACAATAATCATTATTTTATAATAGATTTGTTTAATATATATCGTTCAATGTGTCGATTTAACTAATAAATTCACTGATTTATGATATTTCACAATATAAAATATTGAATACTAAAATTAATGAAATATTTACAAAACACTATCTGGATATATTCAAATAGGCTTTTTATAATGTAAGGATAAAATTTTACCATGTTCCACATCATAAGAAATTCCTTGTGAGTAACAAGCCTAAAATCATTGTGATTAATAATTATAAAAATTTAGAGCTCCCCTTGGATTCATACTCAATCCCATAAAATTAACCACAGAGTGATAATGAAATGGAATTTATAACATTAATAACCAATTTAAAAAACTAGATCCATATTTTTACGTACTACTGGATAATGTGATAGTTCCAATGATACTACTGATATAAATGCATAAAGAGAGATATATAAAAAACTAATCCATATATACACCTCCTTCCATTCCTAGCAGATTCCACCCATGATGGCATCAACTATCCTTTGTTAACATAACACAGGAAAACAAGTTACCATGGAACATGGTCCATGTCACCCCAATATAGTTATCAAATACATTTTCAATTTTTATTATATCTACACACCTAGTCAATGAATAGATCTCATGACATTCATTTATACGGATAGTTGCATCCTTATACCCTTATATAAATAAATATGATCCCTATATATACTATCTTGGTGAGGTTGGATATTGAAAAACCAAAATATTTGAAAATATGTTTTTAAAATTATTTTATTTCACTAATAGATTTTGTTACACACAACATAATGTTTAAATGAACTATTATATACTATAAAAAATTTATTATTTAAGATTATGTTTATTAACTACAAATTGGATTATATTTTATTAATATTAATAAATAAATTATGAAAAAAAATTGTTTCAATGCATTTAAATTTAATTCATTAGTGATTAATTAATATGAAATAAAAATAAAAAACATTTGAAAATATAAAATATTTTGTGATTAAAGTATTTTTTATACATAATTTATTTTATTCTACATAATTTAAATTATTCACTAATGGTGAATGATTATAACAAAGTTTACATATGATATATTTAATAAAAAAGATAAATATATTTAAAATTATTCAAAGAAATGGATTTTTACACAATGTTTTATGTATAATATTTTTCTTAAAAGATAATTTAAAATTATTTATTAAATTAAGTATTACTACATATAGAAGTTTAACATTGAAAAATATATTCCTTGTTTGGAATCAATAGTTAAATTCTGGTAAATATTTAATTTTTAAAATATTCCTCTTTGAATAGTATCTTTGGTAAAATTTATCACCATAGTAAACAGTGAATTAGGTTAAACATTGTTAAAACTAATTGAATATGTTATAATTTTTCATATTATTTATTTATTAAATATAATTATACTCATATAACATTATACCGAAAATAGATATTTGAAAAGTCATTTTTCCAAGAAAATTATCTATATAGTATATAAGGAAATGAATGTTACAAAATGTAACCAAATTATATAAAATAATTATTTTGTACACGCATATAGAAAAAAATAATGTCATGAATGAATATAATTGTACATATTTTAAATAATGAAATTAGATTAATTTTGGTATTTGAAATCTAATTTAATTATTTTCAAATTATAGTAAATGATTTTTCGAATATTAATACAATATTTATTCAATTAATTAAAAGATAAAATATATTATTTGAGAAAACTAAAAATAATATAATTTGAGTGCCAATATTGTTTAATAATTTTTTTAGACAAATATTACATATTATAAATGTGTAAAAATAAATATTTTCCTTCTTTAACTTTTCTTTTATGTTTATTAGGTCAAATTAATCTAATATTTTTAAAATTTATATTACTGTTTTTTATTTGAAATATAATTTTATTAAAATACACAAGAAACATATGAATAATTGATGATGATAAGGATAATAATATATGGTCTACAAATTTTTCTTATAGTAATTTATGAACCAATTTTATACTTTTAGGTAAAATCATAATCAGTAAGAGTAAAACTAATGTTACCACTATAAAAGATAAAATTGTTTAACCAAGAAATCAATAAAAATGATAAGGCCCAAATAGGTAATGTCCATTACGAAATCCAAAGAGTGTCATTTTCAGGAATTATAACATAACACCCCTACTTTATCTTCATTAGAGCACATTATTCATTTATGCTCTCCCATTCCTCAAATATTCCTATTACCTTATTTATAAAATTTATATAGTTTTTTTCATGACAAAATTGATACCCTAGGATCATTCAGAAGAAATATAGGGATCTTTCAAATAAGATGTAATGTCCTTAATTGACATCGTTTTGTTTAATTAATATTTCACCTCATATATATATATATATGTTATATTCATTATGAAATAAAAAATTAGTCACCAAAAATAAAATTTTATTTTACTATAATTGATTAAACTATGATTATTAATACTATTTTGATCAAAATGGATGTGAAAGTATTTCTCATTTTTAGATTTTATTTAACAACTCCAAATAAAAATATAATTTATTTTATGTAACTGGATTTTATCAATTATTATTATAATGGTGATGATGATTATATAATATATTAAAGAATTAGTTAAGAATATTTATTATTAATATCATACCATTTGTTTTTTTCAATCCTATATGTGGAAAATAATAACGTCGCTCGTGTGTATGTGTGGAAAACCACCTATATGATGTGATTTTATTTATTACTAAAATATGTTTTACAAGTATGGAAATAAGTATGGATTTAATAAATAAATATATATATAATATGATATAATAATTATTTTTCAATGAAATATTTTTTACCATTATTTTATTACATCCATCGAAAAATGAAATAGGTGTTCATGCATACATACGACCTACTATATCCTTTAGTGGTGTAATTCTATTTTTATATATCTATCATTTATAAAAGATTATAAATATTTTTTTAATTATTATATATGATATTGGAATATTTTTACATTATTATATTATTTTACCATAATCAAAGTAAAAGGATCAAAATTATTGAATAAAAACTAACATGACTAAAGAAATAGATATGATCAAGAATAATAGTTTTGATAAATAATTATTAATTAATGAGTGGTAAATGGTTATAAGTAAATCATATATTCTTTAATATGTATGATAATGCTTTTGGAATACATTCATAATAAATATTTATTTGTTATATAAGATTTTATAATATGTTTGAAGTAATATGGACCTAAGGTATGTTTATTTTCATCTCATTATTATTTCTTTGAGACACATACCATATTCCCAACATATTTTTTACGTGGTGTATACAATTCCCATTAATTGATTTTATGATGTTTAAAATCTATGTTATTGGGATTTAAATATCTATATAATATTATATCTCTTATGTGTTTATGTTTCTAATGTTACATTTGTGGTATGTGTTTTTTGATATATTTTAATTTTCTATCACCATTGTTTGGGATAATGTTTTTGATAATGAAGTATTATAATATACCTATGAATATACTCAATAATATTTTTATAAGTTACTTATTTATTAAGATTATATGTTTCCATTTCATTTTCATCTAATTAATTATTCAATATATAGAATGTATTCTTTATGATAAAGAAACATTATTTATCTATGGGGAGAAAACGCATTTCAAACATATCCATGTTATGTAATAATGTTTTAAATATAGTATTTATTATCCTCATATGAATTATTAAATTAACTTTCTTCCCCATTAATAACTTTTCTATAATAAAATTAACTGGATACTAATGTCATTTTCTAAATGAGGAACTCTTTTATTTATTCTATTAAACATTGAAAATAATATTTTATTTTAATGTACGTGGAATGAAAAAAATCAATCATCATAAATTATCTATTATTTTGAGATTCTATTAAAAATTTATATTTTTATTTTCAATGAAAATATTATCATTAATATTTTAGAAATTAATATCTTTTAAAAAAATTATTCTAATTTGAAATAGATTTTCGTACAAGAAATTTCCCCATTATTTTTTAATGAAATTTAACTTACATAATATCATTCTTGGATGTGAATTATTTTTTATTGGTTATATAAACCATGTATAAAATCTACATTATTTCTATAAATGTTTTATTTTTGTGTTTATATTTGTTCATGGTTTTGATTTCTTGTACCTAAGATATATTATGATGAAGTGATGACATTTTTGTAAAATAGATTCCTAATCCTCAAGATACACTATTATGAATTATTATTTGTAAATACCCATAAATTTCAAGGAAATTTTATTTTTTAATTTTCTTTGGAATTTTACAAGAACGCAGTTTCTGACGGAACCTGATTCCGAGGCCCGGTGTGCCCGGAATCATTTTCGGAAGTTTGGCTTGGGTACGTTCAGTGAATGAACAAGAGGGGTTTTATAACTTTTAAACAGGTGCTCAGAATCGAATTTCGATGGCACCTATGGAATCGCAACGCTGGTATTTTCTTAGAAATGACTCTTCCGGAGTTGCATTTTCTCGGGTGTGGTTTTTTAATTTTGGGCTTTAAGTTATGAAATAAAATAATATGTTACGACAAACTTTATTTTATTTCACTTAATGCCGCTTAAAGCCACTTTAAGCTGCTTAAGATGAGTTGAAGCAGATAGAGTGGAATTCAAAATATCATACCCTCTTGTAGGATATTTTTGAGGTGGGGCGTGCACGAGCCCCACCGTTTCTTTTCCACTAAGTAACGCACCCGCTAAAACCTCTATTAAATAAAAGTCAACTGGGGCGTTTTCATAAAAAATTAAACGCACCTATTAATTGGGCGGTTTTATTCGTTGAATTAATTCTATCAATTAATTTCGTTAATTTCATAACACGTTTTCGTTTATTTGGCATGTTAATAAAATAAGGCCAACACACCTTCTTTTTGAATGTTGTGTTAAACCTTTGGAGATTCTCTGAAGATCTTCCTCCTTCTTCGCGAAGAACGCGAAGAATGCGAAGAACACAAAGAATGCGAAGAATGCCGGAATTCGACGAAAGGCGACGAAGAACGCCGAACCCGTGGAGATCGACGATGTGAAGCCGTGTACAGCGACGCTGGCGAATCTCCCTTCACGTCGCTTCTTCCGCGACGATCCATCCCCGTGACAACCTACGATCGACAACGACTAGTTAAGGGGTTGCGCTCCTTTTTAAATTCTTTGTGGATTGTAACAACAACATGGATTTAATTATTATTAATTAAATCTGTATGTTTTAGATCCTCGGAGTTCGTCGACGTGACACCAAGTACCGCGCGACAGCGATGCTCTTCCGCGACACGACAATTTTTTTCTTCAGCGATGATCAATTCCGCAAAGAACGCACGCTCGACGACTACGGTGAGGTAGGGGATGGTTGTGAAATAATTTATATTTCCGTGGATGTTCCTCCTAAAAAAGAACCTAGATCAAGTGCAATTTTAATTTATTAAATTTTATCTTGTTACATTTCCATATGATAAATTATTCTTCCCGATTGTTATCACCTAACGAGGAGGGTCCTGGCCAAACAAACACGGCCCGACAACCCTCCGCAGTTCTTCGTTGATGTGCAGATTGGTGGGCGGCGACAAAACATGCCGCAGAGGTGATTTGCTGTTTCCGCAGTAAAGTACGAGACCTGAGAGGAGCTACGGCGCAGACGGAAACGAAATCGGACCACCAGAGCAACTCTGGTGGCCCGCAGAACCGACCAGCGGCGCAGTGGCACCGGCGGCGGCCAGCGGACCCGTGGCCGTGCGGGTCCGGCACACATGGGACGCGGCTTTGCCGCATCCACTGATCCAGCACGGCCCCACGTGGGCCACGACTTCTCTTCCCCCGGGGACTTCACGCCCCGCAACTCCCATGCTGGGCCGCCCGGCCGAGCCGAGCCAACCCGCCGGCCGGGTCGCGCTCAGGCCGGGCTGGGCCGCGCCGAACCGGGTTGGACACGGACCCGGGTCGGGTCGACCCGGTTCGGGCAGACCCAAGGGCGGTTGGGCCGGGTCGGTCCGGGCCCAGACTCCCCGTCTTCGGAACATTTTCGGTCTTTTGCCCGTATCTTGAGCTACGGGCCTCCGAACGACGCGTCGTCAGCGGCAATGCGATCCTTGGATCGAGACAGTCATTTCGGTATACTACACCCAAGGTTTCGGAATACTTTGGGTTTGGCCGGGTTGGTTCGTGCACGAAACCAACAGGGCCCTCGTAGCGGAAACGCTCATATCTTGAGCTCCGGACATCCGATTGACGTTTCGTTGACATTGATGCATTCCTCTAAGTGAGACGGATCTTTTGGCTTACTCCGCTTGAGGTTTGGATGCCGTCGGAGCACGGTCGAGTTTGTTTTCTCACGAAACTAACGGGGCCCCTGGAACAAAAAAACCAATAACTCACAGATCGGGCGTCTGATTGACGCACCGTCTATCTCGTTGATTTCCTCTTGATGAGATGGAACTTTTGTCATAATTCACCCGAGTTTTGGTTGCTTTTGCATAGTGTACGGGTTGGATTGTTCCCAATATCCAACCGGGCCCCTGGAAGAGAAAAGCTGATATCTTTCAGACCAGATGTCCGTTTGACGAACCATCTGCGGCGTTGGTGATCATGTTGAGAAATGGTCCCTTTAAGTTTACCCTATGAATTTTGGGGTATAGTTGAGATACGTCCGGGTTGGTTCGTACACGAGACCAACTGGGCCCCTGGGACAAAAAGGCTAATAACTCACAGACCGAGCGTCCGATTGACGCGTCGTCTATTGTGTTGAGACCCCTGTGATGATGCAGTTCTTTGAGACACTTCTTCGTGGGACATTGTGATACTTGGGGTATCGACCAGTTGCTCGTGGAGTGGACCCTCCTGGAGACAAGAGTGCGGAGTACAGAGACCGTGTAGCCGGCTGAGACCTGATGACTGCATGACTGATCGATTCGGTGTGTTTCTGATAGCCCAGGGGGGAGCGCTTGGTTGTAGCGGCAGTCCCATGGCGGATGAGCGCTTGGTTGTAGCGGCAGACCCGCAGTACTCAACTGAATGAGTACCTTTGGAGGCTATGAGGGTGATCGCTTGGTTGTAGCGGTATACCCACAGCTGATGAGCGCTTGGTTGTAGCGGCAGACCCACGGTACTCAACAGAAGGAGTACCTCTTGAGGCTATGAAGGGGAGCTCTTGGTTGTAGCGGCCGACCCATGGTGGGAATCACTTGGTTGTAGCAGTAGGCCCACAGTACTCGACAGGAGGAGTACCTCAGTAGTCTTAGGTCAGTGAGGTGTACCTCAGAGTCGTGACAGGACCACTGTACTGTCACGAACCAACCCGGGTCGACCCTGAACCGGTCACCCGAGCCGGTCCGCGACATGGCCCGAGAGGCGTTCCCGATCCTCCCGGGCTGGTTCGTGACAAAATGGCATCAAAGGGAGGTTTGCTCTTAGCAGACATCATTTTTCAGAGCGCCCTTTGTTATTTGGGATGTCAAGGTAGATGGAGTAGGATTGTCGGGACTTGAGGGGTAGGTACGAGAAGAGCGTCGCGAACTCTTGCCCGTACTGATCCTCAGGTTTCCATGGGAAGTCCGGTTTAATTGGTTTGTTTGGGTTTTTATGGAAATGTTTTGCGATTGGGGTACGACAAATGGATTTGGGCTAATAGTCCTAAGCCGCATGGCCTGGCAAGCCATGTGGAGCTGGGGGCATGGTCCAAGAAGGCTCGCTGTGTCAGTGACGTGTTTGGCATGTGGCCGCCAACCATATGGTCAAGTCACTCACTGACACTAGTCCCCTGTTTGAGTTGTTTTGGGGTCCCCCTTGATTTTTGAAAGTTGTTTGAATTAGAAAAGTTGGTTTTGAAAAAAAAATGGTTGTTTGAAATGACATGTTAAATTTGTATATTGTTTTAAAAGAAGTGGTATGAATAAATTGTTTTTGGAAAATGAAGTTGCTTTGTTTTGACCTTGGTGTTCTGATGAGTGCTCACATGAATTGTGGTATGTTGGAAATGTGGATGGATTTCTGGTATGGTGGATGGATGCCCTGGGTGGCACGGATACATGCATGTGAGTGAGGCTCTAAAGAATACCAATGGCGAAGGTTTAACCCACTAAGCTTGTTCTAAATTAAAGATGTTTTCAAAGAGACAATTTTTGACGTTATGATAACTTGTTTTCTAGGATTTTGAGCTTGTCACCTATGTAGTGTTTGGTTTTGAGGTTGTTATTCATTCGTTGAGTTGGCGTTGATTGGGTTTTTGACTTTTCCTTGTCCAGCTGTTATCCCTTTGAAGCTTCGATGGGTGATCGTAGTGCAGTTGATCAACCTAAGGATTTTATGCTTGAGTTTCGGAAGCTCGATCCACCTCTCTTCTATGGTCAAGCAGACCCTTCCGTGGCAGAGGAGTGGATGCGGAAGGTTGAAAGGGACTTTAACCTCATGGAGTTTCCCGAGTCGTTGAAAGTCAAGTTTGTGACCTTCATGCTTGAAGGTTCACCGTGGATGTGGTGGAAGTCAGTGTCTCGGAACAAGCCCCGTCAAGAGGTTACTTGGGAGTTTTTCAAGGCCTCGTTCATTCGCCAGTATTTCTCTGAGGAAGATAGGTTGATGAAGGGGATGTAAATGTGTTGTCTGCAGCAGGGCGACGGATCCGTGTTATAATATTTCAATCGCTTTGTGGAGCTAGTACCTTATGATTCAGAGTATGCCACAAATGACCCCGTGAAGGCTCGACGCTTCGAGGCGGGTCTCCGCCCTGATCTACAGTCGAAGGTTTCAGAGTCCAACCTAACTTCTTTTGTCGATGTGGCAAGATAAGCTTTTCGTATCGAAGCTGCGATGGCAGGAGTGCTCGAAGTAGTTCTCCCTCCTTCGATCCCTATGAGCACTGGTGAAGGTTCTGGAAAGCAGATGAGTAAGAAAATGGAAGTGGATGGATCAGGTCGTGGAATCAAGAGGCCTCGAGATCTTTCATCAACCTCTTCGGAGCGAGAGATTATTGTGTGTTATCAGTTTGGCAAGCGGGGTCACAAGAAGTCATCGTGCCCAAGCACTCTGAAGCCCTGCCGGGCATGTGGACGCCTGGGTCACTTGCGACGATTTTTTCGGGGTGTTGCAAGGAAGCGTCGCAGAGGAAGTTCTCAGAAGTAATGTGTTGTAGGGTCTTTGTTCAAAGTTTCTAGTGTTAGTTTCCTTTCAGTGTAAGTGATCTATTATCGTGGCCTATGTATGGGTGTTGTTTTGGGTTTGAAATGTATGGGAATGTCATGGGTCTTTTGACGAACCTCGGATTTCAATGCTAGTGTGTTTTTAATTTTAAAATCTTGTCCTTCAATCTGTCAGATAAAAAGATGTATGTATCTCATTAGGATTATCAGAACCTGACTGCGAGGTAGGAGATGCTTCATCCATCAGAGCTCCAGCCAAAAGGTCTCGGAGTGAAGTCGGCGCGTAGTCAGGAACCCCCGGGGAAATTTTAAAGAGTCTGGTGACAGTCGTGCCTCTAACGTCGTGGTGTGATAGTTTTGGTGTTGTTTCTCTGGCTTCTCTGTCGTTGTAGTTCTCTCTTGTTGCAAAGTGCGCGATGGACTTATCCCTCATGTAACGTCGGGAATTGTGCCTATTGGATGTAAGTTGCTGATCAGTGACCTTGCGTGGGCCACTGATGTAAATCAGTTGCGGCCCTGGTTCGTGTCCATCCTGAAGTGATGGGTCGTGAGTAGTCGTACGTCGTAGTTTTAGTGATTTGATCCTTGGGCCCACCCTCCCCGCCCATGGGGTTAGGGTTTTAGTTGCGCAAAGTATCCATTTAAGCTTTTATCCCTTTCAGACGGGAGTGAGTGGTTTAAATGTTTTTGTTGTGCTTTTATAGCTTGAGTAAGGCCCGGTTCTGGCCTAAGTTGGTTTTCTGGTTGGCCGCTAAGAGGTCAGTCCTTTATGGTGGGGAGACCCACCATGAGTCTTTTGGGTTATCTCTTAAGTCGTTACTAAATGCTAGTTGAGTTCTTATGGTGGGGAGCCGTTCAGGCCTTCCCTCTGTGGGTGATTTATTTCGAGCAATGAGGTTTAGTCCTGTTGGTAGTCGGTGTGAGGTCCTTGTGTTAAGAGGTTGGATCGTGTTCTGTGAAATCCTTAGGTGTTGATCGGTCGACTGGTTGGTGTGGTGGCTTTCCGGGGGCGGAAAGCGTTATGGTGGGGAGAATTGTCACACCCCGACATGCGCGTTTATTTTATTTTATGATTTCTTCGACTTTAAATTATATTGCTGCGGTTCGTGTTCAGTATCGGACCAGGTTTTTGAGTTTTTGTTAAAAAGTGCACTTTTTGACACGACGTCGTTGGGCGCGTGAGCGGAGCCTGTTCTGGAAACCCCGCTCGTCCTTGCCCGGTGTATTTTCGCATCCCGTTGTCTTTGGAAAATTTTAAATAGAGTCTTTATATTTAACGCGCACATCTATTGTTATCAGTTCATAGTTGTTTTTATTATTTAAGACGAAATGATTATTTTTATCATTTGTATTTTTATCATCATGATTATTATTATAATTATTATTATTATTATTATTATTATTATTATAATTGATCTTAATAAAGATGTTATTAATTATTATGGTTATTTATTTATTTATTTTCTCTTTTCGAGAGTTGGGGTGAGTTTTAGACTAGTGCGCATGCACTACATGCTTGGCAGAGACTGTGCGGACAGCCTGGACACCGGTCTGACAACTTCTGGATCAGACAAAAGCTCACGCTTAGTTCGCGCACAGTCGTTAGAGGCATGTGCGGACCGCGCAGTTGCGCTATTCAAATAAAATAATTATTATGAAATGAAATTATTGTTATTAGAGATTAAAGTTATTATTATTTTTATTATTATCATTCTTTTATTATTATCACTATTTTTGTTTCATTTATTTATTTCTTTTTTTATCTCTTTTCTTTTCTCTATTTTTCTTTCCCCCTCTTTTCCTCTAACCCTAGCAGGCTGCTTCTTTTTTTTACTACTCTAATCTCTCTCCCATTTGCAGCCGCCACCCCTCCACTCTCGTCCCGCTCCACTTCTTCTCCCTGGTTTTCCCTGCCCGGCACCTCCCTCTCCTCCGCGAGCCGCCTCCCCTCCTGTTGCAGCACAGCCGCGTAGCAGCAGCGTCCTCGGCCTCCTTCCCCCGCTCCAACCTGCTGCAACCGGCCGCCCCTGCTCCCTCCTCCCACACCTTCGATGACCTCCCTCCTCTATCGCGCCACCTCACGTCGCCCCCCCTGCTCGACCTGGTCTGCTCCAGGCCACCTCCGCCCAACAGCCCCGCGCGACACCCCCCCCCCCCCCCCGGCCAGCCGCCGCAGCGCGGTATTTTTTTTTTCCGGCGACATCCTTTCCTATGTCCGTCGTCGCACCCAACATTCCTCCCTGTAGCTGCATCGCATCTCCTGCCTGCAGCGCACCCAGTCCGGCGCTCGACCGTCTCCAGCAGCACCCCCGCCGCCCGGCCTTCCTCTTCTTCCTCCTCTTCTTCTCTTCTTCTCCTTCCTTTCTTCTTCTTCTTCTCTCCTTCTTCCTCCTCCTCTTCTTCTCTTCTTCTTCTTCCCTTCTTCTTCTTCTCTCCTTCCTCTTCTTCTCTTCTTCTTCTTCTTTTTCTTTCCCCTGTCCGCCGCACTGCACCCCCGCCGCTCGGCCCTCCTCTTCTTCCTCCTCTTCTTCTATTCTTCTTCTTCCCTTCTTCTTCTTCTCTCCTTCCTCTTCTTCTCTTCTTTTTCTTCTTTTTCTTTCCCCTGTCCGCCGCATTGCACCCCTGCCGCTCGGCCCTCCTCTTCTTCCTCCTCTTCTTCTCCTCTTCTCCTTCCTTTCTTCTTCTTCTTCTCTCCTTATTCCTCCTCTTCTTCTTCTCTTCTTCTTCTTCCCTTCTTCTTTTCTCTCCTTCCTATTCTTCTCTTCTTCTTCTTCTTTTTCTTTCCCCTGTCCTGTGCGCATCACCCCCTGCCAGGTTCTTTTTTGTTTTTTTTTTGTTTTGTTATTTATCATTTATTTTATTACTATAATTATTATTAATATTAATATTATTATTCTTTTTACTATTATTATTATTATTCATATTATTATTATTATTATTAATTATGATATTATTAATGTTATTATTGTTATTATTATTATTATTATTATTATTATTATTATTATTATTATTGATATTATTATTTAAATTATTATTATTATTTTTTATTTTGTTGTTATTATTGTTAATATAATTATAATTATAATTATTGTTATTATTATTATTATTAATCTTATTACTAATATTATTATTATTATTATTATTACTATCATTATTCATATTCTAATTATTATTGTCATTATTAATAATATTATTATTATATTCATCATCGTACTCTTGTTGGTTCATGAGTTTTAATTGACGGTGGGTTTTTATTTGTTGGCTTAGGACTTTTAGGACCCGCGCAGGGCGTTTCCGAGTGAGCGCCACCGCCGCGCCTTGTATTTGAGGTTCCGTCGTCGCCGCGCTTTGGTTTCAAGGTGAGTGCTTACTCCCGCCGCTTGGTTTCAAATGCTCTGGTGAGTTTTGGATGTGTCTGAGTCCTTGGTTTTGTTTATGCAGAGTATTAGACTTGGTCACGTAGTCTCGGACACACGTCGTGTCATCGCGCCTTGGATCCGAGGTTGTTTGTCGACGCGCTTGTTTTTGAGGTAGGTTCCCTTTGCACTGCTTTTGAAATTTAAGTTATATTATTTCATGATGTTTGCGCACACTAGTTGTTCAAAATAAATATTTTATAAATAAGTGATAATATACTATAATTAATTTTTAATATAAGATGGTTAATTTTTAAATGGTTATTTAATGTCAAAAGGAGCTGTTTATTTTATACACGACACATGACACATCCTTTTGACGAGCGGACACCCAATAATGAAAGAATGCCCGTTTGACTTTTAAACATAATTCACGGAATATAAAATAGAGTTCTGGTTTAATGAGAATTGATTTCTTTTGAAGCGTGAACAAATACTTTGGTTCGTTTGAGAAATTCCCCGGTTGGCTCTTAAAGTGATTTGGAAAAAGAAAATGGTTTGGTTTGGTTTATAAAAATATTGGCAACCTATGAAGTAGTGTTTTGCGGGTTCTTTAAATAGTTTTAAACTGGTTTTGTTAGTGGTTGTGAACTGTATTAAATGCCCGTTTGGCACTTTATGGAAAGCGATGAAAATGTTTTTATAAAAACCCTCTTAGGACGACTCTCATGCCTTGGTTGCAATTGATTGTTTGGGAGGCCGCGCTTAGAGGCTCCCGGGTACTTGAGTAGAAAAAGGCATGAGGTTGTTCCACGGAGTGGCTCGGGTGATGCCTGTTGTGCTTTATATATATATATGTATATGATTGGATGCTCGGTTGGCATTAGTTGGCTCACCCCTTTACCGAACACTTGAGACATGGGAATCTGGCATATTGAGAGAATATTCTAAGAACGATTGCTGCACTGGTAGGTTATGGTACTGACCAGTGGCCCATAGTAGGTGGATATATTCGGTTTATTGCTATGGGATTTTCCCTCGACCTGCCCGTGAGTGGATGGTCGAGTGTATTGTGCGTTTTGATTTCATCGTGACATGTCGATAAGGATGATTTCTCATGTATTGGTGTCTTCTGGTTTATTCTCGATCTCCTAGGTTCACCCATGTCTATTCAGCTTTTGTAGCTTGCAGTAATGATTATGATGCTCACATGTATACCTACATTGCCCTTGCTGTGTGTTTTACTTTGTGCATTCTGGTGTATTGTTTTCTTTGGAAAATGGTAAAGTGATTTTGATTAGGTTTCTAAAAATTGTTTTCAAATGAAAGTTTTTAATCCCTTTTGTACAAATTTGAAAATTCAAACATCACTTTCCTTTCCCTGAAATATCATTGACACTAATGAAATAAACCCGAATTTGGAAGTGGCTAAGGGCAATGGTTCGTACTTTGTTTTTAAGTAGAATATTATTATTAAAAACATACTTTTATAGATTGTAGTTCAAACTTGAAATGATGTTTCTTTTATTTTAAAGGTAGTGTATTGGGAATAGATATCGGGCTAGCCTACTGAGTTTTAATACTCACGCCTATAGTTCTTTTCTGTTTTTAGTGTTTGTGCAGGCTATAGTTTGAGTGTGCTGGCCTAGGGCGACGCTTGATCGTTGAGTCGGAGAGCGACCCGCGAGGTCGTATGGAGCTTGTTCGGACGTCGTGTTTGGTTAGTTTGTTCTCTGTTTGTTCTTGTTTAGTCACTTTATTTGGTTTATCTTTTCTGCGCTGCTCTGTATCATTTTCACTGTCTTATTTATTTATTTTGGGCGAAATCGTTCCCATAGCCTCTGTTGATGCCCTGGCGCTTGTCGCCAGCCCAGGAGGATCGGGAACGCCTCTCGGGCCATGTCGCGGACCGGCTCGGGTGACCGGTTTAGGGTCGACCCGGGTTGGTTCGTGACATGTACACTCTAGAGACGGAGCTCTTAGGAGTTACAGTTTCGATAATAAAAATCCTGGTTTGAGCTGAGTCTATGACCTTTGTGTTTCCTCATGATTGAGATGGGTCCCTTGATAACTTAGGTATATGTATGGGCATATATCTGGGATGTGGTTATCCATTGATTTCATAATCTCTGTGTTTCATCAGGATTGAGAAGTGTTATTTGATAACTTAGGTATATGTATGGGCATATACCAAAGTAGAGGTTATCTATTGAGATCCTCTTTGTGATTACCCTTGTTGGTTTTAGTGATACCTTGAGGGTCTCGGGGTCCCTACTGAGTATCGTTATACTCACACCTGCACGGGCTTTGCCGGCACCTCGTTGTGTTGGTTGCAGATGACGGGCAGTGCTGACGGAGGCTGAGTGTTCGAGGACTGGACGGTACCTGAAGGTGGACCACACAATGAGTCAGTATCCGGAGGTGGACTTCGCGATGAGACGACACATGGTGGAGGTAGACGGGCGAGAGAGTTTTGGAGGCTATCAGTACCTACCCTTCAGGTAGGATCCGTGGTGGATGATCCAAGAGCTGCGCCATCTGTACCTACCATTCATGTAGGATCCGAGGAGGAGGACCCAGGAGCCACTTCCGTTCTTCCAGCTGTTGTCTTTTTTTGTTGTACTTTGTTCAGTTATAGTTGTACTTTCTTTTGGGTTTGTCTTCTGGCCCATTTACCTTTCCGCACTTACTGTTGTACCAGTTTTTACTTAGTGTTTACTTTTTCCGCTTGCTTACTCTGTGGTGCTTATTTTCTTTACAAAGGAAATTCCTTTCCTTTTTACCGGGATTTATGCCTTGGTGTTAGTCGCCAGCCCATGGCCAATGGGAGGAGGGCTTGGGGTAGTCACGACACAGGCCCCGAGGATGGTTCGTGACATTATTGATATATTTTTCCATATAAGGCTTATTCGATGATTAATTTTTTATTAAATCTTTTTTATTTATTTTTACGTGATGAATATTTTATAATAATATGGAATACTTTTCAATGATTTACATTATGTAATTGGTTGACCATTAATTATATATCCCTCAAATGCATTAAGATATGATTGATACATACATAAAAAATCAATAATAGAATGAAGAATAAACCCAATCAATATGGGAATATATCCACAATGATAGTATTTGAAGTGAACCATTACTATTCTGATGGTTGGGGGTGAGAAAATCCTCTATGATAGTCTAGGGTGTGAGCCTTAACAACTATGATGGTTTTTTGTTTAAACCCGACCCACTATGAAAATATTAGTAGTGAACCATGAATACTATTTAAATTATTTTCTATTTTTAAGTCTATACTACAATCTTTTTTAATAGGACAATGTATTGACCTCATGGCACATGATATCTCATTAATTTTTTATTCTCATCTTATGAATATCCAAAATTTCTCTAACAATATAATATTGTTATCTATAATATGTGATTTATATTCTTGAAATTTTTATCTAAAGTTCATATGCAGTAATTTTCATGTAATTATTTTGTAATCATTGATATCCAGAATTCATAACCATAGTGAACATTTAATATTAAACTTTCTAATATTTTATTTCCTTATTTTTTGAGGAATTATTTTATGTATGATATTTATTGTACGGACAATAGAATTAAGAACAATGTGGGATAAACTGTAGTTTATTAAAAATTAGTTGATTATGTGTCTATGTTTGAAAAGATACTATAATTATTCTATTACGATATTTATACTGTTTTATGTAATGAATATTCGTATAATAAGATGTATTATCAATGCATGAAATGTATAGTTCACTATAGAATGTATCAGTGCTTCGCCTGGTTATAATATGAGAAAAATGAGTTGAAAAATATTAGTTATACACTATGGATAGGTCCATGTATATGATAAAAACATAATTTTTTCATAATGATCATTTATTTCCTAGGTTAAAAAATGTATCACATAATTAGAAGAAGGTGTATTCATTTATACATCCTATACATGACTTTTTATGATTGTAATTTTTTGCCACATATTTTATTAAACTAATATTTCTTGGTATAGTAAATGATTCAAACCTGAAGGATTCATGTAAATGATAGTTGTGAGGCACAATGAAATAAAATTACTTCTATTAAACCAAATATTAATAGTGATAGAATAAAAAATATTATTGTTATGGTCATGAAACATTCTCATTATTTGAATGATGTTGAACATACAAATTGTAAATATTAGGAATGATGTTTTATTAAGATCTTCATGTGACCACACATGATTTCTATTAATGTGAATACTAATGTATTAGATATTGATAAATGGAAAAATACAATTGAAATTATTATTTTTATTATAAATCATCTCAAACATTATAGTTTTTATCATTATGAATAGAATGTAAATATATGTGGCATTCTTTTTCAGACAGAAGGAAAAAAATAAGAAATTCACTCCATAGATTTGGATCATTGTAAAAATTGTTCTATAATAATTACATTCCTTATATTCATTCAATAAAAATTTAAAATTGTGATATATATATAATGATGAAGGATAATTAATTTATCTTAGATTATTTTTTTTTCATGTCTTCGAAGACATATCTATTGAATTATCATATATTTGTAAAGTAAGATTTATCAATATTATAAGTGTGAAAAATGATTTCTATGATGGAATTTATATATATATGAACTCTTTAGATATGAATAAATAAATTTATGTGATATCAGATTGGAAATAAAGACTGTAGTTAACAATCCATTCTGTTGATTTTATATGATGGAAAAAATATAATTCTAAATGAATTCATTAAAACATAGATAGATAAAGATAATCTTTACTTAATGCTCAGTTTGTGAATAAAAACCTGGTGGAAATTGATTTAAGTGTACTGGACAATGTTTTCATTCTTAAAATGTTGTTTATTTGGAAATTTAATTCTGAATATATTGGAATAATGTAGTGAATTATTTGAATATAAATCAACTATAAATAATGCACCACGCACACTTTACTGCATTAAAATGAGACCAGAGTGTTCATTATGAAAACTAGTGATAAAATACATTGTGTAATGAATACGATAGATTCCAAAAACCACATTAGTTGACTGGAAATGGAAAATATCAAGAGATTACCATTGGATGTTTTTATTATGTAAGTGATGTGAAAAAGGTACAATTTCCCTCAACTCCACGACTATTAATTCATTATTTGAATATGGACCTACCAACTTTTTTATATCTGAATTATATTCTATGGTAATAAAAATTCAAATCTAATTGTTTTAAATTTAATTATAAATAAATATCATGTATCGGATGATAATCAAATGAATGTATATGACTATTATAACATTGATTTTTTTAGGAATTTTATTCCTTTATATCATGTTATGGATCATCTAGTTAAATTTAATATTATTTTTTCATGGATATACATTATTTATACAAATCCCATATGAATTTCCATGTATTGGAAGCCACATGTTATATATTAGACCAACCATAGATTATCAATCATTTTGATGATATATATATACTTTCTACTAAAATCAAATCCATTCTAAGGTAATAAAAATTCCAATATAATTGTTTTTGAATAATGAAATTATATTCATGAAAATATTTTTTTTTTATATTTATTGATTATATATTATCTTAAATTCTTGTGTAACACAAATAATATTTTTTAAAAATAATTTTCAAATAAAATAAATGATTATACGTTTGTTCAAAACAATATTCTTCGACTAAGATATTGTGTTCCATGTTTATTTAGATAATATAAAATATAATCAATGTGTAAATTTGTTAAATATAATTTATAATTTTAATTTATATCATTCATGTCAAATTAAATGTATAGTTTCAAAATTAACATTAATGGATTTTTATCTCATAAATATGTTATTAAATTATTTAAAAATAATTAAATTGAAGTCATAATTAAATCATGATAATATATGGTCTATAAGGTTATTCTATATCTACTTATTTACTATTTGAATAAATATATGTTAAATTATTATCCATTAAGATTAAAAAGGTGTTAATATTCTTAATAATAAAATTTGTTTACCAAGACGATAATAAAGATATAAGGTTCAGACCACAAAATAGTCATGTAAAAATGGTAATTTATTATCATAATTATGGCCCTCTATATCATACAATTGAATCCCAAGATGTTTGGATAAATTTATTCTATATAATAATATTATTATTTTTTACTCATTTAAGAAATCCCTAGAGTACCACTTCCCTAAACTAGAAGATGGAACTCCCCCTTTATATTTTTCTCACCACATTGATACTTATACATTAAATATACCATAAAAATATCCCTTCATAGCTTCTATGTCCAAATTCTATAAGATTTATACACTTATAATGACCAGCCCTCAGATCCTTATAAGAAGGCATATAGTATTTGTTTCAATGATGTTTTAATCACCATAAATGAACAATTTATTTATAATTGTTTTTTGATCCATTAAGAATATTTTATTATTGTCAAAATATTAAAATATGTTTCATAATTATACTATGATAATAATATGGTTTTTAAACCACCATTATTCACATTCTATCTATCTAACATGTTATAAGGACCTAGCCTTAAACATTACTTAATCATTATTTATAACAAGAATACACATTGAGGATGTTTTCAGGTTTAGAGTTTTAGAGAATTTGATAATAAATCTTGCATTACATTCCACAATTAAACAAAGTGGTTACATGAAAGATAATATTTATTTTCTCCCATCATGGAAACATATTTACAAAAAATTGTGGATTCTTTATTGACCCTTCCTCAACACTATCTTCACATCATGTACTATTCCCTTGACCTGTGAATAACATTTCAAAAACTTGGGATGATCATAAAAAGCTCAGTACGGGATATTAAAATACGGAAAGAAAACCTTAGTCCATGTATACATAAGAGTCAACGAAATCATACATTATTCATAAAATGTAATCACTTTAAAATACCTCATGAAATCATAAGATTTATGAATAACTCATAGAAAACATAAGACATAAAGGTAACTTTAGGCAGTCATAACATTCTTACATTGGGAGTAACCCTCATGTTTACATTTGGAATACCCTTTATAGTATATTCCCTAAATCTATTCGGTGAATTCTTATTGTTTAACTCCTTCACATTGCCCAATTCATTTGAGTGCTATCACGGTATCACCCACCCTTAGTTTATCACTAAACCACCCGTCTCCATAAATAATGCCCAAGAACCATAACATAATCGTATCACATAAAACATGCATAAAGGAAACATAACATTTACACATTTCAATCACAAGATATAAATACAACACATTGATATAATCAAAACAGTATCAAAACAATTTTCAATACAAAAATAAACTAAAATTAAAACATGGAATTTATTTTTCATTTAAAAAATGGTATGGCTTGTAGAGGGAGTCAAAACCCATATAATGGTCACAGCGGTGGAGAAGTCATTGTCGCCGCTTATATAAGAGAAAAACATTCCATTTTTTTCGTTTAGTAAAGTTATTTTTATAAAATCATTCCTTATTAATAAAAATAAAAGTCAAAGGGTTTTATACACCATATAAAATTAATGTGTGTATAAAACAAAATATGCCTCAATGAAAGGAGATTGAGACGAAGTCCTTACCTCGTGTCTGACTTGACTCGATCGTTCTTTCATCTCCTGATGAATAAAATATAGTTTATTTCTACTTGGTTAAGACTATTTTTCAAGTTAATTATTTCTTTTATATCACTTATTACCATGTTATGAACATTATGTAATTATCTATGTTAATAGCTATCATTTTGTCGATCTTTGGTACTTGAGTGAAAAATAAACATCTTATAATTACAAGTTCTTGATGTGGTAAAATATCCATTATATCCAGAATTATATTCATGATGTATATATCATATATATATTATATATCTAGTATATACATGCATTTATAATATTACATAATATTTATAGGTAAGAAATGAAATGCATCGTTCATAGAGACGGTAAGTCGTACGTACGCATGAACGCTACTTTCATTACTATTTAGTATTTAATGGAATTAAATCATAATTATATAAAATAATATTATAATTCCAATATAATATCATATATAATATCATTAACTCCATCCTTTATACTTCCCACATATGGCATTAATGATTTAAATCACTTTGAGTGGTCGGTAGTCCGCACTTCCTAAAATGAAAATATCACGTTTTCCCATAATGGAAACCATAAAGTTATGCCATAAATGTAAAATACAGAAGTATAATAAAAAAATAAACATAATATATATCATATATAAATATAGTGACATCCTAATGGCCACCATGAAAGGTGTTAAAACAAAATTGAACAATCATCGTTTCGTGAGGTAGTAATTCGCCACTCACAAAAACAGTATGTTCTTTAACCATTTAACGGAGATGTGTGTAAGTGTAAATCAAACCCTTCTCATAAAATAATCCTGGTATATTGAAGATATTGGTTTTTTTACAAATTAAATGATTAAAAAGATTTTAGGCGGTTGGAGAAGAAAAATAAAAAAAGTCATTACCTTTAAATTGTGCATCTCCCCTTGCTTTGAAACAAAATGGTTTCTTGAAAAGCATTCACCCTAAGGTAAGGAATCTATGATGAAGAGAGGGATGTAGAGAGATAAAATGTGTGGTGTTTGGATGATCCAATTTCTTTAGATGTGTGGGTATGTGGGTAGAGTTGGGGGCCTTTTATAAGAGGGAGGAGGGGCACTCTTGGAATATTAAAAAATGTAACTTTATTATATAATGACTATCAGATTTTAAAGGTCCCATAATAATATATTCCGAGGATAAAGTGATATGGGTTCCAAATACACCCATAATGTAGGTTTTTTACAAGTGTAAGTCTTAGATTTCACATTATCTTTTTATTATATTTAAATCGGTCAATAATGAGTTAATCACTATATCCTCATGGTGTCATAAATAATTTTTTTTATTTAATGTCTAAAAACTATAATTAAATTCCGTGATGTAGGAAATCTTTTTATCATTACAATGACTATTTATTGTTTAAGAGATAATTCATGTAGAAAAAATTAATATTGTTTTACTTAGATGTTACATACTATTCTTATATTTAACTTTCATTAAAAATAAAAATATTAAAAGTCTCTATCACACAAAAGTGAATCCATGGGGTCCCTAAGTTAGCATAAGGCATACCATGGTCTGCCTTGACACAACCAGTAGCATTAGGACAGAATTTGGGGAAATATTATACTATTATGATATTATTTCATTACCCGTAACTACCCTATTAGTAATTAATCACGATAATTAAAGATAATTACCGTCATTACTATTCATATTGTCCAAAAACAAAAGAGTATTAATTACATTGTTTTGAAATTATGATTCCAAATAAGGAATCCATTTTACCAAATAACAAACACAAAAATTGTATTAATTACTTTAAAAACAATTCTAATTGTCAAAACAAATAACGTATTTTTTAGAAACACTATGTATCAAAATTGTGACAACTTTTTATTCCCAATTCCAATGTTAAATTAATTACAATGACCAAAATTGGATTAAAAGCTAAAAATATATTATAATTAAACTTTAAAACCAATTAAAAGGAAAATCAATCCATATAATTAAATTAGATTAAAATGTAGTTTTGAAGTAAACTGCAGTATTTTTCACGATTCATTAAAAAATAAACATTGTAAAAAACCCAAAAATTTATCCAAAGTAAATTTCAATTTTCCAATTAAAAATAAAAAGTTTATTTTGACAAATAGAGATTATGAAAATAAAAAATGATAGATTTAAAAATGTTTCTCCATCAAAAGGCGGTAAAACAATATTTAAAAAAATATTAGAGTATTTTATGCTTAAGATTGGACTTATTCTAATTCTATGCCTATAAAACACTATATAATTTATAAATAGACATAGATATGAAAATCCATAATTCATTACTTAAATGGGATGTTACATACTTCCACACTTTAGGAAATTGTATCCGTGTAATTTATTTACTTATCGAATAAGTTAGGGTAATTATAACTCATGGAATTTTCAGATTCTCATGTTGCCTCTTAAATCATGTGCTTTTCCCACAAAACCATTACATGATGAATCGCCTTATTTTTTAAAACATTATCCCTATGGTCTAGAATCTAGACCAGTTGTTCCTCATAAGATAGATTCTCTTCCAGCTGAACTACCTCTGGACTCAAAACATGAGATGGATCTGGAATGTACTTCGTTAACATTGAAACATGAAAAACATTGTGTACATGAGATAAAATCAGAGGTAAAGCCACTCAGTATGAAACTGATCCACCTCTATCCAGAAATTCATATGGTCCAATGAACCTTGGACTCTGCTTTCCTTTCTTACCCAATCGCATCACACTATTCCATGGTGAAAATTTGAGGAAGACATTATCACCAACCTCAAAAGAGAGATCCTTCCTCCTGTTGTTCACATAACATTTCTGCCTGCTCTGAGTTGTTCTTTTGTGTTTCTGTATTAGCTCAAGTTTTTCTATCAAATCTTCTACCTATTCTTTCCCCATCAACTTACCTTCAACCGCATCATCCCAAAAATCTGGATTTCAACACTACTTCCCAAATAATGCTTCAAACGGTGCCATCTGAATACTGGAATGAAAACTGTGTTTATATGAAATTTATAACAAAGAAATATGTTGCTGCCAACTTCCCTGATAATACATCAAAAATGAAACTAGAATATCCTCCATATTCTGAATTGTTCATTTTGACTACCTATCTGATTGTGGATGAAAAGACTTTCTAAAATTTAATTCAGTACCCAACGACTTCTGAAGGCCTTTCCAAAAGTTAAAAGTGACCATGAGATCACGGTTAGATACAATATAGAGGGGAACTTCATGTAACCTTACTATCTCTTTAATATTAAAATGAGAAAGTATATATCTAGGGAAAAAGTGTCTCATATAGAAAGTAAATGAGTATATTTAGTCAAGAGATCAACAATAAGGCTATAATATCCCTATTGGTAACTACCGCTCTGCTTCAACCTTTTGAAAAGTCAAACACTTCACAGTAAAATCAGCAATATATTTTTTCATTCCATCCCACCAGTAATACTCCAGATGATCTATATGTATATTAGTACTGCTAAGATGAACTGAAAAAGAAGAACTATGAGCTTGACATAACAACTCTATATTCAACTCTGAATCACAAGGCACAAAAAATATCTTTCCAAATATCAAAACACAATCATAATCAATGTTGAATTCTGGTAACATACCCTTCTGAACCATCTCTACCTTTTTCTGTAACTCACTATCTTGCTTCTGAGCTTGCATAATTCTGTCTAATAAAGACGATTTCACTAATACTTGGAACAAAATAGAATTACATCCGGAACCAATACCTTCTATGCCAAAGTACATCAAATCATTAACCAAAGGATCATGTTCCAAACATAACATTTTTAATGAAGCATTACTTTTTCGACTCAAAGCATTATCCACTTTATTTTCTTTTCCCTTTTGGTAACTAATTGTACAATCATAATCTTTGATTAATTCTAGCCATCTCATATGACTCATGTTCAATTATTTCTGAGTGAATATATACTTTAATCTTTTGTGATCAGTATATATTTCACACTTTACTCGATACATATGATTCCTCCATATTTTTATAGCTAAAAAACATCAGCTATTTCCAAATCATGTGTCGGGTAATTTACCTCATGATTTTTTCAACTGACATGAAGCATAAGAAATTACCTAATCATTCTGCATTACGACACAAACAAGTCATTTCAATGAATCGTCACTGTAGATAACAAACTCACCATTATTGGAAGGTATTGACAAAACTAGAGTATTCACCAATCTTCTATTTAATTCCTGAAAACAATCATCACATTCTCTTGTCTAGATAAACTTAACACCCTTCTGAGTTAACTTATTTATTGGACTAGATAACCGGGAAAATTATTAAACAAACCTTCAATAATAGCCTGCCAAACCACAAAAACTATGAATCTTAGTAACATTTTTGGGTCTTGGCCATTCTTCAAAAACTATAGTTCTTGAAGGATCAATAGTTATCCCATCTTTAGAAACAATGTGACCAAGGAATGAAATTTGTTGCACCCAAAACTCACACTTGCTAAATTTCCCATACAATTTCATTTCCTTTAAGGTTTTCAAAATAACCCTTAAATGACTTTCATGATCCTATTTACATTTATAAAACACCAAAATATCATCAATGAAAACAACCACAAACTTATCCAAGAACTCATGCAAAATTCTATTCATAAGGTCCATTAATACAACAGGTGCATTGGTTAACCCAAAATCATTACTAAAAATTAATAATGGCCATATCTTTGAAAAAACACAGTCTTCAGAATACCTGCTTCCTTTACCTTCAATTGATGGTACTGCGATCTTAGGTCAATCCTAGAAAAATACTAAGCACTGTAGAGCTGATATAACAAATAATAGATATGTGGAAAAGGATATTTGTTCTTAACATTGATGTTAATCAAAGCACAATAATCAATGATAAGTCTCATTGAACCATATTTCTTTTTAAAAAATAAGACAGGAGCACCCCATGGTGATGTGCTAGGTCGAATGAAACCATTATCTAATAAATCCTGAAATTTCTCCTTCAACAATTAATGGGCAATTTGTGCCATTCGATAAGTGGGTTTTGAAATTGGATTATAATCAGGAGCTAAGTCAACAATAAATTAA
The DNA here is from genome assembly GCA_963277665.1 of Viscum album. Lineage (NCBI taxonomy): Eukaryota > Viridiplantae > Streptophyta > Magnoliopsida > Santalales > Viscaceae > Viscum > Viscum album. The sequence continues at coordinate 511,984,583 of OY728126.1, read as the reverse complement.
ACTTCCCGATCTGGTATTATTCTAGGAAACTAATCATGAAAAACAACAGGATACTCATTTACCACAGGCACATAATTAATCTGAACAGTTCATTTGTTTTCAATAATATGTGCAAGGTAACATTCATTTCCATCTTTTACAAGTTTCCCAGCCTCTTGATATGTTATCAACAGTAAGGGTTCATTCTTGTACAAAAACTAAAATTCATTCTAAAATAAAACTTCTTTAGCTCTACAATCAATTTTAGCATGGTAAACATAGAGCCAGTCCATACCAAGGATAACATAAAACTCTACTAGAAGTAATACATTAATTTTTTCATGTAGGTTCTTTCCATGGATCATTAGTAGAAGATTAATATAAATTATTTTTTCCTCAACATTCCCCACTGGTGTTTTTACCACATTATTATAAGTCATTTCTTGAGATGGAATTCCCAATATACTAGAATATTTTTCAGAGATGAATGAATGTGTAGACCCTGATTCAAAAAACACAATGGTATAATATTAAAAAAATAGACAATATACCTGATACCACTTCATTTGATAGCCCAACATCTGCTGAAGTAGTTTCAATGGATTTCACCACACCTTTCTGCTTGTAGTCTGACTGCTTCCCATCATTTGAGCTCTTTGTCGAACACTCATTTGCATAATGACTCATCTCATTACACTTGAAACATTTCACTAACTGTAAATCAAATTTGGTCTTACCATCAACCTGATCTTTTTTAGTGCAATCATGAGCCTTATTTCACATATGACCACATCAGTAACACTTTCCAAGAATTCAAAAGAAATTCCCCAGCATTCTTTTTACCACATTTTTCACAAACTGAAAACATAGTTCTCTTACCATCAGGCCTTTTTGAAGGATTCTTCCCTTTCTCCTGCCACCTCAGTCTCTTATTCTTTTGGTTTTTATAGCACACGTGATAATTGGAAAACTCCATTTACACCTTCTCAACAAACAAAAAAATATTTAATAACTTTTTAACTCATGATAAACTAATCCCATTGACATTTTGTCTTTAATCCTGAGTAAAATTGACTGATTTTACTATAATGTTCTTAGATATAATTTGGAGCATACCTTTCCAATCGTGTGAACCATTCTTCATATACATCCACTGAGTCATCCTCTTTCCTTGATTCTAATAATTTTTTTCCATTCTAAGTCCAATAGCCATAGGAAACTATTTCTCAAGAAACATAACTTTGAATACATCCCAATCAAGAGAATAAATCTCCTCAGTTTCATTGATATTTTTAACCATCAACCACTGCTGATATGATTCACACTCCAAATGGTAAACAACAACACTAACCTTTTCACTTTCTGAACTCCCCATTACATCGAAAATATTCTCCAGTTCTTTAATCCACCCTTCAGCTAGCACAGGGTCAGATGATCCTATAAATGATGGGGGATGTTTCCTCATGAAATTTTCCACCACTAACATGTTACTCTACAGTTTTTCTAGCTGATCTCGTGCATGGAGACCACAACCATTTATCGCCTGAGTCAATTGCTCCATTAATGTAACAAACTATTTAGTTCCAATTCCATCCATCCTATGATGCTTATTTCAAAGGTAGTTTCCTTCTGTATGCCTTCCTAGAATTTCTTCCTTGTTTCCACTGCAGAAAACCATTCTGAACAAACATGTCTTAGATGAAGCAACATGGTAATTTTCAAATGCTATATCATTTCAATTTGTCCATAAAAAAGATATTTTCAGATAATCATTTAATAGAATTATAACTAATAAAGTAATATAAAACATCATTGGATATGAACTATATGTCACATCCTTAAACATTACTTAATCATGAGTTATTACAAGAATACACATTGATGATCTTTTCAGGTTTATATTTTTATATAATTTGATCATAAATCATGCATTACATTCCACATTTAAATAAGGTGGTTCCATCAAGGAAAATATTTATTTTCTCCCATGAAGGAAAAATATTTAAAATAAAACATGGATTCTTTATTGACACTTCCTAGACATAAAATCACATCATGTACCTTTCCCTTGACCTGTGAAAAACATTTCAAAAACATGGGATGAGCATAAAAATCCCAGAAAGGGATATAAAAATATAGAAAGTAAACCATAGTGCATGTATACATAAGAATTAAATAAATCATACATTATTCCTAGAATATAATCACATTAACATACCTCATAAAATCATATGATTTCTGAATAACTCCTAGAAAACATAATACATAAATGTAACTTGAGTCATTTATAAGATTCTTAAGTAGGGAGTAACCCTTGTGGTTATGTTTTGAAAACCCATTAAAGTATATTCCCTAAATCCCTTCAAATAATCCTTAGCGTTCAACTCCTTCAAGTTTCCAAATGTTTTAAAGGTCTATCGCGGCCTCACCTACCCATATTTTATCACAGAACCACCCATCTTCATAAACAATTTCCGTGAACCATAACATAATCGTATCACATAAAACATGCATAAAGGAAACATAAAATTTCCATATTTCATTAAAAAGATATCAATACAACACATTGATATAATCAAAGCATTATAAAATCCATTTTCAATACCAAAATAAAAGAAATGCAAAATATGGTATTTATTTTTCATTGAAAAAAACTTATTGCTTGTAGAGGAAGTCGAAACTCATATAATGGTCACAGCGGTGGAGAAGTTGTTGTCGCCACATACGTAAGACCAAAACAATACCTTTTGTCATTTAGTAAAAAGATTTTTTTTAAAAATATTCATTTCAAATAAAAGTAAATTTCAAATGGGTTTATACACCTTATAAAGCAATGTTGTGTATAAAACACAATATGCCGTAATGATAAAGGATTGACAAGAAGTCCTTACCTCGTGTACAACTTGACTCGATCATTGTTTAATCTCCTGAATAATAAACTAGTGTTAATTTCTACTTGCATAAGAACATTTTTCAAGTTCATTATTCATTTTATATCACTTATAAGCAAGTTATAAATATTATGTAATTATCTAAGTTAATAACGGTTGTTTTGTCGATCTTTGGCACTTGAGTCAAAAATAAACTTCATATAATAACTAGTTGTTCATGTGGTGAAATATCCATTATATGATGAATTATATTAATGATTTAGATATCATATATATCATATATATCTACTATATACATGAATTTCTAATATTACATAACATTTAGAGTTATGAAATGAAATGCAGCATTCATGGTGACGGTGAGCTGTACATATGCATGAACACTACTTTCATTTCTATTTCGTATTTAATGGAATAAAATCATAATAATATAACGTTATATTATAATTACAATATAATATCATATATAATATCATTAACTCCATCCTTTATATGTCCCACATATGGAATTAACAATTCAAATCACATTGTGGGGGTGGTAGTCTGCACTTCCTAAAATGAAAATATCATGTTTACCCATAATGGAAACCATAAAGGTATGCGATAAATGAAAAATAAAGAAACATAATGAAAACATAAACATAATATATATCATATATAAATATAGTGACATATTAATGAATTCCATTAAAGTTGATAGTAGAAAATTGAACAATCATCATTTCGTGAGGCAGTAATTCGTCACTCATAGAAACAGTATGTTCTTTAAGTATTACACAGAGGTGTGTGTAAGTGTAAATAAAATGTTTCTCATAAAAACATAATAGTATATTTATGACACTTTTGTTGTTACAAAATATAGTAATTAAAATAGTTTAGGGGGTAGGAGAAGCAAAATAAAAAAAAAATATAGTACCTTTAAATCAGGTAACTTCCCTCGGTTTGAACCAAAATTGTTTTTTGAAGTGCATTCTTCCTAAGGTAACGATTATATGATGAATATATGGATTTTTAGAAATAAAATGAGAATACTTTGGCCGAGCTAATGGCTTGAGAGGTCTGGGTAAGGGGGTAGAGGTGGGGGCCTTTTATAAGAGGGAGGAGGGGCACTATTGGAAAGTCAAGAAATGTTACTTTATTATATAATGAGTCTCAGATTTTAAAGGAATTAATGTGATATATTTCAAGGATAAGGTGATAAGGGTTTGAATTACACCAATAAAATATGTTTTTGAAAAGTTTATGTCTCTGATTTCACATTATCTTTTCATTTTATTTAAATCGTTCATTAATGAGGTAATCACTACATCATCATGTTATCATAAATAAATTTATTTATTTAATGTCTAAAAATTATAAAAAAATACCATGATGTAGAAAATATTTTTGGCTTTCCAATTACTATTTATAGTCTAAGATATCATTTCTGTATAAAAAATTGAAATTGTTTTATTTAGGTGTTACATACTTTTGTTATATTTAACATTCATTAAAAATAAAAAGATAAAATGTCACTATCACACAAAAGTGATTCTATGGGGTACCAAAGTTGGCACAAGGGATCCCATGGTCGTCCATGAAACACCCAGTATCATTAGGATAAATGTTGGGGTCATTTGATATTATTATGAAATTATTGTTTTAACCTTAACTACCTGATTACTAATAAATCATGATAATTAAAGATAATACTGTCGTTACTATTCATAATATCCAAAAAACAAAAGAGTCTTAATTACATAATATTGGCCTTCTGAATCCAAATATGGAATCCATTTTAAAAATTTCCAAACACATAAATTTTACTAATTAATATAAAAATAATTCTCTTTGTCAAAACAAATAGCGGGTTTTTTAGAATAAATATATATCAAAAGTTTGACACTTGTTTATGCCCAATTCCAATGTGAATTTAATTATAATGACCAAAATTGGATTAAATGGTAAAAATATATTCTAATTTAACTTTAAAACCAATTAAAATGACAATATATCCCAATAAATAAATTAGATGAAAAATCTGTTTTGAAGTAAACTGCAGTATTTTTCACTATTCATTAAAAAATGAACATTGTCAGAAAAATATCAAAAGTTGTCTGAAGTAAACTTAAATTCCACAATTCTAAATAATATGTTTATTTTGACAAATATATCTTATAGAATTTTCAAAATATATATTTACAAATGGTTCTCCATCAAAAGGTGGTTAAACAATATTTTAAAAAATAATAGAGCATTCTATGCTTAAGATTGGATTTATTCTCATTTAAAGACTCTAAAACACTATCTAATTCATAAATAGACATAGATATGAAAATCCAAAATTCTTTACTTACTTGGGATGTTACACAGGTATTAAATGTATCGCATGTATGTATAATATAGAATCTCAACCTAGTGATAAACATTCAACATCATTAAATGATTTTTATAATTAGATTTTTAACGTTTATATATGATATTTGTGAGATAAATGTTATTTTTAATGATAATATAACTACTTAATTCTTACCTTAAAATCATTTGGAAAATAGAAATGTCACAAATGCATATTTTTGGATTACCACCTCCACAAAGCGATGTGATTTTTTGTTAATTTTTTTGTACAAGGATGGTAATAAGGATGTATTCAAAAAATATATCATAAGTATTATATAATAATTATTAAATAATTATTATTATTTATATTAATTTTTGAGATTCATCCATTGAAAATGAAAACAACATTCATTCACACGGACAACATATCATTTCAATGAGTGAGGTAATTTATTTTTTCTATCTATACATTTTACGAATTATTATAAATATCTATATAATCAACATATTTTATATTAATATCATAATATAAATTTCTGTCATGATGTATCCATGATCAATGTACAAATACATAAACTAATAAACCAAAAAATATGTTAAAAAATGATATCACCATGAACATTAACATTAATTATGAATTTATAATAAATGGTTCATAAAAGATTTTAAATAAATAATAGTTTGTATTATGTATATTATTATATCATTTTAAAAAATTTATAATAAATATATGTTTATTATATAGTAATTTTAAACTTTTATATAGGTTTTCATAATATTAGTATGGGATTTTCATTTCAAAATTATTTATGTAAAACACATGCTATATAATCATTTTTTTCTTTTTTGACGTGTATACACTACCCATGAATGGATATTTTGTTTCATTTAATTATATTTATTTGGATTTAAATATCGATATAAGGTTATATTCTTGATGATATTTTGATTCTGTTGTTACTAAATGGGTATGTTTTTTAACTTTGAATCACATTGTTTATTCCTATTATCTGTGATTTATTTTATGACGAAGAAATTTTATGAACTAAATTTCTTGAAATTCATAAATATTATTATCCTATGTTTATTTTCTAAAAATATTCCTTTTCATTTCATTCTTCTAACTTTAATTACTAAAGATGGAAAAAATTATATTTTTGTAAATTTAAATTATTCCTCTCAACTGTTGAAAATCATTTTTTTCATAACATCATTTTTTAAAAAATAAATTTATATGGTTTTTGATATTATCCTGTAGTAGATAAATTTAACTTTTGCTGATGTTTTAATATATTAAAAATAAATTAATATTATTCATCTTTTCATTCTATGATTAAGGTAATTTTAATTTTTTATGAATGTATGAATGAAATATTTTATTTTTATGTATATTACATGAATTAAATTATATGTTTTCATGATAGGTCAATACAAAAAAGCTCCAATTACATGTCTTCATAATTATTTTTAATGAATAAATTTTTCTTAATATTTTATAAATTTATTTGATTGAAATACATTATCTAAAATACAAGATAATATTTTAGTCAGGAATTTTTTTAGTTATTATTATGGAAAATTTTTCATTTTGATGACATAATTTTATGGTATTATGATTTTTTCTGGATATTATCATAATATACCAACCATGTTATTAATATAGATGGTTTAGGTTTTTGATAATATGATGTTTAATAAATTCATTTATTTTTATGGTATATGCTATTATGAATTGATAAATTTTTTTTGAATCTAATTCTATTTATATGGGTCATCCATCGATGAAATTATTATAAAACTAATTTATCTAATATCGGTTATTCTATGATTTTTTTATGAAACCAAATTTTTTCATGGATTATAATATGCTTATTGATTCATGTTTTTTTTAAACTTATATGAATGGTTTTTTTTGGAAATTGATGGTACCATATTTATATATCCCACTCTTGAATTTGGTAATGATTGATATCTCATGATAAATGTTGGAATATAATTGGGAGTGAACTGAGTTCAATAACTAACTCTATTCAAAAAGATAGTCTTGGTTGTGAATATTGACAAATATTATTGTTTCCTGAGTGAACCCAATCTAATATGATAGTATTTGATGTGATCCATTATTACTATGATATTTTATGTAGTCATCCCCATCAATGTTGATAGTTATGGTTGTGACCTTTATTACTAAGGAAATGATTTTATATGCTTATGTGTATACAAGAAATTTCTTTCCTAGCAACAACTTTTTTCTATCATGGATCATATTTTTTGATATTATTATGATTCTTGTCTTATAAACTTTCAAATTTTATTTACTAACTCAATATTATGTATTATGATATTATGGGTATATTTTTCAAATGATAATCTAGAGTTCCCATACCCTTATTCTCCTGTTATACAATTGTGATCATCAATATATCTCATATTTACACATAGTGATAATCTCATCACTCTCTTTCTTACTATTTAATTCCCCAGGTTATGAATAAATATATTATCTCTAATATGTCTAAGAAGGGGTATACTAATGAAAAACAATATGGGGAATTATATACTTAACTTATGAACATGTAGTTTTAATGTAAAATTTTGCAATGATACATTACTATATGATTAAATTTGTTGTTATTATATTATGTAATGAATATTAAAATAATTTCATATAATATCTATATATGGAAAATATGGGGCACTATACACTATCCATTTTCTTCCTAAAATGATGTCATAATGTTCTACTCACCACATGGGAGGAAAAATCCAATATTTGTTGAGCTTTAATAGATTACATGATTAAATATATACCTATCCAACCCCAGATTAACTATTCATCACCAGATTGTTTTATGAATTGTACCAAATTATGATTTTTCTCAAGATCTATATATCACTAACATATGGTAATAGTGGACCTATGTACTCCATTCACCCCTACTAAACGAAATCCATTTTGTGTAAAAGACATTATGGTATATCTAAAGGGTCATCTAGAAAAACATAAACACTATTTTTTCCCATGAGAATATTCTATATATCATATAAGAATAATAATCATGGAAACATTCATACTTCAACATAACCAATGATTATCCAGGAAAAACAATGGTTACTATTTACTCATTGTTATAAAGTTCAATGTCATTTATTATTTTACTTCATATAATGTATATATTTAAAAAAAATTATCAAACCTAAAATAATGATTAAATACATTATTAAAACTATATAATATATTTAATATTATTAAAAATAAATTAGGAATATATATAAAAACACAAAATCATATCTTTTCTATCAAAACGTGTACGATAAAATTATAGACCATCCTTCTATTTTCCAGTCATTCATTGGATTTGATTTATCATTAATTGAATATATAAGTTCACTGATATCTCTATGTGACCATATGATAAAATATTCCCCATAAACCCCTTGTTTAATATAATCAATAATAAAATTATTATTTAATATTAGTGATATTTTTTAATCGTATACCTAGTGTCAAAACTCTTCAATAACATTCAATGTTTCAAAAATTATAACAAAAAATGTAATTATTATTACTTCAGGTTTTCTTCTTTAAATAATTTCAATGTATTACATCACTATCATATAGAGACTATTCGAAAAAACATTTTCTTAAAATAAATTTATATAGTTACATCATTTTTTTTCAATATACATTAAACATGTTTTAATTAAATTAACATTCACATTATCAATAATAATTATTTAGATAATATTGATATTAAATTTTTATTATATATAAAAATAAAACATTAAATATTTAGTTACCCTAAAATATACTATACTTTTATGATATTAAATGAATGTCACATACCATTAAATTTTTTGTTCATTTACCATAAAATTTTTAACTTCTCTATGTTTAACCATACTCACACAATACACTCAAAAATTATTATGCATATAATATTATGAAAAGATACTAAATCTCTTTGTTTTTAGAAGTCACACTTATTTCTTATTAACAATAATATTTAAAAAATAAAATACCAAAATTTATATCTCATATGGATTGTGTTGGGGTAATTTTTTTATGAAATGTAGAGTATTTTAAAAAACGTATACTAAATGTAAATGAGAAATCATTCCTACACGTTTCAACACATATCATGACAAAAAATTCACTGATAAAGGAATTTTATTACCTATGTCATTTTCATAACATGTTATAGAATCAATGTAATCCTATGACATATGTATACAACTCAAAAAAATATTTTTTCCTAAAAAATAATGCTTAATAAAAAATCCTTAATCATATATATTTGATGAGTTAATCAAAAAAATTCAAAACATAAATTTATTATACCATGATTAATATAATTATATTAAAATAATTGATATTGAAAAACCTAAATTATAAATTAAATGAACGCTAAAATAATTAACAAGTCAACAATTTATTTTCAACGTCAATTATATTTATAAAAGAAAACAATTATATTATGAATCAAAAAATTAATAATTAGTTTATATAACAATGAAACATGATACGGTAATTTATTAATGATTCCAATAAATTTTTCTTGTAATATATTAATTCAATCCTATGAAATCATTTCTCAATTTATATTTTACCTTTTTTTATTACCAATACTATATACTACAAACATAATTTTTTATCTCACTAACTAAATTTTAATATTACACATTGAACATTTACATAAAGTCACTCTCTATACATCACCAATATCTCAACATCACATTATTATTTCATTTATTCTCACCTTTTGAATATATATGGTAATTTTATATAGAAGTTGATACATTTTTTGGACCTTTTCCATGAATAAATATATTATTACCGACATTAGTACAATAATAAATTCTAGCCACTCTGATTTACTAAAAAACTCAATTATATCTACTATATGAATCTATACTAATATTAATTATTTAATTATTCATTTTATTCATTAAAATCCCAAGTAAATAAATCTATGATTCATAACAATCTTGATTCATCAATTGATAATATTTTAAGCAGGTTTTCCAAATAATGTGTTTCGTTATCATATTTAACTTGTAAAAATACATAAGAACATTTATTGTATTACTTGCAATAGGAAATACATACATCAGTCTAAAAATTCATAAAGGATCAATCCCAATGTCATGTTTTACAATTATGACACTACTATCTACAAAAAATTATTTTATATAATGAGTAACAAGGTTCAATTCCATTAACCAATTCTTTAGAAAAATTGTTTCCGAAAAACATTATAATCATTTTTGAATAGATCATATCCCATAGTATACCATGACCTATAATTCATCTAGAATTATTCAGTAATCTATACATAAAAATATATGAAAAATATGGTGGTAAATCCTTTCCAATAATTTCAATTTTCACTTTTTTATTTTCATGTGGATATCCACTCCCCTAGTAAATAATATTTATTAAAAAACATTTTTACACTAGTATACTTATTAATTTAGTTTTCAACCTAACTGTAACCTTTTTTTAAATTCCTATAATAAGGATCCTAACCACCTAGGTCACCACATTAACTATATTATATAAAAAATGTAATTATTTGACACCTAATCATTATAGTCACCTATACTAAATGGTCAAGCTCTTTGAATGTAGAGTTGTGTATGTAACAAACAAAAACTATTTAAAGTATATTTTTTTCAATAATTTCATATTGATTTAATTCCATAAATGGATGAATATGTCAAAGGCATTAATTAATGAATCAATATTAGATCTACTATATCAATATATCTATTATGTGGCAATGTGAAAAAAATTTACATGATCCATAATTTCTTCTTAACCCATACATAAATGGAAAAAATATCCACGCTTATCCAAATTAATATCATAAATAAATATTACGGATATTTAATGTATTTATTTAAATAATATAAGACTGATAATATCTAAATGATAAATATTAGAGCCCCATATGGCCAACACCCAACTTTATACATCATAGAATGAGCCTCTAGGCCTATGGGATTTCTTATCCATAGTCCTCTAACCCGAGTATACATTTCTCAAGGTAGAATAAAATTAATCATAACTCTATGACATAATATGTATAAATAGTGTTCAAAAATTATTTTCCAGATCAAAACATCAATCGAAGAATGGGTCCAAGGTAGGTGAATGCTAAATATATTATTGATCTACTGGTATGTAATGAATGGATTATAAATATATAACAAGTTATTTGAAAAAATAAAACTAAATCATAAACTTAATAGAAAAACACAATAAAACTAAATTCATTTATAAAAACAAGAAAATAAACATCAAATAAGTTCACGATTATATATTTTATAGACAACCATACATGATAAATTCTTAAATAAATCCAACAGATACAAAATTCACAAATTCTGTCTTCGTTATAGATATTTAGTATTCATGAATACAAAAACAGTAGATTAATTTCATTGTATGAGATTTTATATTATTTATAATGTGTCATTTCAATTTAAATATATGATATCTTCAGTAAATATAAACATTTTATAACCCTTTATTTATTATGTATAATATAATCAAAATTAAATATTGTATTCTTTACCATTATTTAAACCATGACCATATCAATTTGTGAAATCATATTTTAAAGGGTTAAAAATGTAATAGGTTTTATAAAATTTAGACACATCAAATTGATTATTGTGATAATTGCATATATTTTTTATATACAGAAACATTATATAATAACTCATTTTTCAATTTATAAAAAATTTAAAAATTATCCATTTGTATTATTAATGAAAAAATAATTTATAATATATTAGACATTCCATATAAATTTCTAACATCATATGTAATATTAAATTTTAATATATAAGATTTTTTATATAATTATTTCCTTAACAATAATTAATTAATTATTTTATAAAAACATCATAAGTTAATAAATATTCTCAGAACCCCCTTTTTATTATCTGATAAAAATTATTAAATAATGACATAAAATTAAATTTTTATATAAGGAAAATAAAATTTTTTCCTTCAATATTTTTTTAATATATTCATACTAGTCATATTAGGTGGTAGAGATGAGAAAAAGGCGGGATATCGGTAATTATTTATAATTGATAACATATCATCACTAATTTATATTATATATGAAATTATGTAATATTAATTGTATCATATTTATGATATGATTCCGTACTTTTTAAATCGGTGTATTAAAACTATATTCAATAATAATAATGAATCATACCCCACTACAAATATAAAATAAAAAAATTAAATCAAATCATGAATTATAATATATAGTTCAATATTTCATTACTTTATTTTCTTTAAAATAACCTTTTATTATATTTTATGATTTCATATTTATATATATAGTTAATTCCATTAATTTTATTTCAGACACATTTACACAAATCAATATATATTGGTGAATCTGGAATAAATGATTAAATTAGTAGAGGATTAAATAATAAAATTTTAAATTAAATTAATTAATTAAAAATCAATATCAATATCTATTCATAGATAATATTAAATTTAATTTAAACTAAAATAACGATACACTAAAGATATGTATTATTAATTAATGTTTTAATGAAACATATTCCAATAGTATAATGGTTTGATATAGATCAATATGTGTATGTAAATTACAAACCATTTCTATCATTTATCAATGGGTCTAGTAGTATCATTCATCACGCTAATGAGATCCATACTACCTCCTAGAATTCCAATTCTTTAGGATCTATAAAGGAGGAAAAAATGAAATGATTTTGTAGGCGAGAGCATGTGGAAGAGTCATGATAACATCACTCACACAAGAAAAGTTTATAGGGGTCTATATAAATGTATAATAAATATTCTCAGTCAATACATATTCTAACTCAGGAATCAATATTATTTTTGTAATCAGCTTTATAAGAATCAAATAAATTTTGTAACTTCCTCAAATAAATTTTTTTGTATCATCAGCTAAATTATTAAAATTTTCAAGAGTTGAATATTACCTCACAATGATATTTGTCCCAAAATTTATATCAATATAATTTCAAGATAAATCATAAAATTTAAATCATGGAAATTATTGTTTACTATAATCATATTACATCCTCTTTATATATTTACCAATCATCAGTTATTATTTTCATTGGTAATTATTATAATAATGGTCTGAAATAAAATCACATTACAACCAAAAGACTTGACAACCCTAAAATATGATTCTATGGAATAGAATAAAATTTTGTTCCCCATATATAATATATTTATTTTCATTAAATATGAAACCCCATTATATAAGTGTTAATTATAATTTATTCTATTTTTATTATATGACTATCTATATCATATTCTAAAATATACCATGACCATCATATGGTAATGAATTTATGGAATAATATCTCATTTGTTATATAACATTCTACAAATACATTACAAAATATTTCTCATTTCTTCATATATTATGTAATATAAAATTACCCATTAAATTATATAAAAAATATCATTTAAATATCTACCCAAAAATTGGAAATCCACTAAAAAATTCTTATTTTTTGACATCATTTGTAATTCCTTATAAATATAAATATAAAACACATTCTATTAAACATTAAACCACATTTAGAGTGATGTTCTGACTATATACTAAATCTCTAACTATCGAAACAAAATTTATAACCTAAGAAGACTTTATAGCATTAAAATCAAGTATGACATACTAGATCCATGGAATTAAGCAATGAGTGCCCCTAGAAAACTATTCCTTATAATCATTATATTAACAGATATGGTATAATATACATATAATGCATCTATTTATTTAACTATTCCGACTAAAAATGGCCACATCATCAGAAGGATTAATGGTGTGAGATAGAGATGCTGATACTTGAAAAATATGTGATAAATCTAAATCTTGGTGACTGAAACCCAACTTCAGATCATAGAATCTTTATGGATGTGGTATCTTAGGTTATGATATAGAATACATTAACTTTACTAAATTATTTCATGACTACTTATATTCATATCAACCCTACACACTATCATCACTACGGAAAATCGATAATTTCTTTCTCAACAAATTTTTTAAACCTTGTTGCATCCGATCTACACTATTTATGTATTTGGAATTTGATAAATCGTAGACAATACTTGAATTTATTAAGAACCACCCTTGAAGCCATCAACATTTTGGGTTTTCATATCATCCGACATAACTCTTCAAATTTTGTGTCTCAGAAATATTCTGAGAATGAATATTATAAAATTTGGGTCAAACATTCATTTTATTTTGGGGGTTTCTTCATGAATGTTCCCAAATCGACCCCCATTGTATACCCCTCTATTGAATCTCTTATAGTCATAATCCGGATTGGTTTTTCCAAGCTACCATTACATTAATTCTCAAAATCTTCATTGCATCTAATATCTATGATAATTGATATTCCATTGAAACTGGATATAGTGACAAGGAATCTCTCAACAACTATTGTTTCTTTCATATTTGTTGAACTTCATGTCTCTTTGGATCTCCCATATCAAATTTGGATCTAGAATGGTTGTTTTGGTTTCTTTAAAGATGTTATTTTTGGAATAGATTATACATTATTGTCATCTTTTCTTTAAAATTGAACACTCACTACATTATTATGGCCATAATAATGCATTTCATAACACCATAAAAAGCCAATTTGGTTAAAAAATTTAAGAATAATTTTGGACAATATTTATTTAATGATAGTCACTAGGTTAATGATGGACCATATAGATTTTACAAAAAATGATAAAAATAATGAGTTGAATAAAGAGATTTTTTATATTGAGAAACATCTTTATTAAATTAATGGAATGTACATCTTTGGTGTTGTTTTGTTTGATTACACAAGTGAAAAAAGTTTACATCCTACTATGGGGAATATAATGTTAAATATTTTGAATCACATCATACATGGGACAATGAGCTATGCGTCCTTTCTAATTCTAATGAATCATGTTAAGAGGTTTATTATCAACCCAACCAAATTGATGAAGCATATCTCAAATCATGTTCTAGGAAGGGGAGAAACAAATTGTGGATGAGGATGGATTCATTACCCCATATCCCATGAAGAAAAGGAAATCTAGATACTATTCTGAAATTGAATGAACAATTGTTACAGGATCCCTTGAAGCCTATAGTAATGAAAATAACAAGGCTCCCAAAAAACTGGTAGAACAAATTGCAACCTCTTATTTAGAGGTAGTGGAATATGAAAAGAATAATTATCTTATGTACCAAGATTCCTATTTGAATAAGGATGATGTGAGGGAGGATGTTAGTGCATTAATGGAAGAACAAGATGAAATTACAAATGAAAAATACAACAATTGTGACATTTCTACTAAAATGTAAATTGAAATAATAAAATACAAGTTCATAAGAATTGTTGATGAATACAAGATGAATCCATATTGTAACATAAGTGTCATATCATGGGAATTATTATTACCAAATCAAAAAACCATTTTTTGTACTTTTAAAGAGCAATTTGGATGTGAGATCATGAGCATGCTTGAACCAAACTGGGTTCACTATTACAAGTCTTCATGTTTAGATGTTTCTCGGTGCTAGAGATAAGGCCCATTGGAGTCAGTCTGTTTGTTTCTAATTTTAATATATTTTATGGTTTTTCCATATTTTGGAGTGTTACTACACCTGGATCATCTGTTAAATGGTTTTATGCGGGAGATTTCAACCCCATAATTTTATAGTATGATATCAAATAAGTTTTTTAAAATAATTTATTATTTATAAGGGATAATTATTTTTATTAGATATGCAGTTCATCCAACTCTCATGTGGGACATTTGTTGACGCCGAAAAACCCGTAACTCTCTAAGGAAGTTTCAAAATTGTGATGTGAAGTCATATTTGGAATTAGAGGCCCGATCTGGAGGCCCGTGAAGTGGTGCACGAAAAACTGGGTGACTTGCGAGAAAAAAGATGTCCCGCGTGAAAGGCACCCGGGATTCATGAAAATTCCCTACGCCGGCGCTTAATTATTTCGCGCTCACATCCCGCGTGGTTGATGTTTTCGCGCCGCCATCCCTGTTGTGCAATTATTTCACACGTCACTTGGATTCCGCGCCGGAGGACGCCAATAAATAGAGGGTGACCCAAACAGTTTGGGGGTTGAGGAATCCAAAGTTACTCTCGTGTGCGCAATTCGGCTCCCCCCGCGTGAAATATGACATCCAGGTAATCCCTCATTTCACACAACCTTGCCCCGGAGTTCGCCTTTGCACACAACTCCACCGGTTTCAGTGAATTTTCCCTCTCCCAAGGGTTCTAGCCGTGCGCGCAATCTGTGGTCCCTGTACGCAATACCCTGCCTCGTGCGCAAACCCTTGCATGTAATTCCCTCTTCACACATAATTACATTGTTCCAATTGCGCGTCGTCCCAGTGTTTTGCGTGCAAATCGTCCCTTTTGCGCACAAAGCCCAGGACCTCTCACCTTGATGCCCCTTGGCTGCCCCCTGCACCGGCACCTGATGTCTCCCCTACCGGGCATGCGTGCCATGTGTTGTTTTCCCGCACGGACTTCCAGGATCGTGCGAATTAACCTCAATGTCCCTTGGGTCGTGTTTCCAATTGTGTTTCTTTGCCTTATGCTTCTCCGCATAGGCACGCTAACAGCTATTGCTTCTTCAAATAGCCACGCTAACGTTGACCCCCCGGTGGTTTGCCATACGGCCCCCTTCACCACGGCCTTGCCGATGCCTTCCATCCCACAAGGGTTAGAGGGCGTTGGGCATGTAAGCCCTAGGGGTGGGGATATAACCTACCTCGTCCAAGATTCAGGATTTAAACTGCTAAGCACATCATCCTTGACACAAGACGTTAAACTGTGGTCCGACCCCTTGCTTCGCATGCAGGGTCCCCCCAGCTCGGACATTCTTTACGCCACTCGTCTCCACGGGAATGGACTCTTCCTCACATGGAATTAGATCCTCCTTTTTGGAGCTTCATTTGTCTGTGGGGGAAGGGTTGCCTCAAAGAGTAAGCCCCTAGCCTTTCGTGCGGATGACTGCACCCGTGCATCTCCCTACTTCCCCCCTGCCAAGGCCAGTGGAGTCCTTTTCCCACTGCGCTTTGTCGCACCATGGGCCTCCACCCTGGAGTAAGCCCCAGCACCAAGGGCCACTAACCACACATAAGCCCTTGTTTCCTCTTTGGGCCGCTCAACACGTAAGCCCCATTTCACTTCTCATGGACTCACCCTTCGCGACGTGATCGTCTGGTCCCTGCTGCCTCTTGTTTCCCACAGCGAGCATTACTCACATGGGATTAGAGTGCGCACCGACCATGACATCCTCTTATGGGCCGCCCCAGAGTGTAAGCCCCATCCCAGCGAACTATGAGGACTTTGATCCATGTCAAGGCATGGTACGTAAGAAGCCTCCCTGAGTTTCAAGCCCAATAATCATTGGCCCAAACCGTTTCCTTTTCAGTGTGCCAAGCCCCCATTTTTCCCAGAACTACGAGGACTTTGATCCATGTCAAGACATGGTATGTATGAAGCCTCCACAAGGTTCAATCCCACCACCTGGTCGTCCAGACCTATCCATGTCGGTTCCCGGACCACCTTGGGTTGCCTCAGAGCGTAAGCCCCAAATCCCTCATCCTGCATGACGTAAAACAGTATCTCATCCCGCATGACGTTAAACTGTATCTTGTCTCGCATGATGTTAAACTATATTCCCCCTCTTGGGCCATCTCAGAACATAAGCCCCATGTCTCACTCCACCATCCATCTTGATCCTTACCTGGGCCGCCACATTCCGGTGGGATCATGCCACCCCATCCCACTCCATAGCATCCGGGAAGCCGCCCACGTGCTGGCCCCAACATCAGTGTTCCCCCCTAGGGGCCCTTCAACCTGATCTGTCTACGCAAGACGTTAATCTCGCGGCATACCCCGTGTTAAACATGGGAAGCTGAGGAAAACCTCAGATGGTACACATTCCTCGCGTTCGATGTGGGATGCCTCGGGCTTCCGTTCCCTCGAGAAGCCCTGTGATGAGGGACCAAAGACAGACATGCTGACGATGCCCCAATGTGACCATTGTCCTCACCAAAGGTTACTGACCCGATAAGACCCCTTGGAGAGTCTTGACGGAATCAGCGTAATTAACCGGCGTCCATGTAGATATGGCACTGGGAATGAGTTTCACGAACCCGTCTTAAATCTATGAGGGAGACCCGGTCTAGGTGACGAGCTCTGAGGAGGAATCCATGGTAGGAAGAACCGACATCCCATCATCCCGGTTTCGATCAAGGAGCAGACATCCCTGAACAAGGAACGGATGTCGTCCGCCATTGTAAAGGGGGAATGCGGGGTAACAAGCAGCGCGTCCTCCCCAAAGATGGATGAGCGCACCCCGGAGAAAGCGTCGGAGCAACAAAAATGGTGAACTCGTCGTGAATCTATTCTAATCAACACGGGGAATGGTAGCCATCGGGGCGTCAGAAGAATAGCATGTCACCAGGTCCGGGTAACCCACATCGGGACATGAACCCACCCAGGGTCGACACCGTCAGGACGTTGACTACTCTATTCTGCGACGTCGTCAGCGTGGATCCCTCTTGCTGGCCATGGAAGACGGAATGATGCTGGGATTTGGTTGTTGATATCCTTTCCTGTTGATGCTAATGGGTTCATCTCCCTGCTTCCAGGAATCAGATCACTGCATTCAGAGCTCGATCGCCACCTGCCCACTGGTGCAGGGGCAGGGGCAGTACTGATGCGGCTACCTCGTGTAGTCCCGCCCATTTATCGGCTGCTCCGACTTCGACCGCCATAGCAGCCGGAAGATTGTGCCCCCTCTCCCTGTCAGAAATCATCCAGCGAAGGGTGATCAATGACTTGGTTCTTCGGTATGATGAGGAAGGGTCATCCCCACCAGGGGCATGGCCCATTTGGATCTAGAGGCGGATGCGCCTCACCACCATCACCGCCCTCGAGGGCCGCGCAGGGAGTCGCCTCTCCCCACGCCGACGTTCAACTGCTTCAGGAGCCTATCCCTGGAGCGCCTTGACACATTCCTCCCCTTCGCCAATGAGGTGGGGGATGTCCGGGTCCACCCGATCGGCAATCCAACCCAGGGGTTAGCGGAAAGAACCCCCACCAGGCTGTGTCGATGTTGCCGCCCGACTCCCCGAGCTGAGGAGCAGGCAATCTTCATGCCCACACTGCCGGTTCCGGCCCATCTGACTCGACGCTAGCCTCAGGCGCGAGCAGGAGAGAATGCCTGTCCTGGGGCATCAACATCAACAACCACTGTGGCCTGAGCCACTACTGACTCCTGTTACCAGATCCCCCGCACACGTTGAGCAGGGGCCAACACGTGCCCGACTAGGATCGAAACCCCGACAAACTACAGGCAAGTTGGGTCAAATCTCTCGGTCGCGGACACTGGCAATGGCCACTGCGGACCAATCCGCGGTAGTGCCGCTCACAATGAAGGCTCATTCTGTGCCTCCAATCTGGAAAGCCGAAAGCTTCTTCGTGGAGGCTACGCTTTGGGTATGACTCCTTCCAGTGCTCGCTGCATGGGGTATATGGTCACTCCCCCTACCGCTGGCCACGAGCATGCAGTCGTTGTGTATCCAGTCACTCACTCGCATGGAGGTCCTCCCCATGTCCCTTTCGACATCTGTCCCGGTGCTCCTCGCACCCCGGCCTTCAGTCCCCTCTGCCCCAGCTCTATTGTGTCCGGGGGACCCCATGATGGAAAACCTCCTTACCCTGGGGAGCTACCCAGGTGCAGGAAGGTCGGGCGTCGTCACCGATGGAGGAATGTTAGGGGAGTCTGGATAGAAATTAGACTAGTCTGTTTCTCAGATTCTGAGGTAGAGTATGACTTGACGATGGAACCTTCTCCCCAACCCTTTTAGTTAAGGTCAGGGATGGGGACGCGGCGCGTCAGTCTCGTACTCCACAAATGCGAGATCCGTATGATTCCCTCCTGCCTTCGAAGGTATATCCAGGAGTATGAGGACTTGGTGTACCGCCGAGGGTCAAGCCCGCAGTTGCCACTGGCCTCCTCGGAAGCACCTCCCGCCCCTATTAGGGAGGGTGAGGAGCTTTTCTGGGGACCGACAAAAGAATCGTGATGCGATACACCCTTGGCGAGCACCGACGCTATGAAGGGGGGCCCATTCGCCAGCCTATCCTATCGCGACGTGGCAGCCAGGGCACTGAGACCCCTGGAGGATGACCTAGTGATCGGCGGCCAGTCTGCATGTTCTCCGTATTCCCCGCCGGCCAGCCCACCGCCCCGGCGGCCTGCCTCAGCACCATTGCCAATTCCCTGACTTTCCTCGGTAGACGAGCAGGTGCGGCAGGTTCCATCCACCGAACCAGAGCAATGGAGCTTCTGGACCGTTCTTGCAGCGGGCCACTTCCCTGAGAAGTTTTGGCCGGTTGCAGAATCAGATTTTGATGTGTCGGAGTCACTCACCCCGGGAGAGTTTGAATGCTTCCTCCAGATTCTTCGGGTGACTCGCTCCAGCATCCGCCATCAGCTAGCACCTTATCCTGGTAGCCAAGCGCATCTCGAGGAGATCGGTGAGCAGTGCCACTGGGTCGACCTAGCAGCACTCCCCGCTGTCCCGCACCCCGAGTCGCTGGACCACCACGAGACCCTCCAGCAACAATTCGTCCAGAGTTTTCAAGTACTCCGCAGAGTTATAGAGGAAGCCACCCCCCATGCGCACGTCCGCGGATGGGGGCAGTACGCTGCTCTACTCTTCTGTGCAATGCACCGACAGCCAGATCCACTGGTCGGCCCTGAGGGAATGTCGCCAAGGGCAGTCGTGGTCAACATGGATGACCTTTCAGATGAGGGAAACATTGTGGAGCCCCTCGACGGGGACTCCCCCCCCCCCCCCCCCGAGGACAGGCCCCTACTGGACCCATCTGGGAGGATTACTTGCCAACAGAGGAGCCTCTTAGGTCTTCCTGTACCCACAGAGGCACTGACATTAGGCTGAAATATCGGCAAGGGTAAAGAGATCGTTGGGTCTGTCAAACTCGCCGACCCATCTGCCTCAGTACAGAAGGTAGAAGAAGATCCCGAGAAGGCCACGCTGCACCCTTAGCTAGCTGAGCAAAAGAGGCTGGTTGATGAGATCGTGGCCGAACACATTGCAGTGCGGCGGCCTGACTATGGTGCTCCTAGACCAGGACAGCAGGGGAAGGACCATCTACCCCTTGCTGAGATCGCCCCGGGCAACCATTACCTTATCGTGTTCTCCGACAGGGTAGATACTGGAACCCATGGCAAGAGGGCGTGATATGTTTCGATGAACCCTCCCGAATAGCAAGACAACCTGGGGGACCCTGTTCGGTTTCCTCCCGCCGCTCCAAGAGTCACTCCGCCAGCTACCCTACGAGCTGCTGAGCGCGACTACCGTATCGAAGAGCCTGGAAATGTGCTTATGGTTAGAGATCCCAATCAGGATTGGAATCTGCATCTGGATGATCTGATGGATGTACTCATTGCCAGCTTGGAGGCCCTTGAAACTCGGCAGGTGGAAATCCTGCCAGATGGAAAGCCATACCCAGTGTGGGTAGATGACATGCCAGCTCCACCAGGATTCGGGAACCCCACTTTTCCCCCCATTAACGGGACCGGAGACCCTCCCCAACACATGTCCCACTTCATATTGAGGTGCGGGCCTATGTTAGGGACTCCGGTGCAGCAGGAGGCTGCAAAGCTCCGGTGCTTCATTCAGACACTGGAAGGACCAGCATTTTTCTGGTATAACCAACTCCCTATTGGATCTGTGACTAGCTGGGAGGACCTTCGCTGACAATTCCTCTACCAGTTTAGTTCCACAACCTAGAAGATGAACATTTCAGTCCTATTTAGGTGCATGAAAAGGCCCGACGAGCGAGTCGCGGACTTCGTCACCAGGTGTAAGGGGCTCACGTAATCCATTGACATGCCGCTGACTCAGGAGAAATTACAGACAATGTGTGTAGGGAACGTCAAAGCGGAGTTGGTTCCTTATCTGATCACACAGAATTGCCCTGGAGGGTTCTTGGGTGTTCTCAGACAAGGATCAGCGCCTCGAAGTAGCCCTGCAATAGGCCGGTTAGGCACGCCCGCTCCCTCCTGTAATCTCTACAAGGAGATCCGCTATAGCCGAGCCCGCTACTGTGGCCCAGATAGAGGCCCCCGGATAGCTGGAGTTGCTGCTAGTGAGGCCAGCTCCGTAGGATCGTAGTGGTCCACCCCCACGGGCACAACATCTGGCCCAGCAGCGACCACCTCAAAATCAGCAGGCGCCTCCGCGTAACGCACCGCCACCACCTAAGTGAGGTAATCTGGCTCTGCCTCCTTGGCCTGCTCTTCTGGCCCCTGGCCATGGTCAGCCCCTATGAGTCCCATTTCCAGACAGAAGGAATCGGGCTTACTCATTTGGCGAGGCCCAAATCCCCGGTTATTTCCGTAGCGCCTTGAAGCAGAGGATCGTGTGACTACCTGAGTGCCAGAAGCCGGAAGAGGAGTGTATCACTGATCACCCTAACTACTGCCCTTATCACCGGATCCTGGGACACACCATCCAGCAATGCTATGTGTTCAAGGACTGGATCCAAGACCAGATTGACAACAACATAGTCAGGTTGGGCCCAGCCCCGACACAGGTGGCAGGTGTCTTCGTTGGATCAGATGTCAGCAGTGATGACGGGGATGGGTAGGAACAAGTTTCCGATCGGGAGTCCCAGAAGTATAATGACTGGATGGCCCACAGGACGGTTGCCCATTCCCATGGCATCATCCGTGCCCACATGAGTAAGCCAGAGCCCTTGGAGTCTGTGAACGTCGCGTTGGCTTCATCTTCCCATCCTACTACTTCCCAGAAGAGTAGGCTGCCACGCAAGAAGAAAGAACGCGCCCTGCCATTGTCGTCATCTTCTCGCACGCATGGAGATTTTATTCCCCTAGAAATGGGGATCCCTCTGAGACCCTATCCGGTAGTGGATGACTCCTCGAGTGAGAGCCCGAGGAATGCTTCGGTTAACACCGTAGAGTTGGTAAATCCCTTTTTGGCTCCCGACGACGAGGAGCACCAGGTGGACCTCCCCAAGAGCCCGGGGTATGCTTCGGTTAACACCGTAGAGTTGGTAAATCCCTTTTTAGCTCCCGACGATGAGGAGCGCCAGGTGGACCTCCCTGAGAGCCCAAGGTACACTTCGGTTAACACCGTAGAGTTGGTAAATCCCTTTTTGGATCCCGATGATGAGGAGCGCCAAGTGGACCTCCCCAAAGTCCCCAGCTGTTGCCAACGTCGACAGAGCCGTGGCTACGTGAATCGCTGGGGGATGGAAGTCGTCACCTCCAGTTAGGCCGTGCACGCTACTGAGACTAGGCAGCAGGCCCGGTACAGTGAGCAACACTTGCGGCTCCCTCACCCGGTGACTACAGGTTCACTTCCACCACCGTTTTTTTGCTGGATCGGGTGGAACCGCCGTGACCGCGTCGCAACCAGCCCAGCCCTGCCATTGGACGACTACGGTTTTCCGGTCTTGGAATGACAGCCACCTCCCGGGCTTCAGCTAGTGAATGGTGGGACATGCCTAGTACTAGCCAGTCGCTGGTCCCGCCAGCAGTGCCCGTCATGCCCCCAATCACAGAGAGACCTTCTGTAAGTAGAAGCTCGCGTTTGTCACGAAAGTATGATGTCTTGAAGCATCTTGATGGCATTCCAACAATGCTTTCCATCCTTAAGGCCCTTCGCCTATCGTCTGAAATGCGTGAGGTGCTCTTCAAGGCTCTAAAGATCCCCCTCCAGTTCGAAACAGAGTGAGCAGCCGTAGAATCCTTCCACACCAAGGTGATTGGGGATGTCGAATGTCAAGCAGTTATCTCATTTTCCGGTGAAGATGAAGACCTTCTCATATAGGGGCACATCCGCCGGTTTTACATCACCGGCCAGTTCAATGGCGTGGAAGTTCGTCACTATCTTGTCGACATGAGTTCTGGGATTAACATGATCCCAACTCAGACACTCTGAAAACTGGGGTTGTCCGAGGATGATTTAACTCCCTCCGACCACAGAATCTAGGGGTATGACAGGACCGAGTAAACCCCACTCGGCAAGATTCGTCTAAAGAACCAGTTCAGCAGCTTAATTTCCAATATTGAATTCATGGATGTCTCTCAGGACACTTCCTACAACGCATTTATGGGCAGGTCATGGCTCCATCTTCACGCAGCGGTTCCCTCATCATACCACCAATGCCTCAAATACTCCCTTAAGGGTCGAGTGGGTGTGCTCCACAGAGATGTGTCTCCATTTGCCTCTTGTGAAGCCCGTTACCTGGATGCTGACTATTACAAGATCAAGGACAAGAAAATCCTAGCAGGTGAGGTTGAGCCCGCCGCTGTCGCAAGTGAACCCTGGGTAGGTCTGGATGACGCATATGTCTTCCCAATCCATCAGTTGGAGGCCACGACTCCCGATATGGGAGAGTCCTTTATTTTCTCGGGTACCAGAGGAAGGCATATTTTTTGGTCTATGGGACGGTGGGAAATCACCTCGTACTCTTATACCAACTAGGCTCAGGTGATCCCCGAGCCTCCTACCCCTATACGATATCGGGATGTTGGGCTCATGGCAACGGAAGTACGTCATACATGTTTGTTTCTCCAAGCCGGAATCTACAGGCTCAAGCCAACGCGTCACCACTACTTTGATGTCGTAAAGCGTGGCCCCTTGGGCCGAAGGCCAGATGGGATTGGATCGACCGCCTTCTTCGCCATGATCTTCGCGGTGCATGAGTCTTCCGTTGTGACGACCTCCGCCGCCCAGGCCGGTGCCAGCTCCCCATCAGGGTCGAGCGGCCCCGAAACGGATCCCCCCGTGGACGATCCTTACTCATGCAGAGAAGAAGACAGGGAAGATGCTCCTCCCGCCTTTGAGGAGGGCGTCTCCACCACGGTCGATGAGCTAGTACAGGTGAACCTCAGAAGTGAGGCGGACCCGAGACCCACATTGGTCAGCACCGCTATGCCTCCCGAGGAACGAAAACAATACATAGACTTCCTCAGACAGCACCCTGATGTGTTTTCTTGGAGTTATGACGAGATGTCGGGACTAGATCCCCAGTTAGTCATCCACCGCCTTGGCCTCCCGCAAACCATCGCGGGTTCAAGAAGACTCCCAGGAAAATGAACCCTTTTCATGGTGCCATGGTTGAGGCCGAAGTTGACAAGCTCACTAAGGCCAACTTCGTCAAGGAAGTCCAGTACCCCAGGTGGCTATCCAACATTGTTCCCGTCAGGAAGAAAAATGGGCAGATCGAGATCTGCATCGACTTCTGTGATCTTAATCGCCACTGTCCGAAGGATGACTTTCCCCTTCCCGTGACAGAGCTGTTGATCGATGCGACAGCTGGGTTCCAAGCCCTCTCAATCATGGATGTGTACTCCAGGTACAACCAAAACCGGATGGCCCTTGAGGATGAAGAGTTCACTGCCTTCAGGGCCCCCCAGGGAACTTTCTGCTACCAGGTTATGCCCTACGGCCTGAAGAATGCGGGTTCCACCAATCAACGGGCTATGCACCGCATATTCAAGCTGATCCTAGAGACATTGGTGGAGTGCTACATAGATGACCTGGTGGAAAATTCTCGTCAGTATCGAGACCATCTCAAAGACCTTGAGGTAGTGTTCGGTTTCCTACGTTCTTGCCACTTGAAGATGAACCCATTGAAGTGTGCCTTCGGGGTCACCTCTGGAAAGTTTCTTGGCATCATTTTGAGGTATCGAGGTATCGAGATCGACCCCGAGAAGATCAAGGCCATCAGTCAGATGCCTCCCCCGAGTAATATTCAGGATCTTCGAGGCCTCCAAGGCCACTTAGCCTATATACGTCGATTCATTTAGAATATGTCCGGAAAGTGTAAGCCCTTCTATCGGATCATGAAGAAAGGCACCACCTATGGGTGGGACGAAGAATTTCATACCGCTTTTGAGGAAATCAAGCAGTATCTGCTTCAACATCCGGTCATGTTGCCACCCATTCACAGAAGGCCTCTGGTCCTTTACGTGACAGCCCTGGAGAAATCCTTCCGCGCCTTTCTCGCCCAGAAGAACAACGAGGGAACAGAGAATAGCCTCTACTACCTTAGCCGCAAGCTCCTCGACGAGGTGATTATATATTCTCCCATCGAGAAGAGCTTCCTGGCGCTCGTATTCGACGTACAGAAATTATGGCACTACTTGCAGCACCATGAGGTACATCTAGTCTCTCGGGTAGACCGTTGAAATACATCCTAAGCCGACCTATGTTGACTGGCTGATTGGCACGCGGGGCGGTGATCCTCTAGCAGTTCGACATTAGGTTCGTACCTCAGAAGTCCATCAAAGGGCAGGCGTTGGCAGAATTCTTCACTGCCCACCCAACCTATGTGGACTAGCCATGGGATTTGGGCTTTCCTGATGAGGCAATCCTCTCAGTCGAACACACCACCCCATGCTGGCAGATACAATTTGACGGAGCCTCCCGAAGCCCAACCGGTAGAAGGCTCAATGATCCTAGGCTTAACAGAGTGGGTCTGGGTATCATCTTAATCACCCCAGAGCAAGACGTCCTACCGTATTATTTCTTATTTTCAAAAGGCTGCACCAACAATGAGGTAGAATATCATGCCCTCATCACGGACCTTGAGTTGTCTCTAGAGGTTAACGTGCCCAATATGTGTATGAAAGGGGACTCTAAGCTAGTCATCAAACAGGCTAATAGTGACTATGCTGTCAGGAAGCCGGAACTCATGACATTGCTGGAATGCACTCTTTATCTAATGGCTAAGTTACCCTCTCGACCAGATGTCGTTCATGTTCCCCGGTCGCAGAATAGTCGAGCAGATGCTTTGGCCAGCCTAGCCACATCACTCGCGGTGCCCGAACAGGATGACCTAATCATCCACGTGGTGCACCGGAGAGTCATTTCTCATGTTATCCCTACTCCTGTTATCCCAGAGGGCGATCATGGCCCGTGAGTGAACCATCTCACAGTTGGTGCCTCTGCGTCAGGACACCCCGGGGCTTCAAGCGTGGTGATCAAGATATTTCCTGACTGGAGGACACCTTTGGTTGAATATCTCATGCACGGAAATCATCCGATGGACCGAGCAGAGCGGGAACGAATCCGGCGCCGCGCGCTGTAGTTCACCCTTCAAAGCGGTCCCAGTCGTGAGCAGCTCCTTTACAGGCGTGGGTTTGATGGTGTTCTCCTCCGTTGTCTTCAAGGAGTTGATATCCCATAGGTCATGCAGGAAGTGCATGCGGGTTCATGTGGCGCCCACCAGGCTGGGTCGAAGTTGTCCCACTAGATTCGGAGGCTGGGATACTTATGGCCTTCCATGATCCACGACTTCATTGAGTACTCCAAGAGGTTTCATGTGTCCCATGTTCATTCTAACGTTGTGCATCCGCTACCGGAGCCTCTCCATAATACAATGTATTCTTGGCCCTTTGTAGTCTGGGGGTTGGATGTCGTAGGGCCTTACCCGCCAGCGACGGCCCGCCAGTGCCGGTTCATCTTGACCGCTACAGAATTCTTCTCAAAGTGGGAAGAGGCAGCCCCGCTCAGGGAAGTCAAGGTTGGTTCTATCGCCGACTTCGTGAGCTCCAACATCATCCACCAATTTGGAATACCTCACGCTATCCTCACGGATAACGAAACCAACTTCCGAGCGACCGAGCTGAAAAGATTGTATGCCAAGTAAAACATTCACTCTAACCACACATCCCGCTATCATGCGCATGCAAATGGAAAGATTGAGGCGTTTAAAATAACCCTCTCTGACATTTTGCAGAAAATGGTTGGTAAAAACAAGAAAATTTGGCCGGACAAGCTCCCCAACGCCCTCTGGGCTTATAGGACGACGACTCGCAATTCCACCCAGGTGACTCTGTATTCCCTGGTATATGGAGATGATTCCCTCCAACCCATCTAGTTTCGGCTTCCCTCATTGCACATGGTGGTCTACGACCAGCAAGTGCCAGATAGAGTTTCCGAAATACGCATAGCCAAGTTGGAGGCATTGGACGGAATTAGGCTTCGTGCTTTACATAACATGGAAAGGCATCAAAGAAGGATGGCTCGATCTTTCGATAAGAAGGTTCACCTACGCTCCATCCTGCAAGGTGACTTGGTGATGGCTCATAGAGTGCCAATGATTCCCAGTAGGAAACCACCCATGTTTGAACCCAAGTGGGTGGGGCCCTTTATTTTCCATAAGGTCTATCCCAATGGAGCGTACTCCCTAGTGACTATGGATGGTGAGCGTATCACTCCTCCCACCAACACCAGGTTCCTCATGAAGTACTTTTCCTAAACTCTACGGTCCAGCATGACCTTAAACTGCATTTTTTCATACATTTGGGCTCTACGGTTCAGCATGAACTTAAACTGCATTTTTCCCTACATTTGGGCTCTATGGTCTTGCATGACCTTAAACTGTGTGGTCTCGCATGACACTAAACTGCACCTTGGTCCATGTTCGAAGACCTAAAACTAAGATCAACTTGGTCTAACCTCTAAGACCTAAAACTAAGATCCTCTCTTTGTTCTGTCCTTTTCATGGTCCGAGCTCTAAGACCTAAAACTAAGATCCATATTTCATCCAACATGACGTTAAACTGTATTGCCAGTACTACGTCTAACTTGATTCCCATCCTAATGGGATACGTAGGAACGCTAAAACCTTTCATCTTTGGGTCCAGCTTGAGATCTGTTGTCATGTCTGCCTTGCCTTCGCGACCTTAACAACAGTATCACGTGGTGTGGTGTGAGATCATGTCCTCATTCACGTTGGGTTTGCAATAGCTGCACCACGCGCACACTGTCCTCAGGATTTAGCCTTCCTATGTCCAATGGAATTTACAAACGCGATCTAGAACTACATATGGCTTGATTCCCATCCTTATGGGAAACATAGTACCTACTAAACACCTAGATGTCAGGTCCAGCCCCATCTTTTAGGAGATCCCACGATCTCCCGGTTCCCAGGGTGTTTGGCATTACGCCACCTCTTTTGCCCAGGGATCTGCCATCTTTTGGCTGCTCTTGAACTGAGCCCTCTGACCCTATCCAGTGGTCTTCTGATGTGCTCAGTGTACTTTGGTCTAGGAATTGGAGTTCCAGATTCGACTTAGGCAAGTTACATCTACTTTCCAAGCTTCGTGTTCCCCTTCATTTGGGCCCCCGTCATCCTTCACACTTTGGGGGACCCCCATGAACGGCCGGGATACAACGCCCAAGGGATCTCCTACCATCATGGGACAACTCCCCCAAGGGTTCCATACATCAAATTGATATGAATCCCGTGATGCAAACATGGTCAGTGGTTGATGCTCATTTGTTTGTCCCCATGGCTAACACGATAGGATGCTGCGTTGCGAACATGGTCAGCAGTAATCCTCAGTCGTCACACTGGCTTCCACGAGCCCTGAATATTGGTGGCATGGTTCATGTCATGTTCTACCCCATTGTGTCAAGTTGGAATCTCAACACTCCTTGTAATAACCGTCAGTACACCCCCGCGCGTTAGACAGGCCGAGCTTGCGTAACAGTGTCTCTTGGGGCTCCAGTGATCTGAGCGCTAGAATATGTTCTTGGGTCTCTTCATTACGGGTTGTGTGCAGCATGACCCTCATCCCCATGGGAAACGAGGAGTCACCCGGACATTGCATTTCGGGCCCAACACAGCTCGTAGCTAGAATCTCCTGCCCCTCCCTGATTGTTGAACCCTCGTAGGCCCCTTTGGCCCGAGGCTCCTCTCTCGGTTGGTCCAAACTATATGACCTTAAACTGTGTTGTTGGTCCAAACCATATGACCTTAAACTGTTTTGTTGGTCCAAACCATATGACCTTAAACTGTGTTGTTGGTCCAAACCATACGACCTTAAACTCTGTTGTTGGTCCTATCACACGACCCTAAACTGTGACATTATTGTCCTGGCCGCAAGATGAAAAAATGGCACTGCATTGTGATGACCTCGTTGTAGAGGACATCACGTTGGGTATTGGTCATGTGACATACCATTTGTCAACGCCTATCATGGCTTGATTCTTGTGGAGAAACCACGGCCTACTGCTCTAGGCCTGTCGCTTCATATAAAAAAACCCAAACCCACCTTAAAGGACAAACACGATTTTTCAAATTCCGCTTCTTTCAGTGCAAGGGCCACGCCCACACTCCCCTATTCCCTGGCACTGGTATCTTACCATGTCACCTTTCAGAACTACGTATGGCTTCATTCTCATCCTTATGAGTTACGTAGGAGCGCCTGGGGAACTTCCCCGCGGGCCCAGACAACCTACCATTGTGTTCGGTCCCTTGACTCGAGCATTTCCCTGGAGAGCACATGGTAAGTAGGGAATATGTCCCCATTCATGTCGGGTTTTGTAACCGACTTGCCATGTGTCTGTTTCTCCCCCTTCCCGTTCATGGTCTGAGCTCTAAGACCTAAAACTAAGATCCGTATCCCGTCCCGCATGATGTTAAACTGTATTCCCTCCCGCATGACATTAAACTGTCTTTCGTCCAACATGACTTTATACTGTGCTTCAAGAACTACGTGTTGCTTGATTCTCATCCTAATGAGATACATAGGACCGCCCATATATTTCATCTTGGGTCCAGCCCCAGGGATTGCTGAACCCCGTCCTTCTTTATTTTCGGCCCCTCGGCCCAACTTCATGAGAAGTGGTGTAATCGGGACATTTAACCTGATAAGGTTCGGGATGCCCCATGGTAATAATGGGAAGCGGCAGTATCGAGTGTTGGACTCTGTTCGAACAAGCCACCACTCTGCATCCCACGCTTTGCATCCCTCCTTATTCAGATCCTCATTTCCATTCATGTTTGATGGGACCCCCTAATAGTATGGATGTTCGACCTATGGTCTGCATACTATCCTGTGCCAATGTTCTGGAGGACTGGTCATGTTTGATGGGACCCCCTAACAGTATAGATGCTCGACCTATGGTCCGCCTACTGAACTGGGCCAACGTTCAGGAGGACTGGTCATGTTTGACGGGACCCCTAACCATATGGATGGCAGACCTATGGTCCGCCTATGTCATGGGCCAATGTTCCGGAAGACTGACCGACGATATTTGAGTTAGGCCCTGTGTTGCGAACATGGTCAGCGGTCAACCCTCATTTATTTTCCCCATTCCAAGCCAACATGATATGGATGATGTGTTTCCACAATGCTTGACAGTTATCCTCCATGGTTGCACCCCGTTGGTTTCCGACTTTGTGCAGCGTGATTCACCATTTCTCTCCATCCCCCCTGTGTTTGGATGGATTTCAATGCCCCTGGAATTTCCCCGCTCGTGTGTTAAAGCACATTGAGAAACGACACATCAATCGGCCTAGGGTCTCCTCAAGAGTCCAGGCCCGATTTTGGATGCCTGAAGCTTGGTCAATGCCCAACAGTTGAACGGAATGTTGGTATGAACATCTCTTGCTTCTCGCGTTGGGAACGTCCCACAGGAGCCTAGGGGTGAGTTGTTATTCGTTTCGAAACAATGGTTGAGCGCATTAAACCAAGGGTACAAAGGAGTGGATTTGGACATATATTGGATTGAGATGATGAGAAGTACAAGCAAAAAGATCATGAGATGGAAAAAAACAAATCCCTTAGGGATCCGCATACTGAAGTGATCTTTCCAGCGCTGCTACCCTCTGGCTGGTAGCCTCCAGGGACGCTTTTCACTCTTTGAAGACTCTCTCCTCATCGGCCACAACAGAGCGTAGCTCGCCAGCCCTAGCTTGTGCCTGCACCCGCTCACATCGAAGCACGGTCATCTGGTGACTCGCCTCCACCAGTTGTTCCTATGCATCAGCTAGCTGCGCCGTCAGTTGTTCCACAAGCTCAGAGCATGTTGCGACGAAGACCTCCTTATCTGCCGCCTGCCCTTCGAGGTGCCCGACTTCCTACTCTGCCGTCAGCAATGCTTGAGCGCCCACCGATCCTTCCAGACACTGGGAAATGTCAGTGTGACGGCTGCTCTCGCGTATCTTCTCGGCCATGTAATCACGGACCGTCAGATGAAGACGCTGAGCATCAGCCCCTCCGGCGCATAGGAAGCGCAGCCAGGTTTGAAGTGATCCAATCTGCCTCAGCCAATCAGACTAGGGCTGCCTGATGAAGCACTGTATACACTTCCACCCTTTGCGTCGTGTCATACTGCTCTCCTCAGATACCTCTGAGTCTGATTCATATATCTCCTCAGGGTAAGAGGGTCGGTATATGGGGAAGGCACCATCAAATCGGATGCAGGATCCGCCCCAGGGATGTCTTCGTGAGGGATAGAATCCTCAACGTATAGGAGACATTCTTCTCTCTCCCCAGCAGCAATGCTGCCTCAACCAGCTTCCGACCTCATCTCAGGAAGATTGTCGCTGATGTCCGTCGTCCGCTGTTCATCAATTGTCAGGGCTGACTTAGTGCAGAGAGCATGTTTCGAACGAGGTGGTATGTCCGCCGCTGGTCCACTCACGAACGGCCCGGGCTCCGCAGCCGAACGTGCCTCCAGTGTTGAGATCACTGCACAAGGCATACGCTGGTTAGATGGGATCCTTTTCCACCAAGCAGCATTAGTGAATCGTGAGACATACAAGAATCCAGAGCGACAGTCCTCAATGTTTCAGCCACCGCCGGAGCCGCCATGATGGGAGACCCCTCTGTGCTTGTTAGTTCAATGATGGGTGTCGGATCCCCGTCATGTCTCACTGGTTCCTCTCCTCCCTCCTCTGGTGGGGACGCCTGTCCAACGATCAACTGCTATTGAGTAGGATGGGGAAGCTAGTCAGAAGTTGGAAATGAGAATGGATGAATAAGGGAATTGAATGAAGATAGAGACAAACCTCGGGAATCTTGGATATGTCAAGATTAGAGTTTTAAATCGCGTCGCTCTCTCGGAGACTCCCTTGGTAGGTCGCCCCTTGTGACCCCTCACCTTCATGATCTTTTTCTTCATATTCTCCCTCTCCTTCGTCCTCTCCAGTTTCCTCCTCCCCCTCTGGCTCTTCATCACTGTCGCCTTCTCCCGGCAGCATTGCATCCGGATCATGCTCCTGGCTGAGCATCACTTTCACTAGGATAGTTGGCTCTGCACACCGCCCCCTCTGGCGTGCGTATGAGTCCATGGAAGTCAGATAAGCATGTCGCTGATGTAAATTTACTTGTTCGGTAATTCGAATGAGCTTGACCTCTGGCAGTTGGATCCCATTTTGCATTATCTTCTGCCAGATGGCTTCGATGCTCAGCGATTGTCGCAGGGTCATCCAGGCCGACCACTATAGAGACCCGGAGCTTGACATACATGGACATTAAATTACTTTTCCGGAATATTTATTACATAACAAAAACACACACACAAGGAAAGTAATAGTTTAGTGTCTTTGGAAACTCGGAATAAAATCTTCTAATCATGGTGAAAGATCTTCAACATCTCCCAATAAAGATCTTCCATTTTTCTTCTTACCTAAAACCTTTCTTTATATCCTGTGGAAAAGAAAACATAAAAGGGTGAGCTCAAATTCTCAGTAAGTGTAAACAAATGAAATATCAATCACATCATATTCATAAGAACATATCTTTTGGAAATCTTAACCTGCAAAAAGAGATCATGATTTCATAACATGGGAAAAATCATAATAGTGAAATGTAATCCCAATATTCATAACATAAAACATGAAACTTTGTGGCATAAACACATTATCATAGAGAATCATATCTTATTAATTAAGACTCATTGCCAAGATTATCTTAGTGGATAAAGCCCATTTCTGAATCGAGTCACCCTCATTTCAGTCCGGTTTCACTGAACCAGTATAACCTACCATTCCAGCCATGTCTATATCATGAGATATAAAATCATTACCCAATGCATTGGAGGGAGATATAGGTCCCACCCATCTCATAATGATACCATTCTTATGTGTGCCACAAAATCATAAACCATACATCATAGTATAACCCATGTAATAAAAATGGGAATATTAAACAGCATGACATCATAAAACAATTAATATAAGATAAAGGAATTCATAAAAATAATTCCATCACAACATAATCAAATAAATGTTATAATAGGGATAAAAACAGAACCCTATATTATCTTAGATGGAAAATAATTTTGATAAAACACTAGAACTCCATTTTTGAGGGAAGAATCCTTTTAACTTCAAAAACATTTTTCCTTTCTTAACATGTCATTAAATTTTAAACTAAAAGAAGTTGATTAAAAATAAACATGAAAACATGTAAAGGAAGATTCCTGGAAATTTTTTATTAAAAATCCATTCAATCCGTATAAGTTAAAAAAACATTCTTCTCGTACTTTTGTCGGAAAAGTCAAAAAGTACCTCATACGAAAAATGACAAAAAATTCCTTTCATATGTTTTACTAAAAACTCACCGAAGGGTAAAATTGGTTATAAACTATTGTAGAAGTATATAAATATTACATATTGAGGAAACATGGATGTGGATGATAAAATACACCCCAGTAAATACCAAAGTATAAACAATCTCAGATAAAAAGTAGATTGTGATATTTTCCATTACCTTTGGTCCGATATGATTTGTACATGTCATAACCTCCTTTATAATGATTTAAATAACGTTATTGACTTATTAAATAATTATAATTATTTTTATTATATCATATATTGTCATATTATTAGCTTATTATTTGTAATATTTCATTACTACTTGTTATTCGGGTGTTTATTACTTTTTGTTCTTATGAGTGTTTTGTCGAATAAATTCTTATTCTTCTCTTTAGGTTATAGATACCTCATTACCAGAATGGTATTAGTGTAATATATATCATATTCATTCTATATAATCATTATGAAATGAAGATCATGTAGATCGAGTCACATCACATCGTGAAGACGGTATTCCGTACGTACGCACGAGTGATGATATCGTTACTATGATCGTGGAATTGTATTTGGGTGTATGTATACTATTTAAAAATAAATATCACTTTATAATAGTCATATATAGTCATTATTTACACCCTTATACCCATACAAGTATGGTGGTGGTGGAAAATAGATTACACCACGGCGTGGAGACGGTATTCCGTACGTACACACGCGCGGTGATTTCTTTTTCGGTAGGATGGATAGTTGGTGAAATAGGGTTGTTTCATACTTATAATAACATATCAGTATATGAGTGCTACTGATGTTATTACCTCATAATGAAACAACTGAATAAGAAGAAGTGGAAGAAGAAATAAAGATGAAATAATCGGTAACGGGCATTACCTCTTCTTTGAAGTGCTTCTTTGAGACCTCCTTTTAGGGCACTAAAATAGGTCTTTGAAGAAGACCAGAACCTCTAGGATGTTTCTAGGGAAGTTTATAGAATAAATTGGCAGGGGTTGGCCGAGCTTGAAGGCTCATAGTGGTGTGAGGAAGAGGGGGAGGATGTCCCCTTTTATAAGGGAGGAGAGGGGCACCTTTGGAATAACTAAAAATATTATTATATTATAAAGTCATGTTCGGTTTTAAATAGATCCAAATTGAGTTATTTCGAAGATAAGTTGGGTATGGGTGGAAATACTCTCATCCAATATAATTTATACAAGTTTAGGTTCCTATTTTAACCTTATCATTTAGATTTAACATTAAGTTAAATAATTTTACTTTTACATTGTCTTCTTGTGTTCTTATACTATAAGGTTAATAAACGTTCTATATCAAGCCAAACGAACCCCAAGTTGTTTATTATTAATATATATAACCTTATCTAAGACATTTGGCCGAACCATAGATTTTTAGGAATAAAATAACAATTAATAATATAATATTTTTTTAAAAAACTATTTTATGTCAATTTTTGACACTATTTAGTAATTGATTTTTGTGAAAATTATAACAGAATGATAATTTAGAAAAAAGTTAATTAAATAAATACTAACATGTCATATTAACCTAGAAAATTTTTGGAATTCATATAATGTCTCAAATTATATTTATTTGGGTATTTATAACATCAATTATGTCAATATTTCATTAATAAGATAATTACTGCATCATCGTTGTGTCATAAATAAATTAAATTATTTAATGTCTAAAAATTTAAAATAAAATACCGTTATGTAGGAAAAAATTTATCTTTATAATTAATATTTATAGTCGAATTTATCTTATGTATAACCCCATATTAAAAATGATTTAGTTATTAAACTTTGATTTTAACTATTTTAACCCTTCTTTAAATAAATTGATAATAAATGTCCTAATCTAATCCATGTGGGCCTAAATGGTCATATTTTATTCGTAAGGTTTTTTTTAGTCGAATTACACTTGTCCAATACAATTAGGACATGTGTTAGGATAATAATAATATCATTTTTACCCTTAATTACCCTATTTATTTTTAACCGGGGTAAAAAAAAGTAAAAAGTTACTATTCACGAAAAATTATTTTCATCTCATTGAACCAAATTTTAGTCCTTGATATTAACTATGTCTCTCGGATTTTAAAAATTCCACTCATAGAAGCGGTAAAGTCAAGTTTGATTAAAAATTCAGTTTTTTAACTACCACTTAGTGGTTTCACTATTCATCAAAAATTGAATGTTTTTAGAAAAATACCAAAATTTCACCCTAGGCTAATTTCAATATTACGAATCCATAAATTAAGTCCATTTTGTAAAATAAAATTATAAAATTTCAAAAAGTGGTTAATACTATTCATAACGTCTAGTTTTAATAATATTTTATTAGCATATCGTTGTTTAGTGAAACTCGGTATTGCGTACTACACACGCTATCGAGGAAGGTCGCGATTGCGTGTAATGCAAGGCAAGTCAAGGATGCGTGTTGAGGATTCTCTTTTTGGTGTAGCGTACAACACAAGAAATTAATGAAATTAAAAAGAATATTTGTCATAAAATCTCAGGCTGTTACATTCTACCCCCCTTAAAATGAATTTCTCCCTCGAAATTCACCGGGGTTATAAATGGTTTACTATTCGAAAGTTTCTTTAATATAAACCCACATTGTAAAATAGAATACCAAAACCAATCTTTAAAAACAAAAGTATGAAACATAACGGTTACCCAAATAAACTAATCACTGGGTTTCCACATAGGTGAAAATATGGATACTGAAGAGAAATCTAACCATCATGTTCTGATGGAGAGTGGTAGAGAACATGGCTATGGAAAATCCAGCAATCAAAAATCCATAAATTTGTGATGATCTAAGGTACCATATGATTCATCAGATATAAGAGCACTAGGACAACATTTTTGGTTTTTTAGATCATTTCCCCAAAGTTGATGAAATTGGAATTAGAAGAAATACTTTCGTGATTTTGGTATAGTCTCACTGTTTTTGTTCTTTGGACAATTTCCACTTCATCTCTTAAAGAAATGAAGTTGAATTTGTCATTCGTGATATGTTAGCAGATCATGTGATAGAATGATGGGTCATTCCTTCTGTCTCAAACAAAAGGTTAGAAAAGTTATCAAAAAATATATAAGTCCATCTATAGTGATATTAATCATATATGGTTCCTAAAATGAACATATACTTCATATATCATACCGCTTAATAAAATAAAACTAGTTTCTACTAACCAGGGACTTCCTGTAGGCTAGTGGTAGCCGATAAAGGCTAGTCGCACTTCGGTTGTGGGTTCGATTCCTACGACCTTGTCCGACGCGATGGGTTGACGCCCGTCCTGCAGGTTTTCGTTTTTCTAAAACTATATTACTATAACATCCCATCAATAATATCGAAAAAAAACTTATATCCTTAAACAATACTAACTTATGTCCAACATAATCTATTCTAGTCTTTAGGCTTATCCATAATACTGCAGTCCATTCTCATAATATAGTTAAAACGATTACTAGAGATTTAATACCATCGTTGATCCCCATATATCATAAGATATGTCTTGATGGTCACATCCCAAACATTTGAAGGCCTTAATCATATATTCTCTTGAAAAATGAATACCCATTGAACCTTAGTGAAAATATTAATGCAGTTAAAAGTTAAAACTTTCCATATACCAAAACCAAACAATTCTATATACTCAAACCATGATATAACCTTCTCCTTATATCAGTCCTGAGCTCATGAATACTATCAAACATTTAATTTTCTCCTTATCCCTTCATTATGCGCATATCATATACATTCCAAAAATATCTAAATAACCTTTCATGGATACTGTTAACATTAATCATACACTTTCAAAACTCAAGGAAAGAAAACAGTGTAACAATCCTTATATTACCATGAGATTACTTATAAAACATTACACATGATAAACATGTAATCATTCCACTACATTCATAAACCATTGACAGAGCTTCAACAATTCTTTCATCTCACATATCATTTGTAGTCTCTTCATCATCATCCACATAAATACTACCCATACGACCATAGTGATTCTCTTCATGAGACTTTCCCTTAGGGAATTGGTTTGCATAATTCTCGTACATTCCACATTTAAAACATTTAACCATTGTTTATGTCATTGCAATACCATTATCCTCACCTCTGGTGTTAACTGAACCTTTTCCTTTGCACTTACTGGCTTTGTGTCCTTCTTTTCCACACCCAAAGCATCTTCCAATTCCTTTGAAACATTAACCTTGATGCCTCTTCCCACATGATTTACATAGGGGAAATTGAACTTTCTTTCCTCTATGATCATCATGAAACTCCATATATCTCTTATTATCTGAGTCAGGAAAGTTACCAAATTTTACTTTATTGATCATATTATGATATTGCTGATTTGGCATAATAATGATGTTTGGACTTCAAAATCCCATTTCATTTGGTTTCTCATTAAGAATATCATTCCATTGTCCATCATATCCTCCATTATCGTGAATCATCTTGTTTTCCAGCCATTTTCTAAAACCCAAAAAGAATAGTGTGAGAGGAAAAAATCATAATAAAGGAGGTGTAACTTCAATATCTAACATCTTTGGTTTAATCTAATATCGTTACCATAGTTCTAGGACTATATTCTATATGTATACTCATCCTTAGGGACATCCCTAGACATAACTTAGAAATATCTCTAGGGATCTCACTAACATTTTCGCATCCTAGTTTCCAAAGGTTGACTAAACCTTCCTCTGATACAAACTGTAGAGACCCGAAGCATGATGTACATGGACATTACATTACTTTTGCAGAATACTTAGTACATAACAAAAACACACACACAAGGATCGTAATAGTTTAGTGTCTTTGGAAACTCGGAATATAATCTTCTAATCATGGTGAAAGATCTTCAACATCTCCCAAAAAGATCTTCCCTGTTTTTTTTATTACCTAAAACCTTTCTTTATATCATGGGGAAAAGAAAACATAAAAGGGTGATCTCAAATTATCAGTAAGGGTATACAAAAGAAATATCAATCACATCATATTCATAAGAACATATCTTTTGGAAATCGTAACCTCCAAAAGGAGATCATGATTTCATAACATGGGATAAATCATAGTAGTGAAATGTAATCCAAAAAATCATACCATAAAACATGAAACTTTTTGGCATACACACATAATCATAGAGAATCATATCTTATTAGTCAAGACATATTTCCAAGACTATCTTAGTGGACAAAGTCTATTTCTGAATCGAGTCACCCTCGTTTCAA
The DNA here is from genome assembly GCA_963277665.1 of Viscum album. Lineage (NCBI taxonomy): Eukaryota > Viridiplantae > Streptophyta > Magnoliopsida > Santalales > Viscaceae > Viscum > Viscum album. The sequence goes on along the minus strand of OY728126.1, from coordinate 511,944,656 downwards.
TCCTGTTTCACTGAACCGGTATAACCTACCATTCCATCCATGTCTATCTCATGAGATATAAAATATTTACCCAATGAATTGTAGGGAGATATAGGTCCCACCCATCTCATAATGATACCATTCTTATGTGTGCCACAAAATCATAAACCATACATCAAAGCATAACCCATGTAATAAAAATGGGAATCGTAAACATCATGACATCATAAAAAAATTAATATAAGATAATGGAATTCATAAAAATAATTCAATCACAACGTAATCAAATAAATTTAATAATAGGGATGAAAAAATAAACCTTTATTATCTTAGATGGAAAATAATTTTGATAAAACACTTGAACTCCATTCTTGAGGGAAATATCCTTTCAACTTCAATTTTTTTTCATTTCAGAACATTTCATTAAATTTTAAACTAAAAGAAGTTGATTAAAAATAAACTTGAAAAATTTTAAATTAAGATTCTTGGGAATTTTGTTTTAAAAATCCATTCATGTCGTATATGTTAAAAAAACATTCTTATCGTACTTTTTTTGGAAAATTCAAAAAGTACCTCATTCGAAAAACGACAAAACATTCCTTTCATATCTTTTACTAAAAACTCACCGAAGGGTAAAATTGGATATAAACAATTGTAGAAGGATATAAATATTACATATTGAGGAAAAATGGATGTGGATGATAAAATACACCCCAGTAAATACCAAAGTATAAAAATTCTCAGATAAAAAGGAGATTGTAATATTTTCCCTTACCATTGGTTCGATATACTTTGTACATGTACGAACCTCCTGTATAACGATTTAAATAATCTTATTGACTTATTACAGAATCATAATTATTTTTATGATATCATATATGGTCATATTATTAGCTTATTATTAGTAATATTTCATTACTACTTGTTATTCAGGTGTTTATTACTTTTTGTTCTCATGCATGTTTTGTCGAATAAATTCTTGTTCTTCTCTTTAGGTTATAGATAACTCATTACCAGAATGGTATTAGTGTAATATATATCATATTAATTCATTCAATGCATTTATATAATCATTATGAAATGAAGATCATGTAGAACGAGTCGCATCACATCATGGAAACGGAATTCCGTACGTACGCACGAGTGATGATATCATTCCTATGATCGTGGAATTGTATTGGAGTGTATGTATACTATTTCAGAATCAATATCACTTTATAATAGTCATATATAGTCATTATTTACACAATTATACCCATCCATGTATGGTGGTGGTGGACAATAGATTACACCACGGCGTGGAGACGGTATTCCGTACGTACGCACACGCGGTGATTTCTTTTTTCGTAGGATGGATAGATGGTGAAATAGGGTTGTTTCATACTAATAATATAATATCAGTATATGAGTGATACTTATTTTATTACTTTATAATAAAACAACTAAATAAGAAGAAGTGGAAGAAGAAATAAAGATGAAAGAATCGGTAACGGACATTACCTCTTCTTTGAAGTGCTTCTTTGAGACCTCCTTTTAGGGAACTAAAATAGGTCTTTGAAGAAGACCAAAATCTCTAAGATTTTTCTATGGAAGTGGAGAGAATAAATTTGCAGGGGTTTTCCGAGCTTGAAGGATCAAAGTTGTGTGAGGAAGTGGGGGAGGAGGTGCCCTTTTATAAGGGGGGAGAGGGGCACCTTTGGTATAACTAAAAATATTATTTTATTATAAAGTCAATTTCGGTTTTAAATAGATCCAAATTGAGTTATTTAGAAGATAATGTGGGTATGGGTCGAAATACTCTCATACAATAGAATATAGACAAGTTTATGTTCCTATTTTAACCTTAACATTTAGATTTAACATTAAGTTAAATAATATTACTTTTACCATGTCTTCTTGTGTTCTTAGACTATATGGTTAATAAACATAATATATCAAGCCAAACTAACCCCAAGTTGTTTATTATTAATATATATAACCTTATATAAGTCATTTGGCCGAACTTAGGATTTTTTGGAATAATATAACAAGTAATAATATAATATTTGTTTTAAAAACTATTTTATGTCAAAATTTAACACTATTTAGTAATTGATTTTTGTGAAATTTATAACAGAATGATAAGTTCGAAAAAAGTTAATTAAATCAATACTAACATGTCATATTAACCTATAAAATAAGTGGAATTCCTAAAAAGTCCCAAATTATATTTATTTGGGTATTTATAACATCAATTGTGTCAATATTTCATTAATAAGATAATTACGGCATCATCGTTGTGTCATTAATAAATTAAATTATTTAATGTCTAAAAATTACAAATAAAATACCATTATGTAGGAAATATTTTTATCTTTCTAATGAATATTTATAGTCGAATTTATCTTATCTATAACCCCATATTAGAAATGATTTAGTAATTAAACATTGATTTTAAATATTTTAACCCTTCTTTAAATAAATTAATAATAAATGTCCTAATCTAATTCAAGTGGGCCTAAATGGTCATATTTTATTCCTAAGGTTGTTTTTGGTCGAATTACACTTGTCCAATAGAATTAGGACATGTGTTAGGATAATAATAATATCATTTTGACCGTTAATTACCCTATTTACTTTTAACCGTGGTAAAAAAAGTAAAAAGTTACTATTCACCAAAAATTATTTTCATCTCATTGAACCACATTTTAGTCCTTGATATTAACCGTGTCTCTTGGATTTTCGAAATTCCACTCACAGAATCGGTAAAATTATGTTTTATGAAAAATGTAGTTTTTTTAACTACCACTTAGTGGTTTCAGTATTCATCAAAAATTGAATGTTTTCAGAAAAATAACAAAATTTCACCCTAGGCTAATTTCAATATTACGAATCCAAAAATGAAGTCCACTTTGAAGAATAAAATTTATAAAATTTCTAAAAGTGGTTATTACTATTCATACCGGCTAGTTTTAATAATATTTTATTAGCATAACCTTGTTTAGTGAATCTCGGTATTGCGTACTACACACGCTATCGAGGAAGGTCGTGATTGCGTGTAATGCAAGGCAAGTCATAGATGCGTGTTGAGAAAGCTCCTTTTGGTGTATCATACAACACAAGACATTAATTTAATTAAAAAGAATATTTTTCATAAAATATTGGGCTGTTACAACCACAGTGCCGGGAGAATTACATCTTGAGAAGGTTCGAGTAGATATCTTATCTACTTCCCGGGCAGTTTCCTGGCCACCTCATGTGACCCCTCTGCGGGTAATGAGGATGTGGCGGCACCATGTGATGTCCCCGTTGCCGAAGTCCCGGCCTGTGCAGGCCTCGCTACCTGACGCGCCCTGGGTTCCCCCCTTCCGACGGCACCGTGCCTTCTTTCCCATCGCCTGGTTTCCGCGCGAGTGACCTCGAGTTGCCGGACGCGCTTGCGTAATATCCCCTCAGGGTACGCAATGGTCCAGTGTTCGGTGTATTCAGTTTCAAATCCGGCATCGACCCTGACGGAGGGAAGAGTGACGACATCGCTAGAGCCGAAGGTGGTAAACATCAACCACATCTGGCGCAGGACGCATGGATTTTTCTCCTACCAGAAAGCCGTGAATACCTTCTTCGGCATTCGTTGGAGGGACCCAAACTGCCTGGCGAATCAAGATGGCATGTACGGCTCGCAGATCACCTTCCCGTCGATCTGAGCCACGAGCACCCTGCCCTGAATGCTCTGGAAGTATTCCTGCTGTTCCAGAGAGCCTCGACCGTTGTCCACCAGCTGGCCGACCAGGGTGGGGAATGGGCTGAAGTTGAAGTTGGCATGGTTGCCGATGCGGATCCTCATGCCCTCCTCATTGAGCGTCATCGGCGCCACCCCTGAGATATTTAGCAAGGACGTTCACAGGCCGTTGACCGGAGGACAGATGGCATTTTGGAAAGTATACCCACCAAGATACGCCGCCACCCAGCCATGGAAGATTGGGAAGGGAACACATACTCTCTGAGGCAACCCCCTCATGAGATGTGCCCCAGAATGGTATACATCTTGGCCAGTACGGGGACGCCCATGTTGAACCGTTTGTTGGCGATCGTGGAGCCCGCCATCACCAATGTTGCTGGACGGACGCCCATCCTCGCGTCCTGCACCGGCAGGAGCCACCCACTCAGGAATGCAGCAAGGAATCCGGAATACTGGACGTTCGGGTCTCGGTCCTCAATGACGAGGTAGCCCCATGATTGGTATTGCCTCGCCTCCAGGGTCCTCCAGTATGACCCGTCGCTGTTCCTATGAGTCGCGGTTGGGCATCGTTTGCCTCGTCCCGACATCTTGACATTCGGATCCTTCTCAAGGAACAGGCTGAACTAGCTCTTGAAGTCCACGTCCTTCAGGAAACCTTGACCCCCAGCCTCTCTTTGGCAAGCTCCAACAGGTGCCACGTCAGCATAGGCATCCACCTCCTGTCTCCCCAGGTGTTCTTTGGAGGAACGAACTCATCGTATTGGTAACCCTCCAGTGGGATACCGCCGATGCAGTGAACATCCCAAAGACTGATGCCGACTTCCCCATGATGAAGGTGGAATGTGTTGGTGTCAGGAGACTACCGGGTGAATAGCTCTAGTCTGAGTTCAGGCTGGCGGTGGAAATGGAACTGTGATGTCCATACCGCCTCAAACAGGCCGATATACCGCATTTCATCCCCAAACTGGTCACAGGTATGGCGGACCCAGAAAGCCTAGGCCCATTCGCTGGTGAAGTTTCCCCCAGACCACAGGTCCCAATCCTTCAGCCAGCCATTCGTGTCATCCGTGACGATCTGACGGAACGTGCTCGCATAGAGGGCCGGAGAATCCTCTGCCACAGGCTCGTCCCCGGTAATGGTCCTAGTCCTCGGGTTCAGGACATATATATCCATATATCTAGTTTCCCTGGCAGGATTTCCGTTGTAGGAGATGTTATAGAAAGGATTTTCATCCTCCCGATTCACCCAAGACTGCGGGGTGTCCACTTCGAAGCTCGGCAATGGCACCTCCTCCAGGATGTCAAAATTCTTGAGCGGGAGGTTGTCAGACAGGGGATACGTCTTCTGGGCCGGAGTCAACAGATTGAACAAGGTCAGATTGTTGGAGACAATCACCTTGGCACCATAAACCTCCTCGTTCGCCTCCATTTCTGTCCTACGGGCAGCGGCTTCCCCCTCATCCACTCGATTTGCAGCTATCTCAAATTTGTCGGGAGTTGGGAGGAATCAAGATGCAGTGCGCGGAATCAGGGAGTTTGGCACAAAATCTGAAGGAGTTACGCGAAATCCTGGAGATGAGCGCACAATCGGCATGAGAAGCGCAGAAGATCCTAGTCTGGCGTGAAATCAAGGCCAAATTTCGGAAGGAATTCCGCACTTCCAGAGCATTTTTACGCGCAGCCTCGTAAGCGATTTCGCTCATGAGAGCAATGAGCTTATCGCGCAGAAGAAGAGGAAGTATGGATTTGGGACCCAGCACCCCTTTTCATAGGTGAGGCCAGGGTTCCACGCCGCGCAGAAATAGGATTCTGTGCCCGTCCATAGGTTTTGCGCGCCCCATCGAAATGTTGCGTGCAACATGACCAGAAGACTACATTATGGTGTTTCGGAATTTCCCTTGGAATCCGATCGTTGCGACCTCTTGCTAATCCCATTCCAAGGGGGGCATTTGTTGACACCCAATAAAACTCGTAACTCTCTGAGGAAGTTTCGAAATGGCGTAGCGAAGTCATATTCAGAATCAGAGTCTCGATCCAGAGGCCCCGGAAGTGGTGCGTGAAAAATTGGGTGAATTGCACGAAAAAAGATGTCCTGCGCGAAAGGCACCCAAGATTCGCAAAAATTCCATGCACTGGCACATAATTATTTCGTGCTCGCGTCCCGCACGGTTGATGTTTTCGCGCCACCGTCCCTGTCGCACAATTATTTCGCGCGTCGCCGGGATTCCGTGCCGGAGGTCGCCTATAAATAGAAGGTGAACAGAACGGTTTGGGGGTTTAGGAATCCGAAGCGACACTCTTGCACGCAATTAGACTCCCCTCGCGCGAAAGATGACATCTAGGTAATCCCTCATTTCATGAAACCTTGCCCCGGAGTTCGCCATTGCGCGCGACTCCACTGTTGGAACCAGGGTCTTCAAAGCATGATTTGGCATATGGTTTGTGTTTCTTGTCAATCTTCAGTGGATGTTCAGGATGTGTACCAACAAAGAGATCATATTTTTATATGGAAAAGGCATGAGTTTCGCGAAGATGGGATGCATGGATTGGATTTCGCGAAGACCAGAAGAATAGAGGCGGTGACTCTTCGCGATTACGTCAAGCTTCGCGAACGGCAGAGGCTGAAGCGCATCGCGGCAGAGAAGGGCTTTGCGAGGGAGCTTCGCGGCGAAGGCGTGCGCCGTGAAGGTAAGTTGACGGTGATTCTTCACGACTACGTTAAGCTCCGCGAATAGAAAATTGCCGTGGTGCTTCGCAATTTGGACAGAATTCTAGTGGAAACTTTGGAGCTTCGCGATTTGTGATGATGTGGCGTTGACTTCGCGCAGAAGGGACGAGGGTCGGTGAAATCGCCTATAAATAGAGGCTGACCCCCTCGAGAGAAGTAGAGAGAATTTCAGAGAATGTGCTTTTCTCTCGGTTCGCAAAGGTCTCTCGTGATGGCAGTGTGCTTCGTGAAAGATGAGCTTCACGGCGGCTATTATAGATCGGCGAAAGACGTGCGCCCTGCGTTGGCTCAATGAGATTCACGAAGAGGAAGGAGCTTCGCGATTTCCAAGCATTGTGAAGGCTGGAGCATCACGAGAGTGCTTTGCGATTGAGCTTCGTGAAATGGCAGGGGCTCCGCAAAGTCTTTTTTGAGCTTTGCAAAATTGGGAGCCTTGCAAAGTAGGGTACTTTGCGAAGGCCTTTTCCAAAGGTTGTTTGCCCTGTGGACAAGGGAATGGGGGTATTCATCAGTGGTTGGAATTTGGATCTAACAGAGCATTAACTCAGGACTCTGATGCAAGAAAAGTCTCATGATGAACAGGAGACAATGAACTTCATGACTATCAATTGAAGTGACCTTCACGTCTATAAACTGAGTGTGACTTCACCAACGGTAGAGAGCCAGGGGGAGTCAACGGGAGTGACCTGAGGGAAGCAGTGAGCTATCCCTGAACCTTTGTATAGGCAGTGATCCTGGGATAGAGTGACTATGCACAAACTTTTGTAATCTCCAGCTAGTGAAGCATAGTGGATTTTGGTATGACTGATAACCAGTCGGAGTATGCTCCATGGACGTAGCACTTAGTAGCGAACCATGTAAAAAGGGTGGTGTCTTTTCTAAGCATGTGTATGTTTTCTTTCTAGTCATAATCATCATACAGGTTCAACAAGTTCCTACCAACGTGGGAACAAGATCCATCACATTAAAAGAAAAAGTGGTCACCCTGATTCACCCCTCCCCTCTCAGGGTGACCCGGGGTCCTTCAAGTTGTATCAGAGCTTAAAGGTAGATCGTGTTGAATCTGAACTCTTTCATCATGGAAAACACGGTCAATGTCAGGGGAGTTCCTCAATTCGATGGAAGCAACTTCCAGATCTGGAAGAACAAAATGAGATCTCATCTGAGATCTCTTGGAATGGAAGTTATCTTTTCTACTGTGCAGGGAATACAAGTCACTGATCAAACAGGCCTTGCTATGACTGAAACAGACAGGAAACTTCTTGATGCAGATGCTAAAGCACAGAATGCACTCACTGCAGCCCTTTCTGATCAGATCTACCTAAAGGTGATGAATTTCACCACAGCAAATTCCATGTGGGATAAACATGAGAATATTTATGAAGGTGATAGCAAATTAAAGGAGGCAAAACTACAAGTGCTGCACAATCGGTATGATGATCTGAAGATGCATCCAGACGAGAATGCAGACACTTTCTTCAATCGAATTATTGAAGAGGTTGGAGCTATTCGGGGTCTAGCTGAAGAAATCAAAGACATTTATATTGTAAAGAAAATATTGATAAGACTTCCACCTCTTTATAATGCGAAGGTGTCAGCCCTTGAGGAAAGAGATCTTTCCAAACATTCTCTAGATGATCTACTGAGCATCTTGGTAGCATATGAAATGAGAGTCAAACCAGAAGATTCTATGACTCGGGTGAGCAAGGAAATGGCATTCAAGGCCATGGATAAATTGAAAATCTCAAAGGATAGTAGTGGTGACGATGACTAAGAGAAAGAAATTCTTTCTCTCATTGCAAAGAAGTTCCAAAAGGGGAAAGGGAAATTCAAAGGGAAGTTACCTCTCGCATGTTTCCGCTGTGGAAGAGTTGGGCAAATTGCCTCTCAGTGCTTGAAGAATATCAATGATGACGACAGTGAAGATGAAAAATTCAAGAAGCCTTAGAGAAGGTTCTTAAAAAAGGGAGACTTCAAATCTGGTAAGAAAATGCAAAGGAAGAGTTTTGTATGTGAAGAGGAAGAAGATGATAACGAATTCTGTGATGAAGAAGAACCAGAATTAAAAACTGGGAACCATGCTTCTATGATATCCACTGTTGAAAAGTCAGAAGATACTGATGGAGAAAAAAAACTGAGAACTTGTGTAGATCCTGAGGTGAAACATAAAGATGCGGTTAGTAAGCTTAAGATTAAATATAAGAGCTGCAATATATGGAAATAAATTGTAGAAGAATCAACTGAATACGTTGATCAACTTGAAGCTGAAATTTAACGACTAGAAGAATTTGTGAACATACAGTCTAAAATAATTGAAAGCAATGATGATGTAGTAGATCTGAAGCTGAGAATTGAAGAGCAGGAAAAGGTTATCAATGGCCTCACATTCCGACTGGATGAAAAATCCAAGACTGCTGAGGGTCTTGAGGATGATTTAGTTACTCTAAGGAGTAAAATGGAGACTGAATTAGTTCCAAAAGAATCCAGTAAGAAAATACAATTTGGAAGATTCTCATATGTAGAATTACTAGCAAGAGCCAAGTGTTGTTCAGATGGGGTTGAAAAAATATTGAGTGATCAAAGACCCGCTTACATGGGAAAGAGTGGAATTGGCTGTGAGGCTGAGTCATCAACTGCTTGAAGTGAAAAGATTCAAAAGAAAGATAAGATGAAAGTTGAACATGCTGAAATGTTACCTAGAGTGTTGAAAAAGGAACCCTCAATCCAAACTAAAAGGAGACCTGAAAATTATCCTCAAACTTTCAAAAATGGAAGACAGTCTTATTATTCTCCCAAGGAAGAAGGTATAAGGAGAAATTCATGTGAGATGACATTTCCTCTCATGAAGTGTCAGTTCTGTGGCTATCTGGACCATACCATGTCTTATTGCAAAGAGGTAAGAAGCTATCTGAATGGAGAAGATATAGATGCTCAACAAAGGAGAACAATTTTATATCCTAATTCTTATAGAAGAAATAATTTCTATGGATATTGTTTTGTTGTTCTAACTTTGGTCATAAAGCTGTTAATTGCAGGTAGAGAAGGGACATTGACACCTCATACCGAAGTTCCAGACAAGTCAAGTCTCGTCAGCAAGACAGTGCTGCTCTTTCAAACAGGTTCTCACCTCTCAAAGAAGACTTTGACTATGAAGAACCTGGGTATGTGGAAGAGATAGTTGAAAGCGTATCAGTTCTATATACTCAATCTAATGTCACATGGAAGGAAAGGAAGAAGATTGATAAATCGAACCTTACAGAGGTAGCCCTCAAAGATACAAATAACTACAGTACCTGGATTCTGGATAGCGGTTGTTCATCTCATATGACAGGTAATGTCGGCCCACTAACGAATATCATAAAGAGTTTTGATGGTATAGTAAGATTTGGTAATGATGGGGCTCCGAAAATAAAAGGGAGTGGAAGTACCAAATTATCTAATTGAGAACTAAATATGACTGAAGTCCTTTACGTAGATGGCATACGTCATAATCTCCTTAGCGTGACTCAACTCTGTGACTCATGACTTATAGTTACTTTTAATCAGAATGGTTGCACTATCAAGGTAAAAACCGGAAATTCACTTATGAAGGGATACAGAACAGAAGGCAACTTGTATCAGGTTGATAGTGAATAAAATTTATGTTACATTACTGTTGAAGAAGAAAACAGTTTTTGGCATTGGATATTGGGACACATCAATCAACAAGACATGGAGAAAATATCAAAATTGAGAATTGTCGTGGACATTCCCAACCTGAAGCGTGAGCGTGAAAAATCTTGTGATGCTTGTATTCGTGGGAAGCTGGTCTGCAGTTCATATCGGCCAAAGAAGAAAAGGGTATCTCACCTTCTTGATCTGATTCATACAGATGTTTTTGGTCCAATAAATGTTGCCGGAACACATGGAGAAAGGTACTTTGTCCTTTTCATAGATGATTAATGTAGAATGGCATGTGTGATGGTCATTCACAGGAAATGACAAGTCCTTGACTGCATGAAAACATATCGGCGAATCGTTGAGAATGATATTGGATGAACAATCAAAGTGTTGCGATCTGACAATGGAGGAGAATACACATCCATTGAATTTGAGAATTATCTGGAAAAACATGGGATACAACATGAGGTATCTACTGTGAGAACTCCACAACAAAATGGAGTTGTTGAACGTAGGAATCGACCGGTGAACAACATGGCACGAACTATGATGATTGAGAGTCGTATTCCACGACATTACTGGAAAGAGGTTGTTCAAGATACTGTGTACATTCAGAATCAAACAAGACTTTATATGGGTGAAACAAAGGCACCATATGAATTGTGGCATGGACGAAATCCTTCTCTAAAATACTTTCGCGTCTTTGGAAGTAAATGCTTCATCAGGAACAAAGAAGGAAATCAAGGGAAATATAGCGACAATGCAGATGAAGGAATTTTCCTCGGTTACTCAATGAACAGCAAAGCCTACAAATGTTTCAACAAGCATTTGGGAAGGATTTTGGAAAGAAGTGATGTTAAGATAATTGAAAATAAAACCACAAATGCTTCAAGGATGTCATAAGCTGATGTGATAGAAAGTCAGGAAGAATGTGAACGTGAAGAAAATAAAAATGCAGAAATAGAGGAAGCTGTTCAAATCACTCAGCAGTCACATCATGATGTTGACTCAGAAGAAGAACTTGAAGCAGAAACTATGGCTGAAGAGAATAATACTGAACCTCGCAGGAGAAATCAAAGAGCTGAGATTGATCCATCCAACATAATTGGGGACAAGAGTGCACCTACTCAAACAAGAAGGATGAGGAATACCACGCAATCTGCATTTCTATCAGTTGTAAAGCCATCCTCATTCGAAGAAGATGCAAAAGATAAATCTTGGGTGAAATCCATGAATGATGAATTAGATCAGATTGACAAGAATCATACATGGGATCTTGTCCAGAGATTTGAAGGTCACAATGTGATTGGTACCAAATGGATCTTCAAAAATAAGTTTGATGAGCATGGATGTGTCATAAAAAAAGGCACGACTGGTATGTAAAGGATATTCCCAGATTGAAGGCTTTGATGTTGAAGAAACCTTTGCTCCAGTGGCTAGACTGGAGTCAATCAGGCTTTTCCTTGCCATGGCACTGTAAATAGGATATAAAGTATATCAAATGGATGTCAAGACAACATTCTTGAATGCTGTACTCGAAGAAGAAATCTACATTAAACAACCAGTGGGCTTTGTTTTGGGTACTGATGAAACAAAGGTCTGCAAACTGATGAAAGCTTTATATGGTTTAAAGCAGGCACCACATGCATGGTACTCAAGGCAGGACTCATATCTCATGAAGTTGGAATTCAAAAGAGGAGGAGTTGATCACAATCTCTATGTGAATAATTCTCCAAAAGATCAATTCATGGTTCTTGTCTACGTTGATGATATCATATTTGGTGGAAGAAGGAAGAAATCAGTTGATGAATTTTCCAACCACATGAAATCAGAATTTGAAATGTCTATGATTGGGGAGCTCACATATTTCTTGGGGCTGCAAGTGATTCAAAATAAGGAATACGCTTTCATTTCTCAGGAAAAATATGCAAGAGAGTTGCTGAAGAAATTCAATATGCAAGACTCCAAACTAATGTCAACTCCGATTGCAGTTGGAACTAAACTTGGAAAGCATGAGGATGGGAACTCTTTTGATCCCACCATGTACAGGAGGATCATTGGAAGCCTACTGTACCTGACAGCGACAAGGCCTGATATTGTCTTTGAAACATGCCTCGCGGCCCGCTTTCAGAGTAATCCAAAGGAGGAACATATGGCAGCAGTAAAAAGAATCATGAGGTACATTCAAGGTAAACATAACTTCGGGTTATTTTTTGCTGTATGCAGGGACAATGAATTATCAACATTTTTTGATGCTGACTGGGTTGGTGATGTTGTAGACAGAAAGTCCACTAGTGGTGGAGCTTTCTATATTGGGCAGAAATCTGTTGGCTGGTTGAGCAAGAAACAAGAAAGTACTTCTCTTTGTACTGCTGAAGCTGAGTATATCTCCGCCACAAAGGCATGCACTCAACTGCTATGGATGAAGTAGCAATTAACTGATATTGGCGATGAGGTGACACAACCAATGGTGATTTACTGTGATAACAAAAGTGCAATTGATCTTACGAAGAATCCGGTTCAGCATTCTCGTACAAAAAATATTGAAATACGGTATCATTTTATCAAATAAAACGTTGAACAAGGCGTGATTAGAATGGATCATGTTGGAACTAATGAGCAAGTGGTTGATATACTGACCAAGCCATTTTCTGTGGCTGTGTTTGATAAGCATCGATTGAACCTCAGTGTTCAACCACCTCCTACTGCATAAGGAGGCTCCAGAAATCCCCTCTCCCCGTTTGTTTTAACTGTTTTTATCTTTTTATGGTTGTGATGTAGGTTTATGGGGGAGATACTATCCAGGGGGAGTATGGCTTGAGATGAATGTTGAACAACTTATCGGTCTTTAGTTTTATTGTCAATGGGGGAGAAAGAAATAAATTCAAGGAAAGAAATTCTTCTGTGATGAGAAGTATAAGATTGTGATGAGAAGTATAATAAGTATAACATCGGGCGTCATGGAGAATTTCAAAACACTGGAACCCAATTCAAGCATCCTCTCTTGTTTTCTACACCGAGCATTGCTCACGTAGACTTAGAGTGTTGGCTGAGTAGATTCTTGCGTTTTGTTTTTTCTCATGGTTGGAGATCAATTGAATTTATTCTGATTGCCAACAAACCCAAAGGGGGAGATTATTGGAACCAGGGTCTTCAAAGCATGATTTTCCGTATGGTTTGTGTTTTTTGTCAATCTTCAGTGGATGTTCAGGATGTGTACCAACAAAGAGATCATACCGTTAAAATAGAAAACAGTAGTGAAGGTGGCGCCGTTTACCAGTGTTTGACAAAATTTTGGGGTCGAAAATCTGGAAGTTGCTGAGCATCGCGATGAGTGGATTTCCAGGAAGATCATATTTTTTTATGGAAAAGGAATGAGTTTCGCATAGATGGGATGCATGGATTGGATTTCGTGAAGACCAGAAGAATAGAGGTGGTGACTCTTTGTGATTACATCAAGCTTCACGAACGGAAGAGGCTGAAGCGCATCGCAGCAAAGAAGGGATTTGCGAGGGAGCTTCGCGGTGAAGGCGCGTGCCGTGAAGGTAAGTTCACGGTGATTCTTCGCGACTACGTCAAGCTCCGTGAACAAAAAATTGCCGTGGTTCTTCACGATTTGGACAGAATTCTGGTGGAAACTTTGGAACTTCGTGATTTGTGATGATGTGGTGTTGAATTCGCGCAGAAGGGATGAGGGTCAGTGGAATCACTTAGAAATAGAGGTCGACCCCCTCGAGAGAAGTAGAGAGAATTTCAAAGAAAGTCCTTTTCTCTCGGTTCGCAAAGGTCTCTCACGAAGGCAGTGTGCTTCGCGAAAGAGGAGCTTCTCGGTGGTTATTCTAGGTCTGCAAAAGACGTCTTCCCCGCGTTGGCTCAGTGAGCTTCGCGAAGAGGCAGGAGCTTCACACTTTCCAAGCATTGTAAAGGCTGGAGCATCGGGGGAGTGCTTTGCGATTGAGCTTCACGAAATGGCATGGGATCTGCGAAGTCTTGTTTGAGCTTTGCAAAATTGGGAGCCTTGCGAAGTAGGGTACTTTGCGAAGGCCTTTTCCAAAGGTTGTTTTCCATGAGGATAATGGAATGGGGGTATTCATCAGTGGTTGGAATTTGGATCTAACAAAGAATTAACTCAGGACTCTGATGCAAGAAAAGTCTCATGCTGAACAGGAGAAAATGAACTTCATGACTATCAATTGAAGAGACCTTCACGTCTATAAACTGAGTGTGACTTCACCAACGGTAGCGAGCCAGGGGAGTCAACGGGAGTGACCCAAGGGAAGCAGTGAGCTATACATGAACCTTTGTATAGGCAGTGAGCCTGGGACAAAGTGACTGTGCCCGAACTTTTGTAATCTCCATCTAGTGAAACATAGTGGATTTTGGTATGACCAACAACTTGTCGGTGTATGATCCTTGGACGTAGCCCTTAGTGGAAAACCAATTAAAAGGGCGGTGTATTCTCTGTGCATGTGTATGTCTTCTTTCTAATCATAATCATTATACAGGTTCAACAAGTTGCTACCAATGTGGGAACAAGATCCATCACATTAAAATAATATGTGGTCACCCTGATTCACCCCTCCCCTCTTAGGGTGTCCCGGGGTCCTTCATCCACCAGCTTCAGTGAATTTGCCCCCTCCCCCAGGTTCCAGCCTTATGCGCAATCTGTGGTCTGTGCACGCAATACCCTGCCTCGCGCGGAAACTCTTGCGCGTAATTCCCTCTTCGCTCACAATTCCATTGTTCCAATTGCGCTTCATCCTGGTGTTTTGCGTGCAAATTGTCCCTTTTGCCCGCAAAGCCCAGGACCTCTCACCTTGATGCCCCTTGGCTGCCCCCTGCATCGGCAGCTGATGTCTCCCCTACCGGGCATGCGCTCCATGCGTTGTTTTCCGGCACGGCCTTCTAGGCTCGTGCGAAGTAACCTCAAGGTCCCTTAGTCCGTGCATCCCGTTGTGTTGCTTTGACTTATGATTCTTCGCATAGGCACACTACTGGCTATTTCTTCTTCGCATAGCCACGCTAACGTGGACACCCTGGTGGTTTGCCCTGTGCCCCCCTTCACCACGGCCTTGCCGATGCCTTCCCTCCCACAAGGGGTAGAGGGCGTTGGGCATGTAAGCCCTAAGGGTGTGGAGAAAACCCACCTCGTCCAAACTACAAGACGTTAAACTGCTAAGCTCATCGTCCTTGACACAGGACGTTAAACTGTGGTCCGACCCCGTGCTTCACACGCAGGGTCCGCCCAGCTCAGACATTCTTTACGCCACTCGTCTCCACGGGAATGGACTATTCCTCACATGGAATTAGATCCTCCTTGTCGGAGCGGAGTTTATCCGTGGGGGAAGGGCTGCCTCAGAGCGTAATCCCCTAGCCTTTCTTGCGGATGACTGCACCCATGCATCTCCGTACATCCCACTGCCAAGGCCAGTGGAGTCTTTTTCCCACTGCGCTTTGTCACACCACGGGCCTCCACCCTGGAGTAAGCCCCGAAACCAAGGGCCGCTAACCACGCGTAAGACCTTGTTTCCTCTTTGGGCCGCTCAACGCGTAAGCCCCATTTCCCTTCTCACGGACGCACCCTTCGCGATGTGATCGTCTGGTCCCTACTACCTCTTGTTTCCCACACCGAGCATGACTCATGTGGGATTAGAGCGCGCACCGACCATGACATCCTCTAATGGGCCTCCCCAGAGCGTAAGCCCCATCCCAGCGAACTGCGAGGACTTTGATCCATGTCAAGGCATGGTACGTAGGAAGCCTCCCTGAGGTTCAAGGCCAACAATCATTGGCCCAAACCGTCTCCTTGTCGATGTGCCAATCCCCCCTTTTTCCCTTGAACTAAGAGGACTTTGATCCTTGTCAAGGAATGGTACGTGGGAAGCCTCCACGAGGTTGAAGCCCACCACCCGGTCGTCGCGACCTCTCCATGTCGGTTCCCTGACCACCTTGGGCCGCCTCAGAGTGTAAGCCCCAAACCCCTCATCCCGCATGACGTTAAACTGTATTCCCCCTCTTGGGTCATCTCAGAACGTAAGCCCCATGTCTCACTCCACCATCCATCCTGATCCTTACCCAGGCCGCCACATTCCGGTGAGATCATTCCACCCCATCCCAGTCTATAGCATCCGGGAAGCTGCCCACGTGCTGGTCCCAACATCCGTGTTCCCCCTAGGGGCCCCTCAACCTGATCCGTCTATGCAAGACGTTAAACTCGCGGCATCCCCCGTGTTAAACATGAGAAGCAGAGGAAAACCTCAGATGGTACACATTCTTCGCATTCGATGTGGGATGCCTCGGGCTTCCGCGCCCTCAAGAAGCCCTGTGATGAGGGACCAAAGACAGATATGCCGACGACGCCCCAACGTGACCATTATCCTCAGCGAAGGGTCTGCCCCGACAAGACCCCTTGGAGCGTCTTGGTGGAAGCAACATAATTAACCACCGTCCATGTAGATATGGCAACGGGAATGAGCTCCATGAACCTGTCTTAAATCTATGGGGGAGACTCGGACTAAGTGACGAGCTCCGAGGAGGAATCCACGGAAGGAAGAACCGACATCCCATCATCACGATTTCGATCAAGGAGCAGACATCCCTAAATATGGAACGGATGACACCCTCCTTTGGAAAGCAGTAATGCAGGGTAACAAGAAGCACGTCCTCCCCACAGACGGATGCGCACGCCCTGGCGAAAGCGTCGGAGCAACAACATTGTGTGATTCTTGAAAAGAACATATTGTCATTGTACATAATATGACTTTGAGTATTCTCTTGATATGGTGTGCTATTTAAAAAAAGTGAGGAAGCATGATGGAATAACATTTTTGAGTAACTTAAAGAATGAATGTGTATCTCGATGATCGAACCATGCACTTATCATCATGTGTTTATATCATTTTCTTTGTAGAGAGATGTAAATGTTTATTACTTTTCATTATCTTGATATTTTGGTCTTCCTAATTGATAGTTTTTTGATGTAGGAATTTATTGGTTTTCATTTCCAAATGATGGTTCCAGTTATTTATGGTCTCTTTCTGGTTGCAAATTATACATTAATATTCAAATTACACTTGTATAACAGTGTGAAGGATAGAACCCAAGTTTATAGTGAATTAAAGTTGTTGCGGTAGACATTGACTTCACTAAAAAAAGTTAGATGCCCCCACAGTGGTGTCTTAATTAGATAGTAAAGACATTTTTGGATATCAATGAATGGTTGATAGAATATTCTATTGATAATTTTTCTAATTGATATTTTTTTATCATTTCTTGGTGTTTTTTGTTTGTACTCAACAAAATCCATACTGGTGTAAGCTCTATATAGGTCCTCTTTTTATAGATACCCTTGATTTTTTATAATGTCTTTAGGGAATGAATTGTGTAAGAAAATCATGCCACCAATTTTATAAAAAAACAACCATGTCACTTCCCATAATGATTTTCAATATGATCCCCATCATCAAGAACCAACATTAACCCTGGGTTATAATGAATCTAAATCCCAAATAGAAAAATTATACACTAAAAATTGATTATATTCTTACATGGTTTATTAGTGCATCATACGTCATTATTCACTATTAATGAGAAAAACACATGCTTCTAGTCCCATTAGATAATCACATCCTATATATTATCATTTATTGGTATCACAATCCATATTCTACATCAATTACAAGATAAGAGGTAATAATCACCAAATGTGTGGACATATCCAATGTTAGAAAAGTTATAGAAAATGACATGATCAATATCATGCACAAACAAACAATATTAGATATTCTATATTGTATTACATAATAATTTATTCAATGTAAAAACGTTCTCATTTGAGGTATCTCAATGACTTCATGTAAAATATATCCCTAAATTATTTTAATTGACCGTTAATTTTTTGAGGATGCTAATACTTTATTATATTTATTTTCATGTTTTTGGAAATCATTTACTTAAGATATTTAATGTTTCTAAAATATTTTTGTGCTTAATTATTAATTCGAGTTGTGTTGGATCTGGTCAAGTATGTATTTATGCTTTTCATGAATATTTCAAATGTTTTCTTATGTGTTCTGGGAGTTACTCGTGCCTTCAATCAATTGTAAATGTTTTAGATAGACTTACTATTCGTTCAATAAGATGACCTTTTAGTTGATCATATTTTCATGAAATTTTCCATTTAATAATACAATCAACTATCTATATATATATATACACTATGTTAATTTCTAATATTTTTAATTAATCCATGGTCAATGAACTTCCCCATAGTTGATCCAAAATATTATTGTTGATCAAGACTATTGTATATTTATATGTTACCTTGCTTCATAGATTGTACTAACACATAGATAATACTTATACACCTCTTAGGTGAATCATTCTGTTTCTATATTTTTACTATTCTGATGAAATAAATCCAGTAATAAATATATCTAATATTCAATAACTAAAATATCATATAAAAATATTAATTAAAGTTTTTTCATGCTTGATTGTGGAAATTATGACTAATATGGTAATTTTTATAATGTTTTGTGAATATTTATTTATATAGATATAGTTATGTTTGAATCACAATTTATTGATGAAAAATTTATACATAATTAAACTGTAATGTCCTTATGAATATCATGTAAACCTATTACGTTCTAATAATAACTTTAATATGATTATATACAGTTCCATGCTGAGTTTTGAATGGATGATTATTTGGTCAAATGGTTTTAGTGGTGAATAAATTAATTTTTTCAAATTAGTAAAAATAATTTGTTTTTGAGGTTGTTTCGTAAGAAAAAATACATGGGTATTCCATGAATACCAAGGTTTTTTTTTCAACTATCACAACATTTATAGAGGCTTGAGAAGAATATAGAAATATATTATTTTAAGAAATTGGGACGTAATAAGGGTATAATTGGGATGTTATACTAGAAATTGTGTAATTTATTTTTAGAATATTAAGAGATCATCATAAATAAAACAATATTTTAACTTAATGATTGAGTAATAGATAATAATATCATTTGATTATTTTGAATTATTAATTGAGTTATCCTACATGTAATTTTTTTAATTTAAATTATTTTCATCCTCAGAGTTTCTAAAAATAAAAAAATAGGATATATAAATGTGAAATATTGTGAGATTAAATATTTCGTGAAAAAAATTCCAATATAAAAAATATGTAATTTGAAGAAATTATATATCCAATAGATCTAATTCAATTGTCATTGTCAAACCAGGTGTTTCATGTCTTTGATTTGATCCCATGCACTAGAAATACTCATCGCTTTATTTGGTATTGGGTGAGATTATTGTTGCGTTTTTATGTTTCATTTATTTTTAATCACTATAATTTTGTTTCCAACCTTAATGTTTAGGAGTTTTTTGAGAAAGGGTTGTTTTTTCATGATTTGGGCCAACCTTGAGCCCATTTCTATATTTAAAAATCAAACTATTGGTTTAATAAATCCACAATTTTCCAAAAAAATTCATTCATTATACTTATCACATTGAATAATCATACATATTAAAACCACCATATCCTTTTGGACCCCTTAGAAATTCATAATCATGGTGAATTGAATTTACTTATTTATGTATTGGGGAAGCCCATGGGTTCATTTCCAGTTTTTAAAAAATAATTTGTTTTTTATATTTATTTTCTTTTTTAATAGATTTAGATGATTCCACCACCCATTAAAAGAAAAATTACCTATCCCCACCCCAAATATCTTGTGTACCTCTTTGGAAACTATTATCATCGCTTATTTTGGAAAAAGTTCTCAGGTTTCCTCAAATCATCTAGAATTGAGAAGGTAAATATTATCATTCATAAATAATTCAATTCAGACACATAATCCCACAATTCATATTTACCTCATTATTACATACCATATGGGCCTCTCCAAGATGTTTCAAGTGCTTAAATTTTTTATAAGGGTGCGTATTTAATGGAATATGATGTGTTTTCTAGGTGGCAAGGTGAGATTTCTTATCCTTTCTCCTTCCTCTTCCTTCACCTTTCATTATTTAGTTGTTTTCTATTATCCCCTACTCATGTTAGACCTAGGGTTCTATTATCCATTGATTTTTATCAATGTTTTGTTTATTTGGGTCTTTTTGTCATAGGTTTAGGGTTTATAAACCCTCAGATGGTGATATTGGGTGTACATTTCCATTAGGCCAAAGATTTCAGTTAAGATATCTTTTGAAAATTCCATTATCATTTCAGATTGATCATTTCTATATTTTTATCTACTAATATATATTTTTATTTTGGATTTTTAGCCTTTGGATTATTATCATGGTGTAAAAAACTATTTTTAAGATTTGTGTAGTAAAAGGTAGTATTGTTTTGTGATAAAACTGAACACCAAGTGTTTATTAAATGTTATGTTATCTTTCACACATAGTTTGTTAGGTCTAGATCCCAGTTTATGGTATTTTGATCATGATCTAGTAGCTGGAATAAAATACTTCATGAAATTGGTCTTTTATTCTTTCTAATTTGTATAAAATAAATTTATTTGTTTTAATTTGCATGTCATGGGCTCGGTAAATTACCTGGTTGGTTTTATCTGTTAAATCTGATAAAAACATTAGTTTCATAGATTTATAAATTATATGGAAGAAGGAAAAATTATTATTTGGTCTATTAATGTCTTTCCAATGAGTATTTTCTTTTACAATAAAATGGGATTTGGTTTATAAATGTTTTGTCCCAAGTTACCGAAAAATGGCATGTTTCACATTCTTATGAAAATGGATGTGTTTTGAAAATTTAACCTATGTGTTTTAAGGGATTTTTGAAATATGTTTTCTGACATAAATTTTATTTATTCAAATCCTAAATAAAATTTAAATGCATACATTTTTCAAATGTTAGTATTGAGAATGGCTTAAAGGCTCGTTTGACATTTTTTATAGTAATGGTTTCTATTTGTATATCATGTTCAATGTATTAGGGTTATTTTATTGTTGAAAAAATTAATTTATTAATTGTTTTTGGGGAATCCAAATCTGGTTTGATATGTTATTGATAGTTTTAGGGACTTAAAATATCATTTTTAATGGATTTTATATGCAAGGCATCGATATACTTCTTGAAATTGTTTTATAAAAATTTATGGTGTTTATTCATCTGAGAATGAAATTTGAGATATGTGTGTGGCCTGATTGATTTTTTTATGAATTTTAAACGTAATATTTCTAATCAAAGGTTATTTTATAGAAGTGTAACTTTTTTGAGAACTAACATGGAATCCCGTGGTATCTTGGTGGGTAGACATGTACTGGTATGCTAGTGATCCCGTGGGGTTTTCGGCTATTTCACGTTGCATGTTTGACAATAAAAATACTAACAACTATATGTTGATGATGTTGGGTAACCACTAGGTTGTGTATATAATCTCTATTAGTGGCACTTGTGCTTGATAATATATGTTAAGATGGTTACTTCTACTGAGATACGAGGTTCTTGAGGCCCATAACAAACTATTTCCCATGGGTGTTCCCATGACATGTGCTCAATTTCAATTTTTTACTCACCATTAGAATAATGTGTTCTTTGTTGGTAAATTCAAAATTTTGTGTGTTTTATTTAAATATTTACCATATTTATAGCATCCTTTTATAAAACTATCTTCATTTTGAAGAAGTATCTCTTTGAAAATTGTTACTAGCATTCTAGTTTATAAAACATGAATGTTTTTTATGGTAAATTTATATAGAATGAGACACCTTTTGGAAAAAATAAATTTTATCTTTTCTTTAATACTTTGAATTGGTTTTCATTTTATTCTAAAGTAAGTGCATTGAAAATATAATATTGGTCTAACATACTGAGTTTTAATACTCATTCCAATAGTATTCTTCAGTTGTTATCCCTTGTGTAGGTTCCATTATGAGTTTGGTCACCTTGGTAATCATGTGGCCATTGTGTTGGGGAGTGACTGTTGGGGTCACATGGAATTAATTTGTTATTGGGATTGTTCATTTGAGATTTTTGTTTATTTTAACTTTTAGTATCTTGTAAAAATAATGTTCAGTTCAATTTTATAGGAATTTATTTCGTGTTTCCATTTATTTCTGCTATTTGTTTGATTGTTTATATATGGGATAAATATTTCCCTTGTGTAATCCGTTGATTCCCTTGGTTCTTTTTTCCATCCTGAGAGGATCGGGAACACCTCTCGGAACTTGTCGCGGGACATTAGGGGTATTTTTGGGAAGAGCGTCAAGAACTCTTGCTCATTCGGATCCTCAGGTTTACATGGGTTGTCCGGATTTATTATTTTCATTTGTCCTTGATGATTGTTTGGTGTTGGTATATGACAAGTGAAGTCTGACTAATGGCCTATGTGAGCTCCCAAGTCCTGGAAAGCTATGTGGATCTAGGGGGGTCATAATAACTCTGCATGTGTTGGTTTTGTGTTTTACATATGACAACCAACTATGTCTACAAGTCACCCACCGACTCTAGTTCCCTTTTTTGGGTCGCATGGAAATTTCACAAATTATAATTTTTTTTGATTATTCATGTTTGAGAATTATGGAAATGGGATTTAAAGGATGTATTGGATTTTGAATAGTGGAAAAAGGTGTTTAATAAAATTAAATGTTAGAATTGTTTTGGATGGTTTTGTTTTTGTGAAAAAAATTAGGCGGAAGTGGAAATTATTTAACAAGAATGAATAACATATATTCTAGACATGAGATTATTGGAATAAAATGTTTTGAATGTATGAATCATTTTTAGGTGATTTTGAATCATTGTTTAAAATTGGGTGTTTTTGGATTTTAAAAAGTGTTTTAATCTAATGATTTGGGTTTGGAAAAAAAATTTGATTGGTTACTGTTATTGTAGAAAGTGTATTGGTCTCAATGTCCCTCAGATTATAAATAAACCTTGATGAATCTTAGAAAATTGGAAGGGGTTGTTTGGAAGGATTTGTTGTTTTTAAAGATGTTATAAATAAAAATGGGAATCTTTTTATAAAAATGGTTCTTGATGAAGTGTGGTTAGTTTTTTGAAATCTGAAATGGTTTTTGACTTGGTAGTTAGTGTTCCTTTTGAAGGTCCTTATTTTTTCGAATGATATTGTTTTGTTTCATTCATTGGTTGTCTCATGGATGCTCATATGCATGGTTTTATTGATTTCAAGATGTATGTCCTATAAGTAATGGTTTTTTGGTGTTGGGGGTGGCATAAAAATATGCATTTTGGTGAGACATTATGAAACCCCATTGGTAAATGTGGAAACCCACCATGTTAGTTTGTTTTTCAATAGTGATTGGAGCTAAAATATTATGGAACTTGTGTAATAACCGATGGTTATGTTGCTTCTTTTTTATGTATATAATATTTTTTTATTCAGTATGATTCATTGTAATCTATAAGTCATACTCTTGTTGTGTCTTAAGATGAGATCTTGTGGGTGGATCGGTTTTGGAGTAATGTGTAGTGGGTTTCTAAAGAAGTATTGGACAGTGTGATGTGGCAATGGATATTTCTCCATTATAAATCATTCGTTTTTATCAAAATAATGATTCATTTGTAATGTTAAATACATCTCTAAATATGATTCCTTTGTCCTTTTGTTTAAATATAGAGATCATTGGGATTGATTTAAAGTGCATCAAGGTCGGGATAATTTATTTGGACATGACAGTTGTGTTTGGTGACATTGATGTGTTTCTATGTATTCCTTGTCCATTATGCTCCTCATGTGGATTAAGAGCGAATTATGATATGTATCTATGAGTCCATATTTAGATATTTGTGTATTTTTTATATAGTGATTAGTATATTTAGTGGTGTGTTCTTTAGAAACTGATTGTGTTGCAGTAGATTGTTCATGAATCAGGGCTCCAACCAGATGCCTTAGTGTGAAGCTTTCCAAATAGTCAGTAAATCACCAGAGGTTTGTAGTGCTTGACTAGGCTCTTATATAGACCATTTTGGCATGTTAGTTTCTACTTTATTATGGTTCATAATATATTTGAATTTCCTCATGTCGCAATGAGCATGGTGTCTGTACCCCTCACACAGTGTTATTGGTTATGCCTTCATGGATGTGGGTTTCTGATCAATGTCCATGTGTGGATTGCATGTGTAAATTGGGTGTGGACATGGTATTACCTGTTCATAGATGGCTGGTTTTGGGTTGCTAATCAATTTGTTTTCTAGTTTTAGATTCCCATTTATTGGGTTCCCTTCCCTCCCTAACCCAAGTGGTGGAGGTTTTCATCCATGCTGAAATTGTTGGCCTAGTTCCCTTACCATCTGTTCGAGAGTGGACATTTTAAATGTTCAGGTTATAACCCTCTTATTAAGGGTTGTAATATTTTTTTGGTCTATTTTTGGTGGACTTGTGAATGTGAGGCCTAATTCTAGTTAATGTTGAATTATTTTTTGTTTGTTGCTAGTTAGGTTGTAATGGTTGGGAGACCCACCACGGGTCTTGTAGATTTTCCATCCTAAGAACATATATAGTGGTAGTTGTTTATTAATACTTAGGAGTATATTACTTAATCCACTATAATCATTGGTTTTATATAGTTCTCTTTGGTTTCGGTGATTGTTGGGTTCATTCATAGAATTACCAAAAATCGAGTTCTTGGTTTGGTTGTCGATGTAGTGACTCGATCATACGGTGGATTCTTAGGAATTGGATAAGAGTGAGTGTTTTGGTTGAGGTATTAAGATTAATTTCTATTAATATCATATGTTGTGTCCATGGATTCCTAGTATGGAAGATATTGATAAATAATCATTACACATTGATCTATTAGTTGAAATGTGTTGTGGCATTCTGGGGGTTGAAAACGTTAATGATGGGGAGAACAGTCACACCCGGTTTTTCATATCTTTGTTTTGATCCAGTTCATTGGAAATAACGATCAATTTCTTGGGACTTTGGTAAGATTAATGTTGGTTATTTGTATTTTATCTATGTCTAATCACCCTAATTTTGGTTCCCCATTGATTGTTTTAGAGTTTTTTGAGAAAGGGTGGTTATTTCATAATTTGGGCCAACCGTGAGCACATTTCCATATTTAAAATGAAAATTAGTTTCCATTATAACTAATATATTTTTGAAAATTTTACATTCATTCTACTTCCTACATAGACTTCATTGACTTATTGAAACTAATATATCCTTTTGGTCCACTTAGAAATTCATATGTATAGTGAATTTGGGTTGCTTTTTTATGTATTGGGCCTACACGTGGGCACATTTACAATATTAAAAATTAATATTTTTTTTCTTCTATATAATTTTTATTTTTTAATATATTTTGGTGATTCAACCTCCCATTCAAAGAAGAAATACCTAGACTCCCTACAATTATCTATTGTACCTCATTATAGATAATTTTCATCGCATATTGGGGTGAACGATCTTAAGTTTCCTCAAATCATCCAGAGTAGAGAAGGTATATTTTTTATCCTTAAATCATTCCATTCAGACACATTCACACAAATTATCATTCCCTATATTGACGATATGTTAAGAGACTCTCCATGATGGTCCAAGTCATTCCATTTTCTCTATGGGTGCAGATCGAATGGAAGACAAATAGATTTCTAGGTGGAAAGGTGAGATTCCTTCTCCTTTCTCCTACCTCTTCCTTCTACTTTCATCATTTCATGGTTTTCTATTTTCCCCTAGTCATGTTATGCATAATGTTCTATTATCCAATGATTTATTATGAGGGTTTTGTTTGTTTGGGGTTGTTCATCATAGGTTATGTGTTTATAAACCCTTAGATGGTGATATTGGGTGTGCTTTTCAATTACGCCAAAGATTTGAGGTAGGATATATATTGAACATGCTTTTATCATATATGTTTTATAATTTTCTAAATTCTCAGACCTTGTTTTTATTAATTTTTTTATCCTTTTTATAATTATCATGGTGTGCAAAAGGTTTTTAAGCTTTTTTTTGAATGATAGTGTTTTTTTTCATAAATGTGGACCCCAAGTGTCTCTTTAAATGTAATTTTACATTTCAATGTTGGTTTGTGAGGGTTAGAATTTGTTTCATGGAATTTTGAACAATTTCTAATCACTTGATTAATAAATGGAATGAAATTGGTGTTTTATTCCTTGTAAATACAATATAATAAATTGTTTAGATTAAAAGTGCAAATCATGAGATCGATAAATTGCCCGGTTGGAATTTCTGTGATAAATGTGATATAAAAATTATTTCAATGGATTTATAAATGCATCGGAAGAATTAAAAATGGTATTTTGGGTCCTTAAGTGTGTTTCCAATGTGTATTTTCATTTTCAATCAAATGGGATTTTGTTTACAACGGGTTTAGGCCCACGTTACGGAAAATTGCCCCATTTCACAACCTTATGAAAATGGTTGTGTTTTAAATTTGTATCTTGAGTGTTTTTGGGATTTATGAAAATATTTTCTAAATTAAATATTGTTTTATACTCCTCATTCATAAAAGTTAAATGCATAACATTGTAAAATGTTAGTTTTGAGAAAGGCTTAATGACCCATATGGCATTTTATTAAAAAAATGGATTCCATGTGTATTTCATGTTATATTTAGTGGTTCTATTTTATTGTTTACTAAATTGAATTATTAATTGGTTTTGGGGCTGAAAATTATAGTTTGAAATGTTATTGATGGTTTCATGGACAAAAATTATCATTTTTGGTTGAATGTTATGTTCAAAACCTCGTTATACTTATTGAAATATTTTATGAAAATTTAGGATGTTTATTGATATGTGAATGAAATGTGAGACATGTTTGTGGAATTTTTGATGTGTTTATGATTTTTAAATGGAATAATTATATTAAAATTGTTTTTTATAGATGTTTAATTTGTTTGAGCACAAGAAATGAAAACGTGGGTATATAGATGTGTAGAGGTGTAGTAGTTTGCAAGTGATCTCATGGAATTTGTCCCCTATTTCACGTAGATAGTTTGATGATGAAAACACTAACTCATCTATGATGATGATGTTGGGGAACCACTAGGATATGAGTATGCTCCCTACTAGTGGCTCATGTGCATTATAGTGAATATTAAGGTGGTTAATTCCATTGAGATACGATGAGCCTCATGTCCACAGAAAACTAGTGCCTAGGGGTGTTCCCTTGACTTTCGATCATTGGATATTTTATACTCACCATAATCAAACAATGTTATTAGTTGATAATTTAAGTAGTGTGGATTTTATTTAAAATTATACGATCTCTAATGGTTCCCTCTTGAAAAATACATTCATTTTAAATTTTCAAATCTTTGAAAATTATTATTTTCATTATTGTTTATAAAACATGCATTTTTTTTCTGGTAATTTTTTTTATAACATGGAAAATAATTTGGAAATAATAACTGTATATATTATTTTTTAAACATGAAATTTATTTTTATTTTATTTTAAAAGAACTACATTGGGAATAAAATACCAGGCTATCTTACTAATGTTTTAAAACTCACACCTATTGTCTTCCTCAGTATTTATCCCTTGTGTATGTTCTAGCTTGAGTTTGATCGCATTGGGTGACATGTGATCATTGTGTGAGAGAGTGACTAGTAGGGTCACATTGAGTAAGTTGGTGATCAGGTTTGGTCAGTTGAGATGTTGGTTTTGGTGTACTTTTTGTTTCTTGTACAAATAATGACCAATTCAATTTTTATAGAAATTCATTTTGGGCAGTCTTCTTCTTTCTGATGTTTTTTTAATTATTTATATTTGAAAAAAAATCATTTTCTTATGTACTCTATTGATTCCCATGGTGCTTGTCGCCATTTTGGGAGGATCGGGAATGCCACTCGGGTGTTGTCGTGGGTTGGCCTGGGTGACCGGTACAAGGTCAACTCGGGCTTGTTCGGGACACACATCCTTTGTTATATTTCAATAATTTCAAAATGTAAAATATTTTTTTAGAACAATATATAACCATATGATTCAACAATTAGTGAGAATATTATTACATCTATATTAAAGTTAAAAGTAGAAATTAATCAATATTTTCTAAAAAACATTATAATAAATTGGAATTTATCATCCCAAAAATTCTTTGTAATAATTTTTGTATATTAAGATATCAATAAAAAGGATACATTATGAAACATGGATTATCCACTTATATTTGAGTATAAAATTTAGTAAATATTTTATTACTTAGAATGATTACATAACACAATTTTTTAAGGACACACATTATGTCAAATCACAGTAAACCAAATATTTTCCTTGTTTTCATAATTATATTAAACAAATAAGTTTGTTTGGAATGAATTGTAGGGATATATTGTTAATCATTATCATAGTTATGGAATCAAATGAAATGCTAAAAATTTACCAACATTGTTTCATCCACTATATATTTTGTGATTACTTTCTTGGGGAATTTCCACCTGCATCATAGATATAGGTTCCCTCTATCATATCCATATGATTCCAATATTATATTATGATAATGTCATCAATATATTTGGTTTTAAAAAAAACTTGAGTAAACAAACATGAAAGGAAGAATTGAATTATTCAAATTATTATTTTTGATTCCCTAGATATCTTTTAAAGTATTACACAATTTTCCAAACAATTGAATGAATAGATTAAATAACTATTAATTATAAAATAAACATATAGACTAGTGGGAAGACTAAAAATATTATTATAATATATTTATATAACATATCCTTAAACTATGGTGAAGGTATTGGTAATATCGATTAAATTAATGGGTATTTATTAAAATATCATTCTAGTAAATGTTCAATTACAAAAAAACTGTTATAAATACATTTAGAAGTCAATTTTATGATATAAAAATATATTAATATGATGGAATTGATGAATTAATTACAAATATGACCACAGTTTTTTGTAAAAATTGATGATTTTATGAAAATATGAATGTATCTGTTATTTTTATAATGATCATGATAATGATTCCAAATAGTTTTTATAGATCTATTTTAACTCTATAATCTAGATTAAACCATTAATATTGTGAGTTTAAAAATAATGACATTTTATATGGTATGATATAAGATCTAAAATATAAACAGAAATCCAAAGATAAATTAAAATTTAACAATATGAGGAATATGATGACAAATGATGGTGAAGATGATGAATGATGTACCTGAAATTGATGTTATATGAAATATTAGGTGTAACACAATAATAATTTATGAATTACTTTTCAATGAAATTTCATTTCGTCAATACCTTAGGTGAAACACAATAATAGGTTTTAATGTACAACAATATTATTTAAATTATATCCTAGCTTTTAAATTGGGGGTACTAATAGTTATAAATAAATAATTCAAATAATATTTCATTCAATTTTTTAAAACAATTTACATTTTAAACTAGTAATTATAAAAAAAATTAAGAATCATTTGAAATTATATGGAATATGTTTATGAAGAAAACAATTTATTCCACACAATGTCCATCAATATTAATAAATTAAATAAATCATTCTCTTTTGGATATTTACATTGACATTCATATGCTTTATATTCTATAAAATGTTTCATAATTAATCTAATATTTTTTCTCGAATGGTTTGGAAAAGATTAAATCATGTTTTATTCTAAAAGCATTATTTTCCTTAAATGTGTGTTCTTCGTATCTTCAAAAATATTTGAAAATTATTTTTTTTACAAATTTATATAATATTATGAAAATTATCATAATTACTTTTTTAATAAAAAATCAAGGTTATAATATTTTTAATTGTTTATAATTATCAGAAAAGAATTAATTTTAAATAAATTATGAAAAATAATGATTTTCATTCAAAATAAATATTTCAGTTGTAAAAATTTAAGGTCATCCATTTTGATTTAGAATGGGTATAAAAGAAACATTTCTTCAATTATAATTTTTTTAATTGAATTTGAGTGATTGGAATAAATTTCATGTTGTTTAATATTATAAATATTTTTATACGTACAAATATAGTTTCATTAAAAGAACACATTATCATCATGATTATAGGTTTAATTTTAAATTAAAATATGAAATATATAATATTTATTTTTCTAAAATATATAAAATATTTTTAATTAGAAATATTAATATTTTTTATAATGTTCATCTTAATTTTTTCCATAATGAATAATAAAAATATTAAAAATTAATTATCGATTTTAATTATAAAATTGGGTTTTACTGGTTATATTTTCTATGGTAAAAATAATTTTCATTATAAATTTTATTATTATAATAGAAATTAGAATTTAATATTCATAATTTGTGTATCTGTATTATGTAAAAAGGAAAATTTATACTTTTTACGTATAAACTTGCTATGTAAAAAACTAGTCGCTCTGGTGAAAAAATTGATAAAAAATATAAACATAGGGGTTATTGGAATAATATGTATAAACCATTTTCAATCATAATCGAGGAGGTATTGATTTAAAATATATTCTACAAACTGAATTATTTATCAAATTTTTAGTCACGTGTCATTAGAATGACTTTCCATTATTGAATAGTTTGGGATTTTACAAAAATGTCATTCAATCTCACTATTAAAATAGAACCCAAATCCAATATTATTAACACTTACCAATACATTTATATAATCAATTAACTATCAAAATTTTGTCCTCACATATTTTAATACATCCTAAAAGTTTGTTTTTATTTCAAAACCAACCTATGAAGGATTTTGGTTCAAACCTAAAGAGGATTTCTAAAGAAGTTGAATTATATTTAACTATGGATTTTTGAATTTTTTATTCTATCTCCTCATTCAAATATTATCCAAATATGATTAAATAATAACACTAATCAAATATAGATATGTTTTTTATTTTAATTAGATAACCTATATCTATTACCTCTTTTATAAAATGGGAGATGACACAACAGATCTTGTATATGTTACAGAAATGTTTAACCAAACAATGTAATTTACATATATTTTATTAAAAAATAATAAAACATATGTAATTATAACTTAA
This sequence comes from Viscum album, assembly GCA_963277665.1. NCBI lineage: Eukaryota > Viridiplantae > Streptophyta > Magnoliopsida > Santalales > Viscaceae > Viscum > Viscum album. Next base: position 511,913,589 of record OY728126.1, on the reverse strand, counting down.
ATTATACCTCATTTCCTTTAAATACATTAAATAAAAAGAAAACGTCACTTGTATATTCATGTTGACTATATCATCCCTGAAGAGTTGATAAACATTATTCATTTTTTTAAATCTATTTTAATAAGAAAGTATTTGTTGAATATATATTATATTAATTATAAAAAAAAATATTCAATAAATTAAAATATTTTTTACTTTTATATATTTTCATCCATCCAAATGGAAACAACATTCAAGTGTTCATAAAACCAAGAGTGTCCATGAATGGTGAAATTAAGTTTTCTATTGAAACATAAATTAATGACTATGAATATGAATATATTTAATTAATATTATATTATTTTCATAATAGAATTTTAGAATATGAGTTGACCATAATCAAAATTTAAGGTCCAAAATCACAAAATAAATACAAATAAGAAGAAAAATCAACTAATACCCAGAATTGTAATGGCCCATACCCTCCTGGCCCATTACATTAACAATAGTATGGATCCAAAAACAGTGACACTGTGGCGGTGGCACCAGTCATGAGGGAACTGTGATGGTGGCGCCGATCATGGGGGCACCATGACGGATGCACCTATCACAGCGGCACCATGAAAGTGGTGCCGGTCACATGGGCACTGTGTCGGTGGCACCTGTCATGGGGACACCGTGACAGTGGCACCAGTCACGGTGGCATAGTGATGGGGGTATCATGAGGGTGACACCATGATGTTGGAACCTTGTCCGCTCTGTTTCATTTCTATTCCCACTCCTGCAACGTCTTTATTTATGTTAATTAATTCTTTTCCCCTTTCAAGCACATTTAAAGCCCATAATTAATTCCTAAAAATCCTGAGAAACCTCCCTGATGGGGATATTTAAGAACAAATTAATATCTTCATGCCTAACTATAGAACCACGTGGGAAAACGTGATGTTGCTTCCCATGCACTCAAAACCCCCATATCTCGTAACAATGGTGTTTTATCTATATATATCACAGAGGAAGTTCTTCTTTTCTACTTCTTTTTTGGCAGACTCCACTCTTTCTCTCTGGTGCGGCTGCGCTCGAGCCGTCTGCTCGTCCTTGGGGTTCCAGACATCCCTCCCCTGCAAATCACACATCCCTTGTTCTTTGCACGTGGAGAAAAACGTTGATCCTTGATCAATCAGGTAGGTATTTTCTCCTTCGTCTCTATTTTCTGTGTATAATATGGGGAGGGCATGCTTTTTCCTCTGTTGAATTTGATGGAACTGAACTAATGGATGATAATCAACGGACCTTTAATGAATAAGGGGGGGGTGTGATCGATTTTCTACTGTACTCTTTATGTTATTATGTGTTGTGAATTGTACGGGCCTATGATCACTAAAAATCATTACTGTTGGTGGTCATTCTATGGGAACTAATGAACCTAGGTACTCCGAGAAGTTTAAATAAACCTTCAATTAGTTAATTATTTACACTCGGTTTAATAAATTGAAAGCACCAGGATCTACACTTTTATGTGATAACTTCGGGTAATGCCAAGTGGAATTGAAACAATGTAGTGTGTTAAATCTTTTAAATATAAAAATACCTTCAAATTCCTTATTTGTGTTGGTGGTGGTGGTTTGATCATTATATTTCACAGTCTTAGATTGTTGGGGTGATGTGGGTGAGGATGGGATCCTCTAATGTGGTACAGTTATTGGTTGTGAATCTGTTGTTATGGTCACTCTTCTATATCACGAATTGGGGTGGAATCCTCTTCTATTGTGAAACTGTGTTTATCCATAGTTCTGGGAATGTGTGGGCTATATCTTAAAGCCTTTTTTGGTTTCTATGCCTGGAGTGATCTCACTTTCATGTGAATTTATAAGATAACTGGGTGTGATTTTTAAATTGATGTTGGCTAAAACATTTTCCCTTGGTTTGTACTTATGCTGTTAGCTGCCCAGCAGGGCAGAACTTTATTTTAAATGAGATTACCTAAACATGTAAGAAAGAATAACTTAAATATGAATTTGTTATGGGGGTGAGTTGTGATTTGGTTGTGAGCAGTGTGCTTCCTATGAATTGGGACGAGTGTGCTTGTGATTGGATTGGCTTTGGAAACCCTAGGTTGGGTAGAGTGTTTGTTACTTATACATATATTTTGTATTTCTTATATTTTTTATTTGCGCCCCACCTAAGTTGAGCACTTAGTTCTGAACACCCCCATTTCACAGGGGAGGGTGTTTTTTACAACACTTCTATTAGTGCCTGGTAATTAGCTCCTTTCTGCTCCCTTTCCAAGATAGCCCATGTATCTTCAGGCAGGTAATGATGGCCTGAGTTCCATTATTAGCCCAACAATTTTCAGGCGAGGTAGTTGTGGTGGTTGGCCTAGGTGTTTAAGGGCAGTCTATTTCCTAAGTATCATAGGGATGAGGCCCATGTGTTTTCAGGCATGATGGTATCTTTCTGGCATGAGTGTCTTCGGGTGCGGTTGTGGTTGTCCTAGACAAGGTGTTTGGAGGCATGGTTACATGAGGTTGTTGTGGCCCAGGTGTCTATGGGTGGGATAGCAGTTGTGCCCTAGGTGTTTGCGGGCGCAATGTGTGCTTGTGGGCCAGGTGTTTACTGGTGGTTGTGGTAGTGGGACTATAGTGAGAATGGATGGATTGGTTTGATGCATATGATGTCTTCAATAACCAATGGGAAAGTAGTGTGGGGTACCCAAATATCGATGTGCTATTATTATATGTTACTTGAATTGCGTTATTTGGGGAGAATGCCTTTGTGAGTTTGGGTGGATAGCTTATCATTTTTGGGTGTCTGGTTATTTCTTTTCCACGGGGAATTAGAATGTCTCCTCACTTGTGCACGAGATTCTTTGGTTCTCCCTACTGAGTGTACTTGTATGCTCACCCTACATATATGAAACTACTTTCAGGTTTACAAGAGGACTTCAGAGATATTCCAGGACCGTACTAGCTTCGACCTTTGGGGTAGCTGCTGTTGTTGTTTTCCTTTTTGGTATATTTTTACCTTTGGAGTTTTGTGACTTGTATCTTTTACCTTTGAACATGCATATGGGAATGGTTTATTTTGAGTCGTACTTGCACTTTCAGTTTTGGTGTTGTGGGATTTACTATCACCTCTCCCGGTCCTATTAAAAGAAAAAAGGGTAATACCTCCCATTTAGTGTGTTATTATATAACCTTGGTGATGGTTTCCACTTAGGGACCTATGGAAGGCAGGTTTTAGGGGTCATTATCTCTCCATTAACTTAATTATGGAAGGGCATGGAAATCTGCTGACCCTTCCCAAATTTTGGTGAAGGCGGATCAGGATAGAATGGTATCAGAGGTTGGGTTTGAGAGATAGGATGGTGTCTAGAGTTAGTCAAAGTGGGGATTCTATGGGATGGTAGGGAAACAATGTTGGGTGACCTTGATACGAGAATTAGGCCAGGGAAGACCGTCTAGGACATGGGAATTTAGGGCCCACCGTGATCCGATGCAAGGATTCTGGACCTACCGAACGGCCCAGTGAGGCCACAGTGATTGTAGGGTAGAGACCCTAAGAAAGGTACATGCATCATAATGACTTGTGTTCTCGTGTTTCTGGGGTGTTTTGGGAAACAAAAATAAATAAGAAGTTTAAAAAAATTAAGAACAATATTATGCACTACTTGGCCTTATGCATTCTTTGTTTACCTTGCAGTTGTGGCACCTAGGAGATGACCACGAGTTGTATAGGCGATCAAGGCCTAGGAGGTTGACTTTTCCGATCAGAAGAAGGATAATTGAGAGAAGGAGGAGGACATGTGGAAGAAGTCTCTTCAAGCCTTCCAGTGACATGCCCTCGAGAAGTACGAGGGCATCCCTTCTGAAACGAAGACGAAAGGCTATCGAGAGGAGCTGGTGATAGATTTCGGCTTGATCCAGGCTTTGACTGAGTACTGGGTTCCTCTGGCCGTCAGCCAGATGTAGGGAGCAGCGCGTCAGTGGAGGACGCTCTACCTGGGGGAGAGGAGAGAGGCTGAGGTGGCATGGTCTGATTTTGAGAAGGAGTTCTGGACAGAATTCATCTCTTCTATGATGAAGGTAGAGAAGAGGCAGGAGCTACTATACCTCTAGTAGGGGAGTATGTCATTAAGGTAGTTGGGGATCATGTTCAATTATCTCCTCTGCATTGCTATGGACCTCTTTCCCGATGAGGAGTCTCGGGAAAGACATTTAGAGGAGGCGTTTCAACCCTCCCTCCAGCATGCTATTACCCCTTCACCTTGCCGACATACTTGGAGGTCCATAAGAAGGGCGAAGTGCTGGAGAGGATGCACACACTAGGAGGTGTTCCACTAGAGGGGATTCATCTAGGCCGGTCAAATGGAAAGGACATCAGCACCAGACTTCTAGTATCGGGACCCTCTAGGTTCCGACCAGCAGGGTGCATGCTGCACCAGTTTCAGTTCTGGTCACCCTGTCCTCACCCTTTCCCTTCGGGCCCAGGACTGCAGTGCTTCGTCTATGGGAGCCATGGAAATATCCACAATCAGTGCCCTGAAAGAGTATAGTATAGCAGTGGAAGGAAGTGTAAAGACCCGTAAAATTCACGGGGAATTTTTTCTTAATTTCCTTTGAGATTTTACAAGAACACATTTTTTGACGGCACCGGATTCCGAGGTCCGGTGTTCCCGGAATCAATTTCCGATGTTTATCTAGGGTATATTCCGTAAACGAATGAGCAAGATTTCTTAACATTAGAAAAGGTGATCAGAATCGAAATTCGAGGGCACCAATGAAACCACAACACCGGTAATTGCTTACGAACAAATTTTCTGGAGTTTCATTTTCTTGGGTGTGGTTATTTAATAAAAGGGTTAAGTAATGAATAAAATAAAAGTTATGCCAAAACTTTTATTTTATGTTCTATATAGTTTAAACCTACTTATGGAATTTGAGGTGGGACCCAATATATCCTAACCCATCTTGATAGGATATTAGTGAGGTGGGCCCTCACACGAGCCCCACCTATTATACTTCCTCAATCCCCCATTTTTTTGTAACACACCCGCTCCCCTGTTATTAAATTCCTTGTCAACTCTCACCTTAATTGGAATGTTAAGACTCTTCAATTAATTCAATTAATTGAATGAATTATTTTTAATCTCAAATGGAATGATCCCTTGTGTGTGTTAATTAAATAAGACAATGTCTTATTTCATTAGGGGTTGTTTCGTTTTGTTGAGAGGTAGAGTTCCACGAATAAGTTCATCTTCCTCCTTGAAGAACGCGAAGAACGTACCAACACCGACGAAGAACACCAGCCTCCGATGAAGGACGATGAAGAACTCTAATTCCTCAGAGATTGACGACATGATGCCATGTACCGCGACTCTGATGATCCTCTTCTCCGTGATGTCGTGTACAACGACGTCGACGACGCTCACGGAGCCTCATTCCGTGATGTCGTCTTCCGCGACATTTTTTCCCATGAAGATCCTCGATCAGCGACTTCTTTGAGGTAGGGTCTTTATTTATGTATGATTTAATTTCATTGTTTCTTTCATTCTAAAGAAACAAAACGTGGATTAAATTAATATAATTTTTATCCACGAATTTTTTATTTGTGGGTTGGGATTTTGGTATGCTTAGAATTTATTAAGGAAATCGTGGAATGATTTGATTCAATTTTACATAAATAAAATTGAAGGTTTTATCTTATAAACCCTATGTAATATTGGTTTATTGGTATCACCTAATGCGGATGTCACGTGCCAAACAAAAACGGCATGACCACCCTCTACAGTTTTTTGTTGATGTGTGATTTGTCGGAGACAAGGAAACGGTGCCGCAGAGGCGATTTAAAGACTTCGCAGGTTGTTAAATTGATGTGTAGATCGATAGGAGATGACGCAATGTGCCTCAGAGGTGATTTGGAACTTCCGTAGTGAAGATTGGGTCCCAAGAAGACTTTAGACGCAGACAGCAGCCGAAACCGACCACCGGTGCGAGTCCGGTGGTCTGTGGAGAGCGGCGGTAGCGCGCCACAGGAGGAGACTGACGTGGCTGGGCCGCGGTGGACTAGAATGGATTTTCCATTCCGGGTTTTGGGGGAAGGCCGCGGCTTAATGCCGCGCCGGTTCATTCAAGGGTGGTGGGTAGTGCCCCCCTTTCTGTTTCCCACATGGCCGAAACGGCTGAGCTGACCGGCCACGCGGCCCGCGCCCGCCCAGGTCGGACCTGCGGCCCGTGCCTGCAGGGCCAGGCCACGCCGGCCGCGCTGGGCAGCGTCGGCCGGGTGGGACATGCCTTGATGGGCCGGACCCGGACCCGAGTTGGGTCGACCCGGTTCGGGCCGACCCAAGGGGGGTCGGGTCGGGCCGAGTCTGGCCCAGACCCCCCAATTCGGACTGTTTTCAGTCTTTTACCCATATCATGGGCTTAAGACCTCCGATCGACACACCATCAGTTGAGTTGGGATCCTTCGATTCAGAAGGTCATTTCGGTATATTAAACTAAAGGTTTTTGAGAACATGGGGTACGACTGGGTTGGTTCGAACACAAAACCAACCGGGCCCTCGGAGCAGAAACCCTTATAACATGAGTTCCGGACGTCTGATTGACGTGTCGTCAACTTCGTTGGATTCCTCTTGGTGATACAGACCTTTTGGCTTACTCCACTTGAGGTTTGGACACATTTGGAGTATGGTCGGGTTGGTTTTAACTTAAAACCCAACCGGGCCCCTAGGACGAAAAAGCCTATAACTCTCAGACCTGGTGTCCGATTAACGCACCGTCTGTCGTGTTGTGTTCCTATTGATATGACGGAACATTGAGATACATCAACTCTGGTGTATGTGATAGTTGATTTATTGACCTCTTGGCTCATGGAGCGGACCCTCCTGGAACGAGCGTGCTATGTGCGGTAACCCTAGAGCTGGGTGAGACTTGAAGACTGCTGATCGATCAACTCGGAGTGTTTCGATAGCCTAGTGGGGAGCGATAGGTTGTAGCGGTAGACCCACGAAGGAGGAGCGCTTGGTTATAGCGGTAGACCCGCGATACTCAACAGAAGGAGTACCTCTGTAGGCTATGAGGGGGAGAGCTTTGTTGTAGTGGAAGACCCATGGTGGGAAGCGTTTGGTTGTAGAAGCTTTCCCACAGTACTCAATAGGTGGAGTACTACAGCAGTCCAAGGATAGTGGGAAGATCTCGGTTGTAGCGGCATGTCCACTATGCTTGATAAAGGAGGAGTTTCCCAGCAGCTATGGGTTCGACGGTGATGGAAAACGTACTGGAATACTCCGTGGGTTCGACGGTGAAGACTATCGTACTGGAATACTCTGTGGGTTTGACGGTGATGGAAAACATACTAGAATCCTCCCTGGGTTCGATGGTGAAGACTATCATACTGGAATCCTCCATGGGTTAGACGGTTATGGAAAACATACTAGAATACTCTATGGGTTTGAAGGGGACGACTATTGTACTGGAATCCTCCGTGGGTTCGACGGTGATGGAAAACATACTGGAATCCTCTATGGGTTCAACAGTGATGGAAAATGTACTGGAATCCTCCATTGGTTCGACGGTGAAAACTATCGTCCTGGAATCCTCCATGGGTTCGAAGATGACGACAACCGTACCGGAATCCTCCGTGGGTACGGCGATGACGACTACTATACTTGTATCCTACGTGGGTCTGACAACTTAGCTGGTGTAGTATCCTACGTGAATCCCATCTTAGATGAATTAGTGGCTACATCTGATCATCCCTATCACCTTACGAAGAAGTATATCTGTGTGAGCTGAGTCTAGACATTCAATCAATATCTTTGATATGAATGACTAGATTTCCTATGTGTATTGTGTTGTGCTTTCTTATGTGGATTGGGTTGTACTCTCCTGTGTGGATGTGATCGAACATGGGCTCGGATGTTGGAGCAATATTGGAATTGATGATTTAGGTATATGAATGGGAATATACCTATGTAGTGTTGGATGTTACTTCGTGATTTTATATTTCCTTTGTGGGAATCCTTTTTGGATTTTGGGAGACCTTCGGGGGTCTAAGGGTCCCTACTGAGTAGCGTATACTGACCCCTTCACGGGCATTGCCCGCACTTCGTTGTGTTTAATAGAGACGACAGACAACATTGATTGAGGTAGAAGCTCGTGGAGCCGGATGGTACCTGGAGGAGGACCACTGGACGTGACGTGCTCGGAACGGACGACTGGAGCGAGGATCAGAGGAGACGATATATACCAACCCTTCAGGTGGGATTTCCTGAGGACAACTTGGACTTTCTTCTTACTTTTCTACTGTTGTACTATCTTTCAGTTGTACTTTAAATTCCATTACAGTGCACTTTCAGTTTGGGTTTGTATTCTGGCATATTAACTTTTCTTCATTTACATTTGTACCCAGTTTTACTTAGTGTTTACTTCTGCTAGCTTACTCGGTGGTGTTAGTTTTCTTTATAAAGGCAATGCCTTCCCCTTTTTGTCGGGATTTACGCCTTTTTGCTAGTCGCCAACCCCTGGCCTATGGGAGGCAGGCTTGGGGTAGTCATGGAATTGGTTCTGAGGACGGGTCGTGACAGGCAGACCTGACATCCACCTCAGTAGTAGCTTCTAGATAGGCCCTTTCAGCAGTAGCAGTAGGGGCAGTGAGCTCCCGCTCCTCCGAGGGCAGACGTTGCAGCAGGAGGCCGACCTCAGCGCTCTCCTCAAGGACCTTGACCAGGGCATGGTCGGGGAGGTGGTAGACAACCAAGGGGTAGAGGTGTTCTGCATGGATAGTTCCATGTCACAGAGGCAGTAGTTCCAGTAGGACCAGATGTTGTTCGAGGTACGATCAGTTTGTTCAGTACCCTTTCTTACTCCTTGTTCGATACTGGAGCTTCACACTCCATTTTTTCACCTGGTCTAGCCCGTTATCTGGGTCTAGATGCCGAGAGACATACAATGACCCTGCTGCTGAGCACAATAGTCGGAGGTCAGACCGACTTGTTATATGTTTGTAGAGGATGCAGACTGATGATAGGGGCACATCAGTCGGTCAGGGATCTACAACCACTATAGATATAGCCATAAGATGTCATCCTAGGCATCGAATGGTTGTTCTCTGTGTGTGCCACCATCGACTGCTTCCGAGGAAGGATTGTGTTCTCATGGTTGGACGACTGACGTGTTACTTTCACCGGTGAGCGGAGTGGCCAAAAGGGCAGCATGCAAGAGAAACCCCTCCTCTCCTTGTTAGCCGAGATGTCAGTGGAGTAAGTGGATGCTGAGATGGTGGAGCTACCAGGGATCACCAGTGAATTTATGGACGTCTTCCCGGAGGAGGGTATGACTCTACCCCCTTGACATGATATCATGTTTAGGAGAGATTTGTAGCCTAGTTCTCGTCTGATTTCGATGGCTCCCTACCAGATGCCACCTTCGGAGCTACGGGAGTTGCGGATTCAGATTGACGATCTGATGAAGAGGGTCTATGTTTGACCAAGCGTGTCTCTGTGGGGTGCTCCAGTCTTGTTCTCAAATAAGGCAGATGGTGGTCTCAGGTTGTGCACAAACTATAGGATGCTGAATGAGGTAACGATCAAGAATCACTACCCTCTTCCGAGGATAGATGATATTTTTGACCAGCTGAAAGGGGCAAGATGGTTCTCGAAGATCAACATGTGGTCTAGGTATCACCATTTGAGGGTAAAGGAGGGAGACATATCTAATATAGATTTCAGGTGTAGATATGTGAACTTCGAGTTTGTAGTCATGGCTTTTGGCATTACAAACGCTCCGGCTGTGTTCATGGGGCTTATGAACTCCAACTTCCGGGGGTATCTGGATCGGTTTTTAGTCGTGTTCATTGATAACATCCTGATCTACTCAAGATCAGAGGAGGACCACGCTGAGCACCTGAGGATGGTTTTGGAGATCCTCCAATAGCACCAACTCTATGGGAAGTTGTTGAAGTGCATGTTCTGGATGGGAGAAGTGAACTTCCTTTGGAACGTAGTGTCCGAGCAGGGGGTAGCGGTGGACACATTAATGGTTGAGGTGGTTTCTTCATTGGCACCACCCACAAACGTGGTAGAGGTTGATAGTTTCCTTAGGCTGGGAGGTTACTACCGGAGGTTTGTACCTAACTTTTCTCGAGTTGGGGCACCATTGACGGCCTTTACCAAGATCTACCTGGTTTTCGTGTGGTGTGAGCAGTGCGGGGCATCCATCAGCTATCTGAAAGGGAAGTTGGTTAGATCCCCATAGTTGAGGCTTCCAAAAGAATGGGTGGCGTATGAGGTGTTCTGTGATGCTTCCGGGGAAGGCCTCAGATGTGTGCTGATGTAGCAACAAGGGGTGATATTTTATGGGTATAGGAAGATACGCCCTCATGAGCGTAATTATGTCACCCAAGATCTGGATCATGCGGCTGTCGTTTTCACAGTAATGTATTGGCAGCACTACCTCATTCGAGAACGGTTTTTGGTCTTCACGGATGACAAAATCCTGAGGTATATCTTCTCCTAGTGGGACCTAACCTTACGGCAGCGAAGGTGGATGGAGTTCCTATCGGATTACAACGTCAATATTTCCAACACTTCAAGAAAATGTGATTTATATGCTTATGCTTTGACCAAGAGGACGCCCTTGGTGTTTTATGTTGGAGACCAGGTTTTCTTGAAGGTCACCCCTTAGCGTGGACAGCGGAGGTTCGGTCGGGGGAGTAAGATTTCCCCCAGTTTAATTGGACCCTTCGAAGTGTTGCGACGGGTCGGTGAAGTGGCTTATCAGCTAGCGCTACCACCGATGATACTGAGAATACATGATGTATTCCATTTGTCCCAGCTCCAATGATATCTGAATGACGATTCACACGTCCTCGACTGGGGAGAGCTAGATATCGGAGACGATGCAACCTTCATGGAGCGACCAGGGATGATCGATGTTTGTGAGGAGAAGGTGCTTGGTGGGTGAAACATTTACTTGGTTCATGTGTTGTGGAGACATGGTGGGCTTTAGGAGAGTATCTGGGAGATGGAAGCACAGATGTGTGCCCAATACCCCGGGCTGTTTTGAGTTTTATCATGTTTGATCATTACATGTTTGCTGTGTAATGCATTACATTTTTGACTATGGATGTGTTGTTACATTCCTATGTATGTGTGTGGGAAGTGTCAAAAAGAATGGCAAGGGGAGGACCTAATCATTATTTAAGATGCATTAATGTGGATGTGCCTAAAACCATGCGGGTGAGTCAGTGCCGCCCAAAGAGGATAGTATCTTAACAAGGAGGATGGGAGACCCCTCTCCCACTAGACCAAGCAGTTTGGATCATGTTTTTATTGGTTTCACGGGAAAAGGACCGGTAGAGAATTTGTGTTTGTTTGGGGGATAAAGTGTTCCTATGATGTAGAGGTTCACTCCTGAGAGGTATCTTCCGGGATGGTTGTTCGGACACCCCCTCTTTCCATCGGTCTGGGTTTTGATTCATAGGGACTAGAATGTTTTAAGAGGTATCTAATGTAATGGCCCAGACCCTCCTAGCCCATTAATTTTCCAAAATTAAGGCTCCACAAACTGTGGAATGTGGTTGTGGAACCGGTCACAGTGGCACCGTGAGGGTGGCACCGGTCAAGGTGGCACTGTGACAGAGACACAGTGATAAGGCGCTAGTCATGGTGGCACAATGACGGTGGCGCTGGTCACGGTGGCACCATGACAGTGGCACCATGAGGGTGACACCGTTACGGTGGCACGGTGAGGGTGAAACCGTGATGGTGGCACCGTGAGGGTGACACCCTGACGCTGGCACCGTGTCCGCTCCGTTTCTTTTCTAGTCCCGCTCCTGCAACGTCTTTTTTTGTTGTAAATTAATTCTTTTTCCATTTCAATCCCATTTAAGTCCCATAATTAATTCCTAAAACTCCCGGGAAGCCTCCCTGATGGGGTATATTTAATAACAACTTAATATCTTCGTGCGTAACTACCGAACCACATGGGAAACCGCGATCTGACTTCCCAGGCGCTCAAAATCCCCATATCCCATAACAACGAGGTTTTATCTCTATATATCATGGAGGAATTTCTTCTTATCTTCTTCCTTTTTGGATGAAACCTCTTCTTCTTCCTAGTGCGCCTACGCTTGAGTCCTCTACTCGTCCATGGAGTTCCCGACCCCCCTCCCCTGCAAATCGTGTATCCCCTGTTCTTGGAATGTGGAGAAAAATGTTATTCCATGATCAATCAAGTAGGGATTTTCTCCTTCACCTCCCTTTTCTATGTATCATAACGGGTGGGAATGATTTTTCCTCTCTAGAAATTGATGAATCTGAACATAATGAAGATAATGAACGGAACTCTAAATAATGAACGAGGGGTGTGATCAATGTTCTGTTGTACTCTTTATGTTTTTATGTGTTGTGAATTGTATGGGCCAATGCTCACTGAAAATCATGGTCATTGGTAGTCTTTATTTTTGCACTAATGAAACTAGGTGCTCCTAGATGTTTAAATAATCATGGAATTGGTTAATTACGTATAATCGGTTAAATAAATTGATTGCACCAAGATTAACCATTTTCTGTGATAACTCTGGTTAAAGCCTAGTGGAATTGAAATCATGAAGTGTGTTAAATATTTTAAATCTGAATATACCAGCAAGGGATGACTTTGTGTTGGTGGTGGTGGTTTGGTTTTTTTATTTCACGGGCTTAGATTGCTTTGGTGATGTGGGTGAGGATGGGATCCTCTGATGTGGTATGGTTGCTGGTTGTGAATCTGGTGTTATAGTTGTTATTCTATATCACAAATTGGGGTGGAATCCTCTTTTGTTGTGAAACCATGTTTATCAATAGATCTGGGAATGCGGGGGTTGTATCATAAAGCATGTTTTGGTTCCAGTTCCTAGAGGGATCTCACTTTGATGTGAATTTACAAGAGAACTGTGTGTGATTTTTAATTGTTGTTGGCTGTAACTTTATCCATTGGTTTGTGCTTATGCTCATAGATTCCCAGTGGTGCAGAAATTTATATTAAATGAGAATACTTGAACATGGAAGAATGAATAGCATAAATAGAAATTTTTTTTGGGGGTGAGTTGTGACTTAGCTGTTAGAAGTGTGCTTCCTATGAATAGGGTTGAGTGTGCTTGTGCTTGGATTGGCTTTAGAACCCCAAGGCTGGGTTGAGTGTTTGTTACTTATAAATATATTACGTAGTTCTTATGTTTCTTATTCATGCACCACCAAAGTTGATCACTTTGTGCCGAACACCCCCATTTCACGGGGGAGGGTGTTTTTCCCAACACTTCTATTAGTGTCTTGTTATTAGCTCCTTTCTGCTCCATTTCCCGGAGATCCCAAGTATCTTGGGGTAGGATGTGATGGCTTGAGGTCCATTATTATCCCAAGAATCTTCAGGCAGCCTAGTTGTAGTGGTGGGCCTAAGTGTTTACGGGCAGGTTATTTCCCAATTATCTTCGGGATGAGTCCCAGATATTTTTGGGTGTGACAGCAGCTTGCTGGCCCAGGTGTCTTCAGACATGGTAGTGGTTATTCTGGCCTAGGTGTTTGCAGGCATGGTTACGTGAATTTGTTGAGGCCTAGGTGTCTGCTGGAGGGATAGAAGTCATGGCCCAGGTGTCTGCGGGTGGGATGTGTGGTTGTGGCGCCAGTGTATGCGGGTGGGAGTGTCAGTGGGACTGCGGTGAGAATGGATGGATTGGTTCGATGCATAGGATGTCTTCAATAACCAGTGGGAAAGTGGCATGGGGTACCCAAATATCAATGTTCTATTACTTTTTGATACTTGACTTGCGTTGTTTGGGGAGCATGCCTTGGTGATGTTGGGTGGATTGATTTTCTTTGTTAGGTGTTTGGTTATTTCTTTTCCACGGGGAATTATAATGTCTCATCACTTGTGCACGAGAGTCTTTGGTTTTTACTACTGAGTGTACTTTTATGCTCGTCCTACATATATAAAAATACTTTCAGGTTTCTAGGAGGACTTCAGGGATCGTGTGGGATAGTACAAGCTTGGACCATTGGGTCAGATGCTGTTGTTGTTTTCCTTTTTTTTTTGTTATCTTTTTAACTTTTGAGTTTTGTGACTTGTATCTTTTAACTTTGAACATGCATATGAGAATGGTTTATTTTCAGCCATACTTTCACTTTCAGTTTTGGTGTTGTGGGATTTACTATCTTATCTCCCGATCCTATTAAACGATAAAAGGGTAATGTCTTCCATTTAGTGTGTGATTCTATACACTTGGAGCTGGTCGCCACTCCAGGACTATTGAATGCAGGTTTTGGGGGTCATTATTTTTCCTTCGACGTTAAGAAAGAAGGGCCTAGAAATCTGCTGACCCTTCACTCCTTTTGGTGAAGGAGGATTGTGACAAAATTAATTATTTTAAAGACATTTTTTATTAAATACATGAAAAAATGATATACATAAATATTACATGGAATTATATATATATAATAATAATTATTTACTTTTTTATTTCACAAGCATATATTTATTCTAATTAGTTTCAAACATGTACACTGAAATGCATGCCTTGAGTTAAGGAATATTTTTATCATATTTATTTTTGTGTTATAGAAGACATATTCCCCACATGTATATTTTATGAGGTTTATATTATTCAAATTAATGTTTTTTATGAATCTCAAGAAAATTAAGGGTATTTATAACCCATTTATATTCCACTCATTATTCTGGTTTTAATTTGGATGTTACCTAAAAATTAAATGATTTTGTGTTACAAGATCACTATTAAAGCGAATTTTTTATGATTAATTTTCAGATGATAAAATATTAGGATATTTACCTCATGAAACATAAATATCTTATTATTATCATTTTATTTCTGTAAAATAAATTTCATAATTTCAAATTATTTTTTCAATGTATACAGGAGTCCAAAATAATATTTTTTAATTAAAACAATCATTATTACTCTCTTTAGCTAAAACACTTTATCATTCAATAAAATATTCTCTAAAAAAATAAGGATTTTTTTTCAACCTTAAAATATTAATTTACAATGTAATTTTTCCCAATGTTTTTAATTGAAAATAAAATTTTCATGTAAATATCATTTTCTTTTTCCAAATGGGGGTACTTTTTAGTTTTTAATAATAATATTAAAGGAATAAATATTATAACATACATGAATTAAATTAAATTTTATTCCATAATGATAAATAAATTACTGGAATATTAATTTAAAATTTTTAAATGATCCAATGAAAGAAAATTGTTTCCATAAATTTTTTTGAATTTCACTATTTTAATGATTGTTATTTCAAAATGGAATGTATATCTTCCTCAATAATGTTTTAATGATATTTTTCTATAATTTATATTAATTAATTTATAAAATATTCATTATTCTTAATAATTTAATAGGGATATGATATAATAATAAAATAATTGTACTTTATCTTGATTTTTAATGATTTTGATGAAAAATGAGAACGGTACCATTTTATTTCCCATGGGTTATGTTATGATGAAATGTTGTTATAACCTATTTGATTTTAATTGTATATGATATGATGAATTATTTTGCGGAAAAATTATGTTTTATAAGCATTCTTTCATTAGTGGGAATAAAATTATATATTTTGAAAATGCATTTGGTAAATATTAATGTGTCATGAGCTCAAAGAATACATCGGCGGTTATACATAGAAAAAAAAATATTGTACATATTGGGGGTTTCCCTAGCCTAAAATATTTTGTTACACTGATGTTTATCCCATTATCTAAATAATATGGGATATTGGGGGTTATTCCATGACTAAAATGGGGTACACATTATGTTATCCCGTTATTGAATACGGTTCATGTTGGATAGAACAAGAAATACATTTTTTGAATATCATTATGGGTATCAATGATATAATATTTAATATTCTTATTTTCATTATAATAATCTATGTATTATGACAATTTTTATGTTCCCATTAATTTCTTTGGATTTATTTATTATAAGTGTCTTATAAACAACAAAGATTTAAATCATCACTCATTTTTATGATCTAATATATTAAATGTATAGAGTTTTATATTTTTTTTCAAATGTAATCAAACCCTTCTGATCATTTAATTTTGATATTTACCTTTTTTCCATTACATAGAAAATAAAGTCATATTTCTTTTGTATTTTTTTAACCATTTCATGAAAAAAATGTATTTTTTTTAATTTATAATCATGGTAGTATATATGAAGTACTTTGTGGAATACTATTTAGCTAATTTGTGAATTTTTTTAATGATTCCACATTATCAATTATAATCAACCAAAATGATTATAGATTATATTATTATGTTATGTGAGGAATATTAATTTACTATGATTTAATATCTAGGTATGAAATGTATGGATCATTTTAGTTGAGTCTGAGAAATATTATGTTAAAATTTGGAACTTGGATGAGGAATTATTACTGAGAATCATATGGATAAGTCTAATTATATTAAGATTCCAATTAATTATGGTGAAGGATATGTTGAGTGGTGAATATGAAATTACATATATATTAGGATAATTCAAATGTATGTGGTGCAGTCAATGTGGTATATTTCTATAATAACATCGAAAACATAATATTTTATTTTGATATAATCTTCACCTAGTGCATGAGAATAAGACTTCTTGCACCAATTATTTTAAACTACTTGGGGATTTTTCAATTAAATTAACAAAATACGTACAATCCATCATGTTTTATTTTTAAAGACTATTTCTATGAATGACATAGGTTAAATCTAATGATCTATAAAATGAAATAAATTTGTCATGATTTTGAATTCCAAAAAATGTTTTTTTCATTATAATGAGGTTTCACATCACGTTTATTATATTTCACAATTAGTTTTTTTTTTCATTTTAGTGGATGGAGGAAACTGAAAATAATTATATTAATTCTTAATAATATGGAAAATGAATTGATTTCCCCCTTTACAACACAAATTTTATGTGATCAAACAACAATTCACTATTTTAAATCACCCTTACACCTCTATATTACACTACTTTTGAGGTATAAATTCCAATTGTTATATAAATTTAATTCATTTTAGTTTCAATAATTTAATTTTTATCTATATGAAAATGTTAATTTCACTTTTTTATGATTTCAATGTATTTATATTTTCTTAGTAGTTCCCATGATGATATTGAACAAAAATTGTCCAAACTGCATAGGAATCCAATAACACTTGAGGACCATCAACACAATGAAGATTATAAGTGCATAAATTGGGCTTCAATTTTTTTTTCTAGTCCCAACATCATTGTTATACAACACCTATGAATAAAAAATTCCAAATTCATCCATTAAGAGTCCCTACCAAACTGATCTATGCCAGGAAAAGAATCTGCACCAAGTGAAGAGTTTGATTCAATATTTATGAAATATATCTAATTTTATAAGTTATCTATCCTAAAAATTTACATTATTATAGTGACGAGGTTGTGAAATAATATTTTTCTCTTTTACATTTCGTTATAATGTAGATTACTAACCCAAAACCACATTCCTTTTATTTCCAATAAATATGTGCCCAAAAATCACATGCGATTTTGTTTATAAAAGGATGCATGTGCACCTCATTTGGGAGATATAAAGTGAAGAAAATATCTTCAACTTTGGAGACCCGAAGGAGTCCCCTTATAATTTCATGAATTTTAGGAGTCCTTAGGATGTTCTAATGGAACATCAATATCCTACTCCCATTCTATAGAGTTCTAAAAATCATGTGACACCTAGGTAGGAACCTGATGTATTCTTGAGATTCTTGTTTGTATTATTTGAATGAAATTCTAATTCATTGTTGTATTCTTTTCTCCATCCTATCTTATTATTTAATTTATATTGAACAATAATTTCATTCGTAGACTCATATGATCATGTTTGATGGTACCAATTTTTTGATGATTCACTCATTGTTCACCATCAATTCAACACTAATTTAATTACAAGGATTTGTGGTTTATATTTCCCAATAAAACAATCATAATAATTGTGAAGGCCATGTAATTTTTTTAATGGGGTCACAAAGCAATTACATACACATGTTAACTGAAAATAAAGTTCTTCATGAGTTGCCATAGTGAGTTTCATTAATGAAGTCGAACACAAATTTCCCTATACTCGGTGGTGACTAGTAAATTATTTTGTGTTTCTAACTAGACCCTATGAGGTATCCATGTATAAAATCCATAAATTTATCGATATAGGTGTTAAAAAACATTATTAAAATATCTTTTTCTTTTATATTTAAGGAATAAAGGATAACCATCATGTGAATTCATCATGTTGATCATTTGACTCTAATTTTTCAATTTCGGCATTCTTGTATAAATTTATACAATATTTTAAAGCATAAATATACAAACACCTTGTTTATTAAAATTAAAATTCCCCATTTAATTTTATAATAAAAATCTTATTGTAAAATTAATGATAAATGGATATGTTGATAAATAACCAAAGGTTTAGGTTATACTGTAGATATTCTAGTAAAAAAACAAAAATTTTGATATTCTAGACAACATGATAAAATTTTATCTCCATTTACATAGAACCAAGAATACAATTTCCATTCCTCTATATTTCTTTTATTATTATTTGTTACCCCTTTTTAATATCCATACCTTCCTTATTGATTTTTTTTGCAATTATTCTCTCTCTACCTCTTCTACTCTCAATATTTAATTATGTCATATAAAAAACTACTTTATTTTCACTATTAATTATTTTGAAGTGTTTTATTAATTCTCCATTAATAATGAACATCATAATGAAAAAATAGAATTAAAAATTATTTTTGTGACTCGAACATGAAATGAATAACTGTTTGAAATAGAACATTATTTTTAAATACACTTCACTCATAAACTAGTTCATCTAATGTAGGAAATAATGTGACATTGAGGAACCACTTGTGGATCCTAGAGAATCCCTAAAACTATATAAAATATACAAAAACACTAAAAACATGGATGAATATAAAAATCATAAAATAACTGACCACCCAAAATACTGAGTACGGACTTGCATATATTCAATATCCTTTGGATGTAGTCAAATATTGAGCTGATATCAGGCCTCATCAACCATATTGCGATATTCCATAGTCTTCCTGGTGAAGACCCTCAAAAATATAACAAGTAGTTTCACATGTTGTTCTCTACTATGAAACCCAAAACTATTTATGAGGCTATCATTAATCATAGATCATTCCATATTTCCCTTAATGGTGTATCCATAGACTATATATACTATCAATATACCACAATTGGGGGATGATATGACCTTCAATGAATATTTAAGTAAATTTTCCCTATCTATCGATCAACATCAATTAAAAAATTAATCCGTAGAATTATATCATCCCAATGATATATGCTTCATGAAGATTGGGAGATATGAAAAATTATTTTATTATTCGTCCCCAAATAACAAATAACAGAATATTTGCTAATTTAGTGATTCTATGAGATAATTATCCCCATGGATTGTGAAATTATAGATGTTACAGACATTGGATCACTATTTGTATAAACACTTTTCGTTCCTCATGGATAAATAGAGCACATGGCCCAAAATGAACAATAATTTGGTAAATGATAAATCGAACCAACTCAAAGAGCTTATTGTGTATTTCATTGAACCATTGAAAATAGTTAGATAAAAAAGTTATGTGATGTATACCATTCTAATGAAATTATCTCAAGAACAAGGTAATTAATACTCACCTAATTTCCAATTAAATTATTGTATTTGTTATGATAACACTCATTTT
Organism: Viscum album; assembly: GCA_963277665.1. Lineage (NCBI taxonomy): Eukaryota > Viridiplantae > Streptophyta > Magnoliopsida > Santalales > Viscaceae > Viscum > Viscum album. The sequence continues at coordinate 511,893,802 of OY728126.1, read as the reverse complement.
TTATCCAATGACTACAATATAATGATTCATATGAGTCTTCTTCAATAGTTTTCGTTTTGTGTTGATTCCATCAAGTACCAACCTTCAATAATTTACCATTTAGGAAAAATCCAAACCCTTTGTGGAAACTAAAAATAATGTAATAACACATAAGAAAGAAAACCTACCTTAAATTTAACTGTTAACAATAATTCCATGGTATGAAACAGTCATATCCTTCAAATTTCTCAAAATAATCATATGCCTCCCTTACCTATACCAAGCCTCATGTACTTGGTGTACCAAATTTCAACCCTAAACCTCTTTCTCTAACTAATGACACACTCATTTATTCAATACCTTCGAAGTCATGTTGGATAGTTGGAAACCACCATAAGAGAGATAATGATTAAAGGATCAGGAAAACTACCACCTCAACCTATTATTAATAAAAACGATGGTGGTAATTTACATTCTTGTATACATCTTTTAATTCGCACAGGTTGTGCCCAGATGATATTTGATTATTTCTAAAAATTATCTGACTAATGAGATGTTCTATCAAAATATCTTGTTGTCAATTTTATAGGTAATTGGGATGGTTGTGGAATCCTTTTATTAGGAACTAGTTGGTGATGGAATATTCATGAACATTGTTAATTTTATGGAAAACTATTGGAATAATGTTTGAGGTTTGAATTCATCATTCAAGAATGGATACAGATCTGTTTAGGGGTTCAATAGAAATGATAACCTTAATTATATCATGGTATGATCATATAGTCTATGTTACATATAATATAGCAGTTACTAGTTTAATGTGGACAAAATAAATAGATCTACCGAGGCTGTAACAATTACATGGTCTGTAAATAGGGATAACCTAAATTAATTAAGGATACCTTCTAAGGACGAATGTTTCATTATATTAATCATAGCTTGTTCCACTAAAACTAGGATATAGACCTTAATTAAAATATCCTTTGGTTAGATATGTTTTAATGAATTGGATAGGAAATTTTTATTATCTTGACTACTAAACATTAATTTTACCAAGTTGAAAATTACAGATTTTTTAATTACAAACACCCCTATATTCAACCACTAAACTACATGGTCTATATAATCATTTTAGTTTAAAATTCATATAAATGATGAGTTTAAATCATTCATGATATAATAACAAATATTGATATTATATAATTTTAAATTACGAAATGATTCAATTTAAAAATTCAACTACATACTTGAAATATAAATTTAAATTAATGTATAAAAATTTCATCGATTATTGTTTCTTGGAACAATAATGAATGATGTGTATGGTGTAAAAATGAAGGAAGAACATTGTATAAAAAAAATTCTTATTCATGAAATAAAATAAAAAAATTAATAGAAAATATGAAATTTCTCTTTTGTGATAGAGGTAGTAGTAGGGAAGGAGATGGGAATGAAAGAACCAAATCATTTTACAATGAAACCTTTTAAAATCTGATTCCATAATACTATATATATAGATAAAATATTACACTATGTAATATGAGGATTCATGTCATGTAATTTTAATACATGATTTTCTCTATGGGTTTTGAATCTATATTTATCTCACATGTATCTTCTTTGAGATTGGAAAACATGACACCATTCAAGATTTTTTTCTTCGACAAATGACTTTTATCTTCCTATATGATATATCTTAATAGTGGGGATTGTGATCAAAGGGTTCATGATGAGAATCAGAAATTCATTTCTTGTAATGGATTCTCTAATTAATGGTTTTCCTGACTTACAACAAGACATATAGTATACTCTGAACTATACTGCATATCGTCTAATGAGGTTTCACACCGTGTAATTTCCAATTTTTACCCTTTTTACATTTTCCCTTTGAAACATTGGATTCATAATTCCTAAAATAAACAACACAATCCCTATTAATTATCAACTAAATCATATAAAATACTTTATTAAATTATAGAATATATATTTATATGATTTCATCTTATGAAATTCCCTCACACATGAACAATTGATTTACCACATGAAAAATGATCTAAATATAGATATTTAAATTATAAGATATTTTTACAGTATGAGTAATTAATTATATATAGGAATATTAATATAAATTTAAGTTGCAAAAATTATTTCTCTAGAATAATCCCTTCCTATAAATTTAGTCTTGCCTCATAGTTCAAATTTTAAAATAAATTTTCAATCATTTAATTACAATATCTTAATAGTTTATTGAATTCTATACACATATTTTGTTTAACTCATAATGAATTTTCCCTCATCACTTATGCTAAATTGAACGTGTAGTTTTTCTAATACCTTGAGTACATGCTCCTAAACATTGTATTGTATTTTCTATATCATCTACACTATATAATGAAATACACAAAATAAATCATGGGGGATTAATAAATTAGATATTAATGACACTAAGGATGTTTGTAGGTAGGTAAATAGGGATAAAAACTCAAAATGTATAGTAGGATCTAAAATATAAAGCATGGTTATAATGACTAGTGTCATAAAATGACTCCTCAATTACTACTAAAGTCTACACTCCTAGAATCATAGTTTGGATCCATGTATATATCATGTAGGGGAATGACATGTATCTTGTTCCATAATTTTCCATTTTTTTATTATTTTTCAAGATTCGTATATATTCTATATCTCGCATCCCTCCGTTAACCAGATATGATACTTTATAGGATCCATAAGATATGAAATAGTGATTTTTTCCATTCCGATACACTAAAAATGATATTTATTATTTTTCATGTATATTTTTTCATGTAACATGATAGGTGTTAAATTCAAATAATTAAATATGGATCACAATAAAATGATCTGATGACCAACATATTACATCTCCAATGAAAAATCATACAGTGCTAACTGAAATATTTTCATCACTCATTCAAAGATACGTCATCCACAATACAAATAGTAGGATACAATGTTATAATCTGATTATAATAGATAAATCATATAAATATATTCATATGAACAATTGATGTAATGAGGTAAATATTTAATTTGAGACTTAGTAAAATATTGTAGAACAAATATTTCCTCAATCAATTTAAAATTATATTTCTTCACTCAAAGCCTTAATAATATCTCAATGGTTGTTATGATTGGTTGACAAGTCCGATGTGCCACTGAAGAAAAATTACCAGAATGGAAAATGTAATTTTAGGCATTAAATCATTTCATGAACGAAAAATATTTTATTTTTCAATCACCAAGGGTATACAACCATGTAGTATTTCAATTATACGAAATTTAAAAAATGTTGAATCGGAATTAAATATATAATCTAATAACTCATTTTAAAAATATCTATATTGAAAGAAATTAGATTTCCATAAATTAAAAAATTATCTATTTCACTATTTAAGTAGATAAAATTCTATTTTGGTATAAAACATTCTTTAAAATTGAAAAATGACACATAGAAAGTAGAAAATAGGAAAAAAAACTCAATTGAATAAAAATTTAAAGTCTTAAAAAACTGCCCTAATATTAAGAGGATTCAAATTCAATAGTATCAATGAATTTATGTTGGATTTTTATTGAAGAAAAATATCAGAAAAATGAAATAGAAGTTGAAAAATTAATAAATGAAGGAATTGAGTTATCCATGTATTATGTGTCATTCCATGGGGGATCAATGGTGTCAATATATTTACATTGTGATACTGATAAAATGGTTATTAGATTAAAATATACAATAGAAAAAACATTATTACATAGTTTTTAAACATTTATAAAAATAATTAAAGGAATGTCTCTAGTATTATATGGAATTGAAACCAATTTTATTTAAATGTATGCAGGTTGTTTCAATAATGCTAAAAGGGACTCATAAAAAATTACTCTATAACTATAATCAGTTTAAAGAATCAAACAATAAAAGTTAGTAATGATGGTTTGCCTCCCATAAAGCGATAAAAAATAATTTCTTATACCAAATGGATGGGTCAATGTATTAGGCCCCTTATTCCATCATATTAGTCTCTGATATATCATTAGTAGTAACTCATTGTAGTGTCTTCATGAACATGGAGACTTTTTGTATCATTGATTACATTACGTGTGTACCATACAAGAATTTTATTTGGAATAAAATTTATATTTTCTTGTTTTTGTGGTTTTTATTCATGAATATCAAGTGGGAGACCATGATTCTAATGCTAAATCATGGGTATATGTGGATTTACTCCTTGAAATAGAGTAGATGATATAAATGGTGGATCAACAACCACATAAGAAACATAGGATCTAAAATGGATACTAGAAAAGTGATAAATATTTAAATTTTATTACAAATATCGTGGAGAAAAATATGTTCCAATAAATACATAAATTTAGTAGTAAAAAAGTATGTTATACACACACATTAATTAGAAAACAACCATTCCTAGTATAGAAGACTAAAATAAAAATGATCATAGTGGCCAAAATAGATAATACATCATAATTGGATAGTTCCTACAATGTATACTCTTGATTAGGTATTGGGGGTAGCTGTACAGCCAGGTCAGTGGTAGTAATGGCCGTCGAGGCTGTATGATCAACTATGGAGGGTGGTGTCCTGGTGCTCGAGAATATAGGAAGGGGTCGGTGGTGGAGAGGTGTTGATCATAAGTTGTATCATGGGATTCGTAGTGGATCATCATGGTTGGATGTGGAGTCAGAATGTGTATGATGAATTGTTTTTTTTGTTCCATCATAGAGTGAAGATGGAGGGTTATTGGTGAGTGGGTAGTTTTTCAGCATTGGACGGAGGTAAAAGGGGGGTTCATTACTAAGAGGGAGGAGGGGAGAGGGCTTGTGTTCTCAGTCATGAATGAGGGGGATAGTGGATGGGGGAAGGGGATTGGGGTTGTGCACTCGATATAGGAAGAGTAAACAGGGGATGGGGTCGTTCTAGTTCTGATGGAGAGGAAGGGGGTTTGCCTATGAGAGGGAATGGTGGATAGTTGTATAGGTGGTTTTGTGGAAGTAAGGTGGAGGGTTAGTTCGTAAATACTATTTTCATGACCAATTTTTTAAAAATTGTCATATGGGATCATAGGATGTGTAACTAAATTTCCCATCTAGTAATACTGAGTTTTATGAATTTTTTAGAAAGGTTACACATCCTATAATCAGGATACTCTAGGTGTAATTGACATTGTTATCATAAATTTGGATCAAACCGTATCATTTAGCTCAAAGAATATGATAATATTTTCTAAGGATATTCTAATGTAATCTATTATAATATGTCCATCCTTGATTTTTCTCATAGTATGTGCTTCCTTCCACATCGATATCTTGATTCTTGAAGGTTTAGATTATCTTTTTTTTATGACAGAACTTTCAAGGAAGGTTTCATGATTTATTTTTTACCATAATCAATTAAATATAAATGTTATACCAAATTTTTTATAAATTTCAATGGTCCCATGTGGAAAAAAATAATGACATTGAAAGGTATAGGCTATCTAGATTTCAACTTCCCAAAGAATAAATTAAATATGGAATTTAATTTGAGGACTTTTTTTCCTTGGAAAATGATGTGTCTTTAAATGTGACAATCATGCATCCTGTTAGTTTATTCATTGTATATCTTTTATTTTTCATTATAATATTTTCTTATTTCATTTAATTCAACATGATTCAGCAATTTAGCTTCTCCAATATTCTACAAATCCAAATTTATCCTATTAATTTCAAAATAGGTGATGCTCTATTTCAAATGGAATGTTGCATGGTTTCCTATAAAACCATATTAATGGTGAGCTACCAGTGGATTGTTTTTAATGTAGTACGTTATTCCATTGTGCATTGTTTAATATCAATATTAGGTCAGGTTGACTTATGTATGTGATCTTCTCCAGGATTTGTTTTATTTCCTAATTTATTAATGTAAATTGACCTCTTGTTTTTGGGTGGTATAGTGTTTTAAGGTTATTTTGGATTTAATTTTTTTATATAAATCTATTCATATCTTGATTGTTAATACACATTCCTCAATCATTAGTGAGTTATCTTTAAAATCCAAATACATAGAACACAATATTTTTTGAGAAATTCCGGACCACTTTTCCTGTGTCATGTGATGTGGATACAACTTCTACATATTTTGAGACATAGTCAATGGAAACAAAAATATATGACTTTCCATGTGATTTGGTAAATGTTCCAATGAAATATATTCCCCATACATCAATGTTTTTATCTTACATGATATGGCCTTGAGACATTTCATATATCCCTCTAATGGTTCCAGTTCGGTGGAATCTATCACACATTTGATAAAAATATTTACCATCTTTGAGTAGTGTGTGCCTGAAATGACCACATTATATGATCAATAAAATCATGTTATTGGGTCCATGATTTCCACATTTCTGTGAATGATGTCTTCTTTTAAATCAAATTGTAGATTAATTTTTCTATTTAAAGTGGCAGTAATCCATCAGTGAAAAACTTGTTATGAATTTAGTCATCCTAGTAGTAATGTGTCGCTTCAGCTAAAAATAATTTCTTTTTCTTTCAAAAGAGATCATGGTGTAGAAATAACAAAGACGAATAATTTCCTATATCAGAAAACAATGGATGTAGAATAATTATGAAAATGGTATCATAAATATAATTGACATCAATGTTAATATCGTCATTATCCATGATGAGAGGAAGATGATTTGTGGATATATGATCATCAATCACATTTTATATTCCACTGGTTTCTTTGATGAGAATATCAAATTCTTAGAGTAGGATGGTTCAACTAATCACAATTGGATGCTCATTCTTTTTTTCAATAAATACATGAGGATAGCATGATCATTGTGCCAAATAACCTTGTACAAGACCAAATAGGAATCGAATTTTTTCAAAAGCATAGACAAAACATGAAAGATAATTTAAAATAGTTCTTTAGATAACTTGAGTTTCATTCAGTTTTTAGCAGACATAGAATATATCATAGAAGTTGTAAACAACTCATAATCCTAACATAGCACCAACCAAATATCCATGGCATCACATATCAATTAACTATCCTTGTCCCAATCTGGTGAAATTAATATAAGGGCTTCTTACAAGCTTTTGTTTATGTATTTTAATTTTAATTACATTATTCAGTGAATTGAAATTGAAATTTTTCAGAAAATAGGTGTTTTGTAGGGTGGTAAACTTTTGAAGAGTTTTTATATAATTACATTTAGAATCTCGAAATACATAGAATGATCCTTATACTGATAACTATTGGAGGTTCAGGTAAATCATTGATGACAATAATCTTAGTGTAATGACCTTTTATGGAATCTTCGGAAAATTTTATCTAATATTTATGCCTCTATGAACTATAAAATGGATTTTATAATATTCAAAATTATACATTTCTCATCATCATATAATATGAAAAACTCAAAATTTCTTTTTAAGTCTTCCAATGATCTTCCATAAACTGATAATTCATCCAGTAATAAATCTAATAAATCCTCCACTATATCATTGATAATATTATTCATGTATATTTGAAATGGTTATGGAGTATTACACCTACCAAATGACACATTTCTACCATATAATGTTCCCAATGTACAAGATAATGTGGTTTCGTAGTAATCAGCTCGTTCAACTACAACTAATTTCATCATGAATATTTGTCACGACCCGACCTCGGGGTCCGTGCCGTGACTACCCCAAGCCCGCCTTCCATAGGCCAGGGGCTGGCGACTAGCACCAAGGCGTAAATCCCGGTAAAAAGGGAAGGCATTGCCTTTGTAAAGTAAACAAACACCACAGAGTAAGCAAGCGGAAAGTAACACTAAGCAAATACAAAGTACAACTAAAAGTGCGGAAAGTAAAAAGGGGCCGGAAATACAAGCCCAACTGTTAAGTACAACTCGAAAGGGAAAACAGCAACTGAAAAGTAAAGCTGCTACGCCGAGCTGTCCACTGGAAATCCCACCTGATGGGTGGGTACAGATAGCTCCTCTGCTCCTCGGGTCCCGCCGCCTGCTCCGAGTATGTCCTGTCCAGTGGTCTGCCTCCGGTTACCGCCTCGTCGTGTAGTCCACCTCCAGGTACTGTCCAGTCCTCGAACATTCGGCTTCTGTCAGCACTGTCCGTCGTCTGCAACCAACACAACGAGGTGTGGGCATAGCCCGTGCAGGGGTGAGTATAACGATACTCAGTAGGGACCCCGAGACCCTCAAGGTCTCACTAAAACAAACAAGGATAAACACAAGAAGATCTCAACAGATAAACTCTACTTAGGTATATGCCCATACATATACCTAAGTTATCAAGTAACCCATCTCAGTCATGAGGAAACACAAGGATCATGAGATCAACGGATAACCACTACCCGGGTATATGCCCATACATATACCAAAGTTAGCAAGTGACCCATCTCAATCATGAGGTAAACACAAGGTCAAAAGTCTCAGCTCAAACCAGGATTTTCATTATCGAAACCGTAACTGCTGAAGAGCCCCGTCTCTGAAGTGTGCGGTAGTCCTGTCACGACTCCGAGGTACTGCTCACTAACCTAAGACTGCTGAGGTACTCCTCCTGTCGAGTACTGCGGGTTTGCGGCCAACTACCTGGCGCTCCGTCCGCTGAGGTATGTCACCCAAACACAGTAGTGCACACCCCCTAGTAGCCTGCTGAGGTACTCTCCGGACGAGTACCGCGGGTCTGCACTGTCACACACGTGCTCCGTCCGCCATGGGTCTGCACCTCAGAAAGTAGTGCTCCGTCCACTGGGCTAGTCGACTCACTCCAAGTCGAGTCGGTCAAGCAGTCGTCAGGTCTCAGCTAGTTACACGGCCTCCGTACTCTGCACGCTCGTCTCCGGGAGGGTCCGCTCCACGAGCTACTGGTCGATACTCCAAGTATCACAAGTCCCGCAAAGAAGTATCTCAAAAGACCGTCTCGTCACAGGGGTCTCAACGCAACAGACGGCGCGTCGATCGGACGCCCGGTCTGTGAGTTATTAGCCTTTTCGTCCCAGGGGCCTGGTTGGTTTCGTGAGTGAAACCAATCCCGGCCGTATCTCAACTGTACCCCGAACTCCCATAGGGTATACTCATAGGGACCGTTACTAAACGTAAACACCAACGCCGCTGACGGTTCGTCAAACGGACGTCCTGTCAGAAAGATATCAGCTTTCCCGTTCCAGGGGCCCGGTTGGATTTCGGGTACAATCCAACCCGGCCATACTCCGTCTGCATCCAAAACTCGGGCGGAGTATGTCAAAAGTTCCGTCTCATCAAGAGGAAGTCAACGAAACAGACGGCGCGTCCATCGGACGCCCGGTTTGAGAGTTATTGGCATTTTCGTCTCCGGGGCCCGGTTGGTTTTTAAGGCAAAACCAGCCCGACCCTACTCCACTTGCGTCCAAACCTCGGGCGGAGTATGCCAAAAGATTCGTCTCACTAAGAGGAACACAACGCGGCTGACGGCACATCAATCGGACGTCCGTAGCTCAAGATATGAGCGTTTCCGCTCCGAAGGCCCGATTGGTTCCGTGAACGAACCAACCCGGCCGTACACAAAGTAATCCGAAACCTTGAGTGCGATATACCGAAACGACCGTCTCGATCCAAGGATCGCGTTGCCGCAGACGGTTCGTCATTCGGAGGTCCGAGGCTCAAGTTATGAGCCAAAAACCGAAACTGGTCCGAAACGGGGGGTCCGGGTCCGGGCCGACCCGGCCCGACCCCCCCCCCCCCCTGGGCGGCGCGGTGGCCGGCGGCGGCGGCCGGCGGCGCGGCGGCGCGGCGGCGGGCCGCGGTGGCGGCGGCGGCGGGCCGCGGTGGCGGCGGCGGCGGGCCGCGGTGGCGGCTGCGGCGGGCCGCGGTGGCGGCGCCAGGCGCCGCACGTGGGAGGCACGCGGGGGCAATCAAGCCCCCGGTTTTCTTCTGGCGGCGCGGCTATGCCGCGCCGTTTTATTTAAAAACGCCCCCCGCACATGGGGGGGCTTGCTGGAAACAAACCGGGGTGGGGGAGGCCGGCTGCCCCCCTTCCCTTTAATTAAAACCACCCCCTCATAAAGAGGGGGGTTTTGGGTGGCCGGGGGATTAATTCCCCCGGTTTAAAAGGTATCCGGCCGGCTAGCTGGCCGGCCGGTTTCTCCGTCGGGACCGGAAATTCCGGTCCCCACTTCGGCTTCCGACGCCGGCGGCCCGGCCGCCGGTCATCTCTTCCGCCGCGGCCCGGAACCGGCCGCGGTCTCCTCGTTCCGCCGCGGCCCGGAACCGGCCGCGGCGTTCGTCGTCCGGCGCGGTGCGACGGCACCGCGCCCCTCCGCCGCACTTTAATTTCTTTCAACGCGGCGCGACGGTGTCGCGTTCTTGATGTTTCTTCCATGGTGTGCGCGCGACGGCGTTGCGTAAAGTAAAAGCACGATCAACCGCGTGGTGCGACGGCACCACGCCACTTGCTTCCACCCGCAAGAACAAACAAGAACGTTGGAGGGGGTTCGGCCGTGTTCGTGCGGTCCGGCCCCCTCACGTTAAATTAATAACGCAACTTTAAATAAACAACATCCTCACGTTAGTCATACGAACCACGAGCAAGAATGAGATAATTAAATATTAAATCAACATCCCCTACCTCGGGTTTAAGATTTGAAGATTCGTCTACGTTCCGCGGAAGACGACGTTGCGGAGGTCGGGCGACGCGGTCGTCGTTCGTCAAATTCAACGACGAAGAGGCGCGTCCGAAGAGGCACGTCGTTGGCGAATCCTTGTACGCCGACGAAGGTTGTCCGAGGAAGGTGCGGTGTTCTCTCTCGTTGACACCGAAGACGAAGAAGAGTGGAGCGGCGTTCTTCGTCGGAAACTTGAGCGTTCTACGTCAAGTCTTGAGGAAAGTTTAAATAAAAAGGAAACAACGAACACAAGAACCCCTACCTCGATAGTCGCACGTTGACGGAGTCGTGGAATATCGGTGTTGATTCCTTTGACGTCGGAGGAAGAGTCGTTGTCGTTGGCGTTCGTCGCGGAAAACCGTCGCGGAAGAGATGACGCAGAAGAAGTACGTCGCGTCGCGGACACGGCGTCGCGGAAGGATCGTGTTCTTCGGCGGAGAAGTTCTTCGTTGAAGAACGACGTTCTTCGCGTTCTTCGTTGAGGTTTGAAGAAGAAGAGAAAGCTCTCAAATCCTCTCAAGAAAAAAAAAGACTAACCAAAAACAATAAATTAAGCTCACTTAATTTATTAACACAACACAAACCTTTGAAATTCAAGAGTTTGAATTTCAAAACATTAATTAAACTCACTTATTAATGACATAAGTTATAACTTATGTTTACAACATTAATTGTGAGTTGGGGAGGGTTAGAGAATATGAAGGGGTGGGGTTCGTGTGGGCCCCACCACCCTCTTAACCTCCCAAGGGAAGTTGGGTTGTCACCCAACTTCCACCCAAAGGATAAAAAAAACTTAAGGAAGATAAAAATAAAAATTGAAGTTAAAATTTTTATTTTAACATTCACAATTTTATTTTTTTAAAACTCCCCATGTGTAAACGCAACTTCGGGAAAGGTCTCCTTAAGCGAAAATCGGCGCTGCGAGTTCATCGGTGCCCTCGGATTTCAATTCCGTGCACCGGATCAAAAGTTAGGAATTCCCGCTCGTTCGTTCACTGAACGTACCCGAGCCAACTTCGGAAATTAATTCCGGGCACTCCGGGCCTCGGAATCAGGTGCCGTCTGAAACCGCGCTCTTGTAAAATTCTAAAGAAAATTAAGAAAAAATTTCCCTTGAATTTTACGGGTCTTTACAATATTTTTCTAGGAAATAATAAAATCTGTGTCCTGATAGTCTATCAAACATTTGATCCATAAAGAAAAAATATAAATGATCATTCCTTGTTTCCAAATTTAGTTTTTTATAAATCCATGAAATCTCTACATACATTGATGATGTGTGTTAATATCAATTCATTTTCACTAGCTTTACTATTATGAGCACACCATTATTGGGAGATACATGTAGAGGGATCACCCACTCAATATAAGATATTTAATAAATTATTTCAACATCTAAAATTTTAGTTATTCTTTATGATAACATCTTTCATTGGTGTTTAGGGATGCCTTTGATGTTGGAATTTGTGTTTTTAGTCATTCTATATATTACTTTTGTTAGGGAATATAGTAGGACCAATTCCATTAATTTCACCCACTCCTTAGACAATTGATGGTTTGTGTCTTTTCAAGACTTCAACCAATATTTCTACTTCTAACAATGATAGATCAATGAGAATGGTTATTTTTAGAGGGTATTATTCTCTTATGTATGAAAACCATAGATTACTATGTATATATTTCTACTCTTGATTAAGTTTCATAATAATTAAAGGAGTAAATGGTTCGAAATTATCCCATGTGAGAGGTTCATCAAAGCTAACTTCATCAAAATCATACTATTATTATGAATCAAGAATTATCTCCTGATTGTCTTCTTCTATGACCATATATTCATATCACTCTTGGGTATGGGAGGTAGAATTTAAATAAATGGTAACCTTAGATTATTTTCCAGATTTGATGAGGATAAAGTGTACATATTATTCTCTGACTAGATAAATTGAACAGTCTTTATTATCAACTATCAGATCATTTATTTAGCCACTAATGGTCTTTTGAGAATATTCGGGACATCACGTAATTATTCCATGACTAATAATGGGTATTCTAATTGAAGTATGAGCATGCCGACATTGACTAACACATACTCTATAATTCATCTGGTGTACTTTACTTCCAGGTCTACAAATTCTAGTTCGACTTAAATAGGTTTGAGCCTGTTATTCCGTAACTTATTAAAAACACTTATTGACATTAGATAATACTTTCTATTAGATCACTCAATTTTATTCCAAAATTTCACTCCCTAATATTACTTTAAATTTAAAAGCCATTATGTTATCTCATGTCTGGTGAAATTTTCATTTGAATATTATATGAACATTCTTCCTTAGAGATTTGACACCAAGATATTCTATATTTCTTATATTATGATGATGATATTTTTAGTATTTGTCATAAAATAGAATTTATGAAATAAACTCTTCAAAGGGTATGTTAAAATAAAATTGAATGAACATTTCCAAGAACATCATATATTATGCCTCATTTTTACCTTATATTGATCATTGTAAAAATGGATGATGTGGGTTGTGTTATGGTGGAGCAATATAGACTATCTATTTTTATTGAACATGTGTTTTTTTATTTTTGATTAGTGATACCTACTGGTTTATTACTTGAGTATCCCCTTCATCTTATTCATCTTCTTAATATGAATGATTCATAGGTTCCACCGTTTTTCAATCATCTCATCCTCATGTTTTTTTAAAATCGGAGGAATTTCCACTTATTAGATGAACAAACGTAGAATCTTATCTAGGATATGTCTCTATGTTACCATGTATAGTATATGGTAATATTTTTGACACAATCATTAAGATCTGACTCATTTGAATTTATAGATTTTTTAGGGAAGGTCGTTGGTTCTGCATCTCAATCTCTTGATATATATTTCACATATCTGATTTTTTATGAAATATAACAAGGATAGATTCCATGTTATTTTGGTAAAGTTATATTATCTGTCGGGATCTTTGGTGAGCTGGTTAAAACTAGTGAATTTTACTATGAGGGGATGGTTGTTGTTGTTCATGGTAACATGGTCACAAGACATGTTTTATGGGTGGGTACCCTAGTGGTCCTTGGGTACTAAATGGTGCTTTTCCACTTATCGTTTGATAGTAGACCTGGTTTGTTTGAATATGTTGATAAGACGACCTCTACGGATAGTACTATTGCTGCTAATCGAATAATGGATTATGCATATTTTAATTGATGTTATTTCAATATTTAGTTTGTTTTTTCATAACTCTTACATGCTATATTGGTATAATTGTAGTAAAATTAACATTTTCATGAATGGGTATCTATTACAGGGGATAAATGGGCGGTGTAGCGGGCTTCTAGAAGGAATGTAGAATATTTTTGAGAACATTTTCTTTTGTTAATAGTATATTATTTTCATTCACATGGTCGATACCATGACAATGTTTACCATAAAAACACTACAATAGGTTCTTAATGTGAAATACATAAATCAAAATGGATCTCCCGACGTTAAGAATCTCAATAATAAGTCCCCCATCAATAGCATCATTAATAACATTGTGTTCTACTTGCTACTGGACATGGTAAATATATATTGAAATGGATCCACATTTCATGTCCAGGGTGCATGAACATTCTCATCAAGTCCTTAAATATAACCCAAGCTTCCCATGTAGACTCGCTTTCGATATTAGCTATGTTTTAAACATTGTTACGAAGAATCCAAGTCCAAATTAGTGGGATGTATTTATCAAGAACCCACATGGATTTATCATCCCTTGTAATGATTTTTCCGAATATTGACTCCTGATCTATTCCATGTAATAGTATCAAAGAGAGAAGGGAAATACATGAATTCTAATAGTTGAATATGACACTCGCTAGTTACGAAATGTATCACATTCATTCAAGAAGTATGATATGTGACCATGGGGGTCTTAGATATGAATCCCACCGAACTGGCCCATGTTTGGGATCATGTGAATGAGTCCTGGTCTTATCTAAATGGTGTGGGACTATATAGGATAATGCATAATTGTTTGGGTAGTACCATGGATTGGTGGTATTCCATAATCCATGATGGATTTCTAAAGTTTATCTGGATGCTCCCTGTGAACTAACTATTGCATTTTTGGTTGGTTAGGTGGGATGGGTCCCACTAGATTTTTTTGGACTACCATGTTTGACCAGTTCCATGGAGAGAGATACCTCTAAATTTTAGGGTTTAAAGATAATAATTCATGAGATTTAAGGAAACATGATCAAGTCAATGAACCCTAATGGCAATAGTATGATGCATGAATAGAGAAAAAATTGAATCTAAAATAAAATAATAATTAAATGGGGTATGGGATTGGTAATCATAGGTTTCTTAAAAAATATGCAAATGTTAAGAACATCCTTAGTCCACAGAAATGAGTCCAAAATTGGACATTCCTGCATGCATTGTTTAATTAGTGAAAGTTGAAGTAATATTAGAATTGATTGCATTCCGTACTATATATAATATTGAGACATAATATAGTGATAGTATAGTTTTTATCACATGGGATAATTGGGATGGAAATGGAATCCTTTAGTATGGATCCCTTTGGCATTGGAGTACCTAAGAATTTGGATCAGTTTGGAAACACTATTTCAAGAGAGTTTGAGGTTTGAAATGATGAATAAATATGGGATCCAGATCACTTTTGGTGTACTATAGAATATATAAAAATAATTATATCAATGTAGGATCCTAATTTCTAGGATAGAAAGAAATAGGAGGTCAGTAGTTGTCTAGGGTCAAACCAACTAATCCTTCTTAATAGATAAATATTCCTTGATCTGGATTTTGTGATAACCTAGATGAAATAAGATTATATTATAATGTATAAAGTGTATTAGGATATTTATCATAGAATAATATAATCCATCTAGTATAAAGTACTTATTTCAAATGTCACACTGTTAAAGATGTTCAAATTAAATTGATATTCCATTGTTATTTATCCTGGTTAATAATATTTTAGGTTTCCATGTAGATAATTAAATATTTCTTAAATTCAAACACATTTAATTTTGATTCCTACTATATGTGGTTTAGGAATTAATGGTATATTTTAATGTAGAAAAATAACTATTTTATATTATCTTTCATATGCTAGGAAATAATGAGATTAAATAATTGGAAAACATTCAATGATTCAATTTCAACATTCAACTACTTACTTGAAATACGAATGAAAATTAATGTAGAAAAATTTCTTCAATGATCGATGCATACAAAAATGATAAACGATGTCGATGGGGTAATCATCTATTAAGAACGACATCGAAAAAACTCTGGATGCATATATTAAAGTAAAAAAACATATAGAAACCAATTAATTTTGAGTTTGGGGTAGAGGGAGTAGGAGGCAATGAGGGGGGAATGTATGAAAAAAAACATTCTACTATATAGCAATTAATAATACAATTCCATAATGATGTGTTTATAGAAATAATATTAAAATATGAGTAATGAGTATACACATCGTGCAATGTTGATCCATTTTTTGATCCTCTGATTTTGAGTCTATGTGTATGTTGTGCATATCTCATCCATGATTTGAATATTTTACTCATTTCAAGATGTGTATTCAGGACTCAAGAATTATATCTTCCCCTGAGATTTATATTAAATAACATAATTACATTCAAACATTTCAAGACTTGTATCTAAAACTCACATAATTAAATGATTTTCTACCTGTAGTATTCCACAACATCAGTCATGACAAGATTCACGACATGATGTAAGATATGAAACACTACTACACAATGTGTAATGACGTTTCTGTAGGTATATCAGAATCTCACATCATGAAATACCTCCTCCACTTGTACTTATCCATGTCTTCCATAATAAAATTATTCACTCCTCAAGTGTGCTCAGAAACCCTACTATATGGCATGTAATGAGGACTCTAAACATGTAATATCCATCTTTATCCATTTATTCATTTTACCCTCTAGAAAAATAGAATCAAAATTCATAAAATAAACAACACATACCATGTGAATTATCTAATATATCATTGAAAATAATTAATTAAATTATAGTAAATAGTGTATGGGATTTCATCTTATCAATAATTTATGTGAAATCAAAATTTATAGTGGAAAATAAAATTATTCTTATAATCAATCAACATAATATGTAAGACCTCCAATTGAAACCTCTCTTTATATAACCATAAATTATTTTAATGAAGAGAAGAAAAAAATTGGAAAAATATATATTAATGACGATTCCCCTAAACGACCAATTTTTATTTCATTCCCCAAGATACTCTCTAAGTCTAATTTTTTTTTGAGAATGAGATTGATAAATAAATCATGGAAATATATAAAATGGTACAAGTTAACATTCAATTATTGGTTACAGTTATACAAATCCCACATTATTCATAATTTTATAAGGACCACCGAACCCATAGACAGTGACTAAAGGGGAATGAGAGAGACAACATTAAAGGAATGTATAATATTTTATATAACATGAAATGCTATCCAGATTCATGAATTTGGGAACTTTCATGATAAATTGAACCATAGAGGAGACATTACCATAAAATGAAATGTGAGATTTAGGTTATTCAATTAATTTAATTCATTAATCCATGTACACATCTCTCTAGGTTTGGGAGATTCAACCTAGGTTCATTATCATATATCTTTCCCACTTGATAACAAAACGTCCATTAAGAGTGGTCTAGGATATCCTGATTTGAGTGAATAATATTATCTTCCCTATATAATTGAACATTTTAGAGATGAAGGATTCTTAAACCATAGGGACTGATCCTCACATACCAGGTCGTCCATTCCTAAAACCAACATAGACGGTTATCAACATTAACAACATAATGTTGTATATGGGGTTCGATGGATAAAGGTTTTGATTTAGTATCGTTGATGTCATGAAACACCCTACTTATGATCATTCTAATCTTCTTTTCAATTCAAGGAACGTTACCTATAATTACACCCACATGAATCCTTATCTCCATAATGAATAATCTAATTCATGATCTTATTCTTCCCATATTAACGATTTGTGTTCTGATTCATGTTTTTAGTGTTTTCATGGTGCACAAAGGTGTAAATTTTGGTTTTTAATTGAATATTATGTTTATTATGGGTTACCATTGACCATCTATTATTCTAGAAATACAATTTCCATTGATTCAAATTCTTTCGATAATAAACAATAAAAAATTGATAGTTTCATAGACCCCATTACCCCTATATCTTCATACTCAATCAAAAAACCAATTAGTTATGGAAATAAATCCACTTTAATCTAATTTAAAATATTTCAATATAGACCGTGTTGACTAATTTACTATCATTATTGTCAAAAATAACTCTCCATTATAGGAATTAAAACTGATCCCCATTTTAAGATAGAGTACAATCGTGTTAGGATGGACCTTAGAAGATATTCAAAGGATTATACCATCAATTTTTATACCCCATATAATTTTATATTTTGTGGCTAAAACGATAATTCATCCTCAATATAGGATCAATCCCATTCTCTATGAGGTGGTAAAATTTGAAGTCATGGAATGAAAATTTTCTAGGTCTTATATTCTATATATGATAAGAAATGGGTTAACCCCATGAAAATTATGCCTTAAAATGAAAAAATGGTTGTTTCAAAATAATGGAATTAATTGTTATCAAATAGTGTGAAAAACAATTGGTGAGTCTATATTTACTACCATCGACTAAATCAATCCTTGTTAAAGGAAAAAGTTCACCTACCATTAATTGAAAAATTTTAGAATGATTGGATGGTATATCACATTATTATTTCCTTGATGGACATTCAGGTTATTTTCAAATCAATATTCCCCTTAGGATCAATAAATGACAAAATTTACCTTTCTATTTGGCACAATTAGGTATATAAGTATTCCTCTCAGTCTCTATGATTCTCTTGGTACGTTATAGCGATTCATGTAGGGTATTGTTTCTGAGTACCTAAAAAACTGCATAGAAATTTTTTGGGAATATTTTACAACATATGGCTCTATCTTTGATGGATTTTTGGAACACCTAGTTTATGACATGCACCATTTAATTGATATGATATTTGTATTAAATTATAAGAAATGATATTTCATGGTTTATTAGGGGATATTAATTGGAACCATTACTTACAATGATTAGATATTCATATATAAATCATATTTGATTTAATTTCATTCCATTTAAACCATAAATGAGTTCTTAAGGTGAATTAATTCAAGTATCATTATGGTTTTTATCAGTAATTCAATAACGAAAATTTTAAGAACATACTTCCAAAGTCCTAATTATTATCAAAATATTCAATGTTTTTGTTTGATAAAAACTACATGGATTATTCCAATTAACTAAAAAGGTTTTTAAGACGGCCTACTATCATCGAATAGGCATGGTGTGTTTCCCCTAAAAATTATATTTGATGCAACTAAATTTTCAATTGGGGATGTTTTTTCATAAAGGGGTGTGAATGATCATTATGTCATTATATACCATGGATAAATCCCATGTAAACTACACAAACACTAAAATATAACACCATTATATTTTTTCATTTAAAAAAATACATTAATTTCCTCTTGTGTCAAAATATATTATGTCTTGTAGATACAATTACCATAGTTTTCTCTTATTGAGACTGATATCTAAACCCGTACTCATTCGGTGGATAATCCTCCTCTATGAGTTTGACCTTGAGATTTGAGATTGGAGAGGTGTGAAAAATGTTGTAGTCAGACGCATTAGTATTATTTCACCACTATTAGACCATCATGACGACTCACCAATTACTATTAGATAATTATTTCTTAATTATATGCTTTATTATGTTGAGGAATATACCTATTGCTTTTGACATTGTGAATTTTCTAGCAGCATCTACGATCCCCACTATTCATAGAACCTCAGAATCCCAAATACAAAAGAATGATTCATGATGTTACATTTGGTATAACCATTTATTTGAGATAATATTTACTGACTATATTGTTAATTGGTGTTTCCATGACCATAATTTCACCTCTATATTGACCTTTTTCCACACGTTGACTTTTGGGGCCCACCTTGGTTTTCAACATAATACCTGATATATTATTTAATTAATTATTTATTGGAAAAAATTGTATAGGGATACCCCTAAGTTGTATATTCCATTAACACAATGTAAATTTCATGGAAATATCTCTGAGATTAATGAAATACCATAACAATCGATGTTATTCTATGAAATATTTTATGCAGTGGTCATTAACATCATGGGTAAATTTCCAAATTCATTTGGTTTTCTATAAATATTATTTTTTTTACTATGTAATTAAATTAGACTAATAAAAGGATACAATGATCAATTAATCTCATGTGGAAGATGAGTTTTTGAGGCCCTGATTTTCTATATGTTTGGCTTTCCTAGATTCGTCCTTAGTTATAAAGGATCACAATTTTACATATACAATATAAAAAACATGATCCATAAGAATGGGGTTGTTCGTAAAGTATCCAATTCATATCACCCCCAAAATATTGGACAAGAAGAAATATAAAATCATAATGTTAAGAAAATTGTTAATAAAATGGTATACCCTAATAGAAAATATTGGATTTTTCTCTTGGTGACGCACTTCAATAAAACTGAATAACTTTTAATACATTGATTAGAATTTCACAATAGATTATTGTGTTTGGAATGTCTCTTAACCATCTAGTGAATGTAGGGAACCATGGATATAACTATGTTAAACAGTGTAATTTGAATCTCTCTGATACATGTGAACATAGGATTTTGTTGTTTCAAGAGTTAGAAGAAATTCCACATTATGCATATGACAACACCCAAATATATAAAGTGAAGAAAAAGGATATCCATGAAATTATGATTCATTAGTTAATGTTTTGTATTGGTGATAAGGTTATCATGTAACATTTATAGATAATATATTCTCAAGTAAACGTTGTTCCCAATGGCTTGATCCTTACACTATTTGAAATTGTTTCTATTTGGTGAAAAATAGGTTTTTCATTAGTAAAGTGGAAAAAGTATTACCATCCATGGGATGATAATTAGACACTTCTCAATGATTTTACGAATCATTTGGTGAAGAAAGTCCACATTCAAGAATCAAAATACTTGTGAAACCCACCAGATTCTATCCTTCCTCACCAAAATATTTTATATTTCAGAGAGGACGTTACACAATATAGGTGTTGGGTGTTCGTTACATTTTTGTTTTAATTATTATTTTGATCATGTTTTTTCATTATTAATTTTTTCACTTGATGGATAGTATATTTATTTTTCCCATCCTTTTTGAGTTCATTAGTATTTTCATCATCTTTATTATTTCATCTTTTTTTCTCTTGAGGAATAGCATTTTTACCTTTCCCCATTCTTTTCCACAAAAAAGCATAGAACATTTAGAAAATGGAGGTTTCATTTCTGGATTCCATATTGTTTTAACACATAATGACAATTTTAATTATTAATGGATTGAATTATTGGTTGAACTTATCATTGGGGAATAATTTTTGGTAAAGTTTCATTCTATCAATGACATAAATTTTTGTATCTCGTTGATGATTTTGAGAAGAATAATACCCTTCATGTGAGTAGTTTTTATGAAAATTAGGTCACCAATATCACCACACATAATTGAACCCAACCATAATGTGTGAATATTTAATAATTAATTAAAGATAAATATATGTTGGGTTAATTTTAATCATGTTTCTAAAACGATTTAATGAAATTTATGTTCCCTATATTATTTGATTCATTTCTTTATTGGAATGACTAGTGAATGTGTACATATTATTCAACTCTTATACTCCCACAAATAAATATAATAAAATTAAATAATAATAATAATTAATAATTATGGGAGAGAGTACATGTAAAATAAATCGGGATATATATTGTGGAGATTCTAGTTTGACATATAGGAATTATTATAATAGTGGGTCATGAAATTTTATTACATAGGATGTATGGAAGGGTTGGGGAAAAGAATCATGTAAGATGTAAATTTATTAAATAAATATTAATTATTGGATATAATGTTGAAATAATTTCATGAAATAGTTTTCACACCCATAAACATGTGCATAGTTTGTGGAATGGTATAATTTGTAATTCCATTCTCAAATTGTAAACATAATTCATATTAATTTTGTTGTGATAAAATTTATGAGAACTCTTTTTCAATGATCATTAGGAATAATCCAAGATATGGTTTTTTCATTGATCATATTTCAGTAATGGATTAAATATCATTGAATGCTAAATACTCATGATGTAGGGAATATATAAAAGCATCATATTAGTGATAGAAAAATTTATTATCAATTGAATTTAAATGTGTCGTTTTGGGGTTGTAATCACACTATTATTCATTGTATTATTTCACCATTACACCAAAATATTAATCTGATTTTTATAGTAAATTCTAATCATAATATAAATTTACATAATTTCTTTTTGATATTATATTTTTTATCTCAATTAAAACATTCAATAACTTATTTTTATGATTTCATTATATTTGGAGGTGATTTGGAGGACCCAATATGATATTGAAGAAAAATGGGCAATATTTTTGTAGGAATCCAAGAACACATGTGGACTCAACAACACACATTAGCTAAACCATGAATCCAATTTTTATAAAATCTTATATATTTTTCCGAAATTTAGCTGGATACATTTAATTTGAAGATACCCAATCCACATTAACCCATTAGGTGGCCTAAAGACACCAATCTATATAGGAAAAATTATATTCATGAAGTAAATCGTTTGGTTTTTTGGTAATATCACTGATTATCTATTTTATCTTGACTAAAAATATGTTATTGAATAGATAATTGGTTTTCAAACAAAATTTTTCAAATTACCAAGTCCTTATAATGAATCATTCTATCCCAAAACAATGGTTAATGAGGTATGAATAAATTTTTTTTCCCTAAACCACCTCTTATTTTTTATATCAAAACAGACACTATGCACCTCATTTGAGACTTCAACTAAGATGAAATGATATTCCCTTTGGGAGATCCAATGGAGTTTTCTACTCAGATCATGTCTTTATAGATGGTATGGGAAGTTCAAAATCGATTTTATAGACTAATACATTCCAATTTTGTTATAAAATCCTTATAAGACCCTGAGGTAGAACATGATGTAGTCTCCTTCTTCATTATAGTAATACATGAATGAAAATTTTAATAATATGTTGAATGTTTTTTTACATCATCAAATATTCTTTTTAAATTTAATTATGTACTATTATTTCATCATCAAACTCATATAATCTTGTTTTGGGTACCCATTCATGAGATGTTACGCACACCATTCACCATTTCCTCTTCCCTATCTTAATTGTTGTGTTTTTTTGATTCATATTGGTCAATTGAAATATCATAAACACTACTACGCACAAGAAAATTTATTTCATGGTTTCATGATGAAAATACATGAAAATATTAACAGTTAATTGGGTTATTTGTGAGTTGCCTTAGAGAGTTTCGGTTTTGCAGCTGAACACAAATCACCCCATCATCGGTGCTGAATAGTGAATCCATTTGTGTTTCCTAACAAAAACTAGGAGGTTTCATAGTATTAAATAAATTACATGAAGGTAAATTGTTTTATAAAAACGTTTTTAAATGATCTATACCATTTCTATAGAAACAATGAAGCATGCATGTCGTGAGAATTCCCTGGGTTTATAATGCATTACCAGGTTTTTCAATTTATGCATCTTGCATTGATTTCATTTATATGTTTCATGTTAAATAAAAAACATAATGTTTTATAAAATCTCATTACCCATTTATTTTCACAATAAAAAACTACATTTTAAAATTAATGATTGGAGTCTCGCTCGAGATACAACCTAATTATTTGATTATACTACAGAATTTATATTAAAAATTAAAAAATATTTTTTTTACTTGACAACAAAATCATTTTTGAGGATAATATTATAAAACATGTTTCTATTATTACAAAAAAAACACATTCTATTAATCATTATCAACATAAAAAAAAACTCTAAATGTGTAAACATTCTATATAGTAGTTCATGATGAAATTTTATCATTATATTAGTAATTCCATTTGTAACATCCCAAGTAAGTAATGAATAATAGATATTTTTATCTATGTCTTTTAATGATTAAGATAATGTTATAGAGGCTTAAAATGAAAATAAATACGATCTTATGCATTGAATACACTAATATTCTTAAAAGATTGTTTTACTGCCTTTTGATGGCAAACCATTTTTGAATCTATATTTTGACAATTTTATAAACTATGTTTGTCAAAATAAACTTATCCTTTATGATTGGGACATCAAAATTTACCTTGTGTGAATTTTTGGTATTTTTCTGACAATGTTCATTTTTTAATGAATAGTGAAAAATACTGCATTTTACATCAAAACATCTTTTTAATCTAATTTATTTATATGATTAGATTATGTTTTGAATTGGTATTGAAGTTAAATTAGAATATATTTTTACCATTTTATCCAATGGTGGTCATTGGAATCAATTTCACTTTGAAATTAGACTTAAACTAGTGTCAATCTTTTGATACTTATTGTTTTGTAAAAACACGCTATTTGCTCTGGCAGCGGGAATTAATTATTAAATTAATTAATGTGACTTATATTATTTGAATTTTGTAAAATAGACTTCATTTTTGAATTCGTAATATCAAATATAGCTTAGGGTGAATTTTTGGTAATTTTCTGAAAAACTTCAATTTTTGATGAATAGTGAAACCACTAAGTGGTAATCAAGCAAACTGATTTTTCAGTTAAATGAAAGTTTACCACTAATGTATATTGAATTTTTAAAATCCGACATACATGGTTGTCATTAAGAAGTAAAATGTGGTTCAATGAGATTATAATAATTTTTTGGTGAATAGTAACTTATTAAGTTCTTAATCGCGATTAGTGGTAATTAGGGTAGTTTAAGGTATAAATAATGCTTTAATAATAGGAAATGACCTAGAAACATGTCCCAACCTTATTGGTTGTGTCATGGCCGACCAAGAAAAGCCATGGGTCAACTTGGGGACCCCATGGAGACACTTTGGTTTGGAAATGACATAAATAACTTTTTATTAAATGTTAAAGTAAAAAATGACACAAACAAGAGATGTTTTACGAAAACAATTTTTACATGGGGTTATAAAGATCAGATTTTTGATTATAAATAGTCATTGGAAAGCTAAAGAGATTTCCTACATCATAGTATTTTGTTTATGATTTTAAGAGATTAAATAAATTAAATTATTTATGACATAATAATGATGCAGCAATGACGTCATTATTTGACGATTTAAATAAAATGGAAAGATAATGTAAAATATATGCACTACACATGTCCAAAACTTATTGGATGAGTAGATTTCGAAGCCTTGTCACCTTATCCACGATTTATATCAATGTGGGACCTTTTGAAACCGAAACACATTTTCAAATAAAGTAATATTTCTTTACTTTCCAAAAGTGCCCCTCCTCTCCTCTTATAAAAGGCCCCCACCTCTACCTCATTTCACACACTCTTCAAGCCTTTGGCTCGGCCAACCCCTGCCCATTTACTCTCTCCACATCACTCTCCTCATCCTAGAGGATTCACATTGGGCAGAATCCTTTCAAAGGAAGCCTTTAGGCTCAACTCAAAAGGAGTTACACTTTTAAAGGTAATTCATTCTCTCATGTTCATTTGTTTTATTTTGCTTCTCCAACCCCCTAAACTCTTTTTATTTACTTCCTTTGTAACAACACCAGTATCTTAAATATACTAGGTTGTTGTTATAAGATTTATTTGAGCTACACTCTCACACAACTACATCAAATGGTTAAAGAACATACGGTTTCTGTGGATGGCGAAATTCTGCCTCCCGAAACGATGATTGTTAAACACTCATTTAACACCTTCAAAGGTGGCCATTATGATGTCACTATTTTTATACATGATATATAATATGTTTATGTTTTCCTTAAGCTTATGTTTTTTTCATTTTTGGCATACCTTTATGGTTTCCATTATCGGTAAACACGATATCTTCATTTTAGGAAGTGCGGACTACCGCCCCCTAAAAGTGATTTGATTTGTTAATACCATATGTGGGATGTGTAAAGGATAAAGTTAATGATATTATATATGTTATTATACTGTAATTATAATATACTCTTATATCATTATGATTCCATTCCAGAAAATATGAAATAGAAATGGAAGTAGCGTTCATGCGTACGTACAGCTTACCGTCTCCATGAACGGTGCATTTCATTTCTTACCTCTAAATGTGATGTAATATTATAAATGCATGTATGTACTGGATATATATGACATATATGATATCTACATCATGAATACCATTCTGGATATAATGAACCTTTGACCAAATTAACAACATGTAAGTGTAAGAAGTCTATTTTTGACTTAAGAACCAAATACCGACAAAATAAAAATTATTAACTTAACTGATTACATGATGTTCATAACATGGTATAAAAGGAATAATGAACTTGAAAAAGATTCATAAGAAAGTAGAGATTAAATCAAGTTTATTATTCAGGAGATTAAAGAACGGTCGGGTCAAGTCGGATACGAGGTATGGGACTTCGTCTCAATCTCCTTTCATTGAGGCATATTTTATTTTATACACAAATTTCTTTTATATGGTGTATAAACCCCTTTGACTTTTACGTTTATTCAAAAGGAATCTTTTTTATATGAAGCGTTTACTAAACGACAAAAGGGAATGTTTTGGTCGTACATATGCGGCGACAACAACTTCTCTGCCGTCGTGACCGTTATTTGAGTTTCGGCTTCCTCTACAAGTCATACCTTCTTTTTAAAAGAAAAATAAATACCATGTTTCACTTTTCTTTTATTTTGGTATTGAAAATGGTTTTCATAATTTTTTTATATCAATGTGTTTTATTGATATCTTGTTATTTAAAGGTTGATATGTTATGTTTCCTTTATGCATGTTTTATGTGATATGAATTATGTTATGGTTCTTGGGCATTATTATGAAGACGGGTGGTTCCGTGATAAACTAAGGGCGGGTGAGCCCGATATAGCTCTCCAATGCATTGGGTAACGCGAAGGAGTGAAACGTTAAGGTTTCTCCGAAGTGATTTTAGGGAATATACTGTGATGAGTATTCCAAAACGTAACCAAGAGGGTTACTCCCTACGTAAGAATGTTATGAATGCCTCAAGTTACCTTTATGTCTTATGATTTCTATGATTTATTCATGATTTTATGAGGTGTGTTAAAGTGCCTATGTTTTATGGGTAAAGTATGATTTCATTCTTATGTATATATGAACTCATGTTTCCTTTCCATGTTTTTTTAACCCATACTGAGTTTTATGCTCATCCCATGTTTTTGAAATGCTTTTCACAGGTCAAGGGAAAGGTACATGATAAGATGATAGAGTCAAGGATGTGTCAAGAAATAATCCATGTTTTATTTTAAATGTGTTTCCATTGATGGGAATGAATAATACTATCTTTATGTAACCACTTTGTTTATATGTGGAATGTAATGCAAGTTTTGTGATCTAATTCTCTAAAACTCTAAACCCGAAAAGATCCTCAATGTGTAATCTTGTAATAACTCAAGATTAAGTAAGGTTTAAGGCTGGGGCCTTATAGTTGGTGTATCCATAGACTATATAAACTATCAATATACCACAATTGGGGGATGATATGACCTTCAATGAATATTTAAGTAAATTTTCCCTATCTATCGATCAACATCAATTAAAAAATTAATCCGTAGAATTATATAATCCCAATGATATATGCTTCATGAAGATTGGGAGATATGAAAAATTATTTTATTATTCTTCCCCAAATAACAAATAACAGAATATTTGCTAATTTAGTGATTCTATGAGATAATTATCCCCATGGATTGTGAAATTATAGATGTTACAGACATTGGATCACTATTTGTATAAACACTTTTCGTTCCTCATGGATAAATAGAGCACATGGCCAAAAATGAACAATAATTTGGTAAATGATAAATCGAACCAACTCAAGGAGCTTATTGTGTATTTCATTGAACCATTGAAAATAGTTAGATAAAAAAGTTATGTGATGTATACCATTCTAATGAAATTATCTCAAGAACAAGGTAATTAATACTCACATAATTTCCAATTAAATTATTGTATTTGTCATGATAACACTCATTTTTTATCCAATGACTACAATATAATGATTCATATGAGTCTTCTTCAATAGTTTTCGTTTTGTGTTGATTCCATCAAGTACTAACCTTCAATAATTTACCATTTAGGAAAAATCCAAACCCTTTGTGGAAACTAAAAATAATGTAATAACACATAAGAAAGAAAACCTACCTTAAATTTAACTGTTAACAATAATTCCATGGTATGAAACAGTCATATCCTTCAAATTTCTCAAAATAATAATATGCCTCCCTTACCTATACCAAGCCTCATGTACTTAGTGTACCAAATTTCAACCCTAAACCTCTTTCTCTAACTAATGACACACTCATTTATTCAATACCTTCGAAGTCATGTTGGATAGTTGGAAACCACCATAAGAGAGATAATGATTAAAGGATCAGGAAAACTACCACCTCAACCTATTATTAATAAAAACGATGGTGGTAATTTACATTCTTGTATACATCTTTTAATTCGCACAGGTTGTGCCCAGATGATATTTGATTATTTCTAAAAATTATCTGACTAATGAGATGTTCTATCAAAATATCTTGTTGTCTATTTTATAGGTAATTGGGATGGTTGTGGAATCCTTTTACTAGGAACTAGTTGGTGATGGAATATTCATGAACATTGTTAATTTTATGGAAAACTATTGGAATAATGTTTGAGGTTTGAATTTATCATTCAAGAATGGATACAGATCTGTTTAGGGGTTCAATAGAAATGATAACCTTAATTATATCATGGTATGATCATATAGTCTATGTTACATATAATATAGCAGTTACTAGTTTAATGTGGACAAAATAAATAGATCTACCGAGGCTGTAACAATTACATGGTCTGTAAATAGGGATAACCTAAATTAATTAAGGATACCTTCTAAGGACGAATGTTTCATTATATTAATCATAGCTTGTTCCACTAAAACTAGGATATAGACCTTAATTAAAATATCATTTGGTTAGATATGTTTTAATGAATTGGATAGGAAATTTTTATTATCTTGACTACTAAACATTAATTTTACCAAGTTGAAAATTACAGATTTTTTAATTACAAACACCCCTATATTCAACCACTAAACTACATGGTCTATATAATCATTTTAGTTTAAAATTCATATAAATGATGAGTTTAAATCATTCATGATATAATAACAAATATTGATATTATATAATTTTAAATTACGAAATGATTCAATTTAAAAATTCAACTACATACTTGAAATATAAATTTAAATTAATGTATAAAAATTTCATCGATTATTGTTTCTTGGAACAATAATGAATGATGTGTATGGTGTAAAAATGAAGGAAGATCATTGTATAAAAAAATTTCTTATTCATGAAATAAAATAAAAAAATTAATAGAAAATATGAAATTTCTCTTTTGTGATAGAGGTAGTAGTAGGGAAGGAGATGGGAATGAAAGAACCAAATCATTTTACAATGAAACCTTTTAAAATCTGATTCCATAATACTATATATATAGATAAAATATTACACTATGTAATATGAGGATTCATGTCATGTAATTTTAATACATGATTTTCTCTATGGGTTTTGAATCTATATTTATCTCACATGTATCTTCTTTGAGATTGGAAAACATGACACCATTCAAGATTTTTTTCTTCGACAAATGACTTTTATCTTCCTCTATGATATATCTTAATAGTGGGGATTGTGATCAAAGGGATCATGATGAGAATCAGAAATTCATTTCTTGTAATGGATTCTCTAATTAATGGTTTTCCTGACTTACAACAAGACATATAGTATACTCTGAACTATACTGCATATCGTCTAATGAGGTTTCACACCGTGTAATTTCCAATTTTTACCCTTTTTACATTTTCCCTTTGAAACATTGGATTCATAATTCCTAAAATAAACAACACAATCCCTATTAATTATCAACTAAATCATATAAAATCCTTTATTAAATTATAGAATATATATTTATATGATTTCATCTTATGAAATTCCCTCACACATGAACAATTGATTTACCACATGAAAAATGATCTAAATATAGATATTTAAATATTAAGATATTTTTACAGTATGAGTAATTAATTATATATAGGAATATTAATATAAATTTAAGTTGCAAAAATTATTTCTCTAGAATAATCCCTTCCTATAAATTTAGTCTTGCCTCATAGTTCAAATTTTAAAATAAATTTTCAATCATTTAATTACAATATCTTAATAGTTTATTGAATTCTATACACATATTTTGTTTAACTCATAATGAATTTTCCCTCATCACTTATGCTAAATTGAACGTGTAGTTTTTCTAATACCTTGAGTACATGCTCCTAAACATTGTATTGTATTTTCTATATCATCTACACTATATAATGAAATACACAAAATAAATAATGGGGGATTAATAAATTAGATATTAATGACACTAAGGATGTTTGTAGGTAGGTAAATAGGGATAAAAACTCAAAATGTATAGTAGGATCTAAAATATAAAGCATGGTTATAATGACTAGTGTCATAAAATGACTCCTCAATTACTACTAAAGTCTACACTCCTAGAATCATAGGTTGGATCCATGTATATATCATGTAGGGGAATGACATGTATCTTGTTCCATAATTTTCCATTTTTTTATTATTTTTCAAGATTCGTATATATTCTATATCTCGCATCCCTCCGTTAACCAGATATGATACTTTATAGGATCCATAAGATATGAAATAGTGATTTTTTCCATTCCGATACACTAAAAATGATATTTATTATTTTTCATGTATATTTTTTCATGTAACATGATAGGTGTTAAATTCAAATAATTAAATATGGATCACAATAAAATGATCTGATGACAAACATATTACATCTCCAATGAAAAATCATACAGTGCTAACTGAAATATTTTCATCACTCATTCAAAGATACGTCATCCACAATACAAATAGTAGGATACAATGTTATAATCTGATTATAATAGATAAATCCTATAAATATATTCATATGAACAATTGATGTAATGAGGTAAATATTTAATTTGAGACTTAGTAAAATATTGTAGAACAAATATTTCCTCAATCAATTTAAAATTATATTTCTTCACTCAAAGCCTTAATAATATCTCAATGGATGTTATGATTGGTTGACAAGTCCGATGTGCCACTGAAGAAAAATTACCAGAATGGAAAATGTAATTTTAGGCATTAAATCATTTCATGAACGAAAAATATTTTATTTTTCAATCACCAAGGGTATACAACCATGTAATATTTCAATTATACGAAATTTAAAAAATGTTGAATCGGAATTAAATATATAATCTAATAACTCATTTTAAAAATATCTATATTGAAAGAAATTAGATTTCCATAAATTAAAAAATTATCTATTTCACTATTTAAGTAGATAAAATTCTATTTTGGTATAAAACATTCTTTAAAATTGAAAAATGTCACATAGAAAGTAGAAAATAGGAAAAAAAACTCAATTGAATAAAAATTTAAAGTCTTAAAAAACTGCCCTAATATTAAGAGGATTCAAATTCAATAGTATCAATGAATTTATGTTGGATGTTTATTGAAGAAAAATATCAGAAAAATGAAATAGAAGTTGAAAAATTAATAAATGAGGGAATTGAGTTATCCATGTATTATGTGTCATTCCATGGGGGATCAATGGTGTCAATATATTTACATTGTGATACTGATAAAATGGTTATTAGATTAAAATATACAATAGAAAAAACATTATTACATAGTTTTTAAACATTTATAAAAATAATTAAAGGAATGTTTCTAGTATTAAATGGAATTGAAACCAATTTTATTTAAATGTATGCAGGTTGTTTCAATAATGCTAAAAGGGACTCATAAAAAATTACTCTATAACTATAATCAGTTTAAAGAATCAAACAATAAAAGTTAGTAATGATGGTTTGCCTCCCATAAAGCGATAAAAAATAATTTTTTATACCAAATGGATGGGTCAATGTATTAGGCCCCTTATTCCATCATATTAGTCTCTGATATATCATTAGTAGTAACTCATTGTAGTGTCTTCATGAACATGGAGACTTTTTGTATCATTGATTACATTACGTGTGTACCATACAAGATTTTTATTTGGAATAAAATTTATATTTTCTTGTTTTTGTGGTTTTTATTCATGAATATCAAGTGGGAGACCATGATTCTAATGCTAAATCATGGGTATATGTGGATTTACTCCTTGAAATAGAGTAGATGATATAAATGGTGGATCAACAACCACATAAGAAACATAGGATCTAAAATGGATACTAGAAAAGTGATAAATATTTAAATTTTATTACAAATATCGTGGATAAAAATATGTTCCAATAAATACATAAATTTAGTAGTAAAAAAGTATGTTATACACACACATTAATTAGAAAACAACCATTCCTAGTATAGAAGACTAAAATAAAAATTATCATAGTGGCCAAAATAGATAATACATCATAATTGGATAGTTCCTACAATGTATACTCTTGATTAGGTATTGGGGGTAGCTGTACAGCCAGGTCAGTGGTAGTAATGGCCGTCGAGGCTGTATGATCAACTATGGAGGGTGGTGTCCTGGTGCTCGAGAATATAGGAAGGGGTCGGTGGTGGAGAGGTGTTGATCATAAGTTGTATCATGGGATTCGTAGTGGATCATCATGGTTGGATGTGGAGTCAGAATGTGTATGATGAATTGTTTTTTTTGTTCCATCATAGAGTGAAGATGGAGGGTTATTGGTGAGTGGGTAGTTTTTCAGCATTGGACGGAGGTAAAAGGGGGGTTCATTACTAAGATGGAGGAGGGGAGAGGGCTTGTGTTCTTAGTCATGAATGAGGGGGATAGTGGATGGGGGAATGGGATTGGGGTTGTGCACTCGATATAGGAAGAGTAAACAGGGGATGGGGTCGTTCTAGTTCTGATGGAGAGGAAGGGGGTTTGCCTATGAGATGGAATGGTGGATAGTGGTATAGGTGGTTTTGTGGGAGTAAGGTGGAGGGTTAGTTCGTAAATACTATTTTCATGACCAATTTTTTAAAAATTGTCATATGGGATCATAGGATGTGTAACTAAATTTCCCATCTAGTAATACTGAGTTTTATGAATTTTTTAGAAAGGTTACACATCCTATAATCAGGATACTCTAGGTGTAATTGACATTGTTATCATAAATTTGGATCAAACCGTATCATTTAGCTCAAAGAATATGATAATATTTTCTAAGGATATTCTAATGTAATCTATTATAATATGTCCATCCTTGATTTTTCTCATAGTATGTGCTTCCTTCCACATCAATATCTTGATTCTTGAAGGTTTAGATTATCTTTTTTTTATGACAGAACTTTCAAGGAAGGTTTCATGATTTATTTTTTACCATAATCAATTAAATATAAATGTTATACCAAATTTTTTATAAATTTCAATGGTCCCATGTGGAAAAAAATAATGACATTGAAAGGTATAGGCTATCTAGATTTCAACTTCCCAAAGAATAAATTAAATATGGAATTTAATTTGAGGACTTTTTTTCCTTGGAAAATGATGTGTCTTTAAATGTGACAATCATGCATCCTGTTAGTTTATTCATTGTATATCTTTTATTTTTCATTATAATATTTTCTTATTTCATTTAATTCAACATGATTCAGCAATTTAGCTTCTCCAATATTCTACAAATCCAAATTTATCCTATTAATTTCAAAATAGGTGATGCTCTATTTCAAATGGAATGTTGCATGGTTTCCTATAAAACCATATTAATGGTGAGCTACCAGTGGATTGTTTTTAATGTAGTACGTTATTCCATTGTGCATTGTTTAATATCAATATTAGGTCAGGTTGACTTCTGTATGTGATCTTCTCCAGGATTTGTTTTATTTCCTAATTTATTAATGTAAATTGACCTCTTGTTTTTGGGTGGTAGAGTGTTTTAAGGTTATTTTGGATTTAATTTTTTTATATAAATCTATTCATATCTTGATTGTTAATACACATTCCTCAATCATTAGTGAGTTATCTTTAAAATCCAAATACATAGAACACAATATTTTTTGAGAAATTCCAGACCACTTTTCCTGTGTCATGTGATGTGGATACAACTTCTACATATTTTGAGACATAGTCAATGGAAACAAAAATATATGACTTTCCATGTGATTTGGTAAATGTTCCAATGAAATATATTCCCCATACATCAATGTTTTTATCTTACATGATATGGCCTTGAGACATTTCATATATCCCTCTAATGGTTCCAGTTCGGTGGAATCTATCACACATTTGATAAAAATATTTACCATCTTTGAGTAGTGTGTGCCTGAAATGACCACATTATATGATCAATAAAATCCTGTTATTGGGTCCATGATTTCCACATTTCTGTGAATGATGTCT
The DNA here is from genome assembly GCA_963277665.1 of Viscum album. Taxonomy (NCBI): domain Eukaryota; kingdom Viridiplantae; phylum Streptophyta; class Magnoliopsida; order Santalales; family Viscaceae; genus Viscum; species Viscum album. The sequence continues at coordinate 511,859,462 of OY728126.1, read as the reverse complement.
TCTTTTAAATCAAATTGTAGATTAATTTTTCTATTTAAAGTGGCAGTAATCCATCAGTGAAAAACTTGTTATGAATTTAGTCATCCTAGTAGTAATGTGTCGCTTCAGCTAAAAATAATTTCTTTTTCTTTCAAAAGAGATCATGGTGTAGAAATAACAAAGACGAATAATTTCCTATATCAGAAAACAATGGATGTAGAATAATTATGAAAATGGTATCATAAATATAATTGACATCAATGTTAATATCGTCATTATCCATGATGAGAGGAAGATGATTTGTGGATATATGATCATCAATCACATTTTATATTCCACTGGTTTCTTTGATGAGAATATCAAATTCTTAGAGTAGGATGGTTCAACTAATCACTATTGGATGCTCATTCTTTTTTTCAATAAATACATGAGGATAGCATGATCATTGTGCCAAATAACCTTGTACAAGACCAAATAGGAATCGAAATTTTTCAAAAGCATAGACAAAACATGAAAATAATTTAAAATAGTTCTGTAGATAACTTGAGTTTCATTAAGTTTTTAGCAGACATAGAATATATCATAGAAGTTGTAAACAACTCATAATCCTAACATAGCACCAACCAAATATCCATGGCATCACATATCAATTAACTATCCTTGTCCCAATCTGGTGAAATTAATATAAGGGCTTCTTACAAGCTTTTGTTTATGTATTTTAATTTTAATTACATTATTCAGTGAATTGAAATTGAAATTTTTCAGAAAATAGGTGTTTTGTAGGGTGGTAAACTTTTGAAGAGTTTTTATATAATTACATTTAGAATCTCGAAATACATAGAATGATCCTTATACTGATAACTATTGGAGGTTCAGGTAAATCATTGATGACAATAATCTTAGTGTAATGACCTTTTATGGAATCTTCAGAAAATTTTATATAATATTTATGCCTCTATGAACTATAAAATGGATTTTATAATATTCAAAATTATACATTTCTCATCATTATATAATATGAAAAACTCAAAATTTCTTTTTAAGTCTTCCAATGATCTTCCATAAACTGATAATTCATCCAGTAATAAATCTAATAAATCCTCCACTATATCATTGATAATATTATTCATGTATATTTGAAATGGTTATGGAGTATTACACCTACCAAATGACACATTCCTACCATATAATGTTCCCAATGTACAAGATAATGTGGTTTCGTAGTAATCAGCTCGTTCAACTACAACTAATTTCATCATGAATATTTTTCTAGGAAATAATAAAATCTGTGTCCTGATAGTCTATCAAACATTTGATCCATAAAGAAAAAATATAAATGATAATTCCTTGTTTCCAAATTTAGTTTTTTATAAATCCATGAAAACTCTACATACATTGATGATGTGTGTTAATATCAATTCATTTTCACTAGCTTTACTATTATGAGCACACCATTATTGGGAGATACATGTAGAGGGATCACCCACTCAATATAAGATATTTAATAAATTATTTCAACATCTAAAATTTTAGTTATTCTTTATGATAACATCTTTCATTGGTGTTTAGGGCTGCCTTTGATGTTGGAATTTGTGTTTTTAGTCATTCTATATATTACTTTTGTTAGGGAATATAGTAGGACCAATTCCATTAATTTCACCCACTCCTTAGACAATTGATGGTTTGTGTCTTTTCAAGACTTCAACCAATATTTCTACTTCTAACAATGATAGATCAATGAGAATGATTATTTTTAGAGGGTATTATTATCTTATGTATGAAAACCATAGATTACTATGTATATATTTCTACTCTTGATTAAGTTTCATAATAATTAAAGGAGTAAATGGTTCGAAATTATCCCATGTGAGAGGTTCATCAAAGCTAACTTCATCAAAATCATACTATTATTATGAATCAAGAATTATCTCCCGATTGACTTCTTCTATGACCATATATTCATATCACTCTTGGGTATGGGAGGTAGAATTTAAATAAATGGTAACCTTAGATTATTTTCCAGATTTGATGAGGATAAAGTGTACATATTATTCTCTGACTAGATAAATTGAACAGTCTTTATTATCAACTATCAGATAATTTATTTAGCCACTAATGGTCTTTTGAGAATATTCGGGACATCACGTAATTATTCCATGACTAATAATGGGTATTCTAATTGAAGTATGAGCATGCCGACATTGACTAACACATACTCTATAATTCATCTGGTGTACTTTACTTCCAGGTCTACAAATTCTAGTTCGACTTAAATAGGTTTGAGCCTGTTATTCCGTAACTTATTAAAAACACTTATTGACATTAGATAATACTTTCTATTAGATCACTCAATTTTATTCCAAAATTTCACTCCCTAATATTACTTTAAATTTAGAAGCCATTGTGTTATCTGATGTCTGGTGAAATTTTCATTTGAATATTATATGAACATTCTTCCTTAGAGATTTGACACCAAGATATTCTATATTTCTTATATTATGATGATGATATTTTTAGTATTTGTCATAAAATAGAATTTATGAAATAAACTCTTCAAAGGGTATGTTAAAATAAAATTGAATGAACATTTCCAAGAACATCATATATTATGCCTCATTTTTACCTTATATTGATCATTGTAAAAATGGATGATGTGGGTTGTGTTATGGTGGAGCAATATAGACTATCTATTTTTATTGAACATGTGTTTTTTTATTTTTGATTAGTGATACCTACTGGTTTATTACTTGAGTATCCCCTTCATCTTATTCATCTTCTTAATATGAATGATTCATAGGTTCCACCGTTTTTCAATCATCTCATCCTCATGTTTTTTTAAAATCGGAGGAATTTCCACTTATTAGATGAACAAACGTAGAATCTTATCTAGGATATGTCTCTATGTTACCATGTATAGTATATGGTAATATTTTTGACACAATCATTAAGATCTGACTCATTTGAATTTATAGATTTTTTAGGGAAGGTCGTTGGTTCTGCATCTCAATCTCTTGATATATATTTCACATATCTGATTTTTTATGAAATATAACAAGGATAGATTCCATGTTATTTTGGTAAAGTTATATTATCTGTCGGGATCTTTGGTGAGCTGGTTAAAACTAGTGAATTTTACTATGAGGGGATGGTTGTTGTTGTGCATGGTAACATGGTCACAAGACATGTTTTATGGGTGGGTACCCTAGTGGTCCTTGGGTACTAAATGGTGCTTTTCCACTTATCGTTTGATAGTAGACCTGGTTTGTTTGAATATGTTGATAAGACGACCTCTACGGATAGTACTATTGCTGCTAATCGAATAATGGATTATGCATATTTTAATTGATGTTATTTCAATATTTAGTTTGTTTTTTCATAACTCTTACATGCTATATTGGTATAATTGTAGTAAAATTAACATTTTCATGAATGGGTATCTATTACAGGGGATAAATGGGCGGTGTAGCGGGCTTCTAGAAGGAATGTAGAATATTTTTGAGAACATTTTCTTTTGTTAATAGTATATTATTTTCATTCACATGGTCGATACCATGACAATGTTTACCATAAAAACACTACAATAGGTTCTTAATGTGAAATACATAAATCAAAATGGATCTCCCGACGTTAAGAATCTCAATAATAAGTCCCCCATCAATAGCATCATTAATAACATTGTGTTCTACTTGCTACTGGACATGGTAAATATATATTGAAATGGATCCACATTTCATGTCCAGGGTGCATGAACATTCTCATCAAGTCCTTAAATATAACCCAAGCTTCCCATGTAGACTCGCTTTCGATATTAGCTATGTTTTAAACATTGTTACGAAGAATCCAAGTCCAAATTAGTGGGATGTATTTATCAAGAACCCACATGGATTTATCATCCCTTGTAATGATTTTTCCGAATATTGACTCCTGATCTATTCCATGTAATAGCATCAAAGAGAGAAGGGAAATACATGAATTCTAATAGTTGAATATGACACTCGCTAGTTACGAAATGTATCACATTCATTCAAGAAGTATGATATGTGACCATGGGGGTCTTAGATATGAATCCCACCGAACTGGCCCATGTTTGGGATCATGTGAATGAGTCCTGGTCTTATCTAAATGGTGTGGGACTATATAGGATAATGCATAATTGTTTGGGTAGTACCATGGATTGGTGGTATTCCATAATCCATGATGGATTTCTAAAGTTTATCTGGATGCTCCCTGTGAACTAACTATTGCATTTTTGGTTGGTTAGGTGGGATGGGTCCCACTAGATTGTTTTGGACTACCATGTTTGACCAGTTCCATGGAGAGAGATACCTCTAAATTTTAGGGTTTAAAGATAATAATTCATGAGATTTAAGGAAACATGATCAAGTCAATGAACCCTAATGGCAATAGTATGACGCATGAATAGAGAAAAAATTGAATCTAAAATAAAATAATAATTAAATGGGGTATGGGATTGGTAATCATAGGTTTCTTAAAAAATATGCAAATGTTAAGAACATCCTTAGTCCACAGAAATGAGTCCAAAATTGGACATTCCTGCATGCATTGTTTAATTAGTGAAAGTTGAAGTAATATTAGAATTGATTGCATTCCGTACTATATATAATATTGAGACATAATATAGTGATAGTATAGTTTTTATCACATGGGATAATTGGGATGGAAATGGAATCCTTTAGTATGGATCCCTTTGGCATTGGAGTACCTAAGAATTTGGATCAGTTTGGAAACACTATTTCAAGAGAGTTTGAGGTTTGAAATGATGAATAAATATGGGATCCAGATCACTTTTGGTGTACTATAGAATATATAAAAATAATTATATCAATGTAGGATCCTAATTTCTAGGATAGAAAGAAATAGGAGGTCAGTAGTTGTCTAGGGTCAAACCAACTAATCCTTCCTAATAGATAAATATTCCTTGATCTGGATTTTGTGATAACCTAGATGAAATAAGATTATATTATAATGTATAAAGTGTATTAGTATATTTATCATAGAATAATATATTCCATCTAGTATAAAGTACTTATTTCAAATGTCACACTGTTAAAGATGTTCAAATTAAATTGATATTCCATTGTTATTTATCCTGGTTAATAATATTTTAGGTTTCCATGTAGATAATTAAATATTTCTTAAATTCAAACACATTTAATTTTGATTCCTACTATATGTGGTTTAGGAATTAATGGTATATTTTAATGTAGAAAAATAAATATTTTATATTATCCTTCATATGCTAGGAAATAATGAGATTAAATAATTGGAAAACATTCAATGATTCAATTTCAACATTCAACTACTTACTTGAAATACGAATGAAAATTAATGTAGAAAAATTTCTTCAATGATCGATGCATACAAAAATGATAAACGATGTCGATGGGGTAATCATCTATTAAGAACGACATCGAAAAAACTCTGGATGCATATATTAAAGTAAAAAAACATATAGAAACCAATTAATTTTGAGTTTGGGGTAGAGGGAGTAGGAGGCAATGAGGGGGGAATGTATGAAAAAAACATTCTACTATATAGCAATTAATAATACAATTCCATAATGATGTGTTTATAGAAATAATATTAAAATATGAGTAATGAGTATACACATCGTGCAATGTTGATCCATTTTTTGATCCTCTGATTTTGATTCTATGTGTATGTTGTGCATATCTCATCCATGATTTGAATATTTTACTCATTTCAAGATGTGTATTCAGGACTCAAGAATTATATCTTCCCCTGAGATTTATATTAAATAACATAATTACATTCAAACATTTCAAGACTTGTATCTAAAACTCACATAATTAAATGATTTTCTACCTGTAGTATTCCAAAACATCAGTCATGACAAGATTCACGACATGATGTAAGATATGAAACACTACTACACAATGTGTAATGACGTTTCTGTAGGTATATCAGAATCTCACATCATGAAATACCTCCTCCACTTGTACTTATCCATGTCTTCCATAATAAAATTATTCACTCCTCAAGTGTGCTCAGAAACCCTACTATATGGCATGTAATGAGGACTCTAAACATGTAATATCCATCTTTATCCATTTATTCATTTTACCCTCTAGAAAAATAGAATCAAAATTCATAAAATAAACAACACATACCATGTGAATTATCTAATATATCATTGAAAATAATTAATTAAATTATAGTAAATAGTGTATGGGATTTCATCTTATCAATAATTTATGTGAAATCAAAATTTATAGTGGAAAATAAAATTATTCTTATAATCAATCAACATAATATGTAAGACCTCCAATTGAAACCTCTCTTTATATAACCATAAATTATTTTAATGAAGAGAAGAAAAAAATTGGAAAAATATATATTAATGACGATTCCCCTAAACGACCAATTTTTATTTCATTCCCCAAGATACTCTCTAAGTCTAATTTTTTTTTGAGAATGAGATTGATAAATAAATCATGGAAATATATAAAATGGTACAAGTTAACATTCAATTATTGGTTACAGTTATACAAATCCCACATTATTCATAATTTTATAAGGACCACCGAACCCATAGACAGTGACTAAAGGGGAATGAGAGAGACAACATTAAAGGAATGTATAATATTTTATATAACATGAAATGCTATCCAGATTCATGAATTTGGGAACTTTCATGATAAATTGAACCATAGAGGAGACATTACCATAAAATGAAATGTGAGATTTAGGTTATTCAATTAATTTAATTCATTAATCCATGTACACATCTCTCTAGGTTTGGGAGATTCAACCTAGGTTCATTATCATATATCTTTCCCACTAGATAACAAAACGTCCATTAAGAGTGGTCTAGGATATCCTGATTTGAGTGAATAATATTATCTTCCCTATATAATTGAACATTTTAGAGATGAAGGATTCTTAAACCATAGGGACTGATCCTCACATACCAGGTCGTCCATTCCTAAAACCAACATAGACGGTTATCAACATTAACAACAGAATGTTGTACATGGGGTTCGATGGATAAAGGTTTTGATTTAGTATCGTTGATGTCATGAAACACCCTACTTATGATCATTCTAATCTTCTTTTCAATTCAAGGAACGTTACCTATAATTACACCCACATGAATCCTTATCTCCATAATGAATAATCTAATTCATGATCTTATTCTTCCCATATTAACGATTTGTGTTCTGATTCATGTTTTTAGTGTTTTCATGGTGCAAAAAGGTGTAAATTTTGGTTTTTAATTGAATATTATGTTTATTATGGGTTACCATTGACCATCTATTATTCTAGAAATACAATTTCCATTGATTCAAATTCTTTCGATAATAAACAATAAAAAATTGATAGTTTCATAGACCCCACTACCCCTATATCTTCATACTCAATCAAAAAACCAATTAGTTATGGAAATAAATCCACTTTAATCTAATTTAAAATATTTCAATATAGACCGTGTTGACTAATTTACTATCATTATTGTCAAAAATAACTCTCCATTATAGGAATTAAAACTGATCCCCATTTTAAGATAGAGTACAATCGTGTTAGGATGGACCTTAGACGATATTCAAAGGATTATACCATCAATTTTTATACCCCATATAATTTTATATTTTGTGGCTAAAACGATAATTCATCCTCAATATAGGATCAATCCCATTCTCTATGAGGTGGTAAAATTTGAAGTCATGGAATGAAAATTTTCTAGGTCTTATATTCTATATATGATAAGAAATGGGTTAACCCCATGAAAATTATGCCTTAAAATGAAAAAATGGTTGTTTCAAAATAATGGAATTAATTGTTATCAAATAGTGTGAAAAACAATTGGTGAGTCTATATTTACTACCATCGACTAAATCAATCCTTGTTAAAGGAAAAAGATCACCTACCATTAATTGAAAAATGTTAGAATGATTGGATGGTATATCACATTATTATTTCCTTGATGGACATTCAGGTTATTTTCAAATCAATATTCCCCTTAGGATCAATAAATGACAAAATTTACCTTTCTATTTGGCACAATTAGGTATATAAGTATTCCTCTCAGTCTCTATGATTCTCTTGGTACGTTATAGCGATTCATGTAGGGTATTGTTTCTGAGTACATAAAAAACTGCATAGAAATTTTTTGGGAATATTTTACAACATATGGCTCTATCTTTGATGGATTTTTGGAACACCTAGTTTATGACATGCACCATTTAATTGATATGATATTTGTATTAAATTATAAGAAATGATATTTCATGGTTTATTAGGGGATATTAATTGGAACCATTACTTACAATGATTAGATATTCATATATAAATCATATTTGATTTAATTTCATTCCATTTAAACCATAAATGAGTTCTTAAGGTGAATTAATTCAAGTATCATTATGGTTTTTATCAGTAATTCAATAACGAAAATTTTAAGAACATACTTCCAAAGTCCTAATTATTATCAAAATATTCAATGTTTTTGTTTGATAAAAACTACATGGATTATTCCAATTAACTAAAAAGGTTTTTAAGACGGCCTACTATCATCGAATAGGCATGGTGTGTTTCCCCTTAAAATTATATTTGATGCAACTAAATTTTCAATTGGGGATGTTTTTTCATAAAGGGGTGTGAATGATCATTATGTCATTATATACCATGGATAAATCCCTTGTAAACTACACAAACACTAAAATATAACACCATTATATTTTTTCATTTAAAAAAATACATTAATTTCCTCTTGTGTCAAAATATATTATGTCTTGTAGATACAATTACCATAGTTTTCTCTTATTGAGACTGATATCTAAACCCGTACTCATTCGGTGGATAATCCTCCTCTATGAGTTTGACCTTGAGATTTGAGATTGGAGAGGTGTGAAAAATGTTGTAGTCAGACGCATTAGTATTATTTCACCACTATTAGACCATCATGACGACTCACCAATTACTATTAGATAATTATTTCTTAATTATATGCTTTATTATGTTGAGGAATATACCTATTGCTTTTGACATTGTGAATTTTCTAGCAGCATCTACGATCCCCACTATTCATAGAACCTCAGAATCCCAAATACAAAAGAATGATTCATGATGTTACATTTGGTATAACCATTTATTTGAGATAATATTTACTGACTATATTGTTAATTGGTGTTTCCATGACCATAATTTCACCTCTATATTGACCTTTTTCCACACGTTGACTTTTGGGGCCCACCTTGGTTTTCAACATAATACCTGATATATTATTTAATTAATTATTTATTGGAAAAAATTGTATAGGGATACCCCTAAGTTGTATATTCCATTAACACAATGTAAATTTCATGGAAATATCTCTGAGATTAATGAAATACCATAACAATCGATGTTATTCTATGAAATATTTTATGCAGTGGTCATTAACATCATGGGTAAATTTCCAAATTCATTTGGTTTTCTATAAATATTATTTTTTTACTATGTAATTAAATTAGACTAATAAAAGGATACAATGATCAATTAATCTCATGTGGAAGATGAGTTTTTGAGGCCCTGATTTTCTATATGTTTGGCTTTCCTAGATTCGTCCTTAGTTATAAAGGATCACAATTTTACATATACAATATAAAAAACATGATCCATAAGAATGGGGTTGTTCGTAAAGTATCCAATTCATATCACCCCCAAAATATTGGACAAGAAGAAATATAAAATCATAATGTTAAGAAAATTGTTAATAAAATGGTATACCCTAATAGAAAATATTGGATTTTTCTCTTGGTGACGCACTTCAATAAAACTGAATAACTTTTAATACATTGATTAGAATTTCACAATAGATTATTGTGTTTGGAATGTCTCTTAACCATCTAGTGAATGTAGGGAACCATGGATATAACTATGTTAAACAGTGTAATTTGAATCTCTCTGATACATGTGAACATAGGATTTTGTTGTTTCAAGAGTTAGAAGAAATTCCACATTATGCATATGACAACACCCAAATATATAAAGTGAAGAAAAAGGATATCCATGAAATTATGATTCATTAGTTAATGTTTTGTATTGGTGATAAGGTTATCATGTAACATTTATAGATAATATATTCTCAAGTAAACGTTGTTCCCAATGGCTTGATCCTTACACTATTTGAAATTGTTTCTATTTGGTGAAAATAGGTTTTTCATTAGTAAAGTGGAAAAAGTATTACCATCCATGGGATGATAATTAGACACTTCTCAATGATTTTACGAATCATTTGGTGAAGAAAGTCCACATTCAAGAATCAAAATACTTGTGAAACCCACCAGATTCTATCCTTCCTCACCAAAATATTTTATATTTCAGAGAGGACGTTACACAATATAGGTGTTGGGTGTTCGTTACATTTTTGTTTTAATTATTATTTTGATCATGTTTTTTCATTATTAATTTTTTCACTTGATGGATAGTATATTTATTTTTCCCATCCTTTTTGAGTTCATTAGTATTTTCATCATCTTTATTATTTCATCTTTTTTTCTCTTGAGGAATAGCATTTTTACCTTTCCCCATTCTTTTCCACAAAAAAGCATAGAACATTTAGAAAATGGAGGTTTCATTTCTGGATTCCATATTGTTTTAACACATAATGACAATTTTAATTATTAATGGATTGAATTATTGGTTGAACTTATCATTGGGGAATAATTTTTGGTAAAGTTTCATTCTATCAATGACATAAATTTTTGTATCTCGTTGATGATTTTGAGAAGAATAATACCCTTCATGTGAGTAGTTTTTATGAAAATTAGGTCACCAATATCACCACACATAATTGAACCCAACCATAATGTGTGAATATTTAATAATTAATTAAAGATAAATATATGTTGGGTTAATTTTAATCATGTTTCTAAAACGATTTAATGAAATTTATGTTCCCTATATTATTTGATTCATTTCTTTATTGGAATGACTAGTGAATGTGTACATATTATTCAACTCTTACACTCCCACAAATAAATATAATAAAATTAAATAATAATAATAATTAATAATTATGGGAGAGAGTACATGTAAAATAAATCGGGATATATATTGTGGAGATTCTAGTTTGACATATAGGAATTATTATAATAGTGGGTCATGAAATTTTATTACATAGGATGTATGGAAGGGTTGGGGAAAAGAATCATGTAAGATGTAAATTTATTAAATAAATATTAATTATTGGATATAATGTTGAAATAATTTCATGAAATAGTTTTCACACCCATAAACATGTGCATAGTTTGTGGAATGGTATAATTTGTAATTCCATTCTCAAATTGTAAACATAATTCATATTAATTTTGTTGTGATAAAATTTATGAGAACTCTTTTTCAATGATCATTAGGAATAATCCAAGATATGGTTTTTTCATTGATCATATTTCAGTAATGGATTAAATATCATTGAATGCTAAATACTCATGATGTAGGGAATATATAAAAGCATCATATTAGTGATAGAAAAATTTATTATCAATTGAATTTAAATGTGTCGTTTTGGGGTTGTAATCACACTATTATTCATTGTATTATTTCACCATTACACCAAAATATTAATCTAATTTTTATAGTAAATTCTAATCATAATATAAATTTACATAATTTCTTTTTGATATTATATTTTTTATCTCAATTAAAACTTTCAATAACTTATTTTTATGATTTCATTATATTTGGAGGTGATTTGGAGGACCCAATATGATATTGAAGAAAAATGGGCAATATTTTTGTAGGAATCCAAGAAAACATGTGGACTCAACAACACACATTAGCTAATCCATGAATCCAATTTTTATAAAATCTTATATATTTTTCCGAAATTTAGCTGGATACATTTAATTTGAAGATACCCAATCCACATTAACCCATTAGGTGGCCTAAAGACACCAATCTATATAGGAAAAATTATATTCGTGAAGTAAAGCGTTTGGTTTTTTGGTAATATCACTGATTATCTATTTTATCTTGACTAAAAATATGTTATTGAATAGATAATTGGTTTTCAAACAAAATTTTTCAAATTACAAAGTCCTTATAATGAATCATTCTATCCCAAAACAATGGTTAATGAGGTATGAATAAAATTTTTTTCCCTAACCACCTCTTATTTTTTATATCAAAACAGACACTATGCACCTCATTTGAGACTTCAACTAAGATGAAATGATATTCCCTTTGGGAGATCCAATGGAGTTTTCTACTCAGATCATGTCTTTATAGATGGTATGGGAAGTTCAAAATCGATTTTATAGACTAATACATTCCAATTTTGTTATAAAATCCTTATAAGACCCTGAGGTAGAACATGATGTAGTCTCCTTCTTCATTATAGTAATACATGAATGAAAATTTTAATAATATGTTGAATGTTTTTTTACATCATCAAATATTCTTTTTAAATTTAATTATGTACTATTATTTCATCATCAAACTCATATAATCTTGTTTTGGGTACCCATTCATGAGATGTTACGCACACCATTCACCATTTCCTCTTCCCTATCTTAATTGTTGTGTTTTTTTGATTCATATTGGTCAATTGAAATATCATAAACACTACTACGCACAAGAAAATTTATTTCATGGTTTCATGATAAAAATACATGAAAATATTAACAGTTAATTGGGTTATTTGTGAGTTGCCTTAGAGAGTTTCGGTTTTGCAGCTGAACAAAAATCACCCCATCATCGGTGCTGAATAGTGAATCCATTTGTGTTTCCTAACAAAAACTAGGAGGTTTCATAGTATTAAATAAATTACATGAAGGTAAATTGTTTTATAAAAACGTTTTTAAATGATCTATACCATTTCTATAGAAACAATGAAGCATGCATGTCGTGAGAATTCCCTGGGTTTATAATGCATTACCAGGTTTTTCAATTAATGCATCTTGCATTGATTTCATTTATATGTTTCATGTTAAATAAAAAACATAATGTTTTATAAAATCTCATTACCCATTTATTTTCACAATAAAAAACTACATTTTAAAATTAATGATTGGAGTCTCGCTCGAGATACAACCTAATTATTTGATTATACTACAAAATTTATATTAAAAATTAAAAAATATTTTTTGTACTTGACAACAAAATCATTTTTGAGGATAATATTATAAAACATGTTTCTATTATTACAAAAAAAACACATTCTATTAATCATTATCAACATAAAAAAAAACTCTAAATGTGTAAACATTCTATATAGTAGTTCATGATGAAATTTTATCATTATATTAGTAATTCCATTTGTAACATCCCAAGTAAGTAATGAATAATAGATATTTTTATCTATGTCTTTTAATGATTAAGATAATGTTATAGAGGCTTAAAATGAAAATAAATACGATCTTATGCATTGAATACACTAATATTCTTAAAAGATTGTTTTACTGCCTTTTGATGGCAAACCATTTTTGAATCTATATTTTGACAATTTTATAAACTATGTTTGTCAAAATAAACTTATCCTTTATGATTGGGACATCAAAATTTACCTTGTGTGAATTTTTGGTATTTTTCTGACAATGTTCATTTTTTAATGAATAGTGAAAAATACTGCATTTTACATCAAAACATCTTTTTAATCTAATTTATTTATATGATTAGATTATGTTTTGAATTGGTTTTGAAGTTAAATTAGAATATATTTTTACCATTTTATCCAATGGTGGTCATTGGAATCAATTTCACTTTGAAATTAGACTTAAACTGGTGTCAATCTTTTGATACTTATTGTTTTGTAAAAACACGCTATTTGCTCTGGCAGCGGGAATTAATTATTAAATTAATTAATGTGACTTATATTATTTGAATTTTGTAAAATAGACTTCATTTTTGAATTCGGAATATCAAATATAGCTTAGGGTGAATTTTTGGTAATTTTCTGAAAAACTTCAATTTTTGATGAATAGTGAAACCACTAAGTGGTAATCAAGCAAACTGATTTTTCAGTTAAATGAAAGTTTACCACTAATGTATATTGAATTTTTAAAATCCGACATACATGGTTGTCATTAAGAAGTAAAATGTGGTTCAATGAGATTATAATAATTTTTTGGTGAATAGTAACTTATTAAGTTCTTAATCGCGATTAGTGGTAATTAGGGTAGTTTAAGGTATAAATAATGCTTTAATAATAGGAAATGACCTAGAAACATGTCCCAACCTTATTGGTTGTGTCATGGCCGACCAAGAAAAGCCATGGGTCAACTTGGGGACCCCATGGAGACACATTGGTTTGGAAATGACATAAATAACTTTTTATTAAATGTTAAAGTAAAAATGACACAAACAAGAGATGTTTTACGAAAACAATTTTTACATGGGGTTATAAAGATCAGATTTTTGATTATAAATAGTCATTGGAAAGCTAAAGAGATTTCCTACATCATAGTATTTTGTTTATGATTTTAAGAGATTAAATAAATTAAATTATTTATGACATAATAATGATGCAGCAATGACGTCATTATTTGACGATTTAAATAAAATGGAAAGATAATGTAAAATATATGAACTACACATGTCCAAAACTTATTGGATGAGTGGATTTCGAAGCCTTGTCACCTTATCCACGATTTATATCAATGTGGGACCTTTTGAAACCGAAACACATTTTCAAATAAAGTAATATTTCTTTACTTTCCAAAAGTGCCCCTCCTCTCCTCTTATAAAAGGCCCCCACCTCTACCTCATTTCACACACTCTTCAAGCCTTTGGCTCGGCCAACCCCTGCCCATTTACTCTCTCCACATCACTATCCTCATCCTAGAGGATTCACATTGGGCAGAATCCTTTCAAAGGAAGCCTTTAGGCTCAACTCAAAAGGAGTTACACTTTTAAAGGTAATTCATTCTCTCATGTTCATTTGTTTTATTTTGCTTCTCCAACCCCATAAACTATTTTTATTTACTTCCTTTGTAACAAAACCAGTATCTTAAATATACTAGGTTGTTGTTATAAGATTTATTTGAGCTACACTCTCACACAACTACATCAAATGGTTAAAGAACATACGGTTTCTGTGGATGGCGAAATTCTGCCTCCCGAAACGATGATTGTTCAACACTCATTTAACACCTTCAAAGGTGGCCATTATGATGTCACTATTTTTATACATGATATATAATATGTTTATGTTTTCCTTAAGCTTCTGTTTTTTTCATTTTTGGCATACCTTTATGGTTTCCATTATCGGTAAACACGATATCTTCATTTTAGGAAGTGCGGACTACCGCCCCCTAAAAGTGATTTGATTTGTTAATACCATATGTGGGATGTGTAAAGGATAAAGTTAATGATATTATATATGTTATTATACTGTAATTATAATATACTCTTATATCATTATGATTCCATTCCAGAAAATATGAAATAGAAATGGAAGTAGCGTTCATGCGTACGTACAGCTTACCGTCTCCATGAACGGTGCATTTCATTTCTTACCTCTAAATGTGATGTAATATTATAAATGCATGTATGTACTGGATATATATTACATATATGATATCTACATCATGAATACCATTCTGGATATAATGAACCTTTGACCAAATTAACAACATGTAAGTGTAAGAAGTCTATTTTTGACTTAAGAACCAAATACCGACAAAATAAAAATTATTAACTTAACTGATTACATGATGTTCATAACATGGTATAAAAGGAATAATGAACTTGAAAAAGATTCATAAGAAAGTAGAGATTAAATCAAGTTTATTATTCAGGAGATTAAAGAACGGTCGGGTCAAGTCGGATACGAGGTATGGGACTTCGTCTCAATCTCCTTTCATTGAGGCATATTTTATTTTATACACAACTTTCTTTTATATGGTGTATAAACCCCTTTGACTTTTACGTTTATTCAAAAGGAATCTTTTTTATATGAAGCGTTTACTAAACGAAAAAATGGAATGTTTTGGTCGTACATATGCGGCGACAACAACTTCTCTGCCGTCGTGACCGTTATTTGAGTTTCGGCTTCCTCTACAAGTCATACCTTCTTTTTAAAAGAAAAATAAATACCATGTTTCACTTTTCTTTTATTTTGGTATTGAAAATGGTTTTCATAATTTTTTTATATCAATGTGTTTTATTGATATCTTGTTATTTAAAGGTTGATATGTTATGTTTCCTTTATGCATGTTTTATGTGATATGAATTATGTTATGGTTCTTGGGCATTATTATGAAGACGGGTGGTTCCGTGATAAACTAAGGGCGGGTGAGCCCGATATAGCTCTCCAATGCATTGGGTAACGCGAAGGAGTGAAACGTTAAGGTTTCTCCGAAGAGATTTTAGGGAATATACTGTGATGAGTATTCCAAAACGTAACCAAGAGGGTTACTCCCTACGTAAGAATGTTATGAATGCCTCAAGTTACCTTTATGTCTTATGATTTCTATGATTTATTCATGATTTTATGAGGTGTGTTAAAGTGCCTATGTTTTATGGGTAAAGTATGATTTCATTCTTATGTATATATGAACTCATGTTTCCTTTCCATGTTTTTTTTAACCCATACTGAGTTTTATGCTCATCCCAAGTTTTTGAAATGCTTTTCACAGGTCAAGGGAAAGGTACATGATAAGATGATAGAGTCAAGGATGTGTCAAGAAATAATCCATGTTTTATTTTAAATGTGTTTCCATTGATGGGAATGAATAATACTATCTTTATGTAACCACTTTGTTTATATGTGGAATGTAATGCAAGTTTTGTGATCTAATTCTCTAAAACTCTAAACCCGAAAAGATCCTCAATGTGTAATCTTGTAATAACTCAAGATTAAGTAAGGTTTAAGGCTGGGGCCTTATAGTTGGTATCAGAGGTCCGTTTAGATAAATTTAGGAGTTAGAATTCTATAAAATGATTATCCAAAAATATTTTTTTGAAATGATATAGCATTTAAAGATTACAATGTTGCTTCATCTAAGACATGTTTGTTCAGAATGGTTTTCCGCAGAGGAAATAGGAAAGCAGTGCTAGGAAGGCATAAAGAAGGAAATAACCTTCCGAATCAGCATCCAGAAATGGTCGGAATTGGAACTGAATAGTTTGTTGCAGTAATGGCGCAGTTGATTCAAGCGATAAATGGCGGTGGTATCCATGCACGAGATCAGCCAGACCAACCGCAGAGGAACATGTCAGTGGTGGAACATTTCATGAGGCAACATCCACCATCATTCAGAGGATCAACTGACCCTGTTCTAGCTGAAGGGTGGATTAAAGCACTGGAGAAGATTTTTGATGTCATGGGGTGTTCAGACAATCAAAAGGTTAGTCTTGCTATTTTCCATTTGGAGGGTGAAGCAGATCAGTGGTGGTCTATGGTAAAAAATATCAGGGACGCCGATGAGATTGATGCTCTTGACTGGGATGAATTCAAAGGTATGTTTCTTGAGAAGTATTTTCCTAAGGCTGTTCGACATAGGATGGAAAATCAATTCTTGGAATTGAGGCAAGAGGAAGACTCAGTGGCTGCCTATGATGAAAGGTTCACTCGATTGGCAAGGTATGCTTCAAATTTTATCCGGGACCTTGATAGTAAAATCAATCGTTTTTACTCAGGATTAAAGCCAAAGTATCGAAGGTCAATAGCTTCTCGTGAGTTTAAAAGTTATGAATAGCTTGTTCGATGTGCTGAGAAGGTTGAAATGAAGTTTGCCGATGACCATGTTTTCTATAACAACCAGCAGAAGAAGAGACCGAGGTGGCAGGAGAAAGGTAAGAATTCTTCAAAAAAGTCTGATAGTAAGAAAACTAAGTTTCCAGTTTGTGATAAATGTGGAAAAAGGCATGCTGGGGAATGTCTTCTGAATTCTGGAAAGTGCTACCGATGTGGTAAGATGGGACATAAGGCTCGTGATTGCACTGAAAAGGATCAAGCTGAAGGTAAGAACAAATTTGATTTACAGTTAGTGAAGTGTTATAAGTGCAATGAGATGGGTCACTATGCAAACGAGTGTCCGGCAAAGAGCTTGAGTGATGGGAAGCAGTTAGACTACAAGCAGAAAGGGGTGGTGAAATCCTTTGCAACTACTTCAGCAGATGTCGGGCCATCAAATGAAGTTGTATCAGGTACTTTGTTTGTTTTTTCAAATTATGCTAGTGTGTTGTTTGATTCGGGGTCTACACATTCTTTCATCTCTGAAACCTTTTCTAGTAAAATGGGAATACCATCTCAAGAAATGACTCCTGAACTTTTGGTAAAAACACCTGGGGGGAATGTTGAGGCAAAAAGAATTTATAAGAATCTTCATATCCTTATCTGTGGAAAGAACCTACTTTCAAACATTATTGTTCTACCTCTAGTAGAGTTTGATGTTATCCTGGGTATGGATTGGCTCTCTATTTACCATGCTAAGATTGACTGTAGATCTAAAGAATTTTCTTTTCAGAAAGACTTTCAGTTTGTTTACAAGAATGAACCCTTAATTTTGATAACATGTCAAGAGGCCGAGAAACTTGTGAAAGATGGAAATGAATGTTACCTTGCACACGTCGTTGAAAATAAAGGAACTGTTCAGATTAATGATGTGCCAGTGGTAAATGAGTATCCTGATGTTTTTCCTGATGAGTTTCCTGGAATAATACCAGATCGGGAAGTTGAGTTTACAGTTGACTTAGTTCCTGATGCTAAGCCAATTTCAAAACCCCCTTATCGAATGGCACAAATTGAACTTTTAGAGTTGAAGGAGCAATTGCAAGATTTATTAGATAAAGGTTTCATTAGACCTAGCACATCACCATTGGGTGCTCCTGTTTTATTTGTTAAAAAGAAAGATGGTTCTATGAGACTTTGCATTGATTATAGAGCCTTGAATAATATCACTGTTAAGAACAAGTATCCTTTGCCTCATATCGATGATTTGTTTGATCAGCTCCAGGGAGCTCAGTTTTTTTCAAAGAATGACTTGAGATCGGGGTACCATTAGCTGAAGGTAAAGGAGGCAGATATTCCGAAGACCGCGTTCCGTACGAGATATGGCCATTATGAATATGTAGTAATGCCTTTTGGGCTAACCAATGCACCTGCTGTATTCATGGACTTAATGAATAGAATTTTCCATGAGTTCTTGGATAAGTTTGTGGTGGTTTTCATTGATGATATTTTGGTGTTTTCTAAAAGTAAAGAGGAGCATGAAAAACATTTAAGGGTTATCTTGCAAACCTTAAAAGAAAAGAAACTGTATGGGAAATTCATCAAGTGTGAGTTTTGGTTGCAACAAATTTCTTTCCTTGGTCACATTGATTCTAAAGATGGAATAACTGTTGATCCCGCAAAAACAAAAGTTGTGGAAGAATGGCCAAGACCCACAAATGTAACCAAGATTCGTAGCTTCCTTGGTTTGGCGGGCTATTACCGAAGGTTTGTTAGAAATTTTTCACGGTTATCTAGTCCAATGACTAAGCTAACTCGGAAGGGTGTTAAGTTTATCTGGACAAAAGAATGTGATGATTGTTTTTAGGAATTGAAAAGAAGATTGGTGAATGCTCCAGTTTTGGCACTACCTTCCAGGAATGGTGAGTTTGTTATATACAGTGATTCTTCATTGAAAGGACTTGGTTGCGTCCTAATTCAGAATGATCAGGTAATTTCTTATGCTTCACGACAGTTGAAAACTCATGAGGTAAATTACCCTACACATGATTTGGAATTAGCTGCTGTTGTTTTTTGCTTTAAAAATTTGGAGGCATCATTTGTATGGAGTAAAGTGTGAAATATATACCGATCACAAAAGTTTAAAGTATATATTCACTCAGAAAGAGTTAAACATGAGACAAAGCAGATGTCTTGAATTAATCAAGGATTATGATTGTACGATTCATTACCATCCGGGAAAAGCAAATAAAGTGGCTGATGCTTTGAGTCGAAAAAGTAATGCTTCATTAACAATGTTGCATTTGAAACGTGATCCTTTGGTTAAGGATTTGATGAAATTTGGCATAGAAGTTGTTGGTGCAAGAAGTCCTTCTGTTTTGTTTCAGGTATCAGTGATATCTTCTCTATCAGATAGAATCAAGCAAGCACAGAAGCAAGACAGTGAGTTGCAGAAAAAGGTAGATCTGGTTCAGAAAGGTATGTTGCCTTAATTCAACATTGATAGTGATTGTGTTTTGAGATTTGGGAAGAGATTGTGTGTGCCTTGTGATTCACAGTTGAAGAGAGAGTTGTTATGTGAAGCTCAAAGTTCTCCGTTTTCAGTTCATCCGGGCAGTACTAAGATTTATAGAGATCTGCGGGAGTATTACTGGTGGGATGGAATGAAAAGAGATATTGCTGATTTTACTGTGAAGTGTTTGACTTGTCAGCAGGTTAAAGCAGAGCGGCAGTTACCGAAAGGGATGCTTCAGCGTTTACCAGTGCCAGAGTGGAAATGGGAGAATATATTCATGGACTTTGTTGTTGGATTACCGAAGACATCTCGAGGTAATAATGCAATCTCGGTTATTGTTGATCGCTTGACCAAATCTGATCATTTCCTTGCTATACGAGATACTTTCTCTCTTGATCAACTTTCCCGTTTGTATCTTAAAGAGATAGTCAGGTTACATGGAGTTCCTCTCTCCATTGTATCGGATCGTGATCCCAGGTTTACTTCTAACTTTTGGAAAGGCCTTCAGAAGTCATTGGGTACTGAATTAAATTTTAGTACATCTTTTCATCCTCAATCAGATGGGCAGTAAGAATGAAAAATTCAGACCTTGGAGGATATGCTACGAGCTTGTTCTATGGATTATCAGGGAAGTCGGGACCAACATCTTTTTTTGGTTGAGTTTTCATATAATAACAGTTTCCATTCTAGTATACATATGGCACCATTTCAGGCATTATATGGGAAGCTGTGGCGAACTCCAGCTTTCTGGGATGAAGTGGGTGAAAGGAAGTTGATGGGACCAGAATTGGTAGAAGAGATGGCAGAAAAAGTTCAGCTGATTCAGAAACACATGAGAACAGCTCAGAGCAGGCAGAAGAGTTATGCGGATAACCGGAGGAAGGATCTATCTTTCGAGGTAGGTGATCATGTTTTTCTCAAGGTTTCTCCTTGGAAAAGTGTGATGAGATTTGGTAAGAAAAGAAAGTTGAGTCCAAGGTTTGTTGGACCATACGAAATTCTGGAGAGAGTTGGATCAGTTGCATACCGAGTGGCTTTACCTCCGAGTTTATCTCAGGTACACAATGTTTTTCACGTTTCGATGTTGAGAAAGTATATGCCAGATCCATCTCATGTTTTGAGTCCAGAGGTAGTTCAGCTGGAAGAGAACCTATCTTACGAGGAACAACCGGTCCAGATTCTTGACCACAGGGAGCAAGTGTTACGGAATAAGGTGATTAAGCAGGTAAAGGTTTTGTGGAAAAACCACATGATTGAAGAGGCAACATGGGAATCCGAAAATGCAATGAGGGATAAGTACCCTCATTTATTTGATAAGTAAATAAATTGCGGGGACGCAATTTTCTAAAGGGGGGAAGGATGTAACATCCCAAGTAAGTAATGAATAATAGATATTTTTATCTATGTCTTTTAATGATTAAGATAATGTTATAGAGGCTTAAAATGAAAATAAATACGATCTTATGCATGGAATACACTAATATTCTTAAAAGATTGTTTTACTGCCTTTTGATGGCAAACCATTTTTGAATCTATATTTTGACAATTTTATAAACTATGTTTGTCAAAATAAACTTATCCTTTATGATTGGGACATCAAAATTTACCTTGTGTGAATTTTTGGTATTTTTCTGACAATGTTCATTTTTTAATGAATATTGAAAAATACTGCATTTTACATCAAAACTTCTTTTTAATCTAATTTATTTATATGATTAGATTATGTTTTGAATTGGTTTTGAAGTGAAATTAGAATATATTTTTACCATTTTATCCAATGGTGGTCTTTGGAATCAATTTTACTTTTAAATTAGACTTAAACTGGTGTCAATCTTTTGATACTTATTGTTTTGTAAAAACACGTTATTTTCTCTGGCAGCGGGAATTAATTATTAAATTAATTAATGTGACTTATATGATTTGAATTTTGTAAAATAGACTTCATTTTTGAATTCTGAATATCAAATATAGCTTAGGGTGAATTTTTGGTAATTTTCTGAAAAACATCAATTTTTGATGAATAGTGAAACCACTAAGTGGTAATCAAACAAACTGATTTTTCAGTTAAATGAAAGTTTACCACTAATGTGTATTGAATTTTGAAAATCCGACATACATGGTTGTAATTAAACAGTAAAATGTGGTTCAATGAGATTATAATAATTTTTTGGTGAATAGTAACTTATTAAGTTCTTAATCGCGATTAGTGGTAATTAGGGTAGTTTAAGGTATAAATAATGCTTTAATAATAGGAAATGACCTAGACACATGTCCCAACCTTATTGGTTGTGTCATGGCCGACCAAGACAAGCCATGGGTCAACTTGGGGACCCCATGGAGATACTGTGGTTTGGAAATGACATAAATAACTTTTTATTAAATGTTAAAGTAAAAATGACACAAACAAGAGATGTTTTACAAAATCAATTTTTACATGGGGTTATAAAGATCAGATTTTTGATTATAAATATTCATTGGAAAGCTAAATAGATTTCCTACATTATAGTATTTTGTTTATGATTTTTAGACATTAAATAAATTAAATTATTTATGACATAATAATGATGCAGCGATGACATCATTATTTGACGTTTTAAATAAAATGGAAAGATAATGTAAAATATATGAACTAAACATGTCCAAAACTTATTGGATGAGTGGATTTAGAAGCCTTGTCACCTTATCCACGAATTATATCAATGTGGGACCTTTTGAAACCGAAACACATTTTCAAATAAAGTAATATTTCTTTACTTTCCAAAAGTGCCCCTCCTCTCCTCTTATAAAAGGCCCCCACCTCTACCTCATTTCACACACTCTTAAAGCCTTTGGCTCGGCCAAACCCTGCCCATTTACTATCTCCACATCCCTCTCCTCATCCTAGAGGATTAACTTTGGGAATAATTTTTTAAAAGGAAGCCTTTAGGCTCAACTCAAAAGGAGTTACACTTTTAAAGGTAATTCATTCTCTAATGTTCATTTGTTTTATTTTGCTTCTCCAACCCCCTAAACTCTTTTTATTTACTTCCTTTGTAACAACACCAGTATCTTAAATATACTAGGATGTTGTTATAAGATTTATTTGAGCTACACTCTCACACAACTACATCAAATGTTTAAAGAACATACGGTTTCCGTGGATGGCGAAATTCTGCCTCCCGAAACGATGATTGTTCAACACTCATTTAACACCTTAAAAGGTGGCCATTATGATGTCACTATTTTTATATATGATATATAATATGTTTATGTTTTCCTTAAGCTTCTGTTTTTTTCATTTTTGGCATACCTTTATGGTTTCCATTATGGGTAAACACGATATCTTCATTTTAGGAAGTGCGGACTACCACCCCCTAAAAGTGATTTGATTCGTTAATACCATATGTGGGATGTGTAAAGGATAAAGTTAATGATATTATATATGTTATTATACTGTAATTATAATATACTCTTATATAATTATGATTCCATTCCAGAAAATATGAAATATAAATGGAAGTAGCGTTCATGCGTACGTACGGCTTACCATCTCCATGAACGGTGCATTTCATTTCTTACCTCTAAATGTGATGTAATATTATAAATGCATGTATGTACTGGATATATATGACATATATGATATCTACATCATGAATACCATTCTGGATATAATGAACCTTTGACCAAATTAACAACATGTAAGTGTAAGAAGTCTATTTATGACTTAAGAACCAAATACCGACAAAATAAACATTATTAACTTAACTGATTACATGATGTTCATAACATAGTATAAAAGGAATAATGACCTTGAAAAAGATTCATAAGAAAGTAGAGATTAACTCAAGTTTATTATTCAGGAGATTAAAGAACGGTCGGGTGAAGTCGGATACGAGGTATGGGACTTCGTCTCAATCTCCTTTCATTGAGGCATATTTTATTTTATACACTACTTTCTTTTATACGGTGTATAAAACCCTTTGACTTTTACGTTTATTCAAAAGGAATCTTTTTTATATGAAGCTTTTACTAAATGACAAAAGGGAATGTTTTTGTCGTACATATGCGGCGACAACGACTTCTCCGCCTTCGTGACCGTTATTTGAGTTTCGGCTTCCTCTACATGTCATACCTTCTTTTTAAAAGAAAAATAAATACCATTTTCACTTTTCTTTTATTTTGGTATTGAAAATGGTTTTCATAATTTTTTTATATCAATGTGTTTTATTGATATCTTGTGATTTAAAGGTGGATATGTTATGTTTCCTTTATGCATGTTTTATGTGATATGAATTATGTTATGGTTCTTGGGCATTATTATGAAGACGGGTGGTTCCGTGATAAACTAAGGGCGGGTGAGCCCGATATAGCTCTCCAATGCATTGGGTAACGCGAAGGATTGAAATGTTAAGGTTTCTCCGAAGAGATTTTAGGGAATATACTGTGATGGGTATTCCAAAACGTAACCAAGAGGGTTACTCCCTACGTAAGAATGTTATGAATGCCTCAAGTTACCTTTATGTCTTATGATTTCTATGATTTATTCATGATTTTATGATGTGTGTTAAAGTGCCTATGTTTTATGGGTAAAGTATGATTTCATTCTTATGTATATATCAACTCATGTTTCCTTTCCATGTTTTTTTAACCCGTACTGAGTTTTATGCTCATCCCAAGTTTTTGAAATGTTTTTCACAGGTCAAGGGAAAGGTACATGATAAGATGATAGAGTCAAGGATGTGTCAAGAAATAATCCATGTTTTATTTTAAATGTGTTTCCATTGATGGGAATGAAGAATACTATCTTTATGTAACCACTTTGTTTATATGTGGAATGTAATGCAAGTTTTATGATCTAATTCTCTAAAACTCTAAACCCGAAAAGATCCTCAATGTGTAATCTTGTAATAACTCAAGATTAAGTAAGGTTTAAGGCTGGGGCCTTATACCATTGATATAATAGTAACTAATTTATGGATCAATAACATTTTAAATATATTTTCCATTATACAGTGTTTAGATAATGAAATATTCATTTTTCTTGTATATAGTTTTAAATTTGAAATAGATTAATGGTTGAATATTATGAAGACTATGAGTAAATAATAATAAATTCATTACAATTGAATGTGATGAGTTTAAAGGATTGTTTATCAATAAATTCACCCCTCATATTCTTCAAAAAAATCGAAATGTAATTAAATGTGCTAGATAATAATGGAATTAAATATATTGTTACTTCAGTGGAAAACATTATGAGACTTTTGACATGTGTTTTTAGTTATATCAACCAAATGGAAGAAAGAATGAACAATTATTTAGTATATCACAACCATGAGTCCTAATGATTTTAACCATAAGACAAATCAGTAATAATGAGGAATTCATTCAATATGTTATCATGGTGGAAATGGAAATTAGAGTTACCCGTCAATGAATATTATTTGGTACGAAATCAAAGATCGTATTCAAAGGAAACTCTATAACCCATGGAGAATAGTAGATGATCATTCTTTTTAGATTGAATAGTGGAAGGAAATGTAGAAGAAATTATTTTAAGGGGACTAGTAAATGTTTTATTTGTTGAGAAGATAGTCATCGAGTGCATGAATCTATAATTGAATGAATGAAGTAAACTAATGATTAGAATGGAGAGGTATATGTACAGAATGCACCACCCACACAATTATGATTCAAATTTATTGAGAACATGAATAAATATTACCAGTTCTCAAATATGATTTTAAATGATTATTATTTACAATAATAACCTATTGTTTTGAGAGGTAATCGAAAAACACATGGTATTATAAGTTTTAATTCGGGGTGAGATAACAACACGGTGAATGTTAGGCTTACAATCAACTTTAGCACTTATAATATATTCATATTACTCTTGATATAACAAATCAATTATAACGAATAAAATTTCAACTGGTATTAATATTAAACCACAATGATTATATATTTAATTATATTTCAAAACCCCAAATTTTATAATGATTCAATCTCACATCTATGATTCCCATTTGGTACATATTTGTGGGAATGTTCTTCCAGATACTCTATGTATTCTCCCTCTAGTTGAATTCTATGTAATCATAGTACATGATTTTAAATATATGAATATATCCCATGTAAATTATTAGCAAATTTATGCCAAATTTATTGTTCAAAAAACCAATAATCAAATATCAGAGCAATAGTAAATTAGAATTTATGATGGGAATTATATACATTATATGGGTCATGATTCTTACTCTAAGTAGGTGTATATTTTTTTGGAACAATGATTATATAAATTATATAAATACTATGATGGTGTTTTTTATGTTTTCAAGAATAAATTCATCATCTTATTGAAAATTTTAAAGTATAGTTATCAATAGAAATCATAGCTGGTTCCACATCATTTTTATTGAATCTATATAAAATGGTGCAAATTGAGTTGCAAGAATTGAGGATGTATATTCAAGAGAATCTTGAAGAAACATTTATTCCATAATAATTTTCACATTATGGTGAACTTATTATTTAATTTGAATAGATATTGATCACAGTGACTCTACGATGATAATAGGGAACATAACCAGATCAACATCAATAGAAAGTTTCCTCTACCTCATATTGATGATTTATTTGATCAACTACATGACTCTAAATTTATTTCCAGGTTTTACCTCAATCATGGATTTCATTAATTTGAATAAATTTTGGAGGATATATATATGAAATAATTTTAGAATGGGTATGGACCGTATGAATATATATGTATTCTATTTTAGATTAGAAATTACCCCGTTATCATTATTTATAAAATGGATGGAATCTACAGATATTTCCATGATCAGTTGTTTATAGTCATTATTGATGATATTCTTATATATTCAACAGTAAATAATGATCATTATGATCACATGAAAATAGTATTAAATTACCATAGTAATGTAAAATTTTATGAAATGTTTTCCATAAATGAATATTGGATTTTTTGTTTATGCAGTATTTGGTCATATAATCTCTTGGGAGTGTATATATGTGGATCCACAAAATACTTTCTTTATTGAATGTTGGCCCAATCAAAAAAAAATATGACTATGATTTGATATATTCTTGTTTGGGATTGATTTTACAAATGATTTTTGGATAATTAATCATAACTCTCTAATCCACCATCTATGATAACATAGAAGGGATTTGAGATCCATTGAACTAATAAATGTAAATAAAATTTCATGTAACCTGAAAGATGGTCAGTAATTTCACATGTTATTACTTTACGATATATTTGAGAGGTTTTTTAATATATATAGGTAAATTTATTAAGTTATTTAGATGTGTTCTCATGTAGAATAGTATTGTTACAATTTATGCCACAGAATAATTGAAGGTCCATGGTTGAAATTTCCCCATCATTATTTGGAGTCTACTATTGTAGTTTTTTTCATCAAATAGAGTTCTTTATTATATTTGATGATAACTTTTTTATATTTACTGATAATAAAATATTTATGTTTATTTTAACAGAGAAGGATATGAATTAGAACTATTTATGATTGTTGGAATAGATTAACAATAATTATTTCTCAATATATTACCACGATAGGAATATAAACATGGTTGATAATTTTTTGAGAGGAAAGGATCATTAAATATTATCCATGATGAGGTTTAAAATAGAAAAAATATTTATAGACATTGAAAAGAAGAATTTTGAAATATTCAAGAAAGGGGTTATATATTATATGTAAAAAATAAAATATCAATGATCTATCCAATTGTTGATTAAATAGGGGTATAATGATGATATAATGTTGTAAAATAATGTTATAAATATACTTGAGTTTAAATTGATTATGATGGAATTATACAGATTCAGAATCTTGTTTGTAATTTTTTGATAATATATTTAAAAAAGAATCAATTGGATGGGGCTTATAGTTTACCATTTTATATTAATCATTGAAGTATAAGTATGTATATATATATATGAAAAAAATATATCATATTGGATAACATGAAATGATATATTACTCAGTATGTATATGAATTTTTGGTATGTATGTATGTTATAGACGAGGGAAATAATTCTATTATGATGTTATAACCATAACCTATACAATAATTGAAATGATAATACATCGCTATATAATTTTTCTACAAACCCCCGAAACATATAATGGACAGAATTCATTTTTGGTTATAGTTGATTGCCTTATTAAGTAATCAATATTAATTTCTACTAGAGAATACATCAATGAAGATCTAATTTCAATGATATATGTTATGGAAGTGGTAAGGAAACCTGGACTACTACATTCTTCTATATCAGATAGGGTTATGAGGTCTACCTAAATGTCCATAAAATCTCATCATACCTTCCTAGATAAAAAGTATATTTTCATCAAAATATATCATCCTTGAACAGATAATAAACCTGTGAGAACTATTCAAATCGAATAGTATATGTGGATATATTATTCTATGTATTTTAGAGCTGGTTGGGATCAATAAATTCCACAAGTTGAGTTTTTATACAATAATTTCACTCAAAAAATCATTTATATGGATCCATATAAAACCATCTATAGAAATAATTGTAAATATACAATGTTTTATGTTGAAATTGGGTAGTGAACTCTATTGGCATCTAAGGGAGATGTAGAAATTTATCTAATAGTCAAAGACATTCAATGGTCCATTATGTCATCATAGAGTTGAAAAAACGTGTTTACTAACAATTGATGATGGGATATTGAATTTAATGTTAGAGATGATGTATTTAAATAGATTATGCTATGTAATAAGGGTGTTAGATTCATAATGAAGGTAAATATAATCCATAGGTATAATATACCATTCAATATTTTTTTATTGAGTATTGATGGTAGCTTATCACTTTGTGATTTCACAAATCCACTATCATGTCCATGATGTGTTCTATGTGTCTATCATATAGAAATATATAAATTACCAGATCATATAATAAACAAATAGGAAATACCAAAAGTGCAATATGTATATTATAAGGAACAATCTGTAGGAAAACTATAGCATAATGATAATGTAATACGCAATAAAACCACTCACATATCAAATGTTTGTAGGTGAAACCACCTATATATGAAATCTGTATGAGAATTAGAGGATATGATAAGGAAAAAGTATCCGAAGTAATTATTAATATAATAATAGAAATTGGAGGATTAAATAAATTTCAAAGGGGAAGAATTTATCAACATGAGATTTTATGATTTCTTTTCAAATAAATTTGATTTCATCGATTGCTTTTGTTATACACAACATTGAGATTTGAAAAAATTTACAATAGAATAACATTATATATAAACAATTAAATTAAAGGGTATAAAATATATTAATAAATAATGATAATTATATGGTTTGCATATCTAAAACAATTTCTTTATTAGAAAATTATTAAAAAATAAAATAAAATTCATTTTAATATAAAAAAATATATCTCTCCAAAAATATTATGAGTTCAATGTGTTTTTAGTTTTGAAAATTAAAATTATAACTATCAGTTGAATATTTTAATGAAAATAATAATTTTTATATTCATCTAAATATTTTATCATTCATCTATTATTTTTCATTAGGAATGGGATAAGAATAAAATATTATTAATTTTTAAAAATAATTTTTTTGAAAATAATGATTCGTCGCAATTTGTACCCGTATAAATTTTTAAAACTATTATGAAATTTATATGAAAAAACGAAATTTATTTTTCAAATCAAAATTACCAAATACTTTTATAGTTATCTTTAGTGGTTTTTTGAAAAATATATTTTTTATAAATAGTAAATAATATTGATTTTTATTAAAAATTCTATTTCTATTTGAAGGATTTGGAGAGATATTATTTATATAAATAATTTTATTTAAAAAATCAGTTAAATTCTATTATAATTAATAAAATTTAATTTTTTATAATAAATTTAATGTTCTACAGTTATATCAAAAACTTTTCAATATAGGAGAACTTTATATTTGAAACATTTATTTTCATCACAATTTTAGGATTAAATTTTTATTAAATATAGAATAATATATGGTATCATTTAGATAAAATGTATTTAATATTTTTAATTAGTATAGTTAATATAATTAAATAAATTTTTACTTATTTATTTTTGATATTTAATCAGAAAGTGAAAAAATTATTTACATTGGTTGAGGATAAATTGGGGATTTCGTATTACATGCGCTTGTGTAAAATTTCATTTCTGTCAGAAATAGTATTTATATTTGAAAAATTATATTTTTTATTTATAATAATTGGGTCCTAATAACCTAATATTTTTTATTTTATTTTCATGATAAATTTCATATGTATGAAAACTAGTTATGTTGGTGAAAACTAAAATGATAAATGCAGACAAACATATATGATAATGGAATAATAATTTTAAAATATGTGTATTATTAATGTTTGAGATATTGATAAAGTTTACCTTCCCAAAAATATAGTGTGTATTGTTTTTGAAGGTATATGGCATGATAATTAAATCCCTTTAATGAATATGTTTTTGTATTTTACAAAATGTAATTTATTCTCACTTATAAAAGGAAACCTCATATCATCTATTCATCACACATAAAAAAAATTGGATTAGAAACTATATTTCAAAAATACTTATTTAAATACCTTAATAGGTTATATATGTAGAGACCCGAATCTTGACGTACATGGACATTACATTACTTTTGCGGAACACCTAGTACATAACAAAAACACACACACAAGGATCGTAATAGTTTAGTGTCTTTGGAAACTCAGAATATAATCTTCTAATGGTGGTGAAAGATCTTCAACATCTCCCATAAAGATCATCCCTTTTTTTACCTAAAACCTTTCCTTATGTCCTGGGGAAAATAAAACATAAAAGGGTTAGCTCAAATTCTCATTAAGGGTAAACAAAAGAAATATCAATCACATCATATACATAAGCACATAACTTTTGGAAATCTTAACCTGCAAAAGAGATCATAATTTCATAACATGGGGTAAATAATGGCAGTGAAATGTTATCACAATAATCATAACATAAAACATGAAACTTTGTGGCATTCACACATAATCATAGAGAATCATTTCTTGTTAGTCAAGACTCATTGCCAGGACTATCTTAGTGGAAAAAGTCTCTTTATGAACCGAGTCACCCTCGTTTCAGTACTGTTTCACTGAACTGGTATAACCTACCATTCCACCCATGTCTATCTCATGAGATATAAAATCTTTACCCAATTAATTGGAAGGAGATATAGGTCCCACCCATCTCATAATGATACCATTTTATGTGTGCCACAAAATCATAAATCATACATCATTGCATAACCCATGTAATAAAATTGGATTCTTAAACATCATGCCATCATAATCCATAAAAAATTGATATCATTTCATCATAAGAAAATTTAAACCATTTAAATCATAGAGAAATTTTACTTTAAACATACATATCAAATAACGTCATCTTAGATGGAAAATATTTTTGAAAAAAAACGCTTGAAATGAATTCTTGAGGAAAATATCCTTTCTTCTTTAAAAACATTTTTCCTTTCTTAACATGTCATAAAACATTAAACTAAAAGAATTTGATTAAAAATAAACATGAAAACATGTAAAGGAAGCTTCTTGGAAATAATGTTTTAAAAATCCATTCATGTCGTATAAGTAAAAAAACATTCTTCTCGTACTTTTGTCGGAAAAGTCAAAAAAGTACCTCGTATAAAAAACGACAAAAGATTCCTTTCATATCTTTTACTAAAAACTCACCAAAGAATAAAATTTAAAATATACTATTGTAGAAGGATATAAAAATTACATATTGAGGAAACATGGATGTGGATGATAAAATACACACCAGTAAATACTAAAGTATAAACAATCTCGGATAAAAATGAGATTGTGATATTTCCCTTACCTTAGGTCTGACTTGCTTTGTAAGTGTCCGAACCTCCTGTATAATGATTTAAATAATGTTATTGATTTATTCCAGAATCATACTTATTTTTATGATATCATATATGTTCATATTCTTAGCTTCTTAGAAATAATATTTCATTGCTACTTGTTATTCGGGTGTTTATAACTTTTTGTTCTTATGCATGTTTTGTCGAATAAATTCTTATTCTTTTCTTTAGGTTATAGATACCTCATTTCCAGAATGGTATTAGTGTAATATATATCATATTTATTCATTCAATTCATTTATATAATCATTATGAAATGAAGATCATGTAGAACGGGTCGCATCACATCGTGGAGACGGAATTCCGTACGTACGCACGAGTGATGATATCGTTCCTATGATCGTGGAATTGTATTGGAGTATATGTATACTATTTAAGAATCAATATCACTTTATAATAGTCATATATAGTCATTATTTACACCATTATACCCATCCAAGTAAGGCGGTGGTGGAAAATAGATTACACCACGGCGTGGAGACGGTATTCCGTACATACGCACTCGCGATGATTTCTTTTTCCGTAGGATGGATTGATGATGAAATAGGTTTGTTTCATACTTATAATAATGTATCAGTATATTAGTGATACTGATGTTATTACTTCATAATGAAACAACTAAATAAGAAGAAGTGTAAGAAGAAATAAAGATGAAAGAATCGGTAACAGACATTACCTCTTCTTTGAAGTGCTTCTTTGAGACCTTCTTTTAGGGCACTAAAATTGGTCTTTGAAGAATACCAGAACCTATAGGATGTCTCTAGGGAAGTGGAGAGTAGAACGTGGCAAGGGTTGGCTGATCATAAAGGCTCAATGTGGTGTGAGGAAGAGGGGGAGGAGGTGCCCTTTTATAAGGGAGGAGATGGGTACCTTTGGAATAAATAAAATATTATTTTATTATAAAGTCAAGTTCGGTTTAAAATAGCTCCAAATTGATTTATTTCGAGGATAAGGTGGGGATGGGTCGAAATCCTCTCATCCAATATGATTTATCCAAGTTTAGGTTATTATTTTAACCTTATCAATTAGATTTAACTCTAAGTTAAATAATTTAACTTTTACCGTGTATTTTTGTTTTCTTACACTATATGGTTAATAAATTTACTATATCAAGCCAAAATAACCCCATGTTGTTTATTATTAATATATATAATCTTATCTATGTCATTTGGCCGAACCATATATTTTTAGGAATAAAATAACAATTAATAATATAATATTTGTTTTAAAAACTATTTGATGCAATTTTGACACTATTTGGTATATGATTTTTATGAAATTTATAACAGAATTATAAGTTCTAAAAAAGTTAATTAAATCAACAATAACATGTCATATTAACCTAGAAAATTATTTTGAGTCATACAAAGTCTCAAATTACATTTATTTGGGCATTTATAACATCAATTATGTCAATATTTCATTAATAAGACAATTACTGCATCATCTTTGTGTCATAATAAATGATAAATATTTAATCGCTAAAAATTCTAAATAAATTCTTATGATTTAGATAATTGTATTAGATTCATGGAGACTATTCATTTTAGAAGTTTCATGAAGTTTATCTCTAGATTAAAATTATATACTTATAGGATTTAAGAAAATGACATGTAGTCACATTCTTTGGTTTTAATAATAATTAAATTATTTTCATTGACAAAATTTAATTAAATGAATCTAATCTGACTCTTAGGTGATATGGGTCGACTTTTAGTCATCCAATAGAATTTTGACATTTTTTAGGGTAATTTTAAAATATTATATTTACCCTTAATTACCAGATTTACCTTTAACTATGGTAAATAAAATTTACCGTAGTTACTATTCATAATTCCCAAAAAATAAAAAGTAGCTTATTAACATAATTTGGATCCACTGATTCCAAATATGGAATCCATTTTTCCAAATTCAATACACAAAATTTGTAGAAATTAAATTAAAATTAATCTCATTGTCGAAAAAAAATGGGTTTTTTTTAAAACATTGCAAAAGATTGAATTGATTTAACCTCCGAATTCAAGGGAAAATCAATGCTAATGTCATACATTATATTAAATGGTAAAATATATTCTATTTATACCTTAAAACCATTCAATATTATAATTTATCCACATAAGATATTACAATGAAAAAAGATGTTTTTAATTTAAATATAGCGTGTTTTTACTATTCATTAAAATATGAAAGTTATCGGAAAAATATCAAAACTTTATCTAATGTAAATTTTTATATCATGAATCAAAATAAGAATTTTATTTTGTCAAATTTAACATATAAAATTGTCAAAAACTAGATTTAATGTGGGTGCGCCATCAAAAGGCGGCAAAACTGCATTTTTTTAAAAATACTTATTTTACCCAAAAAATTTATTTAGTTCTTATACCATGTTCTAGAAATGTGTAAGATTAATAATAATGTTATAAAATTCAAAATTTAGTTAACACTATTCATAACATCTAGTTCATGACAATATTATAATAATATATCATCGTTTATTAAAACCCAGTATTGCGTACAACACACGCTATCGAGGAAGGTCGCGATTGCGTGTAATGTAATCCAAGTCAGGGTTGCGTGTTGTGAAAGAATCCTTCGTTGTTTCATATAACAGAATCCAACCATATTTCATTTATACATTGAATATATATGTATATATATATATATACTCAATGTTGCGTAGAATAACTATTATCAAAAGTGTGTGTAACACGGTCCAAGAATAGTGTTGCATATACTGCAAGCTAATACGGTGTTGCATATAGCGCAAGGTAATCTTGGTGTAGAATACAACACAAGACATTAATGAAATTAAAATAATATTTTTCATAAAATCTCGGGGTGTTACATTCTACCCCCCTTAAAATGAATTTCTCCCTCAAAATTCGTCGGGGTTATAAATGGTTGACTACTTGAAAGTTTCTTTAATAGAAACCCACATCGTAAAAAGGAATACCAAAACCAATCATTAAAAACAAAAGTATGAAACGTAACAGTTATCCAAATAAACTAATAACTGGGTTTCCACATAGGTGAAAATAAGGATATGGAAGAAAAATCTAACCATCATGTTCTGATGGAGAGTGGTAGAGAAGATGGCTATGGAAAATCCAACGATCACAAATCCATAAATTTGTGATGATATAAGGTACCATCCGATTAATCGGATATAAGAGCACTAAGACAACATTATTGGTTTTCAAGATCGTTTCCCTAATGTTGAAGAATTTGAATTAGAATAAATACTTACTTTATTTTGGTACAATGTCACTGTTGTTCATGCCTTGAACAATTTCTACTTCATCTCTTAAATAAATGAAGTTGAATTTGTTATTCGTGAAGTGTTAGCAGATCATGTGATAGAATGACGGGTCATTCCATCTGTCTCAAACAAAAGGTTATCAAAAGTTATTAAATATACAAAAGTCATTATATAGTGAGATTAATCATATATGGTTCCTAAAATGGACTTATACTAAATATATCATACTGCTTAATATAATAAAACTAGTTTCTACTGAATAGTGACTTCCTGTAGGCCAGTGGTAGGCGATAAAGGCCAGTCGCACTTCGGTTGTGGGTTCGATTCCCACAGCCTTGTCCGACCTGATGGGATGTCGCCTGTCCTGCTGGTTGTCCTTTTTTTAAAACTATAACATCCCATCAATAATATCGAAAAAACTTATATCCTTAAACAATACTAACTTATGTACCCCATAATCCATTCCAATCATTAGGCTTATCTAAAATACTTCGGTCCAAGCTCATAGTATAAAGAAAATTATTACTTGAAATGTCATCAACCAAGCATGTGAATACCATCATTTATCCCCCATATATCTTTTTGGTCATATTCCAATCATGTGAATACCTTAATGAGGTATTCTCTTAAAAAATGAATAATCATTAAACCTTAGTGAAAACATGAATGCTTCAAAAGATAACTCTTTCCACATACCAAAATCCAAAAATTCTATATACTCAAACCATGATATAACCTTCTCCTTATATCAGTCATGAGCTCATGAATACTATCAAACATTTAATTTTCACCTTATCC
This sequence comes from Viscum album, assembly GCA_963277665.1. NCBI lineage: Eukaryota > Viridiplantae > Streptophyta > Magnoliopsida > Santalales > Viscaceae > Viscum > Viscum album. The sequence continues at coordinate 511,823,291 of OY728126.1, read as the reverse complement.
CTTCATTATGCGCATATCATCTAAATTCCAAAAATATCTGAATAACCTTTCATGGATACTGGTATCATTAATCATACACTTTCAAAACTCAAGGAAAGAAAAAAGTGTAACAATCCATAGATGCCTCTTTATTCCATAGTAGCATGAGATTACTTATACAAGATTACACATGATAAACATGTAATCATTCAACTACATTCTTAAACCATTGACCAAGCTTCAACAATTCATTCATCTCAAATATCATTTGTAGTCTCTTCATCATCATCAACATAAATACTACCCATATGACCATACTGATTCTCTTCACGAGACTTTACCTTAGGGCATTGGTTTGCATAATGCTCGTACATTCCACATTTAAAACATTTAACCATTGTTGATGTCGTAGAAATACCATTATCCTCATCCCTGGTGTTAACTGAACCTTTTCCTTTTCACTTACTGTCTTTGTGTCCTTCTTTTCCACACCCAAAGCATCTTCTAGTTCCTTTGAAACATTCTCCTTGATTCCTCTTCCCACATGATTTACATAGGGGAAATTGAACTTTCTTTCCTCTATGATCATCATGAATCTCCATCTTTCTCTTATTAGCCGAGTCAGGAAACTTACCAAATTTTACTTTATTGATCATATTATGAGATTGCTGATTCAGCATAATAATTATGTTTGGACTTCCAAATCCCATTTCATTTGATTTCTTATGAAGAATATCATTCCATTGTCCATCATATCCTCCATTATCGTGAATCATCTTGTTTCCAGCCATTTTCTAAAACCCAAAAAGAATAGTGTGAGATGCAAAAATCATGCTAGGGAAAACAACATTATAAAAGGGGGAGTAACCTCAATATCTAACTTCTTAGGTTAAATTCTATGATTGTTATCGTAGTTCTAGGACTATTCCTATGCGTATACTTATCCTTAGGGACATCCCTAGACATACCTTAGTAATATCTCTAGAGATCTCACTAACGTTTTCGCATCCTAGTTTCCAAAGGTTGACTAAACCTCCCTCTGATACCAACTGTAGAGACCCGAATCTTGACGTACATGGACATTACATTACTTTTGCGGAATACTTAGTACAAAACAAAAACACACACACAAGGATCGTAATAGTTTAGTGTTTTTAGAAACTCGGAATATAATATTCTAATCGTGGTGAAAGATATTCAACATCTCCCATAAAGATCTTCCCTTTTTTTTTACCTAAAATCTTTCCTTATGTCCTGGGGAAAAGAAAACCTAAAAGGGTGAGCTCAAATGCTCAGTAAGGGTAAACAAAAGAAATATCAATCACATCATATACATAAGCACATAACTTTTGGAAATCATAACCTCCAAAAGAGATCATAATTGCATAACATGGGGTAAATCATGGCAGTGAAATGTAATCACAATAATCATAACTTAAAACATGAAACTTTATGGAATTCACACATAATCATAGAGAATCATTTCTTGTTAGTCAAGACTCATTGCCAATACTATCTTAGTGGACAAAGTCCCTTTCTGAACCGAGTCACCCTCGTTTCAGTCCTGTTTCACTGAACCGGTATAACCTACCATTCCAGCCTTGTCTATCTCATGAGATATAAAATCTTTACCCAATGCATTGGAGGGAGATATAGGTCCCACCCATCTCATAATGATACAATTCTTATGTGTGCCACAAAATCATAAATCATACATCATTGCATAACCCATGTAATAAAATGGGATTCTTAAACAACATGCCATCATAATCCATAAACAATTGATATCATTTCATCATAAGAAAATTGAAATCATTTAAATCATAGATACATTTTACTTGAAACATACATATCAAATAACGTCATATTAGATGGAAAATAGTTTTGAAAAACAAACACTTGTAATGAATTCTTGAGGAAAATATCCTTTCTTCTTTAAAAACATTTTTCCTTTCTTAACATGTCGTAAAACTTTAAACTAAAAGGAGTTGATTAAAAATAAACTTGAAAACTTGTAATGGAAGCTTCTTGGAAATAATGTTTTAAAAATCCATTCATGTCGTATAAGTAAAAAAAACATTCTTCTCGTACTTTTGTCGGAAAAGTCAAAAAAGTACCTCGTACGAAAAACGACAAAAGATTCCTTTCATAACTTTTACTAAAAACTCACCGAAAAATAAAATTTAATATAAACTATTGTTGAAGGATATAAAAATTACATATTGAGGAAACATGGATTTGGATGATAAAATACACCCCAGTAAATACTAAAGTATCAAAAATCTCGGATAAAAATGAGATTCTGATATTTACCTTACCTTAGGTCCGACTTGCTTTGTAAGTGTCTGAACCTCCTGTATAATGATTTAAATAATGTTATTGACTTATTAAAAAATCATAGTTATTTTTATGATATCATATATGGTCATATTCTTAGCTTCTTAGTAATAATATTTCATTGCTACTTGTTATTCGGGTGTTTATAACTTTTTGTTATTATGCATGTTTTGTCGAATAAATTCTTATTCTTTTCTTAAGGTTATAGATACCTCATTTCCATAATGGTATTAGTGTAATATATATCATATTCATTCATTCAATTCATTTATATAATCATTATGAAATGAAGATCATGTAGAACGAGTCGAATCACATCGTGGAGACGGTATTCCGTACGTACGCACGAGTGATGATATCGTTCCTATGATCGTGGAATTGTATTGGAGTATATGTATACTATTTCAGAATCAATATAACTTTATAATAGTCATATATAGTCATTATTTACACCATTATACCCATCCAAGTAAGGTGGTGGTGGAAAATAGATTACACCACGACGTGGAGACGGTATTCCGTATGTACGCACGCGCGGAGATTTATTTTTCCGTAGGATGGATGGATGATGAAATAGGGTTGTTTAATACTTATAATAACATATCAGTATATGAGTGATACTGATGTTATTACTTCATAATGAAACATCTAAAGAAGAATAATTGGAAGAATAAATAAAGATGAAAGAATCGGTAACAGACATTACCTCTTCTTTGAAGTGCTTTTTTGTGACCTTCTTTTAGGGCACTAAAATTGGTCTTTGGAGAAGACCAAAACCTCTAGGATGTCTCTAGGGAATTGGAGAGGAGAACGTGGCAGGGTTTGGCCGAGCATGATGTCTCAATGTGGCGTGAGGAAGAGGGGGAGGAGGTGCCCTTTTATAAGGGAGGAGAGGGGTACCTTTGGAATAACAAAAAATATTATTTTATTATAAAGTCAACTTCGGTTTTAAATATCTCCAAATTGATTTATTTCTAGTATAAGGTGGGTATGGGTCGAAATCCTCTCATCCAATATGATTTAGACACGTTTAGGTTATTATTTTAACCTTATCAATTAGATTTAACTCTAAGTTAAATAATTTAACTTTTACCGTGTCTTTTTGTTTTCTTACACTATATGGTTAATAAATTTATTATATCAAGCCAAAAGAACCCCAAGTTGTTTATTATTAATATATATAATCATATCTAAGTCATTTGGCTGAAACTAAGATTTTTAGGAATAAAATAACAATTAATAATGTAATATTTGTTTTAAAAACTATTTTTTGTCAATTTTGGATCTATTTGGGACATGATTTTTATGAAATTCCTAACAGAATGATAAGTTCAAAACAAGTTACTTAAATCAACAATAACATGTAATATTAACCTAGAAAATTATTTTAAGTCGTAAAAAGTCTCAAATTAAATTTATTTGGGCATTTATAACATCAATTATGTCAATACTTCATTAATAAGACTATTACTGCATCATCTTTGTGTCATAATAAATGATACTTATTTAATCACTAAAAATTCTAAATAAATTCTTATGAAATATATAATTGTATTAGCTTTCTATAGACTATTCATTTTCGAAGTTTCATAAAGTTTATCACTATATTAAAATTATTATACTTATAGGATTTAAGAAAGTGACATGTTGTCACATTCTTTGGTTTTAATAATAATTAAATTATTTTCATTGACAAAATTTAATTAAATTAATCTAATCCGACCCTTAGGTGATATGGGTCTACTTTTAGTCATCCAATAGGATTTTTACATTTGTTAGGGTAATTTTAAAATATCATATTTACCCTTAATTACCTGATTTACCTTTAACTATGGTAAATGAAATTTACCGTAGTTACTATTCATAATTCCCAAAAATAAAAAGTATCATATTAACATAATTTGGATCCACTGATTCCAAATATGGAATCCATTTTTCCAAATTAAATACACAAAAGTTGCAGAAATTGAATTAAAATTAATCACATTGTCGAAAGAAAACAGGTTATCATTAAAACATTGCAAAAGATTGAATTGATGTAACCTACGAATTCAAGGTAAAATCAATTCTAATGTCATACATTATATTAAATGGTAAAAATATATTCTATTTATACTTTAAAACCATTCAATATTATAATTTAATCACATAAGATATTACGATGAAAAATGTTTTTTTAATTAAAATATAGCGTGTTTTTACTATTCATTAAAATATAAAAGTTATCGGAAAAATATCAAAACTTTATCTAATTTAAATTTTTATATCCTGATTCAAAACAAGAATTTTATTTTTTCAAATTGAACTTATAAACTTGTCAAAAACTAGATTTCAAGTGGGTGCGCCATCAAAAGGCGACAAAACTGTATTTTTTTAAAAATACTTATTTTACTCGAAAATTTTTTTTGTTCTTATACCATGTTCTAGAAATGTGTAAGATGAATAATAATGTTATAAAATTAAAAATTTAGTTAACACTATTCATAAAGGCTAGTTCATGACAATATTATAATAATATATCGTTGTTTATTAAAACCCAGTATTGCGTACAACACAGGCTATCGAGGAAGGTCGCGATTGCGTGTAATGCAAGCCAAGTCAGGGTTGCGTGTTGTGAAAGAATCCTTCGTTGTTTTGTATAACAGAATCCAACCATATTTCATTTATACATTTAATATATATATATAAATACATACTCAATGTTTCGTAGAATAACTATTATCAAAATTGTGTGTAACACGGTCCAAGAATATTGTTGCGTATACTGCAAGCTAATACGGTGTTGCGTATATCGAAAGGTAATCTTGGTGTAGAATACAACACAAGACATTAATGAAATTAAAATAATTTTTTTCATAAAATCTCGGGGTGTTACAATATATGTATTATTTTAAGTATAATATCATAATTTTATGTCTTTTGGTGAAACCCAAAATGGGATGTTCAAAAAATAACGTATAATTATTAATTGAATATTTTTATTTTATTTATTCTTCTACATCCTTAACATATTCATTAAACTAAGATGGTAAAATAAAATAATTATCTCATATATATTGTGATTTTATTAATTTAATTTAATAACCAATATCCACATCGTCTACCATCAAATGGTAAATGAAACAGTCAATCGTGTTTATGGTAGTTTGTTTTCTCGTGAAATGGAATATTTTTTCTTTACATAACTACCTCTCACTGCTGGATATAATGATGAATTTAATTTTTATATATGATATGTATGACTTAGTTATAATTATACAAAAATAATACCACATATACCTTCTTACATTAAAATCCATTTAGTAATAATAGTGTTTCTCATGCATGTGGATAAACTATAGCCTCCATGATACGATGTGACATGTTTTTTTATTTTTTTTTGAAATGGATTTTACTACGTATACATTTAAATTTATATATGATATATAATATATAAAAATAATTATTTAATATATAAATAATTATTAACATTTGTTTGACCCATTATACAATAAATAGACCCATTATTCATGTTTACATATGTCCTACAATCTACATGAATTGTGTAATTAATTTTTCAGTATATATATTTATGGATGAATATATATTTTTTAATAATTTATATATATGAATATAAAATGAAGACTAAAAGCTTTCTTCTGATGGATCTCTGATCCTAGTTAAACAAAAAAAATGTACCAAACCAAAATAATCATGAAAAAATATGATGTTATTACATGAAATATTGATTTTAACACATAATTATTCATGATTGTTTGATAATGTCTTCAATTTAAATAATATATAGTATGATATATATTATCTTATTTATATAATATATTTATAAAAATATTATATTTATTAGTAAGGATTTTCCAACGTTTTTCATGAAACACATGACTTGAGGTATGGGTTTTTCTATCTCAATTTTCATTTTGTCAGTCACATTCAATATCCATTAACGATTCTTTTATTTTGTTTATATTATTCCAACAAAATAATTTTATTATTACAGTCATTAAAATAATTATGATAAAAAAATTTATATAAGTTAATCTCTTTCTTATTTTTTTAATGTTACTGAAAATTTATGGGTTTTATATTATAATCCCACTATTTATTAGGATTTTTTATTATTAAGATTATGATGATAAAATATTATGATATATCACCAAGTTAACCCATTTATTTTCTTATTCTCAACATATTTAATTATGAATCATAATTTCATTTATTTTACTGTATTTAGCAACTCAATATTGTATGATATTTTTGTTAATTAAAATAAAATTAATTTCTCTATTTCGTAGAAAATATATATTCTTCTACATTTTTTTCAAATATGATTCCAATAATTTATTAAATATATATATAATAATATTTAACGAATAATTTTCAAAGGGTTAAAAATTTAAAATTTATATTAAAGTTAAACTTTAAGTCATTACATAAATGAGGTATTATATTCATATTACTAATAATGTGAGTGGAATCATCGTTATAATGTACACGAAACGAACAGAGTTTTCCACCATCATGAAAATTAATTATTTGATCATTAATTATTTGATATTTATAATCACTAAATTCAAGAACCTATGATATTTTTTAGAATTTATGAAACATATTATTTAAATATATTATATGTAACATTTCTTTCAATTGTTTATGATTTTTATGATTTTTTTATAAAACAATTTTAATTCTCAAAAGATAAGATATGAATAAATATTTATAAAAAATATATTATTTTCATAAGATGCAATATGATGAATGGTATTTTGATGAAATATATTAATGATTTTCATTTTGTGATCGTTTTTCCCAAAATTATATATCCATCTAATTAATTGGGTGCATATTAATGTACTATGTGATCAAAGGGTTAGTGGGTGCTTATCCAATGACAAAAAGAATATGTACAGGAGTGTTTATCCATAGTGAAAAACAATAGGTTAAACAAAAGGTCCTTAAAATCCCACAATAATAGGATACCAAATATATTATCACAAACCAAAAGAGAGTGCATGGAAGGTTATCCGATTAATGAATTAAATATGATTATGGTTATTGAAATCCTAACATGTTATGAATGGATTACTGGGTATACTTAGAGTAATATTTTCTATGCTTATGTGTACACCAAAAATATATTCCTTATGATAATATTATTCCCTCATGAATATTCTTCTTTGATTCATTTATGATCCTTATGTTATTAACATCCATGATTTATTCAATGAATCAATATCATGATATGTTTTATGTAGAATAATTTTTTCGAATTTTAAGTTCATGGTAAAAAATCCTTATGCTAATGTTACATTGATTTAACCCTTCATTACCCATATCGAGCATCGGAGCTCACCCATTATTATGATTCCTTTTCCAAGATTATGAAGAATGATGTTATATATGATATTCATAAAAAGGGTTATAGTTATCTAAAATGTTGTGTGATATGGTGTATATTTCTTATGATTATTTTTATAATATGTCATTGATTATAAATATACTCTATCTATACGATTCTAGCATAGATTGTTATGTTATGACATGAAAATTCACCTAATTAAATTTAATATTAATATATTAAATGAATGGATCTCTATATGATGAACATAAAAGTATGATTACTATTATCATAAGTAGATACTATAAAACAATGGGCATGTTCATAAGAACACATCAACATAAATACAATATTTATTTACACATTATATAATTTTCAATTAATTGTAAAATTAATAAATATTTAGAGTATTGAAATACCCTTACTTGAAGATATGGAATTGCAAAAAAACAGTATCCCCAAAATCAGTTTAAAAAATGATGTTTTAATGAAATAATATTAATAAATCTTTAATTTAAGAATAAATATGATAAATTATGTTATTTAGACAAATAACATGAAGAATTTAACCATATAATCTATAATTATATTTCATAAGTAGTCAAATATGAGGTGTCTTCTAGAAGTATTGGTAAAGATGATAATGGTTATTTTGTGGAATATATGCTTATATGTTACTAGAATATTGTCTAGAGTATAATAATGGATACTTTAATTATGTTATTCAAATAATGATTAAGGAAAAAATTAAATTTTATACTTCGTAAGGATATTTCACTATAGTATCTTTTTATTCTGGTGATAATAAATTCTTACAACTGAATATTCCAAAAAATGAAAAACAATGAATGATCTAGGGGGAATATCTGTTGCATGTTTTTAGAATTTGCATGACTCTATTAAAATTTACACATAATGATACCCATTTTAATAATATAAAATTTAATTTTTATTTATCCAAGGAAATGAAAATTTTCTCATCGATTCTAGATATAAATTTAGACACAAATTAATTATATAAAATCTAATCCCATAAGACTAATATTAAACAAGTTTTCATTATCCTAGTTTGGTCAATTTGATGATATTTTCATATATTGTGCATGAATATTGATGTGAAATCTATTTTTTATCCATATTAGAGAATATAAAAATATAAGAGACGCAATCTTGAGGCATAATAAAAGTTCACTAATGTTAGACCAATCATATTGACATTTTGAAAATAACCCACATAGCTATATAGGACTAATATATAGCAAGTAATAAATTTATTATTATATTTTCCCCAATCCTTATTTAATCTAGAAATATATTCATGTACTAGGGAGAATATGTAAGTTAAGGGGGATAAGTTCATATAATATGAGGAACCATTCAAAACGAAAGAAATCAGATTACATTGATGAATTTTAACCAACCAAAAAAATACTAAGATGAAGTATATGGGTGATGTGAACAACATGGTTATGAAAATAAAGATTCAATGAGTAGTTTATATTTAATCATATTTAAATTGAAATGTTAAGAAGAAAATTAAATGCATATATTTGAGTAATATCTTATATAGTTTAGGTTTAATCAATGGTTAGCGATAAGAAAGTCATGTATCATGTAATGTAGTTATACATCACACATTTTGGATGACATAAAACGTATGAAAAAAAATAATGAGAAATTTGAATGTGTAATTAATTTTGAAAATGATAATTTTTTGATAATTAATTGAAGTGGTTTGGATATGGATGAATATGATTAGGTAAATTACAATGAAATTCATTATGAGGAAATTATTATATAAAATATATTAAGTATATTCTGTTTTTATAATGAAGGAAATGAATTTGGATTCATGAAAAATGCTTATTTCATAGGTCGTTGGTTACATCCTTGTCCAGGGAGCTACTAGAATGGTGCTCTAAGCTGTGTAGGCCACATAACCTCAAGAACATCTCCTCAATCTAAAGAGGCATCAAACGTGAAGGGATGTTCTTTTTAATGTGTATAGTCGGGGAGACTATTCCCACTTAGGTAATAAGTAATACATTGGAGAATAAAAGAAATTTATAAAATGTAGTGGAATCATATAAGTAAAAAACTGTAGTAGAAGAAATTAAACAATCCCTACTAAATAAATTAATAGTGTGGAGATGATAAATCAATCCAGATACATATTGATATAATTATTTGATGTTGGTACTAAAATAAATTTCCGGGATGAAAAAATACAAGAATGATAGCACACAACACGATCGTTCCAGGAGGGTCCACACCACGAGCCAAGGGAGGGTTGATACATCATCTAACATGTAGTCTGGAGTTGATGTATCCCAAATGTTTCGTCTCAATAAAAGGAACTCAACGCGACAGATGGCGCGTTAATCGGGCGCCATCTATGAGAGTTATTGGCTTTTTCGTTCCAGGGGACCGGTTGGTTTTTAAGTAAAAAACAACCTAACCAGACTCCAACTGCGTCTAGGAATTGAGCGGATTAAGCCAAAAGGGTCCATCTCACCAAGAGGAATCCAACAAAGTTGACGACACGTCAATCAGACATTCAGAGCTCAAGTTATAAGCATTTCTGCTCCGAGGGCACCGTTGGTTCATGTTCGAACCAACCCGGCCGTACACAAAGTTCTCCGAGACATTGAGTCTAATATACTGAAACTACCGTCCTATTTCAAGGATCGCTACGCAACTAACGGTGCATCGATCAGAGGTCCTTATCCCAAGTTATGGTCAAAAGACCGAAAGTGGTCCGGAAGTGGGGGTCTGGGCCCGGTCCGACCTGGCCCAACCCCCCATCGGTTTGCCCGAACCGGGTCGACCCGACCCGGGTCCTGCAATTAGGGTGCGGCCCAACCTGGTGGGCGCAGCCCTGCTCAGCTGGGTGCGGCCCGGTCCAGTCCGCGCCACCCGGCCCGGTCCGGTCTGCGCCACCCGGCCCGGTCCGGTCCACGCAACCCGGCCCGGCCCGGCCGGGTGGCCCGCTGGATCGGCCAACGGCCGAGCAAGTGGGCACGCAGTCCCCCATGCCTTTGCACTATTCTAATGCGTCAGGTGCAGCGTCCTCCTCTGGATCACGCGCGGCCGCGGGATCCCGGTCACCTGCCTCCGCGGCTTGAGCCGCGGTGGTTCATCCTGGCGACGTGCTGGGACGCCGCCGCCTTCGGGCACTCGGCCGGTGCCGTCCGCCGCCACCGCCGTGCCGACGCCCGCGCCGTCGGTGAAGTCCACGAACTACCGGAGCTGCTCCGGTAGTCCGTTCTTGCTCTTGCCTGCGCCTGAGGTCATCTCGGGACCCGTAGATTACTGTGATGACCTCCAATCACCCAACGGTCCCATTCCATCGACACCAAACGTTTCGTGCATCAAGAATAAAGAATCGGTGGGTTCGGACTTGTTCGTTGGTCCTCACCCACCATGTTAGTGGTTAAAATGACTTCCAACAATTAAAACACATGTCGAGGATATAAACCATATATATTAAATTAAATGAAAACCCCCTACCTCGATAACGAGTGGACGATCGATGAGCATCGCGGAAAGAGACGTCATGGAAGACGGCGTCGCAAAAGGAGGCTCCATGAGCATCATCGACATCGTGGTACACAACATCGCAGAGAAGAGGATCATCTGCATCGTGGTACACAGCTTCACGTCGTCGACCTCCAAGGAATTAGCATTCTTCGTTGTCCTTCATCAGAGGCCAGTGATCTTCGTCGGTGTCGGTACATTCTTCGCGTTCTACAATGAGGAAAATGAAGTTCTTCGTGGAACTCTCCCTCTCAACACAAACAAATAAACCACTAATTGAAATACGACTTTGTATTATTTAATTAAAACACACAAGCCAATATTCTATTTGAATTTAAAAAGAATTAATTAAATTAATTTAATTAATTGAAGAGTTTTAATATTCCAATCAATGTGAGAGTTGACTTGACATTTAATAAGGCGGTGCAGGTGTGATACAAAAATAATGGGGGTTTAAGGAAGTTGAAAATGTGGGGCTCGTTTGGGTCCCACATCACTAATATCCTATCAAGAGGGGTTAGGATATAGTGGGTCTCACCTCAACTTCCATAAGTAGGTTTAAACTACATAGAACATAAAATAAAAATTGTTGCACAACTTTTATTTTATTAATTAGTTAACAATTTTTTTTAAATAACCACACCCAAGAAAAATCAACTCTAGAAAAGGTGTTCCTAAGCAATTACTAGCACTGTGGTTTCATTGGTTCCCTCAGCTTTCGATTCCAAGCACTTCTTCAAAAGTTAGGAAAACCCTCTCGTCCATTCATTGAACGTACCTGAGCTAAATTTCGGTAATTGATTCCGGGAACACCGGGCCTTGAAATCAGGTGCTGTCAGGAAGTGAATTTTTGTAAAATCCCTAACAAAATTATGAAAAAATATTTCCCTTGAATTTTACAGGTCTTTACATTACTCTCACCTCATCGCTTTACGTCCTAGTAAAGATACACCATAAAATAGAGGAACAAATGTGGGTACTATGAATGCATCGGAGCATCCCGCTTGCTAGTGCTCTCCTGGAGGTTCCCGTGCTGCCACCTGATACACACTAAAGGAATCCACTACCCACGTAGGACCCGCTTCCGTCAATCCTCGATCTCCACCGGGACCTCCACAAAATTTTCCCCATTTTCAATGTCCAGCTCCACATGGACGATGATATGCATCGGGTCGGGCACATATATCCTCAGCTGAGATATGTTGAAGACGTCGTGCACCCGGTGCAACTGAGGTGGTAGAGCCAAGTGGTAAGCCACCTTGCCTATCCTTCTGAGAACCTGGAATGGTCTGATGAAGGGTGGAGATAACATGCCGCCATGGGTAAAACGATGTAATCCACGTCAAGGTGAGACCCGTTGGAAAACATGGTCGCCATCCTCAAACTCTAGTGGTCTCTTCCTTCTGTCATCACAAGACTTTTGTCGGCTCTGAGCTGTCCTCATCCACTATTGGATGACCGGAACCTTCTCTGGTCCTACAGGAGCTTCTAAGATGTCATCTTCTCCGATAAGAGAAATGTGGTCTCATCCCCAGGATGAATTATGTTCTTTACCTAATACAATCAATCACGACATGTATGATACTAATCCATACCAAGGATAATGACGTAAGGCCTCGATGTTACTACCGTGAGATCCAACCATTACTCTCACCTCCAATGGTTGAGTCACACTGTCGGCATCAGTGTGTGGTCCCTGGGTTTCCTCCAGTATTAATTTCAAAAGTGAGGGTCAATTCAACAATTTAAACTGGAACCTCTTACTAACAACATAAGAGAGGATGAGAAAGTAAATTCAAAAAAGAAAGATGTCTTTTATTACTGCAGCTCAACATAAAAAGATACAAAGAATCCTCAATCAAACATAAACAAATCTATAAGAAACATGAACAAAAGTCTACATGTCTTGAGTAAGTCCCGCTACTATCCATCTTCTCTCAGAGCTCCATGATCGTAGGCCTCAGCTGCCGGAAGCTGAGCTCTCTCTTGTCCAATAGTTCCCTACTGTTGGGGTGGTCTTCATGGTGGTGGTGGTGGTAGGGCCTCAAAGTGTCGCCCACCACACACTGCACGGCCAGCTCCCCTACCTCGGTCTCCTTCTCCTTGAGATCCGCCCCGATCGAACCTCTGCCTCTACATGGGAGGTCCTTCGTTTATCCGCTCGTTATCTGTATGGCGGGTGGGATAGTCACATTACATGTGTCCAACCCCACCATAGGAGTAACACTGTATGCTCTTGGTAAGTCGTTCTCCACCCTCAGTGCCTCACACACACGATCCTGTGTCATGCCGTCGATCACCTGTAGGTCTGGTCCTCTTGGACCTCTACATCATCTATCTACTGACCGCTTCAGAAGACTCTATCAAATGCCAGCTAGTGGTGGGTCCTGAAGTTGGTGACTGCTCAGCCTGGAAACTCTCCACTAAGAGGGCTCGCTCCAACACCCATGTCTACGTCGGGATGCTGTGAGAAACAAATGAAGCTCTAATATCTCACTTGAGCCCCTACTCGAAGGTTAAATCCCTGAAGAACAAGTCTCGTACCATATCTGTAGAGTAACACAAAAGATAGGTGAACCTCGCTGAATACTGCACCACTAACATGCTACCCTACTGAAGATGATGTAGCTCTTGTATGCTCACCGCTCGAATGGTGCCTGGTACAAACTCTGCCCGAAATAGGCTCTCGAAGTCTGCCCACAGAAGGGATGCCCCGTCGTGCGCTTGGAGCATCATGCTCCACCATCTGCCTGCTAACATATGCAGGAGTCTCACTACAAGGATCACCATGAGGACAGCTGGTGTCCCCACTAACCTGAAAACTTGAACTACAGCCTCCAGCCTATCATCGGATTCCTGAGGGTCTGCCTCCCCGTGGATGCTGGGAGGTCTATAATGCTGAAACTTGTGCAGTGCACTAAGGTGTCGTGCACTATCATTGGATTGGGGCTGGTAGCATCGTTGGATCAGCCGGTAGAGGTACCACCGGTGCCTCTACTGAAAAAAGGCCCTGCACCGAGGCCTTGTCGCTCGGTGGGCTGTCATCTAGCACAAAGCGCGGTACCCTAGCTGGCTGCTGTCGTGGGGCCATCCTAAGATGAAACAGGTGTGCCACAGTCAAAACAGTATACTCGCTGAGATGACACAAAGTAATCATAAGGAAAACTTTTGAAACACACATGCAATCATTGTTTTCGTGCATTGAGTCGGAAATCAGAAGTCATGGTCCTGGTGTACGGATACGTCGGCTTCCACACCAACACTGGACTCACTGGAATGATAACAACACTCAATATCCTTAAAACTATTGATTCACATAGAAGAAAGATCAGAGTCCTGTGTTCTGCAGTAGAACCAAACACCATTGATACCAATTTGTCACGACCCGTCTTCGGGACCTGTGTCGTGACTACCCCAAGCCCGCATTCCATAGGCTAGGGGCTGGAGACTATCACCAAAGGGGCCAGTCCCGACAAAAAGATGATGAAATTTCCTTTATAAATTAAACAAAAACCATAGAGTAAGCCAACATAAGTAATCATTGAGTAATAACAAGTACAATGAAGTGAGGACAAGTAAATGGGAAAGAGTAAAGCCCAACTAAAAAGTACAACTACAACTGAGGTAAAGTATAACTCATGAACAATAGCTGAAAGGGTAGGTACAGATCTCCTCCTCAGTACTCCACGTCTATCTTTCTCCTCCAGGTACCGACTCGTCGTGAAGTCCACCTGAAGGCACCGTCTCGACGTGATATCCACCTCCGAGAACCCACTAGTCATGAGATCCTCCACCGGGTACCGTCTAGCTCTACAAGACTTAACCTTGATCAGTGATGTGCATTGCCTATAACCAACACAACATAGTGCGGGCATAACCCTTGCAGGGGTGATTATACGATACTCAGTAGTGACCCCGAGACCCCCGAAGGTCTCCCAGAATCCTCAAATGATAATCCAAAAAGGAATGACGAAATCACGAAGTAACATCCAACTATAATTAGGTATATGCCCATACATATACCTAAGTCATCAATTCCAGTTCGGCTCCAACATCCTAGCCCATGTTCGATCACGTCCACATAGGATAGTATAATCCAATCCACACAAGAAAGCATAACCCAAATCCACATAGGAAAGCAAGTCAATCATATCAAAGTTAATGATTGAAAGTGAAGACTCAACTCACACAGGTATACATCTTCATAAGGTTATAGTGATGATAAGATGTAGCCACAGATTCATCTAGGCTGGGACCCATGTAGGATACTAGACCAGCTAAGCTGTCGGACCCACGTAGGATACTACAATAGAGGACAATACTATCGGACCCACATAGGATACTACAACAGAGGTCAATATTGTCGGACCCATGTAGGATACAAGTACTATAGTCATCACCGCCGAACCCACGGAGTATTCCAGTACGGTTGTCATCATCGTCGAACACACGGAGGATTTCAGTATGATAGTCTTCAATGTCGAACCCACAAAGTATTCCAGTACGATTTTCATCATCGTCGAACCCACGGAGTATTCCTGTATGAAATTCTTCTCTATCGAACCCATAGCTTCTAGGGAACGCCTCCTATATTGAGTAAAATGGGCCTGCCGCTACAACCAAGCGCTTCCCAATAACCTTGGACTGTTGTATTACTCCACCTGTCGAGTATTGTGGGCCTGCTGCTATAACCAATCGCTTCCCACCATGGGTCTGCCTTTACAACCATGTGCTACTCTCATAGCCTACAGAGGTACTCCTTCTGTTGAGTACCGCAGGACTGCCGCTACCACCAAGTGCTCTTCCACCATGGTTTTGCTGCTAAAAACAAGCTCTCCCCACTGTTCTATCAAAACACTCTGAGTCGATCGATCAGCAGTCGTCAAGTCTCATCCAGCTCTAGGGTTTCCACACACAACACGCATGTTCCAGGAGAGTCCACTCCAGGAACCAAGGGGAGGGGGGGGGGGACGATACATCAACTGACATTTAGTCCGGAGTAGATGTATTCCCAATTTTCGCTCTCGATAAAAGGAACTCAACGCGACAAACAGCGTGTCAATCGGATGCCGGGTCTGAGAGTTATTGGCTTTTTTGTTCGAGGGGCCCCATTGGTTTCTAAGACAAAACCTACCCAACTGCACTCTAAATACATCCAAATCTCGAGCGGAGTAAGCCAAAAGGGTGCGTCTCACAAAGAGGAATCCAAGAAAGTTGACAGCATGTCAATCGGACGTCGGCATCTCACGTTATAAGTGTTTCCTCTCCGAGGGCCCGGTTAGTTTTGTGTTCGAACCATCGCGGTCGTACTCAAAGTTCTATGAATCTTTTAGTGTAATATACCGAAACGAATGACTCTTTCCAAGGATCGCTACGCAACACACGGTGCATCGATCAGAGTTCTGTATCCCATGTTATGGAAAAAAGACAGAAAGTGGTCCGGAAGTGGGGGGTATGGGCCCGGTCTGACTTGGCCCAACCCCCCCCCCCCCCCCCCCCCCCCGGGGCAGCCCGAACCGGGTCGTCCTGACCCCGGTCCGGGTCCGGCCCATTAGGGCATGGCCCAACCCAATGGTCCCAGTCCGGTCTAGTTTGCGCAACCCGGCCCAGCCCGGCCGGGTGGCCCGCTAGCTCGGCCAGCGTCCTAGCATGGGGGGATGCATTCCCCACTCCCTTCACGCTCCGTGGACCCGGTGGGTGTTGCGTCCTCCCCCGGATCCCACGTGGCCTTGGGATCTTGGTCTCCTGTCGCCGCGGCTTCAGCCGCGGTGATTCGTCTTGGCAGCGCGTCGGGGCGTCGCCGCCTCAGGGCGGCCGACCGATGCCGGCCGCCGCCTCCAGCCGCCGATGAAGTCTGCTGGCCACCAAAGCCGCTCCGGTGGTCCATTAATTCTCCTGTCTGCGCTTGGGGTCGTCCCGAGACTCGTAGATTACTGCGACAGCCTCCAATTTCTCAACGGACACGTTTCATCGTCACCCAACGTTCCGCACATCAAGAACAAGGAATCAGTGGGTTCAGACTTGTTTGTTGGTCTGCACCCACCACATTAGTGGTTAAAATGACTTCCAACAATTAAAACACATGTAGATGATATAAACCACATAAATTAAATTAAACCAAAACCCCCTACCTTGATAACGAGTTGACGATCGATGAGCGTCGCGGAAGATAGCGTTGCGGAAGGAGGCTTCGTGAGCGTCGTCAATGTCGCGGTACACGACATCACAGAGAAGAGGATCATCGGTGTCATGGTACATGGCGTCGCATCATCGATCTCCGAGGAATTATCATTCTTCATCATCCATCATCGGAGGATGGCGTTCTTCATCGGTGTCGGTACGTTCTTCGCGTTCTACAAGGAGGAAGATGAATTTCTTCATAGAACTCTCCCTCTCAACACAAAGAAGCAAGCCCTAATTGAAATAAGACTTTTTCTTATTTAATTAACACACATGAGCCAACATTCCATTTGAATTTCAAAATAAGTCAATCAATTAATTGAATTAATTGAAGAGTCTTAACAGTCGAATCAATGTGAGAGCTGACTTGGCTTTTAATAAAGGGGTGCATGTGTGTTTCAAAAATAATTGGGGTTTGAGGAAGTTGAAAGGTGGGGCTCGTGTGGGGCCCACCTCACTAATATCCTATCATGAGGGGTTAGGATATGGTTTGTCCAACGTCAACTTCCATAAGTATGTTTAAACTACTTAGAACATGAAATAAAAATTTTTGCACAACTTTTATTTTATTCATTAGTTAACCCTTTTTTTAAATAACCACACCCAAGAAAACAAAACTACCGAAAAGGTGTTACTAAGAAAATACTGGCGCTGTGGTTTCATTGGTGCCCTCGGAATTCGATTCTGAGCACTGGTTAAAATGTTAGGAAAACTCGCTCATTCATTCACTGAACGTACCTGAGCTTAACTTCAGAAATTGATTATGGGCACACCGGGCCTCGGAATCAAGTGCCGTTAGAAACTGTGTTCTTGTAAAATCCCAAATAAATTTAGGAAAAAAAATTTCCCTTGTATTTTATGGGTCTTTACACTATAAATATTGCACACTTCATTGAAATTAAAGAGGATTTATCATTAGATCAACTATCATGGATATAAATAAGAGAAGTGGTATGGATTCATGAAGTACCACTATCAATTGTATCCGATCAAGATCTATGATTAACCTATATGATCTGGAAGAGTCCCCAATATGCTATTACTATGGAGAAGAACATTAGCATAGATTACCACCCTCAAACTGATGGCTAATCTAAGCGGACAATACAAAAACATGAGGACATGAAGAGAGCATTCTCAATGGACATAAAAGGAATATGAGATCAAGATATTCCTCTAATTGAGTTATCTTACATTAATTGTTTCCACTCAAGCATCCAAATGGCTTCGTATTAATCCCTTTAAGGGAAGTCGAGTATAGCACCAGCATGTTGGGATGATGTTGGATAGGGAAAACTCCTATGTAATGAAATGGCATAAGAAATGATAGAGAAGGTTAATACCATCCAACATCACATTAACGATGCTCAAAGTTGACAAAAGAGCATTACTAATAATCATCTACAGGACCAAGAGTTTTATGACAGTGAAAAGGTATTCCCCTACATATCACCATGGAAGAGATATACGGGATATAAGAAAAGTAAATGCTTAGTCCAATGTACATCAACACTTTTTATATACTTTAACGCATTGGAGTACTGGCCAATCAACTAGCACTACCACCAAACCCATATCAAGTACATGACTTATTCCATGTATCACTCTTGAGGAAGTACATACATGAGCCATAATATTTACTCAATCTAGATTTGTTACCATTGTATAATGACCTCTCATATAGATAGAATATATTGATGAACTTATATTATAGGTAAAATGTTCTATGAAATATGAAAGTTCCCCTCGTCAAGTAGTTGTGAAAAAACAACATGTTTGAAGATGAAATGTGGGAATCAAATGAAGTGATGAAGTATAGGAACCCTCATAAGTTTTATGGTGGGAAAAGGAAATTTTGTGGGATAAATTTATTCTGAGAATAAGATTAGTACATCCCACAATTTTATTAATGAATATTCTTCTTGTTAAATCTAAATTACTTATAATTATATAAATCATATGGACTTCATTGTTTTAATGATTTTATATTGTAAAATACAGTGATACTTTTTTACAGTATCTATTATAGTTTTCACATAGTTATCACATGATTAGAATAAATATATGGCTTTATGAAATCCATTTTATTCAGAAAAAGGAAGTGATTACCTCATCTATTTGAATTTCTCTATACAAAGCAGATTTTTCAGAGCTCGAAAAGAAGGTAGTGTCATGGACTTCAATCAGGACCAATCCAAAGCCAAGCTTCAAAATTTTTAGCTTTAACTCAATCTTTTATGGGAGATGTGGAAGTTAATTGAGATTACCACCTACGTGATGGTACCTGGGATGCCTCTAGAGTCTGTCATTGTAACAAAACATACCCTTATATCTAATGCGGGTGTCAAAAGGGGTTATGTAAGAAGACCATATCACTATGATTATGTAATTTATTTTCT
Source organism: Viscum album (assembly GCA_963277665.1). Taxonomy (NCBI): domain Eukaryota; kingdom Viridiplantae; phylum Streptophyta; class Magnoliopsida; order Santalales; family Viscaceae; genus Viscum; species Viscum album. The sequence goes on along the minus strand of OY728126.1, from coordinate 511,803,527 downwards.
GTATAAATAATATACATTCATTTTATTATTGATATATTGTAAAAAAATTCTAAGTCATAAATAGTTTTTTCAGTTAATATTAAATTAAGAATACTATTTTAATAATTAAATTGATTTTTGAATAAAATATTATATAAATAAAATATTATTTATAAATTATGTTTTATTATTATAATTGATCATATAATTTTTTATGAATAAAATTATATTTCTAATTATGTTTTGAAATATATTTTTGTAAAAACACAGAAATTTTCTATAAATGTCAGTTTTTTATTTTTAAAAGTAAAAATTAATACAAAAAAACTATTTAGATAAAATGAATATTATTTTTAGATTGAAGATGTTGAAATTATCTAATGGTGAATTGTTCATAATTTTCAGAGACTACTGAATTTTGGGGTAAAAATTAAATAATTTTAATTATGATATATGTTTTATGACATCATAAGGACCCAATAGTGGTGACATAAAATACTATAAAATGTTTCATAAGATAATACGTGTTTTCTTTTCAAAATAATGTGATTTTATATTTATTTGATTAATTTTATTGTACCAATGTGGACCCTCCAAGACATATAAAATATTTTAACATTTGAAAATGATATCCATGAAAGTGTGACTCACCTCCCCATAAGAATGCCTAATATTTTCATAACATCATCTTTTGGCATTATAAAATATGGTTTTCCACTCCCCGTTTGGAAAAAATTGAAAAAAACCTTGGTATGGATTGTGTTAATGATTATTTTAATTTGTAGAGACCAAAAACTAAATAATAAATACTTCACTCATCCTTCCAATGTAAATCCACCCAATCTCTCATTCCTATTCAATAAAATAATTTTTAGTTCAACTAACCTCTACACTACTCTCTCCAAAATTTTCTCATGGCACCCCATTCTCCCAATATTTCTCTGTCAAGCCTCTCCCAAGCCTTTGGGATCATATTTCCAAGTACAAGATCCTCAATTTCCTTTTTTATTTATTCTAGTCTGTGATTCCTTATATTGATATTCTATTTTATATTCAATTATAAATGATGGTTATGATTTTTCACATAACCTATATTTCTCTACATATGTTTTAATGATGAGATAAACTTTTCTCTCTCATTAATTCCACCCATATAAACATGTTACCATGCCTAAATTCAATAGGATATTTCTCTATTGTTTACATTCAATAATTTTATTAATATTATGCATCTAAATTACATTACATATGTTGGAATATTAAGGTATATGACCACTTTATTGACCATTTAATTTATAAATTATTAGAGGGCAATTTATCTCTCATCAACCAATTTTAAAATTTCTATTTTCCATCCTTGTGTTTCCTGAGAGACACCCAATTTCCCCAAGCCCAAAATCATTGTGTGAGTGCATACCATACCCATTTATCTATCAAGGATTTTCACTATTATCCACATTTACATGTTTATTGAGGAAATAAATTTTTTTATTCTACATCTCCATTTCATGGAATAAATTATGAAGGTTAATTAATCCATGTAGTATGATCTTTGTGGAACATTTATGCATGAAATGAAATGATTAATAAGGGATATCCCTGATAGCACTCCAATGCGTTGGGTAAAAATAGTATCATGATACTCAATGTGAAATGAGGGTTTACTAATAATAATTAATGTGCAATGAGGTTTACTCATGTTCTATCTGCAATGACCCATGGCTCATGCTAGTATCAGGACAAATGTTATTGCAAAATCTCCACATTATTATAATAATGTTATATCATGCCATTATGTTCATGTTTCTCTTCTACAACATTGATATGGATATTGCCTAAAATATGTTTTATTATTGATATAATGCTTTGTTTACTCCATCACTAAGATTAATAACTCACCCTTTTCTTATGTATGACCTCGAGTTATCCCATGAAATTCTTTGTATGAAAGAATTTTGTGGTCATGTAAAAGAAGATTTCAATAAATATATTTTATTTTATGATTTATATTATTATGTAATGTCCCTAATATTCCATGAATCTAGACCTCTCGAAACATGGAGTTCTAATAAGTGCAATTCTATGTAATAAATCTAGTTTAAGTACATAATAATGTTCATGGTTGTTTTAGATAAAAAAAACTATGAATGAGATCTGTTTTCCTAATATCAATTGGATTGGGTCATTATTGAGTGGTCCCTTATGAGTGATCTTCACCCCTACATCCACCAAACCCATCATAGATTGGTTGCATATAATGGGTCCAAGAATTTTTTTAAAATAAAAAATTTTTAGTGGTTTATTCTATCATAAAACTAATGGTAGTAGACATAAGACATAAGGGTGTTAAAATATAAAATGAGAAAAATTTACAACTATTGATGAATCATATGAAAAACTTATTTCGATCAATGCGAATAAATTAATGTTCATCTTTCAAACATGAGATCATGGTTAGTATATAGAGCATATAATTGAAGTAAAAATACTATATAGAGATTTATATCAAACCAAATGACTCATTCCCTTGTCATGTGTAATATATAGTTGTATATTCATGGTGTTAATTTCATGTTAATACTGTGATTATATTTGGGGAAAACAACTCAACAAATTTCATGTATATTCTATAAAATGTGAGGCTAAATTACAATTATCGTGGAGTAATAAAAAAGTTATGAAGATGCATTAATATGAGTAAAATTATATATTCTATGGTGAGATAGATTTCAATATTATTAACATCTGTTAACAAAGAGAAACTATTTATGATATCATTATTTTATAAGGATCCTATGAAAATTAGCATTATTATTCAATGAAAAGGTATTGATACTCAATTAAAAAACCCAATGTAGTTTATTTTTGATAATAATCATATCACTATTTTTGTATAAAATATTGGGATCAAAGAATATAGGTCTATGAAATTATTTATTCTATAGGATGTGGAATTCAACTTCATATATTATAATTATTGGGAAAATGATACAAAAAATTTGAAAATTGATGATATTATGTCATTGATTTCCAAAAAATATTAAATTGGGAAGAATAATATTCAAATGAAATATTCAATTTTATTAAATTTTTTTTGTAATGTATACAAATATACCGTTAAAATTCCAAAATAAAATCGGATATGATGATGGTAATAAAAAATACATAAAGAACACATTTGTGTTCGTTAAATGAAAAAATAATTCCTAGTTTAAATTCTTCAAGAATATTAATTTTCATTATATAGAATATATCATCTATAAATAATTATATGGATGAAGTTGAGGACTACAAATACCACATATTAGATGTTCTAATAGTTAGTATAATAAAAGATGAATGAGAATGATAATGAATAGTATAAATTTAAATAAATATTATACCTCATGGTTGAACATTAATCTAAAAATGTTTAAATTTTTGTTTAGTGGAATGAAATAAAAAATCAATTATAGTTTTATAAAATTATAATATATATATACTTTAAATAAGGAAAAATAATTAATTTGAAGAATATGATTGAATGTGGTAAATCTATATTGTTATTAAACTCAGGAAAAAAATGATAGATCAAGATCAAAACTAAAGAAAATATATTAATTATTAATAGATTGATTTATTCATTCAATGATATTTTCAAAGGGATTGAGTGGCTTAAAGAATAATTTATGTTGATATGACAAAATATTGATTAATAAGAAACACACATAATTCAGAGTATGACATTGGGATGTTGGTGTATATTAATAACAAAAACATCATCGAGGATCATGTGGAGTCAAATTAAAATATAGAAACTTCTATAAATGAGCAGTTATTAAACAACGATTGAAAGTATAATGTTGTAATTCAATATAAACAGTAATTAGTGGTGGTTGACTCAAAATAAAAGGTACCAACAACCATGATGAAAGCTCCTTAGAAAAAAATCTCCAATTCATAAAATGAGAAAATCATACCAGTAATGAAATAAAAAAATACAAAATGAAATTATTATATTTATTGATGAAATATAGAATATTCAAATTCTAAGGGTCCTAAAGAAAATAATTCACATCATGGATTCAGAGATATGGAAAAAGACGCCCAGAAATACTTATGGCTGATATTTTTTCATAGGGAAATATATTATTAGGTAACATTATGGTAAAAAATTTATCAATTACCCATAAAATAAATAGAGAAGTATTTCAATGGGGACCTATAAAAAATAACATAGTAGTTTGAATGTTAGTGATGAAGGATAAAGAATGATATTCAATTAGTATCAATACATGATGACAATAACCTAATAGATCTATACGTGGACCAATATTATTTACCAATATATGAAATGATGTAGTGGAAATGTATTATGAAAAGCTATGAAGGTGAATTCAATAGAGGTTGATTTTAATTTGAATTTTTAGGTATATGGGTGGATACATGTTAGAGGATTCAATTTTCACATGATGGGAATCTTGAATCTTATCCCATAAATAAAATTTTGAGATGATCATGTTTCCTGTATTGGATATAATTTAATTTTTATTCACAGTAGTTTTGGATAATCTCAATTATTTGACAATATTATGAGCTACATGGATTTATAGGATTTTAAAGGATTTGGTCACACCATTGTATGATTAATTAATTTATCTGACTCATGTAATGTTTATAAATTTGGGATTAATTATAGGATAATAAAAAAGAGGAGTTCGTAAAAAAATTATATAGGGGTGGTATACAAAGGTTAATTGTTATCTCATTGGAGGATAATAAAACATGTCCCCCCGATCCAAATAATAAGAGAACATGAATTTTAATCATCTATTTTATAGATTAGATCCTTTATAATGATAGAATTAGTATAGTTTCGCATACCATCATATCAATAAAGATTATCCATGGAAACAATCTATGTTTCCCACATCCTTAATGATTTGTATTAATAATTTCATAACAAAAATGGTCAATGGGGTTCTTAATAATTACACTTATGAAATGAAATTATTTGAGAGGATGGTATATTACTGTCCTAAAACCCTTTTGGGGGTTATTTATTACTCTATATTCTCTTATAATATTAATATATGTTAATAAATCCTTCTCAAATACTGTTATGAGACAATTTTCCCTAATAAAACAATATTTTTTTTCATCCCTATATATACAAGATGGCACCGGAAAAATATCACCATATTATGTAACTGAGGGTTTCAATCATTATTCTGATTATTTCATAATAATGAGGGTCTTATTATGTTATAATGTCATATGACCTTGAACTATTGAATTTAATGTCATCTATTGGAGAGGATGCTATTCTAAAATTATGATTGAACATTTGGGGGGAGTCTATCGTGTCCCTTAAAGACAAGAATAGTAATCCTTTTAGTTTTATAAGGTTATTTCTTGCAATTTAACTTGAGGAATTAAAGATGAATATGAGGTAATATAAAAATTGGATTTGGAGCTCTGACCATATAAAGGAGTCCTATTTCCCTTTTTATATTGTTTATCACATTGCTAAAAGTTGAATTATTATGGGAATCTACATCCAAATGTGTGTGAATGATGTTTTTTTTATTTGGATATATGAATATGAATCTTCCAATAAATAATTCATTAGGAATATGAAATTATAAATGAATAAATATATATTCATACTTACAACTGGAAGGAGGATTGTATTTGTAATATCTCAGATCTAGATGCCGCTCATCTAGTTCCCCACACCTACTTGGCCACATGGCGTCAAGCGTTTTCCCCAAAGGTCAGAGGCTGTTGACTAATAGTGAGGGACTATCGCATGATAGTGGGTAATCTATGTATTCATTGGTAGAGTGTAACATAGTAGAATAAATAATAACACTATTGCGGAAGTAGTAAATAGTATAAAACCGAACAAACTAATGGAACCTCGATATTAGAAGTAACCATACATTATTCTATACAATGGATGATACATCATGTTATGTTCTATGAATTCATAATAAACACGTAAACTATGTTAATACCCAATATAAGTTCCAAAATCACAAAATATACAATGTAACCTACGAAGTATCACAATCCACGAGTTTTTTCCATGCTCTCCTTCTCATAAGTAGCACAACAAGTACCTATAGTAGGGGTCTTTCCATAATCAACACCTGCAATCATATAAATTGTTTGTGTTCAAAATCATGAAACTAAATCCTATTATTCACCCACCCATGGTTTGTGCCAATCTATTAGTGGATATATATTACAAATGGTGTACAATAGTGAAAGCAGTAAACTATGGATACTCAATTTCAAGCATAATAGATATCTCAAAAGTCTATGTAAACAATTATAAGTGAAGAAAAATTCCAAGATTATTCTTTTTCATGGTAGAAATTTCATCATTCATCCATTTAATTATTCATGTTACTTGAATTATAAAAAATTCTTGTTGTTTAGCATAGGACCAAAGACCCCCATAAAAAATTACTACCATCTCATGAAATAATAATAATTTAACAATTTTCCAATAGATCCCGGCCAGAGTATCCATCATTAGATCCTATGTTTTCGTGGAATTTTAAATAAGCATCAGTGATCCTAACCACCCTATCATGGATCACTCACAACAAAACTATAATTAACTCTAGAGCTTATTCATGGTCTTTTAACCTAGACCCTCATTCACCCAAGCTATACATAAGGTGAAATTAGTCCCATGAGCCTAAAATTGTCTTTTAACTGAGAATCTTGCTACCTAATTCTAATTAATCCTTCATAATAATTCAATTAAATAAAAAAAACAACACAGATGAATTAAACTATCACATGGATTATCATTCAAACAACTCATGTGGGAAAAATTCACATAACAGGTATCATATGAAAATTAAACTATTACATGGATGAAGAATCTAATTACATCACAGGGTGAATTTATATCACATAATCAGATAATTTTTTTCACACAAGAAGGGATTATATAGTTAATCTTCTTAGGCATTTTCCCCAAACAACAATCTAAGAAAAAAAACATATAGGGTTGCCCCAAATCAAATATCCCAACCTTTTCATGCTTCATAATCATCTAATTAATTACCTAATCATGACTAGGAAGTAATATAAATTATTATTCAATCATGTGACACCCTAAAAGAGGGTGTTTAGACGTTCATAATATATAATCAACTAGAAAATCAATGAAAGTCACAAGACCACCTACCTCATACTCATATGAATCTCCTAACCCTGCATCGGGAATCGATTCGATCAAAACCTATGTAGATCGACAAAATAATTAAAAAAATAAATCCTAAATAACTATTTCTAGAATAAAACAGAAATATAGGCTCAATTTAAATCTAGATCATACCTATTGGGTTCAAACACATTCAATAATGGTCCAAATGGAGTTCAGACGGACATTCGAGATGAAAAATGACTTATTGGAGTGGCTGTTCGTCGAAAGGGACGAGGCGTTAGTCCAACTGATAAAATAATAGGATACTACTTCATTTAATCAATAAAATTAATTTCAAAGAGTGTAATTTATGTTACATAACATATTTATTCAATTTCTGTGTACAATAGTGCATGGAGATAAAAAATATTATGTTAAATAGATAAATAGAAAGGGGAAAATTTTACTTTTAAATGTCTATAAATTATCAGTTTACATTCATTATTTAATCTCATAACATCCCCATGATTATTCTACCATTTTTTTCAGAAGGATATTATTGTTTCGAATAATTTAGTCAAATTTACTATAGAGCATCAGTCTTGGTACCCAAACAATAAATCATAGGGGTCAGCTATTAGAAATCTATGAACATCTTTCCATGAATCCAATAGGGATATGATACACCAAGAATGGTCATCCCAACCACAAGGTCAAGAGATAGAAAAAATAGATCATCACTACATGGATCCAACTAAGACTAGGAATTCCATTTTTGACAACCCTGACTTTTAGTTCAAAAGAAAGAAAAAATAAAACATCATTGTATAAATTAAATTTGTATTCAAAACTTACTATATGAACAACCCATCATTGACAAGAAACCCCATTTATATACATATTCAATATTTAGAATAATTCATTCTAAAAAACTATTATTCATAGTGGTTTCATGGATAATATATGTGGATGAACCAAAACCATGTAGTGAATTAGTTGTAAAACATTGCAACACATTTTCCACATGATAGAAAACATTGAGCATCAGTGTATCTATCCAAATTATTTTCATCACATCATGACCTACCATTCCTAATCATTTTAATACCTATAATTTTAACATTAATCAATAATTTTAACAAAACTAAATAACCTCAACGATTTAACATTTTTTACTATACCAAATGACCCTTAAAAAATTATTTGTCACCATAAGGGACAACCCCATTTTTACAATTTCTTAAACACCACATAAATATTTTTAGGGAATCAAATGACCACTCATATCATTAATTTTTGAAAAAATACCTTAAAAATTTTCCTCATATTTAAAAATAAAATCACTTCTAAAATCCAACCATTCACATCAATTATTTAAAAGAATGCACCTTTGAAATTAAATATGTATAAACAATACAACCAAAAAAACTATTTGAAATACAATGAAAACCCATTTCCAAATACTTTTATTACAACAAATCATTTAAAAAATATTACCCAAATTCAATAGAACATATTCTTTTTTCAAAATCATTAATAGATCAATATCTAAAAAAACTATTAAAATATTTAAAATCCACTTGAAAACGTCACAAAGCTATCTTGTAAACCATTCATGTTTCTACAATTGAACCGTGACCACATTAAATATTAAAATTTAACAACCCATTTAGTCACTTAAATAATCTTAAATATTTATAAAAAATTTGTTTCACCATTTACAAGTTCTAGGAATTTTTCACATCTATCGATAGGTTTAGTGTCAAATCATCACGAATCCAACGGGGTCCGTGAAGGGTCTCACACCTAACATTAATTCCAAAACAATATTCCATATCCAAAAACATAGAATCATAGTAAAGTAGTATTTAAGAAAAAAATAGTCATATGGAAACATAATTATTATCGAAAGATGCTTAAAGACCACGTAAAATGAGCTCATAGAAGATTACTTGTCCAAAAGCATCACTCGATTCGAAATAAACCGACCATGAAAACTAAGTTGAATAAAAACCATGAAAAAATGGATTAGGGATTTGAAATGGAAGAATATACCAAAAAATTAAAATTCCTGAAAATAGAGTGATATAGAATGGTAGTCTCTTCTGGAGATTCTATACGCACCTAGTGATGCTCTAAACAACTATGAAATGAAGGAGAATCATCTTGGTAGATGGGAGGAGATATTTGTTCTTCACCAATGAAATAAGGCGGCTGGATTGGAGGAGAATTTTTGGGGGTAAAATTAATCCCAAGACGGAATATGCGAATTAACAAATTCTTAAAATGCACACATTTTCTCTTCATGGTTGGCCAAAACATGCGCATACAACACATCACCCTCTATCTAAGAGGAAACCAAGCCATATAGTTTTTTTGGACACTATCATGGTTTATAAAACCAGATGTTTCCCATTAATTTCCACTATCCAAGTAGTCCCCATGTTTATGGGAATCTTGAGCCACTGTGCATATTTCCCCTAACAATTCACACCGCTCAAATATACCACATGGTTATTGAACATGGTTATAACTAACCTTGTGCCAAATTTTCTCTCAATAAAGTCTTGCATCTTTATCTACATTTACATATCATAAACACCTAGGACATCCTAAGGACCTTCCAAAATGAACGAAACATGCTATAAAAGAAAAATCATAACAAGGGAGCACCATATCTCTAGGTTGGGATTTTACAACATCCCAATCATATAACAACGCATCCTCAAGCTACATTCCCAAAAATCACCAAGCCTCCAAGATAATGACTAGGAAACTGATAACCATTATCAACATTCATATCCAAAGTCTCCTATTAAACATTGTGATGTCATCCCATTACATAGATAACGGGAATATCCCAACCCTTATGAATTTCACTATCATGATCCAAAACACAAATCCATTGATCATAAAGGATATGTCAACCTCTACTCAACACCATCAACAATGACAAAAAAATACACCTATAATCACTAGTAGAAACATGATATTAAAAAAATATCTCGTGACCAAGATCAATATTCAAATCAAAGAAAATGGAACTGTCCCACAAATGGACAATTGAATAACAACAAAGGCACAAAATACATCTCAAGAAATTAACCAGTCAAATGGTGAGCCAATGACTATTTTCTCAAATCTAACTCCAAGAAAGATTTTTTCCAAATACCTACTAACTCAAAATAATGGTCACATTACGAACTGAAAAAATATCCTTAATGGTTCTCCCCATTATATGATCTAGATGATGATCGCCATCTCTTATTTTTTTCCACCCCCACAAAGAATATTGACTATTATAACCTCAAACTGAAACATTACATCATAAATGGTGTGTTCTCAAACTCACTACACCTAAACATCGATGATATCATCATCTAAAATTATCATCTATAATTAATTTCATAACCACCACGAATGGATTCACCTCTACCGTACATGCACAAACTAAACAAAAAATGCCCCCCGATCATGATTATTTTCATTCCTAAAACAGACAATAATTTTTTAAAAATGAAATAGATATGTCTTACAACTTACAACAACTATAACCTTTATCCCACCGAGTAAATCCATCCCTGACCTACTCAAAATAAAATTTAACGGTTCCATTGTTGGAACCTTCTCTAAAGAAAACACCACCACTAGATAAACACACCATCTAATGTTGATGACCTCCTCTTTGTAAAATTTAATCACCCAACCTCCAATTCTGACAACCATTAATGTTGCCAGCTGCACCCATCTACAATCTTAATCCCATAAAACATAGATATAATTTGATACCATCATACTTATGTAGCCAAAGCTCGGAAAAACACACACCACATCCTGGGACCACTTGGACTTCCCCAGTGAATCCAAACATGTTCCTCACAGACATCTCATTGTAATAATGATGGAATCATTTCCAACCCACGTTCTACTCCACAAATATATGACTATCATATTTCTCCTAGAATAGGAGTGGAATTCTTCATTAATTATTCTATATATTTTTTAAATCACTTATAATACCCATATCATTTTAGAGTCCAAGATGTGGTAATATGTTGATATACCTCTCTTCAGAGAAAAATAAATACAATAAACCTTGCCGATTTTTTTCTTCCAAGAATTGATCCACAGGTATTCGCTTATATTTTGACCATCACGCGACCTCAATTATAACCGTCTACAGGTACATAATCTTCTAGAATTTCCTTCACCCCATCAGAATATATCCTAAAGTAACATTGAAGGTAGGCAACCTCCCTCATTATTTCCCAGATAATGTCAATATACTGGTAATGTAAATGTATAGAAGGACATAATGATTTTATTGATGAAACCATCATAACAATTCCAAAACAATATAGCATATCACCAGATCATCTCTTCCCACATTGATTTCACAATGTACGATAGGTTCCTTCTCCTAAGTCACATATTTACTTGACCAAAATTATGTTGTTAATATCTATCACATTCTCTACACTTGGTCCTATTTAGGGTCATTCAAATTCTTTTGGCAATTCACTAAAATCGTCTCAAGGCCATATGATTTGTACCACACCAAAACTAGTCTCAAAAAACCACACACACAATTAATCATTCCTCGAAGTACATTAGTCTAATTGAAATCTAGGGATTCATAAATTCTGTTAAAATAATCAATCCATTAACATAAAAATCCCAATGAAGTGATCACCTATCACCCTGAGCATCACTTCCATAACAAAATAATCCATCCTTTATTTGGTGACCAATTTATTTTCATCCGAAATTTAAAATTGATTTCTTCATTTAATATCATCAACTAGATGGGCCATACATTCAAACGACCCCAGATCGTCCTAAACATGCCTTAAAACCTATGACTATCACTCATGGAATATCCATGGAATTTAAGAAAATTCAAAAGAACCAAACTTACATTGATCTCATATCTTTATCACCCAACAATGCTTCACACTCCATGGATCCAGTAATAGTATGCTAACATCACTTGCGGTAACCCTCAATTTCAAAATAAACACAAGTGCATACCCACAACTCAGGTCCCATCTCCATATCCATTGACTCTCCCACATATCCCTCTATTCCAAACTGGTCTTATTCATTGCCATTTTCACACCATGATAGAATCCCCAAATTCATACTTATTCAAAACACACCCAAAAGAAGTAGAAACCTAGAAAACCGATCTCATGGGTCTCCGTGATGGTCCAACAAAAGGATCTCTCAAAACATGATTCACATCAAGAAAAGATGTGGGATATTTCCATGAGTCAGAAACATTAACCTCCAAAAATTCACCCCTCACAAGTGGCGATCCATCCCACATCCCAGATCACAATGAATCCAACTTCTAGACCGTCACTCTAGATTATACAACATAACAACACAACCACCACCATCAAAACCATAAACAAGACATCCCTTATGATAGAACATTAATAACCAATAAATCAACACCTCAAAAGGGAAACACATCCACATTATATGACAACATCTCAAACCCCTAAATCATAACCCTACAAAAGGAATACCCAAAAAATCCTTTTAACCACACATCAAAACCTAGAAAAGCTTCATGACCCTTAAAAAAGGTTTCAAACATGGGAACTCTCAAGCCCATACCACCCATACACAATTCTTTATCACAACACTTGGGATACATGTAAAAATTTCCCTAAAATTCCCATCATCAAAAATTCACATTTAAATAAGTCTACCATTATTAGAACATGATAATTAATATTTCAAAATATTTCAATTTCATATACCCAAGGATTTACAGTTTCAAAATACTTTTACGTTACCCACCATTTCAAAAACCCCAGTTTTTTTTAAAATTAACATTTCAAATCATTTTTTCAAACTAACAACATATCATTGTAAATTAATAGGAATAAATTAATATCATAAAAATGTACTCTACCACCATATAAATATCAATGATACACCTATCACAAGAATCATATAGATAACCGCTAAATTTTATCTCCTGATCACGATTCATCAATACATACACCCTCTATATCTACACATATCAATGATAAAAAACATATAAATCAATAACCACACCTCCATGTTCACCACTAGAGGATAAAAATATAAATAAACATTAGAATCCAAAAACAAAACGTTATTCCATGTCTATAGAAGCTAGAGTTTTTGCTCTTAATTATGGATGAAAACCCCAATAACGATCTTATTAAAAATACATTATAAGGTACTAGTCTCATGAATGCCATACCATAAATAGTATGACCAAATGCATGTTTCTAATTAAAAAATTTAATATGTCATCTTGGGTGCCAATTCATCCATTTCCCCAAGACGAATATGTTATTTATGATTCCATTTGGGCACGCACATCAGTCTATTTGAGGAAGATGATGATGCAATGAAATTTTCCCTATGTTACCACATTCCAAAAATGACCAGCATCCGACGCTTATTTTGAGACAATTTCCCCTTATGGAAACAGGATGATGGGATGTCAGTTCTTCCTTCTATGGATTCCTCCTTGTAACTCGTTACCTAGTCCAGGACTCCCTGATTGATTAAGATGTTGTTTTTGAAACTCTTCCTGGAACCATATATTCGTGGATTCCATTTAAATACATAGCTTAATTCAAGACATTAAATGGGGTCCGATCAGGGAATAATCCTTCAGTCGGTGGCGAAGTCACATGGGGAATCACTGGTGTGTCTTAACGCTAGAACACTAGTGTTTCTAGGATTCATTCTCTTATTATAGGTCCTCTTATGGTCTCGTAATCTCCATTAATCCAACATTAAATGTGAGTAATTATATTCCATAGGCATGTCTCTAAGGGTTTCCTCAGCTTACAATGTTTAACACAAGGTATGTCATAGACTTAACGTCCAACAATGTTAGATAAGACAGATCGGAACACTGACTAGATTAGATCATATGGGTAAAACTCCTAGAAGGAACACCTATGTTAGGAGGTGAGTATACATTATCTCATTGGGATGTGTTGGCCTGGGTAAGAATCAAAATAGATAATGGATTGTTATTTGAAGTGGATAGAGAATGATATGTAGTCGACTAGAGGGAGACAATTATATTGGTCATGAACCTCGACAAACCTCACATGTAATCCCATGGTATGGAATCAAAGTCAACATAGTTATAGATGGGGTATAGGATCATGGTGTTTTAAGAGGATAGTGACCAGATGATATACTAGGGCCTATAGGTTGGTAGGACCCTGAGGATGGTATAACGCCACATGGACATGCCATAAATATGGATTCCAACAAAAGGGATTATAGCGACTTACCACTGGGTTTGGGTTAACAATAGATTACTGCTAAATGGGTTTCAGAATGTCTTTACACTATATGGTAATCACAATGGATTACTGGTGGATGGGGATCACAATAGATTACAGCTGGATGGGGATCACACCGGCTTACCACTGGATGGGGTTGAACCTCATGGAGGCTTCCTAGGTACACTGTCTATGTGGTAGGGATCAAATGACATGTAGTTCGAAATGGTGAATTGAAATGAATGGGGTTGGAATAAATTGGTGTTGCGATTGAACCCAAATGTGGATTCATATTCTCATTAAAATGGCTATGATCGATGCCCACGTAGTTCAGGGGGAGTTGATGAACCGACATGAAGATTGTCTGAACTAATAGATTGTGGGATCGAACCTCAGAGTGGATTCCTATGTACCTTTCCATGGTATGGATCAACGTCCTCATTATATGGGATATTTTGGGGAACCGACGTGATGGAAAGTAGGGACCAATGTTTGTTGGGATTGAACCTCTGGGAGGCATAATACATATAATACCTTGAAATGGATCAATGTCCACATAGTTAGGGATAATGTGGGGACTGACATGAAGGGATGTCGAGACAAATGGTGGTTGTGCTTGAACCATTGGTAGGCTTCCTATTTACCTTACCTTGGAAAGGATCAAAGTCTATCTAATTGGGGATAGTGTGGGGACTCAGGTGAAGGGAAGTTAGGACCAATGGTTCATGGGATTGATCCTTTGGGAGTCATCTTATATACCATTCCATGGAAAGGATCATTGTACAAATAGTTCAGGATGGTGTTTGGTGATCCAATGTGAAGGGGTTTGAAAAAATGGTTGTTGGTAATGATCCTATGGAAGGCTTCCTATGTTCCTTTTCTTGCCACGAAAAAAATTTCACATATTTCAAAAAGAGTTGGAGAACTGATGCGAAGATGTTCAGGACCAATGGATGGTGGTCTTGGTCCTCAGGGAGACTTCCTACATACCTTGCCTTGGCTCGAATCAATGTCCATGTAGTTATGGACGGTATGGGGCTTACATTCTATGGAAACTTGAGTAGGATTACATGGTCGATTCTTACTCTAAGCTCCCGTGAGTCATGTTCAGTGTGAGAAACAAGAGGTACTAAAAACCTAACGATGACATAACGAAAGGTGCATCTGTGGTATGTGAAGTGGGGCTTACACGTGGTTAGCAGCCTCAAAAGGAAATAAGGGAATATGTGTGATTCGCAACCCAAAGAGGTAATAAAGGATAATGTGTGGTTGGTAGCCCATGGATATGGATATTGGGACTTACTCCAGGATTGTGGCCCGTTGGCGACAAATCCCCAAGGTATAGGGATTTGGAATGGAAGATATGAGGGATGTGGTGCCCATCCCCCCCCCCCTCTCTAGTCTTTTGCCAGGAAGAGGATTGGAGGAGTAGGTAAGCTACCTCCCACAAGAAAGGATAGGGCCTTACACCTAAATGGATACCCTTTTCCCATGGATAGACACCACCCTCGTAAGAAAAAGATCTCATTCTATGTGAGGAATGATATCACTCCCATGGAGACTAGAAGTCATATATAATGTCTAAAAGAGGGAACCCCATATCAGATGGATGGGGTGGGGCCACAATTAAATGTTGTGTGTTTCGGACTATGTTTCATGGTAGTTTAATGTCTTACTACTTTGACGAGATGGGTTCACTCAGCAGCCCTTAGACTTACATTCCTGGAAATCTTTAACCTTTGGTTAGGGGAAGGCATCAGAAATTCCATTGTGATGGGGTGTTATAGAGTGATCCATTTAGGGGTCCACGATAGCATGGATATGTGAAGAAGCAACAGTCATTTTCATTCCTATGAGAAGAAGCAAGTGGCAAAGCTACGCAATGGGATGTACTGCATAAGGGACTTTGATATCACATTGCTCAAACCATGAGGGTCACAAGGGAAAAGAATTTGTTGAGAAAAGCGGTTCATAATTAGAATACCCATGAAGCTGTAGTGCTCTGTGTAATAGAGGGGCATCAAGAAGGGGTATTCTTCATGATGTGATGTGTAATAGCCTAGGTGTAAGGCATCGGTTCATATGTAAGGTGCTTTGCGTAGTCTAAAGGCATTCGTTGAGCAGGGCATTACGAATTAAGGGTCCCCTCTAAAGAGTAGCATCGTGAGACATTGTCCATCCCAAAGCACTGTGACCCAACCTTAGAATTTGGGTCACATGTTCATTAAGGGTATTTTGTGAATAATAATTTATCTGTAAAGGCCTGAGTCCCACTAGGGATCCTCTTCCTTCGAGGAGGATCGTGGGATCTATGAAGGGAATCATTCTTTGAAGAGGGTTTGAATTCAATCAAATGGGAAGGAAATTTTCAATGATAAAGTACCTCAAAAAGCTCATTTTTCATTGAGGAGAAATTTCGTGGAGATTTGAGAGATAATAAGGAAATGGTAAGAGGATCCATTATTTTGGATCAAGGGGAACCATGTATTTATAGGAAAGAGGTGGCGCGAAGCAGAGCATGCAGGGCATGTAGAAACATGAAATTTCATCATAATCATGAAACCTCTCTTCTCCTTGCTCGACATATTCTTTGAAAATGTCAAACTGGTTCGCAGATCCTCTCGCCTCTTTGCTCGGCGTTGGCTTCGCAGACATCAAACAGGATAGTGAATCCTCCCACCTCCTTTCTCTAAATATGCTTTGTAGATGTGGAGCTCCACATCATCCATGGTGTTGCGGGGCTCCATGAGCATTCATTGTGAGGTATCCCCAAGGGACCCATGTTTTCTTCTCTTCTTCTCATATTTTTGTGCGAACAAATTCCCCCCTTCAGAGTGGGAGCCAAGGAGAAACTGAGGTTCAATGTATTATGGTCAATCACCAAAATTCCTTTTTCAATCATGAAGTTGACTCGTGAAGGAGGATTGTGATGTGGAGAGGCGATGTGTAGGTTGAGAACACCAATAAGTTTTCCTTGGTTAGACACTCCACGAAGCACAATGGGTCATCTCCTATAAATAGGAAAGGCTTGCCTCTCGTGTGTCCTTTCTCAGCTCCACATTTTGGAATTTAACACTCATGATTTGTGATGCTTCACATACTTTAGGACAGATATCTTCGAATCAGGCCTTCTACTTCATGGCGCATAGCAAGTCTTTAACTTTATGATGTTGCGCTCTGCGGCTTGTGTCTGTAGGCTGGGGCATGGCTTCAAGAACTATCATCATGAACGAACTATGTGAATGAGCTCCGCGAACAAAAACATAAAAACACCAAAACTCAAAAATGTAATGGCTCGCCAAGAGGATTCTAGGGGGATCCTTGTGGATGCCACCCAGTGGGAGGAGATGGCAGATAGCTCAGGTATAGGGGAGTTTGTGTGAATTCATGATGACCAGAACTCATTGGTGGGACTACTGTCAGAATGTTAGAATGACTACCCATTATGTAGGAGGATAGATATGTATGTATTTTTCCTGAGGGATGACGTCTTTATCCCTAGTACGAGCAGGGATGACCATCTTACTGGTTTAGGAGCACTCCCTGTCAGTGCCAATGGTTAAGGGTGGATGATGGCCATGCTTAGGAGGACATCACAATAGTAAATACTAGATGTCTGTACAAGCATATGAAGAATGCTGATGAGAGGGAACTATAGTTAGAGACATCTCCCCTACTGTACAACACTACCATGAAGGTAGCCCTGAGGAACCCAAAAAAGTGTTGGTCCAACGAGTGGGATCTGCGCCATGGTGACAAATTCATAGATGACTGGGCTTGGACCTACTATGTTGGTGCCTCGTGTAAGGAAATTGGGGCCGAGATTAGATTAGAGGGAAAGTATGAGGCATCACGGGTCTCAAAATTCAACATCTATCAGTCGATGCAACTGATATGGTAGTTGCTGAATATATGGTCATCAAAGACAAATACCTTCCACTTGCACCATGGAGAGGTCAACATCTTATTATGGGATCTGCATCAGATCATAGGGGACCCAATTTTGGGGGTGGCGTATGATGAGTTCCTCCCTGTTATTGGTGTGTGGGTGGATGTGGAGAAAATTCCACTACTGGTGATGGAATTGATGAACCTAGTACCGGGAAAATACGTGTAGTCAGTAAGGAACGTCCACTTCAAATGGTGGTTTAAGAAATTCTTGAACATTCAGCAAAATAGTCAGTTCCAAGTGATGCCCCGAAAATACCCAAAGGGGGCTCAAAAAGTCAAGGAGTAGTAATAATTGTGGCTATTTGAGGATATAATATAGAATATTTGGGGATTTAGCGTCAGTATTGAGCATCAACTGGTAGTCTGGTTGGCTACATTCATTGCGGTGCTCATCTACAAATGGATCATACCGTTGAGAGACACGAACATGGGTGGTTGAACGAGTGTGTTTATCATGGAATCCACGTTTGTGACAGGAGTATGATTCATTATCATGATCCTGATGACTGCTAAGCTGTAACAGATGGTGTGGCATATCTATGAGGGGAAGAAGGCACATAGAAAATGTGGGCATTCCACCTTCTGAATGGGTGGATAGCAGCACATGTTAGGGGGGGTCTATGTATACATAAACCCCATATACAATCTATGGTCAAATGTCTACCCATCCATTCTGAATGATATGGGGAGCATTAGGGCCATGATGGCCATGAATGCTATACTGAAATGGGTATCAAAGGAATATGAGTTCAATTTCACCTGTTCACTTTACAAGAAGGCATTTTCACTGATGACAGTCGGGGAATGGAAGAAAATTAGTCCTACCTCATAGCCATTCAGGGTGGAGTCTTGGTGGTGTGGGTGGACCGCATGTCCCAATGTAATACGTCCACCCTACACCGATTTGCAAGGAAATATTGATTCTAGTAGAGACGAACCCCACGAGTCTATTTGGGGCTGAGCTACCATGACCACACATGCTGGACAAGGAAGATTTGGATCATGTTCACAAAGGAGTATGGGAAGATGTGAAACCAGTTGTCTCCGCCACATCCATCTTCAGAAAGTTGAAGGAGTATGCCAAAATCTGGGAGGGATCCAACCTTGTGGGGATGATGAAGCAGTCAACCATTCGGGCTAGTGATGGTTTGCCTCCCCATCATCAAGGAAGGGGCCGGTAGGCAGTGAGGAAATATCATAGTGGAGGGGATATAGTGGTGGCGAGGTATGAACCAGTCGAAAGGAAGGTAGTAGTGGAACAAGCGGTGGCAGCGCACCCAAATATCCTAGAGGAGGAGAGTCATCTGGAAGGGAAGACAGCAAGGGAATCACACAGGTTATCAACCAAGGCTTCAGGGATGTAGATGTGTTGTATAGACATGCCAGAGAATGTCGTCATCATGGAATCTTGGGACTTCTGAGAAATCAACATAATATTCTTCAACCTATCCGAAATGTGGAATCACCTGAACCTTCTTGGGATGGATTTTCTGGGAATCAGCCCTGTCAGCGCCGACTTTGTAGTTTCCCTGGCGGAGGAGGAGCTATTATTGGAAGAGTAGGTGAATTTTTTTCACACCTGTGGTGCTCCATTTCCAATGCCATATCGGGAATAGGTGTTACTAGATCATACAACCCCTCCACAGTTATAGGATTCTAAACTGAGGGAGAAATTACCTTTACTAGAAGAATAAAAATAATCCTCTTTGGAGTGAGGCTAATAGAGGGAACCCATTGGAGGAGGGTGAAGTTGCCAATTCAGATCCAGAACTCAAAGAGTTTGAAGAGTCTCTCGAGGTAAAAGCTTGAGTCCCTTCCTCAGGATCGGCTTCTATGTTACATTTTACTTCTCACTATCATTTTAAATGTTCGAGAGGGCCTCATATGCAGAACCTATTCTCGCCCCTCAAAATATGAAAATGTGGGGCCTTCAGGATATACTCCAACGGCTATGGCGATTACCATATCCAGAGGGACCTGGACACCAGAGGTTGTAACGCCCCGACCCCAACTACCCAGAGTCGGTGCATTAATTACATAACATTGGCATGATCACAAAAAAGATCAAATCCCGAAAGACCGATTGGTTTAGTAGCCTTGGAAACACTAGATATAATCATAAAGTTTTACATTACATTTCAAAGTGAAAAACTACTACAACAACAAAGTCTTCATATCCACACTATTATCCCCTAATAATATCCCTGCAAGTCATTCATAATTTACTTCTTCACTACCTGGGAAAAATAAAACATAGAAAAGGGGTGAGCTCAAATGCCCAGTAAGGATAACAATATAGCGGAACATTCAAAATAATCATAAACATTTAAGGCAATGAATTACTAAAACAAAAGCCTTTTAAAATTGAACTTCAACATAGTATGGCAAAAGTAAAATGAAATAATGCCATTTACTTATTCACATGGATATTCTACTAATCCAATAATCACATGCAATATCAATAACCACTTTCATAATTTTGGAATGCATAATGCCAGACTATCATAACCACATTGCCAAGGCCTCGTGCCAAGACTACAAATAAGATTTTTTCAAGGCCTTGTTCCAAGACACTAGTTTGTCTCATGAGACCTACCGATGCAATTTTTTAGAAGATACTTAGGTTTAAAATTGCTAAAATACACTCCAGTGTTTTTCAGAAAACATTATGCAAGCTTCTGAAAACAAAATAACTAATTCTGAGACTGCTCGACTAATTACAGGCCATGATGGGTCCACTCCCAATCCCTTCCTGTCTACCAAACTCGAGAGTCAGGTTTTCTGAAAACATTTTTAAGCTTGCATTAAATACATATACATTTGCACTGGGTTTTCATGTATTTGAGAGAAATATCTCTTTTTTGAAATCATTTAAAAATCACATATTTATAAAATAAAACATTTACTTTGAAAATATTTTTATAAGCTTGTAAGGAAAGCTTTAAATATTTTATAACGGCGGAAAATAACCGCACCCGCCGTATAAGTTAAAAAAACATTGTTACCTTAATTTTGTCGAAAAGGTTAAAAAGGACCTTGTTTTGAAAATGACCGAAAGATTCCTTTATAAACCACTTATAAAAGTCAAAAAGGGTATAAATGACTTAAACTCATATTCTAGTAAATAGTAAAAATGTTTTGAAATACATTTTTAAGAAACATGGATGTGGATGATAAAGAGATCCCAGTAGATTATTACGTATAAACAACCTTGGATAATGAAGAGGTTGTGAAATAACCCTTACCTTGTACTTTTCCTTGGTTGGGGTAGGTTAACCTCCTGTATAATAGTGAAATAATTGTTACTACATTATACAAGAATCATATACATTAATATGATATCATATATGATCTTTTAATATTGATTTGATAATAATATCTTAGTATTATCGCCGTTTCGGGTGTTAATTTACTCATTTTCTTTATATGTTTTGTTACATAAGTCATGTTCGTTGTATCTTATTCATATCCAGAATGATATCAAGTCCTTAAACATCATTTTTAAATCATTAAATGATAATTATACTTGAATGGATACGATGGAGAATGAATCTAATCGCGTTCGTGGAGACGGTAGTCCGTACGTACGCACGAACACTACTTCCATTTAATTTTTATTTTAAAAGAATAGAATCCAAATGATACATAGGTATATTACTATTCCAGTATAATATAATATTTTATATATGTTACTTAAGTTCATTAACACCATCCTTTATACGTTCCATGTGTGGTATGAACGAGTCATATCATTTTAAGGGGGCGGTAGTCCGCACTTCCTCAAATGAAATTATCGTATGTATATACAACATGAAACAAATAATGGTATGAAATAAAATGGAATTACAGAAGCTTATATATAAAATATATATCATTAATATCATATTTAATTACAGTGAAATCATAATGGCCACCATGAGAGGCGGTAAGATGTATTTGAACAATCATCGTTTCGGGAGGCGTTAGTTTTCCATCCACAGAAACATTATGTTCACCATCCATTAGATGGAGTTGTGTGTATGTGTAGTTTGAATCCTTCTTATAACAACATCCTAGTATATTGAGGATACTGGTGTTGTTACAAAAGAAAGGAAATAAAAAGATTTTGGGGGTTGGAGAAGCAAAATAAATGAAAATAATTTAAGAGAAATCGTTACCTTTAATTTTGGTAACTCACTTTGGTTGGAACCAAAGGACTTCTTGAAATGCTGTCTGCCTAAGGGGAAGCTTCAAGGAGGAGGAGAGGGATGTGGGGAGCTTAGTTGGGCAGAGTTTGGACGAGCCAAGTGGCTTGAGAGGTGTGAGGAATGAGTAGAAGTGGTCTCCTTTTATAAGGGAGAGGAGGGGCTCTTTAGGAAAGAGTGAAAGTATTACTTTATAATATAATTATATTCGGTTTATAATGGTCAAAAAATCATTGAGGTCTAATATAAGATGACTCATATTCTAAATAACATCAACCAATAAGAATTGGACAGGTTTTAGATATTATTTTAATCATCATAATCTTATTTATTTAAATGATTTATTAATGAGGTAAACATTGCATCATTATTGTGTCATTAATAATTTAACTTATTTGATGTCTAACAATTATAAATAAAATATCATCATGTAGGAAATCTTTTTAGCTTTCTAATGAGTATTTATAATAGAAAATCCAACATGTATAACCCTATGTAAAAATTGTTCTTCTAAAAGATGTAAGCTTATGCAATTTTTATTTTTATTTTAACTTTATTAAAATAAAGTGTCCCTACCACATACAAGTGGCTCCAAGGGGTCCCCAAATTGACCCAAGGATGCTCATGGTCGGGTATGTGTCCACCAATAAGGTTAGGACACGTTTTAGGGTAATTTTGTATTATTATAATATTATTTTTTTAACCCTTATTTACCGGATTTACCCTTTAACCATGGTAAATAAAATATTTACCGCAGTAATAATTCAAATTGTCTAAAAATAAAAGTTACCTATTTACACAATTTAAACATCCTGATTACTAATATGGAATCCATTTTCCTAAATTCAAAACACAGAAGTGGCAGAAATTAATTTAAAATTAATTCCCGCTGTCAAAACAAAAGGCGTGTTTTTAAGAAATAATAACTATCAAAAGATTGACACTTGTTTATGTTCGGTTTAATTGTAAAATTATGTCCAATGACCAACATTATATTAAAATGTAATAATATATTCTAAATATACTTTAAAACCACTAAAATTCATAATTTATCACTATTAATTATTTTTATTAAAAAAGTTGTTTTTAATTAAAATTTAGTAATTTTCACTATTCATCAAAATATGAAAGTTATCCGAAAAGTACCAAAATTTCACCTTAGGATAAATTCGATATTCCGAATCCAAAAATGAAGTCCATTTTCAAATATAAAATATATATAATTTCAAAACGTATGTATTACTATTCATAACGGCTAGTTTGATTAGTTGTGGTGTGTGTTAAAACTCAAGGTTGCGTACAACACACGCTACTATATTATTCAAAGAAAGCGTACCGTGGAAGCTTGGGATGTTTCATTTTAAATTTTTGATGTCCCCATTTAGTCAAAAAGTTTAATATATTGTATTTAAAAAGGGTTCACTATTAAAAGTTGATAAAAGTGAAATACTGAAAATGAATTTGTTCTTGCATTATATCTAAGAAACTCATAATATGGATTCTAAAATTATAAGGATTATATAAAGTTTAAAATTTAGTTAATTCTATTCATAACCTCGTTTGAACGGCTTTTTTGGTAAGTCATGGTGCGCTTGAACTCGGTGTTGCGTGTAGTGCAAGTTATTGAATTATTTTGAAGAAATAACACACTATGA
This sequence comes from Viscum album, assembly GCA_963277665.1. Taxonomy (NCBI): domain Eukaryota; kingdom Viridiplantae; phylum Streptophyta; class Magnoliopsida; order Santalales; family Viscaceae; genus Viscum; species Viscum album. The sequence continues at coordinate 511,779,319 of OY728126.1, read as the reverse complement.
AATCTTGGGGTGTTACATTCTCCCCTCCTTCAATAAATTGCGTCCTCGCAATTTGAAATTGTTCTTCGAAAATAAAAGGTTGAAAATAGAAAATATATTTGTGGGAAAACCCACATCGGAAATTGGGTTACTAAAATTTAGTCTTAATATGAGGAAAAGAGAAATGAAAGGGTCACCACCAAATTATGTTCTCGATTAGGAGAACATTGGTGGCAATTAGAGACATATAATTGGAGGAAAAACGTAAATATTTATAGGTAGTGATTGAGGTCATCAATCACAAACAAGTATAAAATTGAGGTCCTTAAACTCATCAATTTATGATGATTTGAAGTACCATCGGTTCAACAAAATATAGGGTATTGGGATAACACATTTTTGATGTTTCAAAATATCTTAGTTGAAATCCCACATCGAAAAATGAATTAATGAGGCCTCTATAAAGAGTGGAAAGTATGAAGATTACCGAAAATAACACATACTAGGGTTCCATGTAGGAAAATATGGATATGGAAGAGAAATCTAACCATCAATTATCTGATGGAGAGTGGTAGAGAACATGGCTATGAAAATGCCAACAATCCCAAAGCCATAAATTAGTGATGATTTAAGGTACCATCTAGGAAAACATTTTTGTTCTAATTTTCTTTTATTAATGTTGAGGAATTTATTTATGAGATTGGATAAGATAATAAGGAGATATACTTACTTTATAATCAGAGTTTTATCCATTAATAAGTTTCTACCACAAACTCATCTTTCACTCTAAAAGATAATAGAATGTAATTTTTTATTTATTTATACTATTCGTACAGGGTTCCAAAATAAATGAATTTATAATTCATCTACCAGATCTTTAAAAAAAACTACATTATTTAATCCAAGACATCTCGTGGGCCAATGGTAGGTGATGCACCCTTGTCGCCCTTCGGTTGCGGGTTCAAGTCTCGCAGCCTTGTCGGACGCGACGGGTTGCCGCCCGATCTCCGGGTTGTCCTTTTATGGTAATCCAAAATAATCCAAACTAGAACTATCCAAAATACTTCTGTCCAAACTCACAGTCCAACATTTATAAGGAAGGTAAACATAATATATATCCTTTTTACCCCATAATAGCATATGAATACCTTCATCTTGTATTCTATTAATACACTGAAACATCCTGAATTACCATATTCCTTATTGATTACATTCATGCTCCCCTATTCCATATAGAATGCTGGATATACTTCATCAATCCAAAAATGTTTTAAACCCCCAAAAAAATGATGGAATATACAAATCATTAATCAGTTTCAAGGTAGTCAAGAATATCCAATATAATTTATCCAAATCAATCATGTATTATTCTAAAATCACTAACTCGGTATCAGAACCATATTATGGTTTATCTTTCTCTCAACCATATATTTTCCAAAAATTTATCCTGCTATTGAGTAACTTTTCTTTGTTCCACACAATCTCAAGTCCTTAATGAAATAGTACTGCAGTACAATCCTTATATACTCCATAATTATTATAACAAGTACATTGTTGATACAACACTCAATTGATATAATCAACATAATAACTCTAATCATTCCTCTTCATCTGTGGTAGTATCATAACTTGATTATTATCCAATATCATCATTTGCGGCATAGTATGATGACTGGGACATAGGTTCGCGTAGTGTCCAAACTCCTTGAAAATGAAGCATTGTACATTTGAAACCATTTTCTTACCCTTGCAGTCACGTACTTTGTGCCCTTTTGCTCCACACTTATAACAAACTCCCATTCCTTTCAGGCAAGTTCCAGGGTGTTTCTTTCCACAGTTACCACATATGGGAAAATTCTTCTTTTCCCTCTTCCCTTTATCCATCTTTCTCTCTTCCATCCTTTTCTTCTCTTGCTTCCCTTCAAAGCCACAGGACTCAGTAAACTCTTTACTTATCTTATCAACACATGATATTATTTCTTCATATGATGATAATACATGGGAGACTATTTCTCTTATAAATTTTAGCTTAAAACCATGAAAGATACGATGCTTCCTTCTCTTTGGATCATGTGCATTTCTGGAGTTCTCATTCCTTCTACTGGGCGCCATTTCTAAACAATGTCATACGCTAGATCAGTTTATGAATGAAAATACATAATCCCATACTTATAAAACACTTAACATAAATTGAACTATTTATGGATATAATCCATAATCATAAGAATGTTTTCTTTGAGGAAGTATATACTCATAATCCCTTCAAAATGATTTGTAAAGAAAATGAGAGTTATCCTAAGCATATCCCCCAGGAGTGTCGTAACCAAGAGTGCAGCAAGGCCCGTTGTCGTGCACCAGTTCCTGTTCGAGTCTAGCTCAAAGCGGTGTTTTCGGGTTTTACCCCTAGGTACATCTGTGCCAGAGCTGCCTCTACCTGCTCGTATCCAGACAGGGATGTATTGCTCGGAAAACTCACAAAATCTCTACAATACCAAAATTCTATGAAGTTCTTCTATACTAATCCTCAAAGTTCATCTTAGGTCTACGTGCTCTAATCAGAGTTTATCTAAATCTAGCTTCCAAGGTTTGTACGAATCTTCCTCTGATACCAACTGTAACGCCCCGACCCCAGCTACACAGAGTCGGTGCACTAATTACATAACATTGGCATGATCACAAGAAAGATCAAATCCCGAAAGACCGATTGGGTTAGTAGCCTTGGAAACACTAGATATAATCATAAAGTTTTACATTACATTTCAAAGTGAAAAACTACTACAACAACAAAGTCTTCATATCCACACTATTAACCCCTCATAATATCCCTGCAAGTCATTCATAATTTACTTCTTCACTACCTGGGAAAAATAAAACATAGAAAAGGGGTGAGCTCAAATGCCCAGTAAGGATGACAATATAGCGGAACATTCAAAATAATCATAAACATTTAAGGCAATGAATTACTAAAACAAAAGCCTTTTAAAATTGAACTTCAACATATTATGGCAAAAGTAAAATGAAATAATGCCATTTACTTATTCACATGGATATTCTACTAATCGAATAGTCACATGCAATATCAATAACCACTTTCATAATGTTGGAATGCATAATGCCAGACTATCATACCCACATAGCCAAGGCCTCGTTCCAAGACTACAAATAAGATTTTGTCAAGGCCTTGTGCCAAGACACTAGTTTGTCTCATGAGACCTACCGATGCAATTTTTTTAGAAGATACTTAGGTTTAAAATTGCTAAAATACACTCCAGGGTTTTTCAGAAAACATTATGCAAGCTTCTGAAAACAAAATAACTAATTCTGAGACTGCTCGACTAATTACAGGCCATGATGGGTCCACTCCCAATCCCTTCCTGTCTACCAAACTCGAGAGTTAGGTTTTCTGAAAACATTTTTAAGCTTGCATTAAATACATATACATTTGCACTGGGTTTTCATGTACTTGAGAGAAATATCTCTTTTTTGAAATCATTTAAAAATCACATATTTATAAAATAAAACAGTTACTTTGAAAATATTTTTATAAGCTTGTAAGGAAAGATTTAAAGATTTTATAACGGCGGAAAATAACCGCACCCGCCGTATAAGTTAAAAAAACATTCTTACCTTAATTTTGTCGAAAAGGTTAAAAAGGACCTTGTTTTGAAAATGACCGAAAGATTCCTTTATAAACCACTTATAAAAGTAAAAAAGGGAATAAATGACTTAAACTCATATTCTAGTAAATAGTAAAAATGTTTTGAAATACATTTTTAAGAAACATGGATGTGGATGATAAAGAGATCCCAGTAGATTATTACGTATAAACAACCTTGGATAATGAAGAGGTTGTGAAATAACCCTTACCTTGTACTTTTCCTTGGTTGGGGTAGGTTAAACTCCTGTATAATAGTGAAATAATTGTTACTAAATTATACAAGAATCATATACATTAATATGATATCATATATGATCTTTTAATATTGATTTGATAATAATATCTTAGTATTATCGCCGTTTCGGGTGTTAACATACTCATTTTCTTTATATGTTTTGTTACATAAGTCATGTTTGTTGTATCTTATTCATATCCAGAATTATATCAAGTCCTTAAACATAATTTTTAAATCATTAAATGGTAATTATAATTGAATGGATACGATGGAGAATGAATCTCATCGCGTTCGTGGAGACGGTAGTCCGTACGTACGCACGAATGCTACTTCCATTTAATTTTTATTTTAAAAGAATCGAATCCAAATGATACATAGGTATATTACTATTCCAGTATAATATAATATTTTATATATGTTACTTATGTTCATTAACACCATCCTTTATACGTTCCATGTGTTGTATGAACGAGTCATATCATTTTAAGGGAGCGGTAGTCCGCACTTCCTCAAATGAAATTATCGTATGTATATACAACATGAAACGAATAATGGTATAAAATAAAATGGAATTACAGAAGCTTATATATAAAATATATATCATTAATATCATATTTAATTACAGTGCCATCATAATGGCCACCATGAGAGGCGGTAAGATGTATTTGAACAATCATCGTTTCGTGAGGCGTTAGTTTGCCATCCATAGAAACATTATGTTCATCATCCATTAGATGGAGTTGTGTGTATGTGTAGTTTGAATCCTTCTTATAACAACATCCTAGTATATTTAGGATACTGGTGTTGTTATAAAAGAAAGGAAATAAAAAGAGTTTGGGGGTTGGAGAAGCAAAATAAATGAAAATAATTTAAGAGAAATCGTTACCTTTAATTTTGGTAACTCACTTTGGTTGGAACCAAAGGACTTCTTGAAATGATGTCTGCCTAAGGGGAAGCTTCAAGGAGGAGGAGAGGGATGTGGGGAGCTTAGTTGGGCAGAGTTTGGACGAGCCAAGTGGCTTGAGAGGTGTGAGGAATGAGTAGAAGTTGTCTCCTTTTATAAGGGAGAGGAGGGGCTCTTTAGGAAAGAGTGAAAGTATTACTTTATAATATAATTATATTCGGTTTATAATGGTCCAAAAATCATTGAGGTCGAAGATAAGATGACTCATATTCTAAATAACATCAACCAATAAGAATTGGACAGGTTTTAGATAATATTTTAATCATCATAATCTTATATATTTAAATGATTTATTAATGAGGTAAACATTGCATCATTATTGTGTCATTAATAATTTAACTTATTTGATGTCTAAAAATTATAAATAAAATATCATCATGTAGGAAATCTGTTTAGCTTTCTAATGAGTATTTATAATCGAAAATCGAACATGTATAACCCTATGTAAAAATTGTTCTTCTAAAAGATGTAAGCTTATGCCATTTTTATTTTTATTTTAACTTTATTAATATAATGTGTCCCTACCACATAAAAGTGGCTCCAAGGGGTCCCCAAATTGACCCAAGGATGCTCATGGTCGGGTATGTGTCCACCAATAAGGTTAGGACACGTTTTAGGGTAATTTTGTATTATTATTATATTATTTTTTAACCCTTATTTACCGGATTTACCCTTTAACCATGGTAAATAAAATATTTATCGCAGTAATTATTCAAATTGTCTAAAAATAAAAGTTACCTATTTACACAATTTAAAAATCCTGATTCCAAATATGGAATCCATTTTTCTAAATTCAAAACACAGAAGTGGCAGAAATTAATTTAAAATTAATTCCCGCTGTCAAAACAAAAAGCGTGTTTTTAAGAAATAATAACTATCAAAAGATTGACACTTGTTTATGTTCGGTTTAATTGTAAAATTATGTCCAATGACAAACATTATATTAAAATGTAAAAATATATTCTAAATATACTTTAAAACCACTAAAATTCATAATTTATCACTATTAATTATTTTTATTAAAAAAGTTGTTTTTAATTAAAATTTAGTAATTTTCACTATTCATCAAAATATGAAAGTTATCCAAAAAGTACCAAAATTTCACCTTAGGCTAAATTCGATATTCCGAATCCAAAAATGAAGTCCATTTTCAAATATAAAATATATATAATTTCAAAAAGTAGGTATTACTATTCATAACGGCTAGTTTGATTAGTTGTGGTGTGTGTTAAAACTCAAGGTTGCATACAACACACGCTACTGTATTATTCAAAGAAAGCGTACCATGGAAGCTTGGGATATTTCATTTTAAATTTTTGATGTCCCCATTTAGTCAAAAAGTTTAATATATTGTATTTAAAAAGGGTTCACTATTAAAAGTTGATAAAAGTGCAATACTGAAAATGAATTTGTTCTTGCATTATATCTAAGAAACTCATAATATGGATTCTAAAATTATAAGGATTATATAAAGTTTAAAATTTAGTTAATTCTATTCATAACCTCTTTTGAACGGCTTTTTTGGTAAGTCATGGTGTGCTTGAACTCGGTGTTGCGTGTAGTGCAAGTTATTGAATTATTTTGAAGAAATAACACACTATGAAATCTTGGGGTGTTACAGAGGTGGTTCCTTCCAGGTTTTGAAACTTCCCAGCAACATACAGAGGTAGACTCCTCGAGGTCCCGATGGAAACAATCGAGGAAAGAGACAAACAATTATATCTCTATAGGTCCCCTTCACAGAATCCATGTTTGTCACCCATTGATCAGGTTAAATAACATCTGTGCACTTATTGTCATGCACAGTTCATCAAATTTCATGGGATTCCATGGTACGATAGTTTGGTACTCCTTGTGGCACCGTTCCTAGAGGAATTTCAGTGATCATTATAGCACACACCCACATTGACCAGGCTATGGTGATCTCAACCACTACTAGTACTATTATCAGGGTAGAGACTAAAATTATTGAGGTTAGATTAGACGATGAAGATCGATCGGACCACACGGGTCCTTCTATACCCCAATTGGAAATGGATGTGGACCCTGCTGATGAGATCTAGGGGGCATTCCCTATATATGAGCCTTACAATCTCACAGACTGGGATGATACTTCCTCTCATGAAGAGGATATCAAGATATTCAATCATGGGTCATGGAAGCTGATCATGTTCATTGTTGATGACACCCCTCAAGAACAATGGATATTCCATATTGAGAGACTTAGATTATGACTACGCGAACTGTGTTCCAGGGGAGTGGATGCACGTCATCCCTATAATCTCTTCTGAGATCCCATGGTGGAGAGGATTAGGGAATATGAACAAGACCATGGTTTGGGATTCAGTGAATAAAATAAGTGAACATCCAGAGGAAAAAGGAAGAAAAATATGATATTTTTCAGCTACATGTCTGGTCATGTGATCGTTTTTCTTTTCAGAATGTCCAATCGAAGATTATATCACAGCGGAAGGCCCAGTTGGAGGAGGCCAAAGAGTGAATGATGAAAGGAATTGAGGAGATAACCATAATCTAATCCAACAAGAAGGTGGAATGTGTCATGTATGACCAAATACACCGTATTACTACCAAGGAGGAGCAGGAACTGAACATGTGAAATCAAATCTTGGATTCCTGAAGTCTGTGGGTGGCTGAGCTACAATACTCATTTGACGGGGTCAACCCATCCAAGGGAGGGGTCGATCCCTATGTACTCTGATGCATGTAAATTTATAATGTTCCGTTATGTTTGATTTTTCATTATAGATTCATGCATGAGTTCTATTATTCATTTTTTTGTCTATTTCATTTCCGATACAATCATAGAAACTCTAGCGATCAGCCCCTAAGCTCACGTCGGTTGGGACTGATGTGAGAAACAAGGGACGATCACCTTGTCATCCCATATGAATAAATGAGTTAAACCCATGATTCAGTCAACCTGGGTTTGAACAACCAATATGTATTTCTGAGAACAATGGGAGAGGCCTGACTGGAGGATGAAGACCTCAGAACAATCGACATGAAATCTTTCCAATGTGCTCTAGTGCATGAGCGGGGTAATGATAGGGGCATTTGGAATATACCCGAACATAAGGGAGTGGAAAGTGTGAATCAAGATACTCCATATTCAGAGCACTGTGGGGGTTTCGGGAAAATGAAATAAAATCCTTGGTCGCATTCAAACAACAATATCCTTATTGTGTTGGATTTAAGTGGAATGACAAACAAGGGCTGACCATTGACCAAATTTGAAACACTGGTCTTGATTCAAAATGCTAACCATTAGTCTTCCAGAATGTTGGCCCAAAATAGAAAGTGATCCATAGGTCTAGAATCTATAATTTTAGGTGGTCCTTTTAGATGTAAAATAATATGGAGGTATGAAGGTCATGCAAAGCATGGAGTGCAGAGTGATGGGGTGTTTGAATAGATTCCAACAATCATGAAATCACAACACTATGGAAGAAATTTATTTGGTGGGCGTATTTATCAGAGCAAGGATAAAAAATACTTCCTGGATGTTTCTCTATGGTAAGGAACTAGAATTCCCTGTAGATTTACATCAAAATAATAAGGATGATAGATGGGATTTTCAACATCATAATGTAAGGACAATGCAGATAGTGTAAAGGTCATATAGCCTTGACTAGAAATACTCTCCAGAATGGGATATGGTTCATCCCATGACTAAAATGGTAATATTAAAATTTCCTAGGGTAGAACCACAGTTTAGTGTCATGTTTTGGGTACACAGTGACTCGGGTAGTTTAACATCATACGATAGGACATGGAGAGCTTGAAAAGATCCCAAAAGGGCGAACATGATGTGGTAGCCATAAACCCGACGTGAACTAGGATTTAAGAAGTCCAAAAAACACCATGTATCAATGGAGGATGTTCTATTTGTCAAGGGACAAAAATTGAAAGTAATACTAGTCATGAGGATCAGTATTCGAGTGTTCCCACATATCCCATGAGGATGGGAATAAACCATCACATTGCTCTGAGAGTGCAGTTTGTAGTCATGGGGAAGAAGGAAGGCATGTGTGGAATGGCTGCGCCATCACACATCTTACAAAAACTATTAATCCAACTTGTGTCGTGCTCGATGTGGGAAACATGGGGTTTTGGAGGGAAATTCCTAGCACATGAAGGCTGACATTAGGGGAAGTAAGATGCAATGTGAGTGACGTTCCCATAATGCGAACCCACCTATTTAACATAACTAGATGCATGGAGGGGTAAAGGTGTGTATGTTGGAATTCCACTTTAACATAATGACGTGAAAAAATGTGAATCATGATGCTCGAGATCGACCCACAGTGATGATGGAGAGACGATATGAGATAACTATTGATCATGTTCGAAACACATTATCCATAACACGTTATCCAGGTATGGGGACAGAAAAATGAGGGTTGAACACTGACCATGTTCGAAACAAATGACCTATCACAAATGTTGTCTGAGGTCCTCAAAGACGTTGGCCCAATACTGTAGGTAAGCCAATGTTGCATGAGACCAGGCTGTAATGGGGGTATCCCTTCAGATGTGGAAGTGGATGGGGAGAAAAATAATAGGATCATGAATATTGGAAATGGAACAAGGGGAATGTCTTCTTGAAAATTCCATACATCATTTTCTTTGTCACTACATAGCTGAGTATGATTATAAGATGTATTAGATAGAGGGAGTCGAATCTCCCTCCAAGGACAAGGGTCCTGAGATTGCAGGCTTTGAACTTAATGGTCATAGGATCGGCCATTAAGGGGGGGGGGGCTTAATTTAATGGACTGTGCATATGGAAGTGATATATCCAAATGTGATTAATAGTTTTTTATAGAGAACATAATTTAGGGTCATAGAACTGGGATAAGGTTAGAAAAACACATGGTGAGGCTATGGAAAAACCCGATGTGAATGAGAACCTAAGAGGTACTCGCCAAACCACATACTCCTAAAAGTGTTCGGGACAAGGGTCTAAAGGGAGGGGGTAGGATTTTACATTACTGGGGACGAACCTAGAGACAAGATGACTGTGCGATCTTACATTTCCCTTGACGATGGTAATCTAGCAGTAAGTAGTTCTAGAAGATTTTGTTTGGTTTAACGTTATGCGACAAGGACATGGAGTGGACTTATTTTAAGGTCAATGAGCATGGACCATAAAGAACTAGAAGAGAGAGATAGCTGGTGAATTAATAACCAAAACCCAACATGAATGAGGACAGTAGGTGTCCATATCACCACAATGTGCTCCTCGGAAACATCTAGGTCAGGGGACCAATAGTGAATGTTAGGCTGGGCCCAAGGTAAATTTCCTAGGAATTCCTACGTACCCCATGAGGATGGGAATCTTGAAATATGAAATTATGAAGGTGTATTGGTAAGATAGAAGTGTCATATATTATAAGGTCTTGAGGGTCTGGATCTCTCACTGAAAGAAGTGGAATTTGATAGATATTGTTTGTCCTTTGGGATGTATGTGTGGAGTTTTTTATGAAATGATGGACCTTGGATGGAAAGTCCAAGCATCGCCATAAGAATCAAGTTGTATATAGGCATTCACAAATGGTATGGTGTGTGACTGATACCAGACATGATGTCCCCTTGAGTGAGGACCCCATGATGCATTGCCATTTTTCGTCATGTGGCTAGGACAATAATGTCATTGTTGTGGGTCATGTGATGGGAGAAACAAATAATTTTAATGTCATGAAGTATAGACGAAAAAGTATAATGTCTTGTGGAACTAGGAATAATAGTTTAAAGTCATATGGCTCAAAATTATATAGGTGAAATGAGGTTCAATAGGGGATGCTCACAGCATGATAATGCATACCTGACATGAATGAAGACGAGGTCAACATCACCCCACACCTCATTCTAAGAAATAAACCTCGGGTCGAGGGGGCAAAAAACTTCAGAGGATATATGGCAGGATAAAATGACTCTCAGAAGGTAAGTACATGGTGAAACTCTTACTAAACCTACATGAATGAAGACATAAGTCCACACACGTGGCCCTAGGTGATCTTATATAGGTTGGGGCCTAAATGGAGGAACATAAATGATAATTAGTAAAATTTGATCCGATCCACAAGATGAGATTTCTATATGTTTCTACGTATACAACGATCATGTGAATCAAGCTAGACATTGTTTTAATAGATGATGTATAAGGAGATGATAGTTTAAGGTCTTAGAGCTCATACCATGATCATGTAACACTCTCCCAAGCAAGTGCAGTCCTTGATCTGGTCCCTAAGCCCATGTGAATCAAACATGGTGTGGGAATCAAGGGTGGAATAAGTCTTCACAACACATGGGAAACACTTAAAGTGAAATTCAGTTTGGAGCCCTGAATGATTACTTACCATGAATTTGTCCACTTATCATGCAAATGTGCACTAAGGGAAAATACCAATAGTGATGAAATTTTACTTGGACATGATAGGGTGAAAATGATGTAAATCTTCTAACCGAAATTTAAGTCTTGATTGGGTAGGATTGAAGATGGAGGATAACTATTGACTGTGTTCTTAAAACAACATCCATATCGTATGAATTGAAATGGGAACAAAAAATGTGCCCCAACTACTGACTATATTGACAACGCGAGACTTGTATCAATTTTTGGTTTGAAACCCTCGAGAACGTTGGCCTGTAATGGTAGGTGAGCCCTTGGTCTGAGCATCCAGGACACATTGGGGTACCTTAGGATGTGGATGATAATTAAATCCTCAATGAAGGGGAAAATAAGTGTTAAAATGGGTGAATGGATGTCCAGGGAGAATATGAAACTCCAGGCACAGAACCAGAGTACTTATGGGCACATTGGCGAATCACCAATGTGGGTCGAGGGACCTGACATAAGAGTAGCCAACTCCAAATTATGAGTGTAGGGAATGATATAAAAGGGCTCTCAGGAGAGGAAGAGGTACATGGTGTGGTTTTTACAAACCTGACATGAATGTGAAAACAAGCTCATACCACACCATGTGCCCCTCCCTTGGAAGGATGCAGGCCAAGAGTCCAGAATGATAAGTAGGATTCTAAGGGATGGGGATGGACCTAAAGACATAGAAATTTGGGTAGTTCTACACCCCCATAAGGATGGTAATCAATACACATGTAGTTCTAGATAATGATGTTGTGTAATTTATCTTTACGAAATAAGGACAATGGTGCTCTTACATTAAGGTTGTAGGGATCATATAATATTCCATGTTTAATGTCTTATGCATGAGATAGTTGAGTGTAGAGGGCGAATCATCATGCCTGTGGAAGACTATGAAAGGAAAACCACAATAGAGGATAACTGTTGACCATGTCTGCATCAAAGTATATGTACTTATGTGACCAGAGGTTGGGGGAAAAAAATTGAGTGTCGAATGTTGACCACATTCACAACACGAGACACGTATAAATTAGTTGCATGAAATACAAGAGGTTGTTGGTATGAAATTGTAGGATCTCTTGAACCATGAATCTATATTGATTAGTGGTCCATTTCGATAAAAACATGGATGGAAACCCAAAGGATGGGGCTTGAGAATCATGGCGGGGACTATGCTCATGGAAAAGACGATAAGTGAAAGGGGTATGTCTCATTCGTATATGTGTGGCATGGTAAAATAGCCCAACGTGAATAAGGACATTAGTCCATACCACACCAAACAATCCTAGATGAGAACATGGGCTAGGGGGAATGAAAGGGTTGAAGGACCGATGACTAGGTATACAGAAAAATTGTAGTCATATGATCTCTCATGTCGGTATTTTTTTACCATAGCTCCTAGTCCCACATGAGAAATGATAGATGTGTGAAAAAAGGTGTAGGACTAAGATATCCCCATCATATATGTTTCTCATAGCTGGAATCACATTTCTGCCTGAGGCAGACCGATGCCTGGGGAGACAGCATGGAAGAACGAGATACTACACTCAATGTTTGGGACATATGGTGGTGGTTACAAAGAAAAAGGATAACTGTTGAGCATAATTGATATCCAACATCCCTATTGTGTGACCTGAAATGGGAACAATAATGAGTGTCAACCGATGACCATATTCTCTACCGGTGACATGTATCAATTTATTGTTCGAAACTGTCAAGGACGTAGGCCTGTAATGGCAGGAGATACCTTTTCCATCCATCCATTCCATTTGGGGGTCCCTTTGGTTGTGATAGATAATGCGGTCCCATGTACAGGGACTGTGTCAATAATTAATGTTCCCATGAAATTTAATGTCAAGAGGGACAATAGATAAAGTGGGGATCATCAAGGTAGAGGGATACATTGAATGTTCATGATGAACTCATCGTGAATGAGGGAAAAATCATGCACCACACAATGTGTTTCGACTCGATGTGAGATCCCGATGTATGAGGTTGGGCCCATGGATGAAATTTATGGCCATTATTATGTATCCCATAATGATGGGAATCAAGCCATACATAGTTCTAAAGGCCATGCAGTTTAACATCGTATGGTGAGGACGTGGGAGGAGAGAAACACGAGGGAGTGCACATGGTGCAATTATAATAATCTTGACATGTGTGGGGAAAAAGAATCATACAAGTCAATATATAGGATCCTCCGAGAGAACTATACCCAGTGGAGATAGTCAAATAGGAAACATGGGTCTAGAATCAAGATGAAATGTAGTTGTGTTCCTACGTATCCCATGATAATTTTAATCAAGCCATATAAAGTTCTTGTGGTTTAATGTCTTAGAGCATGACACACAGTTTAACATTTTACAGGACGACATACAGTTTAACATCTTGTAGGATGACAAACAGTTTATGGAAATGTGGTATGACTTACAGTTTATCAACATGTGGGTCGACATACAGTTTAATTTCATGAGGGATGACATACAGTTTACCATCATGTGGGACGACATACAGTTTGAAGTCATGCAGGATGACATACAGTTTTTCATCACGTGTGATGACATACAATTTAAATTCATGTGGGAAAAAATATAATTTAATTCCATACATGACAAAATAATGTTTAATGTCATGCAGGATGACATACAATTTAACGTAATGTTGGACAACATACAATTTAACGTCATGCGGGAGGACATAAAGGTTTACATCATGAAGGATGACATACATTTTAACTTTATGTGTTACATTTTACAATTTCAAGTCATGTAGAACCAAATAGTATAATTTAACATATGTCCTAAAAGTTTAACTTCATTTTGAACCCAATATTTTACAGTCATGTAGGACTCGATGGTTTGAGGTCTTATAGGACCCAACAGTTTAAGGTCATGTCAGCCCTAACAGATTATGTTCATGTTGGACCCGATATTTTAATGTCATGTAGGACCCAAAATTTAAGGGCATGTAGGACCTAACTGTTTAAGGTCATGTAGGACCCATCTTTCTCAGGTACAATATTTCATGAGGATCATGGCATTGGTGGGAGGAGTTATAAGCTCACCATTCATGTTGACCAAGGAGTATTCACCATTGGAGTAAACCTTGTGAATGATGTACGGTTCTTCATATTTTGGATCCAACTTGGGTGGATTCCTTCAAAGTATCATTCATGTCTTTATGGCCAATACCAAGAAGCCATCCAATAAGGATAGGAGGAAATATTTCTTTTTGAATGATCTTGTTATCATGTTGTGATGCCTTTACAGATTGAAGATGGGACAAATCGGGTTCTCATTAGTTTCTTTCATCTCATTTAGAAATATTTCATTTACATTATTTGGTGAATTCCGATGATAGACAGCTGTGACCAATGGTGAAAATTGAATCGCGATGGGAAGGAAGGACTTTGTTCTATATCACTAGGAATATGGGGTCAAATTAGTGGAATTACGAGTCATCATCTGATAAACCCAAAGGTCATTGGGGATTTTGTCTGGCCAACTCACCTTGTTCTAAAAAACCTTTTTCTACAGAATGTTAGAGAGGGTTTTTCTGAATGCCACAATCTATCAAATTTTCTTGCGCTTGATAAAAAATGGTATGGTATGAATAGATATAGTACTTAGGTTACTATTTATTCATCTCAACTGCCTGAAATTTTATACTATATTAAGTGATAACGACATGAGGGACTCCAATTAGGAAAATGATGTTGGAGCTCCCAATGTCAATGATGGAATATGCCTTATCCTCCTTGAGTGGATATTCCTATACCCACTTGGAGATGAAATCCATAGTGGTCAAGATGAATCGGCACTGGATAGACATCTCCGGTGGATATAGTCCCATGACATGAAGTCCACATACCTCAAATGGCCAATAGTACATGGTAGTGTGGAGAGGATATGGAGACCGATGCATAAATTTGGCCAAAATTTGGCATGTTGGCACCTATTGGAGAACTCGATGCAGTCATGGATAATGGAAGGCCAAAAATAACCCAGTGTCTGGATCTGGATAAATTGATTCAGCTGAGTCTAATGATCCATGTAGGAACTGGAATTAACCTCCTACATGACTTGGGAAATCTCTCCTCCATGAATGAAATGTAGGAGAAACTCAACAAAACCGTGATGGTAAAGGATATTCTCATGACCAGAACTGTCCTAGAGGGTGAACTGTAATGCAGAGAATTGTATTCACTCATGCTCATCCCGATCCGCTAGAGGATTATTGTTTTGGAGGTACTCGACAAAGGTGGTTCTCCAATTAAGAGTGACTTAAATCACTTCATCTGTGGGACTTGGGAGTCCTAACATGGATGCACCAGTATAAAGGTGGCTTACCAATATGATTTCATCGTCATACAGTCAGACGAGATCATTAACTCTCATGTACGCCACATGGATAATTATATCCCTCTGTTCGGGCTCCAAAACTGATGCAGCTAGGATAGATAGGGAATCATCTCGACCATTCTACGATCGAGGGACATGGGTAACGTCCGGACGAGATGAGAACATGGCCATTACCATGCGAGTGCATTCAAACAAAGGTATGAGATTTGGATTTCGGACAACATAGTAACCATTGATTAGCTTGATGACTAGTTAAGAGTCCCCTTTCACATGAAAATGGTTAACATCTATCTCGAGGTCAAGCTCAAGGCTAGTAATGAGATCCTAATACTCTACCTCATTGTTGGTGTAGCCTTCTAACAAAATGAATAAATACGAAATAATGACATGTGTTTGGTTAATAAACATGATACTGAGGCCTACTCTGCTGAGCCTGGGTTCATTGAGCCTTCTCCCAGTGGGGCTCCGGGAATCACCATGTAAGTGAATTTGACAGCACATCATGACTTGGTCTACCGATATAATCACTTCATTGGTAAAATCATGATCTTTGGGCTAGTCTTTAGAAGTTGGATGGGATGCAAGGAGGTCTGTCAATGATTCCACCTAAATAGCCTTCTGGGAGAAAAACCTTATGTCGAACTATTGAATTATTACCACTCACTAAGCTAGACATCTTCTAATCATGGTGCAGTTCAAGATATATATCAGAGGATCTACACAAGACACTAGCTGTACCTCATAATGTTGGAGGCAATGCCACAATTTTTGTACTGTGATTACCAGTTCAAGGTATCTCTTCTCGATAAGGGCGTATTTTGTCTCCGTATCATAGAGCATGTCACTAAGATAATATAGATTGTTCACCATCCCCTCATTGTTCATCTGGGAGAGAAGAGCGCTGGGAGACTGTTCTCATGTGGTCACAAAAATGACTACCAGCTTTCCAGGGACATGTGGCATCAAACCGAAGGCCGGTGTAGGTACTTCTTGATTTCCTTGAAATAAGTCTCACATTCAGTATCACACTCATAGATAGTACCTTTATCCATGCTATAAGAAAAGTTATTACACTTGGTGGACAGATTCGCGATGAGTCGGCATATTTAGGTCATGTGGCCTTGGAATCCTCGATGGCGCTATATGATTCTTGGGGGATTTATATATAAATTTCCTTGATCTTCTCTAGGTCGATCTCAATGCCACTTTATCTGACAACAAATCTAGAAAACATTCCCGACGTGACCCCGAAGCCGTACATCAATGTATTAATCTTTTCATGGTAGGAACGAATGTAGATGAGAACATTCCTAAGGTCATCGAGATGGTCTTGATGCTGGAGAGACATGACCACCATATCATCTAGATAACATTCCATCAATTCTCTAATGATCAACATAAATATTGGATTCATTTCATACTGATAGGTGGAACATTCATTTTTTAAACTGAATGGAATGACATTGTAATTGAAAGTACCTCATGGTGACCTAATGTTTGTAGAATCCTCATCCTCGGGGGACATTCAGATCTAGTTATACCCGGAGTACCCATCCATGAATTATAGGTCATGGAACCCAGCTGTAGTGTCGATCAAAAATTCCATCACAGAATGTGGAAAATCTTCCTTTAGGCACTGACAGTTATGATCCCAGAAGTCGATGTAGAATTTGATCTATCTTTTCTTCTTCCTAACTGTCACAATGTTGTCTTATAATTTAGAGTAATAGACTTCCTTAATAAAATTGGATCTAATGAGATTATCAATAGTCTCCCCAACCATGGAACCATGTGAATGGTTCATCTTTCTAAGAGGCTTCTTAAACTAGTGATGATATGATGGGAGAATGATGCGGTGTACATTTACCTGAGGATCTAGTACTGGCATCTCATCATTATTCTAGTAGAATACATCCGGTTTTTGTTTAATTAAGTCCATATATTTTTGTTTCTAATCGAGGATCATAGAGTCACTGATCAGTGTGGGATTCGAGTCTCCCTCACTAGTGAGGTTCACATGTTCCAATTCATCAAACATGGAAGATAAACCCTCTTCAAAGGTAGGGGCATCCTCTAAATACACTTATTCACTTATGGAGGAGGGATCCTAATTTGGTGGACTTTCCACAGAGTTGACAGATCCTAATGGGAGGCTGGTACTGGCCAGTTCGGCAGTGGATACCGCATGAGGGAACTCATGTATTGCCAAAACCTGAGCGATGAATGTCATTGATAGAATCAAATTTGTTCATTAGCCTAAGGAGCCACACTTGATGATAGAAAATTAATAATGGTGTGTTAGTTTTATCCGGTTAATTCCATCCTAGTGAAACAAGAAATTGTGATGTCTTTCCACTGCTATCAGAATGACATCCCAATACATTAATGGAGTAGGTGGCTCTGTAATCACCTAATCCTAATTTGTGTAGTAGTATGAGGTGGTATTCCGGCATCGCATAGACATGGGAATGTGCTCCACCAACATTCCATAAAAAACGAAGCATTGTCCCATATCTAGAGTTGTACCCTCCGATTAGTGGATTGGAAAGATGTAGGTGTCAACTAGATTTGTCCATGGGTCGGTCATGGCCATGTCATGATCAACCTCCTTAGCCTAAATCTACATGTCATTTCTTTTTTAATATTCAGCGTCTAGATAGAAATCATCACAAGTGTCAATGTGAGTCACGTCACCTTGAATCATGACTGGTTGACCATTAAGTGTGTACATGAGGCACTGGTGATATGTTTAATGAACCGCCATAAGCATGTGGAACCATGGACTGCACATCAATGCATTGTAGGTGGTGTCCTAGGAGACACCCATAAACGCAGTGCTGTCAACAAGGCCCCTGAACATGGTCTGCAAGAGGATCTTACAGAACTGTGTCAGTTATGTCATGTCATAAACATAGATTCATAGGTCATAGGTACATAGATCATCATCAAAAAAATCTTGTTTTCACATTGTCTGATTTGGGATTAGGTTGGTCCCATAGATCATGTCGAAAAAATAGTGATGAACCTCCACACTGTTGAACTGGATGGAGATATATAGAGGGGTAATATTCCCTTGTATGGGATAGTCGTCATCATATACAGAGAAAGAGATGATGTCCTAGCGTTCAGCATGCTCGACTGCCTCAGCATGAAAGGCATCGGCGACAACTACCTCCACCTCATACATGAGCGGGCTTCTTAAAAACATGGGGATTGCCTCACCAAATCTGATGACAGATGAAGGACCTCAAGGATAGAGTGATTTACTGGAATTCTCACAAGATGCTTGAGGACATAATTCTTCTATGCCAAGAATGATCTTCTGTTTACATGAGGTTGTTCTATGACATGAATTATGGTGGGCCCTGTCGAATAGACCAGAGGCTGACTGGTGCTATGAATCTCCCACTTCTCACTAGTTGAAGCCTTTGTAGTGACTACCGGATGAGGGCCCAATGAATAAGAGCAGTCGTTAATAGAGTGTGGATGGTCACATTGCGGTCGAGGTGGCTCTTCCTGATCCAACAAAATGAATGATGGAGAAGGGGGACCTAATGACTCCAGATGAGATTGTTTCACGTGTTGAGATCAGTGTTGTGCCAATTTCCTCATTTCAGTAGCATGAACATCCTAGAAAGAAATACTAACCAATGAACTTTGATGTCCCATATAGCCACGACTCTACTAACACGGACGAGATATAAGGACGTTGGGAGGATAACATGGCTCTCCTCATCATCTGTAATGAGGTAGTGGTTTACCATCTCCATGTTATTAACCTAGGAATACCGTTGACCGTCAATAGAAGAGTTTTCCACTAATGGATGTATTCTAGAAAAAATATACATCTCCAAGGGCATGAAGTTTCCAAAAGTACTGGATGACGATAAAATTGGCAGGAGACATTGTTTTCCCTTGGACTGCTGATGTTTTAACTTCTGAGAATGGAATTCATGAGATGATGATGCATTAGTATTAGTAGTTTCTGCATCAGATTCTTGTAGGCACCGTTCGATTCAGACATGCATGGATAACAAAATGGGAACAAACAATTTCTCTACAAGCCATCCAATCTTCATACTTCTGGGACCCATAGTTAAAACCTGATCCCACTCTTCTTCACTATCACAGCAGCAGTATTCCTTCACGAAGACACATAACTTTTGTGGTTGTACTGGGCCTAACTAGACTATTTTGTTATCCACTTGGTCTGAAAGCCTGACTATAAAGACATAGTACTATTTGAGGTAGTGACCAAGGATCCGGTGATATAGGCATTAATTAGTGAGATCAAGGTGGTTTGCATCTTATGGCCTCCTGCATTCATGTAAACATATAATCCCATAGGCCAAGGAACATCAGAAATAACCGGGGACATGATCCTCGTTGAACGAGTCAGTCTGGTTCATCCTATTCTGAAATCGGGGCTTTGAATCCTGATTTTGTCAAGGGGATGGAGGAAGATATCAAGGAGGTGGTGCCCAATTATCTCACCTCTATGGTGGAAGTGCATTGCGTGGGGGAACCTGTCGATTCATAGGTAGGAGATTCTAGGCCTAAGGTTGTTCCTGGGGTTCAGGGCCTCTGTGAGGCTGGGGAGGCAACTCCACATGAAACAACTCTATTTGCATGGGGGCCTATATTTGAGCCACTACGGTGGGTGCAGCCCAGGAAACCCTTACCATTTGGATTTTAGGAGGAAATGGATGTTCCTAGATATCGTGTTGCAAGACATTTTCTTAGAGAAGATCATTATCAGAGAAGTCTTGGAATCACCCAGGGTAGTTTTTGGTGACCAAACAGGGGACTGGTTTTGTCTTGACATTCCCTATGCACATCGGAAGAAGTTTTTCCTAAGCCAGTGCCATTTCATGGGGTTATGTGAGCCCCTTACACCATGCGACAAAGTCTACAATGCTCCAATTAGGCATCTTCTTGAACTTGAAGTGGTTTTTGTTGAACGACTTTTATGTGGTAGAACTGAACTGCTAGAGAATTTTCCAACAGAGGTCATCCCTGCTGGCTACTGATCTGATGGGGAGCTGGTTGTACCAGAAAAATGCCGAACCCTCTATTTTTTATAAATGTATCCATGTTTTGGGGCCGACTACAATGTTAGAGTTCCAAACATAGGCCCCAAACTTGAGATGAAGTGGGCCAGATGCTGTGGTGGGTAACATGTCCCGTTGAAGTGGAAAACGATGGATTTCAATACCCGGGGGTGCTAGAATATCATCCATGATGCCAGATAATGATTTACATCAAGTGGAATTGCCACCTACATGTATCCAACACCATGAGGTGGGCAATGAGTGTAACAATTGGATCATCTGGGTGTGGGATCCTATCCTGATGGTGATCCCAGACCACCAGCATGTTGGAAGGTTCATCAACACGATTAGAAGGCCCAATGAATCGTGGAGTGGCTAGTGGAATGAACTACCGAGCAGTTGGTTGAACATGATCTGGGTCATATAGATTGTCTCGTTGCTCCGGTGGATTTGGAGACTCATACCACACCATTATTACGTAAGTTCTAGCCTCAACACAGAATGTGTGGACCGGATGATCTGGGTCACCTCGAGGCAATTTGCCAAGGGGATGTTGTACCTACCACTGATTCCCCAGCCAAGGATCACTGTATTCTGGACATCGCACTACAACACCTTCATCAAGGAGTTCTTCGACCATCTTCTTGTGTTCAGAGAGTTTCAGTTGCAACTTGGCTTTTTCGGGATAGGCTTCTGCCTTCTACATCGAGCCAGGCGGGAAGGAGGGTTTGACAACACTAAGGTTCTCCTTAAACTTTTTGGGATTTTGATTGAGTACCAATGCCTCGGTGGGAAACATAAGATCCAATATATTAATTTATTGATGTGTAATAATTCACAACAAATCCAAGAGGTGTGAAACTCCCACGTGGGGTAGGTCATCTCCATGAATCTCTAGATCGTTCCCACCCCTTGAGTGGTCATCTGTGTAAACTGCACCAATGTTTGGAAGAATAACCTCTATTTAGCCTAGAAAATCTGGCAGGTTCCAGATGGAACTAAAATGGAGATGCTCATACTACCCCCAACAACATATTTTCATGTGGGGAGACACATCCTTCATTATCCTGCAGAGCACTTTAATTCTATGGATGTATCATTGTTCGAGGGTCCTATGGTGACTTTGTTAATCAAGGCATTGGGCCGCAAGGAGTGAGTCCAAATAAAACAAAAGGAATTAATGTCTGAAGTCTTCAATGTGTTCATGACACATTGAATAGGCTGGTCAACGATGAAGAATATGCAAATGAGTCACCCAAAGGGTCTGGAGAAAGCATCCATCCACCTCCAAGGTGAATGATTCTGGCGCCTTGAAATTTTTTACTACAATAGGCCAAAACATCCCTGGGAAGTGGTTCACTGCAAGAATATCCCACATGATCCCTGGTTCTGATTCATGTATTGGGCCTTCATTTCCCCACTCATCGTCTAGAGGCCGTTAGGGAACCAGAAGTCGTACTAAAGTCACCTGCTGTGATGGAAGGCTGACCGGCAGAGTATACAATGAGTGAGCATACAAAATTCAAAATTTCAGGCTATCATCCAATGAGTGAAATGACTTATCCACCACCTCAGGGTAATATGGGATGATGAATGCAGTTCCTAGTGTATGGAATATGGATACTGCCAATGGGCTACGTTTCTTCTATTCTGCCATTTTTCAACAAAATATCTGTCCATGTTCTTTAGTCGAGCTAGAGAGTTCTCTTAGTGGTGATGGAAACGATTACATGGATGATCCATGAGGAAACACCAGATATTCATCATCCTTTATGTACCTGTTGAAGGAGGTGAGAATCCAATAGAACTATCATTCTTGAAGTATGAGGCTGATGTGCACAGTTCCTACCACAGCCCATGACACAGAGCATCTAGTGAAGGGTTCCATTGCTGAGTCTTATTCCACCATAGAATCTAAGAACACTATTGGTTTATTCTCAGTAAGAATATTTTTAGTATTCCATTTATAAAAGCAGTTACTGTCCGTCCTACCTTGAGGCGGTTCTTCCTGACAAGGTAGATTTCTCACACGAGGAGGACCTTAGGCCATACTGGTGATGGGGCCGAGAGGATTTCCACCTGTGTGAGTTGGGGTGCGAGCAGTACCTGGAAATATACCAAATGGAACATGGGGAGGACCATCCTACCTACTGACTGATGCATGGAGGGAATCATTATGGGAAATTCGGGAGTCATTAGGACCACCTATGGAGGTGATAAGATAACATGTAGGACCTCCTTTATTATTTTACTATCATTATTAGCGTGAGGAAGGTCCTCATAAAGGTCAAGCTGAACATCGATTGGACATCAGTGCTTGGTGTTGGTGAAGCGTAGCTTACCTTCACTCCATTGATTTCTGAGGTGAGGATTCCCTTTTCCAACTACTTCATGGACATGGGGAGGGACCCCATGTTGGATATTGACCAGATGTGTAATGTTACAATATTATCGGCATGCGGCCAGAGAAACAACTCCATACCCGATGTAATGAGCGCAAGATAGGCTTCTGTACTGAGTTTCACTGTCATGGGGAGGACCATATTTCATACTAAATGTAGCATGGGTCAGACCTCCATGCCGAGCAATGAAGTGTGGAGGACATGAATCCTCTATTGTGGTGGTATGGGGAGGACCTTTGTACTAGGTTTTGTTTCCATGGGTTAGTCCGCAGCCGGTGCATCCATGCACCAATGACCAAGAGAGTCGACCCAGCCGGCATGCGGGGCGGTTGGGGCCTCATGTCCGACCCTGTATATTTGTTTCCCTAATCAGTGTATATAAGGGTCTGATGATATATATTGGTGGTGGAGCAAGCCATAGTAGTTTTTGATGTGACGCCCCTTGGCGGGCTTCCTCCTCAGCCTATGCCCGACACTGGCATTGGTTTATTCGGACTTGGGTCGGCTGTGTTGGCTCATCGCTAAACAACTACATGACTCATGGGATGTGGTGGTGGAACCAGTGTGAACTAGTGGGATCCCTCTTTGGGAGCCCCTGAAACGGGATCCCAACCATACTGGCACCGACAACTCCAACCTCATTAGCATAGTGGTGGGAGTCATCAAAGAATTCTGCGGAGTGGCTCCCAAAACAGTTTTACATCATAGTGGAGAGTAGTGGATCCCTGTGTGGCCCTTGGAGGTGGTAGTGGCAATGAGGTGCAGATGCCTGTAAATCATGGGGGGCCATATCCAGAATCGTGATAATTTCATCGTCCTCATATTGACTGATGAGGTTGCTTATCACACTTCATTGAACAAAATCAAAAGTGGGCATGGGGAAAGGGTTCCCAAAAACAGTGGTTGTAGATATTATTGAAGATGTAGTGGAGCCACCCAGAGCTTATGCATTGACAATGGACCTTCCGCTACATCGGTGGATGGGTGGTGATCAGTTTCCTATTGTGGCAGATTGGGTCCAAGAAGAGCAGTGAGATTAACCCATTAGAGATGAAACAAATAAATTAACATCCAATTCCCTAATTCCATTTTTTCTTTCGTGGCTATTAAGTATGATCCACACTGACAACAACAGTGACTAATATGCCCAGTTTTTTTAACTACCTCGACTTCTTGTGAGATTTACACTAGGCCCTCTATTTTTTTTGTGAGACCCAGTTCCGGATAAATGGATCTGGTGACACGCTAGTCCCCTGATGTTTTGATCACTACTAATCTCCACATTGTGGATAATAAATTCTTATCGGGATAACCAAATCTATTTCTGATGCTTTCTCCTAGGTTCACACATCTATCTATGGGATGAGGATAAGGATGCACTAATTGTTTCCCTACATTCCCTCTTTCCAAAGGCATGTGGCATCCACTTCTTATTAAAGGACATTTTTTCCATGATTAAAATGGGATGAAGGTATTCCATTTATTCCCTTCGTGGATTCCATCTCATAAATCATTACCTATTCTAAGTCTCCCTTATTTATTAAGACATTGTTCGTGAATCTAATTCTGGCACTATATCTTCATGGAATTTGGTTAATTACATTACTTCATTCAGGACATTACATGGGGTCCAGTCAAATTAGTGACCTTCGTTCAGGGTAGTAGTCGGTTTGGGAATCATTGGCATGTCTGGACACTAGATCAGTTGTGCGTCTGGGTTTCATTTCAATATTATAGGGCTTCTATAGATCACTGATTCCAGAGGAATCCCATGTTGAATGTGGGGAATTATATTCCATATGCATGACTCGAAGGTTTTCCTTAGCTTCCCATTTCTAATACAGGGTATTCCGCGGGTTTAACATCATTCAAAGACAGATCAGACTGATTAAAATACTGACTAGTGTGGATCTGATGGTTTCAACCCCTGAAGGGAACATTGATTGTAGGAGGTCTCACCGGGATGTGTAGGCATGGTTAAGAATCATGATGGATAACGGATGTCTATGTGAAGCAGAGATAGATTAAGTTGGAGTTGACTCGAGGGAGATGATGAAATTGGGCTTGAGCCTCGAAGAGACCTCCTATGTATCGTTGTAGCAGGGAATGAAAGTCCATGTATTTTAGAATTGGGTATAAGATATTTTTGTGCACAGAGGACATCGACCAAATGATATACTAGGTATTACACGTGGTTAGCATCCAGAGGAAGGTCTGACACCACTGGGACAGACCAAGGATATGGGTCCCAAATGATGGGATGACAACGTATTACCGCTAGGATTGGGTTGACAACAGATTTCCACTAAATGGGGAACACAATGGATAAAAAATGGATAGTGATCACAATGGCTGACCACTGGATACATATCACAATGACATAGCACCTGACGGGGATCACAATGGCTTACCACTGGATGGGGTTGAACCTCATAGAGGCTTCCTATGTAATTTTTCTAGGAGGAAGTGATAAAATCCCACATAGTCCGAGTTGGTGAACCGACGGGAAGAGGGCCAGAATAAATTGGTGGTGTGCTTGAACCTCAGGGTGCCTTCCTAGGTACCTTACCTAGGCATGGATCAATGTCCACGTAGTTTGGGAGGAGTTTTTGAACCAATGTGAAGACGTACCAGACCAATGGATGCTGGGATTGAACCTTATAGGGGCTTCCTAAGTACCTTTCCATGGTAAGGATCAAAGTCTACAATGTTCTGGATAGTGTGGGGAATTGACATGAAGAGAAGTTGAAAAAATGGTTGTTTAGATTAAAAATTTGGGAGGCGTCCAATGTAACTTTCCATGGAAAGGATCAAAGTACACATAGTTTGAGGTAGTGTGGGGAACCAACGTGATGGGAAGATGGGATAAATGGTTGTTGGGATTGAACCTTTTGGAGGTTTCCTACATACCGTTCTTTTTCTAGGATCAAAGTTCATATAGTTTGGGATAATGTGGGGAACAAGAATTAAGGGACGTCGCGATGAATTGTTGTTGTGCTTGAACCTCTTGGAGCATTTCTATGTACATTTACTTTTCAAGTATCACAGCCCACGTAGTTCAGGATAGCATGGGGAACAGACGTGAAGGGATTTCGAGACCAATGGTGGTTAGTCTTGAACCTCTCAGAGGCTTCGTGCAAACCTTTCCATGGCAAGGATCATTGTTCAGATAGTTTGAGATTATGTTTGGTGAACCGTCGAGAAGGGTATCAGAACTAATGGTTTTTGAGATTGATCATCTAGGAGGAATCATACATACCATTCAGTGGTAATGATCAAAGTCCACGTTGCTTGGGAGGATTTGGTTAGCTGATGTGAAGATGCTCAAGACCAATTGATGGCGGGCTTGAACCACAGGAAGGCTTCTACATACATTGCCTTCGCAAGGATCAAAGTCGACATAGTTCAAGATGATTTGGGGATTACAAGCTATGGTAGCCCGAGAAGGATGTCATAGTCAATTCTTACTATAATCTCACATGAGTCATTCTCAATGACATAAACAAGTGGATGCACATACCTGACGATAACTCCATGAAAGGTGAATCTATGGGATGTGTAGTGTGGCCAACATGCGGTTAGAAGCCCAAAAAGGAAACAGGGTATTACGCGTGATTCAATTACAATGAGGAAACATGGTATTATTCATGGTTGGAAACATAAAGGGATATAGATTTTGACTTTCTCTATGATGGAGGCATGATGGTCACAAAGCCCAACGGGAGATTGATTTTCCATTGAAGAGGGGACGACTTTGGTGCCCACCCCACCCCTCTGGTGTTTGGCCAGGATGTGGATTGGAGGAACATGGATGATGCCACCCACATGAAAGGATGGGGGATGAAACCAATTAGGATACCCTTTCCCCATGAATAGATGCCTCTCCGGTAAAGAGGATTTCATTTTAGGGGAGGAAAGATCTCACACCCATTGAGACCAGCAGTCATTGAGAATGTCCGAGATGGGTAACACCGCGCATGATGCACAAGGCAGGGTCATAGTTTAACATCATGTGCTCATAACGATGGTGGTTGGTAGTTTAACGTTATGTAGATTATACGATATGGGGTTCACACCACACCTCTAGGACTTACGTCTGCGGCACAATTTAACCCTTAAATAAGGGAAGGCACCGGAAATTCCCTGGTGAGGGGGTGTTATGGAGTGATACATTGAAAGGTCCACTTTATCATGATTATGCAATGAATCAATATCTGTTATCATGAATATGCGAAGAAGCATAATGCGAAGATACGCAATTGGAAGTATCACACAAGGGATGTTGAAATAACATCCGGAAAACCTGCAGGTTGAACGGGAAAAGGATTTGTGGAGAAAATGGGTTCATAGGTAGAATACTCTTGAAGATATTGTGAACCATGTAGTTGAGGGGCTTCATGAAGGGTTATGATTCCTGAAGTGAAGTGTCCTAGCCCTGGTGTAGGGAATAGTTTCATATAGAAGGTGCTACGCTTAATTAAAAGGAATTAATGGAGTTGTTCTTCATGAAATTAGGGTTCCCTACAAAGTGTATCATCGTTAATCAATGTGCTTCATGAAAACACAGTGACCATACCATAGCATGTGGGTCACAAGTTCATGGAATGGATATCAAGAAGCATATGTGCTCCGTGAAGACTCATGTCCCATTGGAGATCCCCTTCCTTCGCAGAGGCCTGTGGGCTCCAAGAATGGCATCCCTCGTTGAAGATAGGTAAAATTCAAGAAAAGGGGGTGGCACATCGGGATGCTAAAATTCATTGAAAATATCATGGTTTATAGATCAGAAATTGCTTCACAGTTTGAGAGATAAGAAGGAGAATGGTCGGAGGATCCATCCTTTGGGATCAAGGGGTGCCTGGTATTTATATTTTAGTGGAACCACAAAGGAGAGATTTTCAGGTGTGAATACATGTGACATTTTTTCTTCATCGCGATGCCTCTTGGCTCCTTGCTCTGAAGAAGATTCAAAAACATCAAACCGGTTCGCAGAGCCTCCTGTCTCCTTGCTTCGCTGCAGCTTTGACAAAGTAATACTAGTTCATGGAGCCTCCAACCTCCTTACTCTATGATGACTTTTCAAACATACAACTAGTTCACAGAGCCTCCCACCTCCTTGCTCCATGTTGGAATCTTAGAGGGGGAGAATCACGCCAGCCATGGTGTTGTAGGGCTCCATGGGCATGCTTCGCGAGGCATACCCAAGGGACACACTTTAGCTTATCCTATTCCCAAATACTGGCTCCAACAAGAGTTCCACATGACCTTAGGCACACCTCCTTTTACACTAGAGGCTCGTGACAAGGAGCATAGGTCTATGAATATACAACGGGGAGACTATACCCATTTATTAGAATAAAAATGAATATGAAATTATTAAAATATACATTGGAACGAATGTGAATAATAAATTAGCATAAGATTGATTCCAAAAATTTCTAGCTAACACATGTTGTAACAATATAATGAAAATGATATAAGTCATGATATTATCAAAATAATATTAAAAACACAAAAAAAATCCATAACATGGTGTTATGTCCTAACATCATCCTAACATCCCATGCTCCAACCCCCCCCCCCCCACCTAATTAATTATCCAAACATCATGTCCATGTACTAAACCGGTGACATAAAAAAACAATCATCTTATATGGAACCCATGTACCATGGCATCCTGAGTAGTGTGTGAGTCGTACAAGGATGGCCCACACTAATGTTGTATAAATAAATATCCAATATATTTATTAGTTCATAAAGATAAAAAATGTGAAATAAATAAATAAACTGCAATGAAAAAATGAATTTAATTTTACATGTTTATCAATTAGACATTTACATTCATTATGTTATAACAAATCATCACAATGGGAATTCTATAATTTTCATTAATAAGGAAATCATATAACCCATTAATTAAATCTATTTTACCTCGAAGAATCAGTCTGGGTACAGAAAATAAATATCACAGTTCTCCTAGGTCATTAATCAAGGAACCTCAATACATGAATCCAACTATGATCTGGTATGTCATGTCCAGCCAACACAAACTCCAGGTCACTGGTTAGAAAAATGGGCCATCAATACATGAATATAACTGGGACGTCAAATTACAGGTCTAACTATCCTAATAATTATATAATATGTTGGAAAACCCATACCATTAGGCAACTATTCTAACTAGGACTCAGATCATCATGTTTGGTCATCCCAACCTTGACATTGGGCTCTATGTCCATACCCATGGATTTAATAGTGTTTGTACTTCCCCAAAAATGATAGTGAACTAGGTTTCCTAAATCATCAATCTATCCATAAAAATGATTTGTATTGGATCATTATACTAGCATCCCATACCATTAGTCAGTAACTCGAAAACCTAGACCATCCGTCCACAAGTCCAACCCGGATTCAGCGCGTCATGGACAACCATTCTGAAATATTTTTTCATAAATGATTTTCAACACAATACCATAAATTATCATAACACATTACCATAATCATTCGTCCTGTATTATAATTCTAAAGAACCCTTAAAACAAAACACCTCACCATATGTCACAAATTCTTTTTCAAAAATCCATAAAAACTAGTAAAAAAGTTTGAGGGACATAAAAAAACCCTCAATTATATTTTTTAAAATTACCCTAAAACTTATTATTTATTTTTAAAAACCAATTCTTGGAAAATGGAAAACCATTCAAATCCATTATTTAAATGAAACCCCTTTGATAATTCCACACTTATAAATCACACACCAAAAAATGACCATTTCAAATCTAATGAAAAACACCATTAAATGACTTTTAGGTCAAGATTTATTTTTAAAACACTACCAAAATTAAAATTAATATCTCATTTTTGAATATCACAACTGGATAAATATCCAAAACATAATTTTTATCCCATTTAAAAATATACTTAAGCATTTTAAAGAGCTATCATATTAAGATTTTAATTTTCCCACTTTTAACCATGCCCAAATTTCAATTTAAAAATTTTCAACCAATTGATCTTCATATATACACCATATAATTTTTAAATAATTATATTATCTATATAATATTGTTTTGAATACCCTTCATGCATTCATAGATCTAGTGTCAAATCATCATATATACAACGGGGTCCATGAAGGGTATCACAACTCACATTAATTCCAATGATACATAACATATAAAAATACATAAAAATAGAAATTAATCAACATTTAATAACTACAATCACTTATGGAAACATCATAACTGTGTAAAAAATCATAATGAACTTCTACCTCAATATCAAAGTTGATTACTTTTTTGAATTCAACCCAATATTAAAAAAAAACTAGAAACAAACACTATGATGAATAAAACCATTTTATATTAAGTGTTTAAGTATTTATGATTAGGGAAAAACATATTATTCCTATTCTAAAAAATGGATGGAAACAAAACATTAGAATCACCTAAATATTCAATCATAACCTAACGACACTCCAGAAACAAAAAAAATAAGTTAGAATCATCAGATGAAGATAGAGGATATCTTGGTTTTCGGCCTAGATGTATGGGTCAAATGGTATAGAAATTTGGGCATAAAACAGTCATGATTGGTTTGAAAAATGGGATATTCCCCTTAATTAAAGGCGCTTTATTTGGTCTCATAGTTTTCCAAACAATGTGCCTCCCTCTTCCCAGAGGGAACCGATCTACACAGACTGGTTATCCACCAAACGGTTCAACAAACATAGGTAATATTTATTCATTCTCCATATTCCAAGTGGACCTCATTCTATATGGACTCCTTGTAAACCATACACAATTTTCTTAACCATGAACATGAATCATATAGGTCGCACATTTATAGCTAAACATTAACAAAAAACCATGATCTAATCATGATCGTATTATATTTTGGCATGTTTTCCAAATATTTTTTGTCGTAAACCCCTTAGTAACCTCTAACACCTTCTATACATCTATGAAACATTCTCCAAATTAAATTTTTTTACTAGGACACTTCACATCTCGAGGTTAGGGGCTTACCCATAATATGGTTTGTATGATCTTTTTTATTCTTATTTATGATCTATCATTTTCTTTAACTATTAATATGATTATATTAGTGAGTGGAGGAATGATTTTTTTCTCTAACATCTATTTTAATGATATATTCTTGATATGTTTTGTTCCGTTAACAGCACAATTTTCATGACATGTGTTTTAGATAATCAGAGGCCATAGTTTAAATATTCATTATATTGACAATGGGTTAAAAAATTTAGTTCATTCTAAATGGATTTAATATCAGGGACTCATAAAAATATTGAAATTAGGATTCACGAGGTTAATATTTCTCCAAAAACCATTTATAATATATTAGTTGTTAGTAAAATCATGGATCATGGTTCTTAGGTCCTGAGTGATGGTATATGATTGTTAAGATGATGATTGTTGTGAATCACATTAACATGAATAGTTAAAATATAATGTTTTTAGAGCTCGAAAGGATCTATGGGACGTTCTTGTATTGAAATGATGACTTTGGATAATTGGTCTAATCCCCTCATGTCGATCAACAATTACATGATTATGTAGGGGTGGTTTCCCTTGTCAATTGGATGTGAGATTTTTTCACAATATTGAGACACTCATGGAATGATGCATGATTTAATTATTATGTTTCTTATAATGAGGATGGATGAAACAAAATATTTGGTTGAACATGGATATGTTTTTCTATTACTCAATTAAAGTGGAGTGGAAAATTAACAACTGAATAGTATAAAATCATGCAGTGGGGATAGGACATCCATTTTGTGTATTGACATTTGACTACACAGTTTAAAATCATGTTAAAAATGAAATAAATTTTATATAGCTTAACATCATATAACAATAATATATTAAATTCACATTAACTTATTGTAGTAAAAACATGGTAATCGTTGAGAATTTATTTAATATATCCATAAACACACCCTGTACAAGTCCAGGGAATTATGATATGAGTGGCTTTTCCATTCCTATATTAACTTATATGTAGGAAGCCATATGATGGCACTCCTTTACATATATATTATTATTTCTCACAAAATAAATACATTGACATTATTCATAACTGAAAAAAATACTTTTATACAACACAAACACTCTTAAACTATTTATGGTCATGAAAGTTATACTAGAGAACTAGTTTATGTAATTTTTTTGGTTGGGATTCCATTGGTATTATTTATAAAAATTTCAAGTTCTAGAATCACTATTAGGATATCTATTTCAATTATATAACCATGCGCACATATATCCCAAAAAGTGAGTGGGGGGAGGGGGTTACACCAAACCCATTGATTTGAGGATTCATGTTTTTCAATATATCATATGATAGATGTATTAACGGTACATGTAGTTCTCTTAAGATTAGGTTCCCTACACGTATTGGTTTTTTTATGTATGGACGAAGAAACTATTGATTAATTATATGTAATAAATTATAATTAAAGAATATAGACATCACTATGTTTTCTAAGGTGTCCAGAATCATGCCAAAATATAGTTATTCAAGAGAAAACACTCGACAAAAGCCATACATATATGAAGGGTGGGGGAACATATTTCATTTTGATCTGGCCCAATATCATAGAATCTAGGGATTTCAATGTATCCTGTATATATATATTTTTAGACACTAGTAATTATTATAATTACTACCATCATAGATCCATCTAATATATATGACAGTGTAATTTTTATTCCTATATTAATGATCATTGACCTCATAATAGGCTGATGGTTCATATGCATATGCCAACTTCATTCATAGGGAAGAGATGTTTCCATAATCTATTAAGGTATAGGGACAAAACATTCATACCAATCACAAATATTTTAAAAGGGGGATTTATATCATTGCATGTATCTAGTTCCCATATAGGTAGTGGGTCCCATAGGGTTGCCCAATGATTAATGTTTTAGATAATCCAAGATAGACTGATTGGGTTTTCCAAGAGGAAAGAAAATATTATGCATTTTGGGTCAATATACAAGATGAATTATCCAAAAAAAAGTTTTGATAATGGGTTTTTATAATCTTGATTTGATAATTGGTACAATTCATAATTGTGTACCATAGAGGGTATATGAATCTAATTGAATAGTAGAGTTATGGGAAGTATAAATCATAACACAAGAATATTTGAGTCTATGGGAGATAGAGGTCAATGGATATAGGTAAAACAAATATAATGGTGGACGCATGATTCACATGAATGAAAGAAAATATTACATATATATAAATGAAAAAACACCACTCATACATAAAAATAAAATAATAATAAGAAATTAGGAATTTTTTTATTCACTAGAAAATCGAAGAGTGGAACTTTCAAAAAAGTTATTCCCTATTACAAATTTTCTACTAGAGAGAACCAAGAGTATGTGAGATCAAGGTCTACAGGGTTCCAAAAAAAGTATATAAACGTAATTTATTGGTTTTCATTAACTATTATAAAGTGTGCATGATATTGGTTCATCAATTATATAAAACTCAATAAGGGTTTGAAAACCATAAATATTATGCATACATGTATTTAAAATAATTTCTTGTTGGAGGTATAAAACATGTGACTCTTGAATATGCAATAATAATAGGTGTGGTTTGTTTATTCTGATGTACTAATATTGTTATGATTAACATCTTGTTACTAGGACATGTGTCTCTATCATTTAATTAAATGCATGTCAATCATGATATTCTGAGTGAATTTATATGTTCTGTAAGCTCACAAGATTTCTGATCAGTGTAGTATGTAAGTCACAACTTAGAATATGATTAAACTAGAATAGAGAGTAATATAGGAAATATGTGGGGATGTTCAAATTTTAATGTGAACTATAGTTGTTATATGGATCTTACTCTCTTTGTGGTTTATAATTAAGAGTTATTATAATTATTGGTTGGTCATGAAATTAATGTTAAACATGTCAATATATATCACATAATAATGGGAATCAAACTACACATATTATATATAAATTAAACTACATGAATAGGATTATCCAACACATTGGGAAAGGGATTTTTTAGTACATTATATTTGGGACAAGGATTTGGGATATGATCATGACCACATAAATTTTGGTGACATTAATCAAGCCATATGTTGTCATTATATGTGGCCCATTGTGAAGATATGAATCTCACATAGGGATGTGGAATTTTATTTTATGCACTTATATATATCATGTCCAAAATATTTTTGAAGATGTAGTATCATGTATTCAGGAAATACATATCCAAAACCTAATGTGGATAATTTTTTGGTACAAGGAAAAATGTGGGATTATTTTTTTGTATTGAAGAGTTGTTAGAAAAAAAATAGAGTGAGATTTTTATCCCACTACTAAGAAATGGTCTAAATATATCTTTATGGGGTATAAGAAAGAGATGTAGGTTCCACAAAGTGTCCACATGTCCTGGAGTATAACATTTTGACAACGATGGGTACCATGTAGTTTAATGTTAAGGGTGAGGGAATTTTCAAGGAGTTTTAAATCACATGACAATGATTTTGGAGTCTTATTGTTTATGGTCATATGATGAGAACCCTTGACGTTGTGTAGTTTAAATACATTCATCCTATAATTAAGATAACACAGAGTTTAATTTCACATGACTTGGATATTATTTGTACAGTATGTCATCATGCATCAACTATGTGAAAATTCATTACAATTTACTATCTTAGTACTAAAACATATGATGAATGTCCATAAATATTAATTTTATCCAAACATGATCTATGCAGTTTTACATCATTTATTAATCAAGTGGAGATGTTTTATAGTTTATTTTTTTTGGTAAATATGACTTGATAAGTCACATAGTTGAATGAATTATGATTAAGACATGTTTTTGATTTGTTTTAACATCATCTGTTAAGGATTATAAAATGTTGTGAAATTTAATTTCATGACACCTTAACTCATGATGTTACAATGTATAACATTATTTGACTCGAACATGTTCCATGTCATTTAATGGCATATAATACTGATGTGATAATGTGGTGTGGTTTAATTTCTTTCCTCCATGACTTATAATGTTGCATTGTTTAACTTCACATGATCAGGAAATTGTATGTTTTTTTAATAGTTATGTTTTAAGGAAATTGAAATGTTTTTTATTTTAACATCATTCTTTTTGGACTTCATATATCCAAGGCATTCACATCATGTGATTAGGATTTCTTTTATACTATTTAACTTCAAGAGATGTGGATATGAGAGTTATGTATGGTTTAAATTATTACATATAGGACATAATATGTCACAGATTTAAAAATCATGTTACTTAGACATGTTTTATGTAGTTTGTACATATGAGGTAAGTACATGAAAATGTTCTCTAGTTTAAACTGATTTCTCCACGACATTTAGTATGATTGATATTATAAAAACGATTTCATAAATATCCATGTGTTTTCATGGATTGTGATGGTTTCCACCATGATTTTTTCCCAATCATTGCACTATAATATAATAAATCTTATATATTACGTATTTCAACTACTAATTAGGTTTTTAAATTATTGGTTATTTCCCTACTATCACTGATGTTCCTTGGAATAGTAACAATTGTCCTTGGAAAAATGATCAATGTTAAACCTTTTTGTTAAAGGATCATGCAATCGGGTTCTGATAGAATTCAAGGTTGAGTAGTGGAAATTACCATTTCACCTCAATTATTTCTAACTCACATAAAAATTTCAATTATATTTCCTCATATAAGATTTATCCAAATAAAAAAATTATGATTGAAGTAAACAGATCGTGTATGGGTAGTACTACCTTTGTTTATTTGGATAGTGAGTATGTGATTGATTCCTTGGATTTATTTGTGGTGGTATGTTTTATACATAAATAATTAATAATAATTTACATCTATGACTTGTAATCTTTATCCATAGTTTTCCAGAGCATATTTGATCAGGTCTTATTGATGGTCTCTATCTATCCATTTTCCAATGTGTTATAACAAGATAATTTATTATACCTGAAATTATAGTTCTAATATAAACTCTTAAACATTGAAGAATTAATATTTGGAATCAGTATCCATCAATATCAATGAATGTACATTCAATTTGGAAATGATATTGGACATCAAAAACTTGTTAATGAACTTTTTTCTAGAAATCCTTGAGGGATATAACCATGTTCCATTCAAAAAGATAAATCTGTAGAAATAATGATCCACTTAACTAATTAGTGATAACCGCGGTATGTGGCCACATGATTTCCATTTATATTTGGAAAATAGCCAATAATATCTCTCTATATGAAACATTGTTTTGGGATGATGGATGATATTTTCATATATTTGAAATACGTGAAACTTCTGAGGAATATCCATCACATTTTTCATCATGACTACTTGTTTTAACCAAGACATCCAAATTAGTTAGAGAGAATACATTGATACCGGTGGGTGCCTTAGGAGCCAATATGGACTTTCTTCAGGATGGTGGGGGTATTTCGATCAATTAATTATAAAATGGGGATTCCATTATAGATTATTTTATAGAATGAATTTTAACATTGTCCTATCCCAAAGGGTGAAATTCACTATCCATCATTGAATATGTTCCATTATTCATAGTGTTATAAAAGTATTCTTTTTGAGATAATATATTATAGAATTCATCTATACAGGAAATGATTCGGGGTCATTATGATAAAGGGAATCATTGATATAATATACTTTTTCCAAGAAATATATGATTTCATGTATAAATGTCCAATGATGTGTCAAGAGGGAGAATACCTCATAATGATCATGATCATCCATGATTATAGGTATATTATTCAGTCCATCGATAAGTCATTATATAATTATGTTATGTTATGTATCAATGTTTAATTAAATAATTATTACATGATTCCTCTCATAAAACCAATGAGATGAGTCAAATACTCTTAAATGGTGGAATAGTCACCATTTTTCATCTGATCATTATCTTCGAGTCAAAATAAACATAAATATTGGATATCTTCCTATGAATGTAATCTTGTTTTATTTTAATAATTTTATTGTATTACACCTCATTATTATTATATATTTTATATAGTGTGAATAAGTCTTAAAAATTTTCCATTTTTGGGGAAAAAAAATCAATAAAACTCCATAATTTATATTCATGTTTTATATTTTCATCCCAATAAAAATTCCAAAATCCCTATCTATATACATATTGGGAACCTATATTTTTAGATTTTTGTGCTATATGGTTTATTTTACAGGGTTTATTGCATTGAAATTAAATCAACCATTTCATACCTACTAATTACCTCTTACAACAGAAATTGAATATTGCACTGTTTTTAAAAATAGTGCATCAATATAGATATATAGTTTGAAAATTTTGGTTAGGTATTTACATGATATTCAAATAAGTGAGAAATATTTTTATTCTTGATTTCATTTCTAATGACACAAGTTTTTCACAGAATATAATAGTGAGAGTAATTTCTTATCATTAATAGAATATCATTTCTTGATATCTTTTATCATTTGATTGAGATAATATAGAGTATAATCATTCCCAACGTCATTTTTTTAATATGATTAGTGTGTAGAATTATTTTTCAATGGATTAATTGTATTGAATGAGTAGATTTTAATTAAGTGGTGTTATTAGGAAAATTGTATAAAATATGTATTGCATAAGGTTTTCAAAAACATATTTGTAGTCCTTTCCCATTTTTTGGAGGATTCCTTCTTCATCAACATAATGACGGGGTTAAATTTACAATATATATTTATATAAAACCCATAATACAAGTGTTTTTATATTTTATTTCACTCATCTTTTTATGATTCCAGGAAGGTAGAATCTCAAAAATTTCACAAATCTTTTCTGGATTGATCTTGATGATGTGGTTGTGTACCACAAGGACATGGAATTTCTATGATGATACTTTGATTTTTTGAGTATTTTTTTATAGTAGAATTAATTTTTTTTTGATATATTGATAGTTAGTGAGGTGATCACAATGGTGTCATGATTTAACCACCCAACATTTAATGTGAAAATCTACAATTCTTCCGAATTAGGGTTTAATGTTATGACTCTTTAGGGGATAATAAATTCTGCTAGTTTTCATTAAACTGTAATTCATGATCTCATATAAAAATATTCATTAATGTTTCTAAAAGGTAGTTACTTCCACATAGTTACAATCCATCTTCATCTAGCTATACCATTAATACACATCCTTTAATGAATTTTCCTCGAATTCTATAGTGACATCGATCCAATGATCTGTGATTAGTAAAGGGAAATCATCTTTTGGGAAATATAAATTGTGTTCCCTTAAATTGATGTCAACCCTAATATTCAGATAATTTTCCATAATAGAAATAATTTTGGAAATCTATTTTGGGCACTCTACCACTCGGGAAATGATAGACTTGAAAAATCTATAATCATTTTATTTTATCATATTACCATGAGATTGGATAATTATCTAGGATCCCTGCTTCAATACTCAAATTTACTCTAGAATGATTCGTTGATTAATATAAACATCAGTTTCCTACCCATGAAACACTATATAACACCAATTGAACTGATATCTATGCTACCTCAAAAATAAAATATTTTTTTATTTTCATTCAAGAGTAATAGTGGATCTGATTAGGGATTGTAACAAGTAATATTATGTGCCAAAATTTAACAACCTAATCTAATTGATATTGGGGAGACCTCTTCCATAATTATAAGTCAAACATCACCATTTTCATATTATTTCCATTTGGCCTACCTTTTAGTTTGTATTATTAACAATGTAATAGATTCTACATTAGGATACTTTGGAACCCAGATCTTTCATATTGGTTTTTGGGTGTATTTTCAAAATGAATCATTTCCATTATGATATAGTCAAATATAGGACAGTTATGAGATTCCAATGTTGTAGGGAATTTCTAGAGTAACATTCAATTTCAACTGATACATAAGATAAATTATCTGACTCAGATGAATAATTTCTAAAACATTCTTAGGATGGGAACATGCTATCTAGAATTAATATTATTTCGTAAAAATTGGTTTGTGAGGTTCCATATTCCCTGTGTCCTATTAGGAAAATATCTTTTTCCTTAATCAAGTTTATATGTCGAACAAAACCACTATTAGGAAAAAAATATGGATTTTCTGTGGTGATACTCAAGACATTGGGTGTGGAAACCAATGATTCTCCCTCTATAATACGTTATTTTCAATCACTCTAATGGACAATAACATAAATTTATAGGGATTTAAAAGATTACTATTGTAATCTATAATCAAATAATATTTTATCTTTTCTATTATAAGTGTATTATGAACATTGATAAAATATTGATGGCACCACCACATGGATATAAAGAAATAGTATTCCAAGTAGTAAATTTAATTTCATGACTTTATAGATAACGATGACATTTGACGTTTACCTGAGGAACCCAAACACGCATGTGAGCATGATCTTTCAAATAGGATGTTTCTGACTTATGAAATACCAATGAATGATCTGCTTTCATAGAGACCAATAACCATTTCTCTGTAAATAAATTCAAAAGGGTATATACTAGGATCAGGATGATTATGATATATTTTCAAATTTTTCCCATCAATTCTATATATTATAAAAACTTACTGTAACAGATATGGATATTATATGTCCTTAGATAGCTTCAATTAGATATTTCTCTATGAATGAGATGGTGGTATTATATTCTTCTACATTAGTTTCTTATGGATAAACTCATTCTATAGTAAATTATATCTCAAAATGTTGGTATCATTTTGGTTCATTCTTAGTGATCCCTAGTCACATTCATGATTCTATGATCATCCATGGCAGGAAATTTGGCTATGATTACTGTCAACCGTTTAAAAATTTCAATTTTATTCACCACTAGTATACACATAACATGTCCTGGTTTTCCTTACCCTGTAGGTTGGGATATTTGATTTCTAATTTTTATGGGCCTAGTATTGGAATAGAGGTATAAAATAATCAATTGTAGATGGAATATGAAACACTAGTCAACCCAGTTGTTTTTTCTAATGAGATATTTTTACACCATATAGCAGCTTATAAAAAATTATTGGGATTGAATGACAACAGTTATACTCTAGGGAATGTCCATTCTTCATTTGGGCATTTTAAATCACACTCCCATTGTTCATAGCCAAATATATGGGTTCACTAGGTTTGTGACCAGGATATTGGGTTCAACCACGACTACATCATCCCATGTACTCCCGTCTTCTATAGGCACAACCTCACACATTTCATTTTGATATGTGGAACTCAATTTCATATATACTTTAATCATTAAAGAAATGTTTTTTAGTGGATATTTTTTACATTGTTTGAAATATGACCTTAATCTAATGAGGGGTCCATTTTTAAGTAACAGTTCATGTAATGAACATGCTAAAGAAAATAAATAAAAAAGAATCAATGATATTGTATTAATTGAACTAGAAGTTTTCATCAACTTTGTTTCATACTATTTGAGTTTATCTCTTCCTTTGGATCGT
The DNA here is from genome assembly GCA_963277665.1 of Viscum album. Lineage (NCBI taxonomy): Eukaryota > Viridiplantae > Streptophyta > Magnoliopsida > Santalales > Viscaceae > Viscum > Viscum album. Next base: position 511,738,688 of record OY728126.1, on the reverse strand, counting down.
GGGTTTAATGATTCCTCTTTAGTTACAAGAATCATGATCAGTTTATGATGCAATGATCTAAGGGTGATGGAAGATAATTTAAATATTTAAAAATTCATATAGGTTATAAACATTTTATATTTCTTATATGATACATATTTATAGTAATATTATTCTACTCCCTAGCTGGAAGTTACACATGTCGCTTATATAGACTATTCTCCCGGTCTCTCATATCTAGAATCAACATACTCGATAACAATTCATAAAATAGAAAATATCTACGATATAGTGGCCTATAATCCTTTGAAAGAGAAAATAATTAAGATTTTCACTAAGTCACATCATATTGGGATTCCTATGATATATTATATTGAGGATATTATTTTACATGCATGTGAAGATATAACTATGAACCATATCATTTAAGAAAGAATAAGCATTATTATTCTATGCCTCAAATCAAGGGTGACAAGAATATATCTTTACTATCATTTGATTATTATATTCAAATGTTGGTACCTTGGTATAATGTTTTGTGTGATTAATGGCCTTCCTAGGTGTTTTAGTGGGATCAATATTGGTTGAATCATGATAGATGGGGTCTCAATTTTTCCATACCATTATACCTATTCAATAGATATTGATCAATCATTCTCCATATATCACTAAATTAAATCTTTTAGACACAACACAATTTATGAGAACTAAAAAATGTAATAAGGAATTACATCAATATCAATAGTGTATATATACTATATAGGATTTTTTTAGCAAAAATATACTACAACAACTATTGTATGTATATAATGATAAAAAAGACTATGTTACACCCTTATATATAGAGATATTGTTATAGATACTCTTAATTTATTTTTTATTACAAATTTTAGGATGAAGATCATCATTTTACAATGGTTTGAGATAAATAAAAAGGAAGACTAATTAATAATTTCATTCCTACCTACAAGGGATCATTATATATGGCAGTTATACCAATTCAAAGTAATCCCCACCTGGTATCATAGAATGAAACATAATTTTACCTCCTTCTGGACTCATTATTCCAAAATGTGGATATATAGTAAAAATAGGTGTCTAAGTTTCTATTTTAGATCCCCTATTCCATGATAGGATGAAATGATATGATTGAAAAATTTCAGCATAGGAAATAATTCATCCACCCATTCAGGGTATTATATCATCTTGCTCTATATGGGGGCTTGTATCCCCACCATGGCTTACATATATATAGATAGATGCACTATAAGGTTGATTAAATTAAAATTTATTTCTATATACATCATTTTGTAGGCTAGGTGGTGGGATAAGCTTGATATTATTCCCTAGTTTTAATATCCATCCTATTTTGAATTCATTTTTTGGATTGGTGATGACCAATAAAAGGCGTTGGATATCATGGTAATGGATAAAATTTATATTCATCCTAAATTTATACATTTATGTAAACTAGTTTATAGGATACATAGCCTACCATATAATGATATTATACAATTGAATGAATTTTATTACCCTTTTGATGGTTGGGTGGAGGGTTTTATATATTTGTTTAATATCTTTATTTAATAGAAATATTTCTTATGAGGACATCATCATTGATCCATATGAGGATGTATATCTCACTCTAATATTATTATATTAATTACACTAGAGAATGGATTTTATACCTCATATGTGATAAGTGTGATGTATTAATTTCAAATTATCCTTTGAATAATTTCATTGGGGATTTTGAAACTTGTCATTTGGAGGGGTTAGGTCCTAGTTACTCATTTGTTTCCATGTACCTGCATTCTTATTTATTTCATAAAACAAAACTGTTCCTCCAAAGGTACCATTTTTATATTGCGCACCATAGAATATATATTTATAACTATTTCATCTATCATATTTAAATTTATAATGTTTAGTGAGGATAAATAAGAGACATTTCGCACCTCATCACACTATTTGTAATATTGATGCTTTATAACACTTTCTCATCTTCTAATGGTTATATTAGTGTCTTCCATCAGGAAACTTCTTATATTTTTCCCTAATGAGCCTCTAATCTTGATGGTTCTAAATTTACTTACCAATTTTTCATTTGGTTCAATACTATTAATATTATACTTGAGGTATTCTCTAGCCATTCTATTTTTTTGTAAGGCCCTGAAATTCTAAAGTATGAATATTTTATTTGATTATGTTTATAATAAGGAATGCTAAGAACGTAAGGGAATATAATATCACAAGACATTAATAAATAATAAATATTTTAAAAAATATTATATAGATTATAATTTACATAAAATTGAGTTATCATATCTCACACGCAACAACAACTTTATTCAATGACTTGCATTACATGCCAGATCAATTTTTACAACACAATAAGATTTTAATAAAACATTATTATTTAATAAAAAAAGATATAAAATATATTGTAAATAATATTTTATGAATAAAATTAACTACATTATGAAAATATATGAATTATAAAAATATTAAATTAATTCATAGGATACCAACTAATTAGAAATGACTATGCAGATACAATTGAATATAAATAAAATGATTCTATGGTCACAAAAGTGTTTTATCATAATAAATTAAATTAATTAAGTTTATAGGATTATATTAATTAAATATATATGATATATATTCAATAAAAAAAGTTAAATTTAATCGATATATCTTATAGTAAAATGATGATAATAAAAACAATTTTACCTATAAAACATATGTATTTAAAAAGTAACTTTTACTGATTTTTAATATAGAACATAATTTAAATAAGATTTTTTTAATTTTTATTAATATAATATTTCAAAATAAACCTCATTTTGTGAAATATGAATATAATATTTTTCTAAGGGTGAATGTTTTTTATGTGGTGTTACATTTTTTATGAATAGTCAAAATACTGAATTTTTATTCAAAACTGTTTTTTCTTCAACTTCATTTATAATGATAGATTATATTTTACATTTATTTCAATGTTTTAATTTATAAATTTTATATAATATAAAAAAATTTTGATCCTGGAAATTAATATAACATTTAAATTAAATAAAAATATATAGAAAACATAGTAATAATTTACTTTAAAGACCTGCCTTGTTGTCTCATTTGCGATATTTAATTTATATTATTTTTTGACATTTATATGATTTTAATTTAGAAAAATTGATTCTATTTTTGAAATAATAATAATTTTTAATTTATAGGTAGTTAAAAAAAATTATCCAGAAATATTATTGAAATTACATAAAATTATTTGTCACGATTAAGTGAGAAATTAGCTTAACAAGAGAATGAACCTAAATCCTCATAGCCAAAATGAACAATAAAATCTTCAATAATCTATTTTATGGAAATATATATACTATATACTATATTGTATGGATTTTTAACATTATTTCATCAACATTTTAGTGGAAAAATTGACGGTGGACGTCACTCTTGAGAAAAATTAAATGAATGTCACTAATCCACCACTACAAAAAGACACATTCCCCTCCATATTATTAACATCATTAAATAAAATTTTTATGATCAAAATATTGTAAAGTAATATTTAAAATAATAACCCTAAAAATAGAATCATAACCTTGGTAATAAAGAAAAACAATTATGTTATTTGGTATAAACAAATAGAATGTAATTGAAAATGAGGTAACATTATATAATTACCACATTAATTTTATTTTCTATCCTGTATATAAAATACTCTAATTTTGTGATTATATAACAACTAAAATATCATAAATATTATTAAATGTATTTATTATAATGGATCTAAATAAAATTATACACACTTACTTCTAAGGGGTAATGAACATATTGTTCATGTATGGAGAACTACAAACTCGTGAAACGATGATTGTTTGTTTTTCCATTATAACCTATAATGGTTGATAAGTATGATGGAAACTATGATTGTATTATATATATATATATAAATATAATATTTGTATTTTATTTATTAATAATTAAATTTTTATATCACAATCCATTTTTTTTAAAATTTTTGGGAATATGAAAACCTTGTTTGGGGACATATGGACTACCACCTCTTCAATGTGATGGGATCCATTCACACAATATGCGAAATGTATTTGGGGATGGTTTTAATATAATAATTTGAAATATATTATTTAAATATCATAATTAAATTATTATATGAATTAATATATATCATTTACATTTAATTCCATCAAAATATCATAATGAAATTGAAGAAACATTAATGTGATATATGATATACAAACTCGAGGAATGGTGCCATTCATTTTTTATCTCAAGTTATTGCAGAATATAATAAATATAGTTATTCTATATTTATTTTATATATAAATCATGTTTTACATTATTTATATGATTATATCATCATAATATTAATAGGAACAAAAATATCAAGTTAAATAATATCTGACAAACTAGCTAATTAATAACCAAAATAGTGAAAATGATGAAGGATTATTAACAAATGGTAAATATGATAATATAATAAGTTAATATACTAAATTATAAATATAATAATTATTATTTTAAAAGACAGTAATAGGTTTAAATGCATTATAAATGTGATTAAATAACCTTCAACCAAATGGAAATATTATGTAAGAAACTCTTTTCTCACATTTATTTCTCTGAGGCATACACAATTTTAATGACATATATTTTTATGATGTATATACTAGCCATTTGGAAAAATTATATCATGATTTATTTTGTCTATTTTTTTTTATAAATTATATTTTGAATTTATCACATTAATGGGGCTTACGATTCAAAAATTTCTATGTAGTAAGAGACTTTGTACTCTTTTCCATTATTTGAGACCTAATTTATTGTTATGAACCAAATTTCATATATGTGGTCTAAATAAATCCAATTTTACAAGTACTCTCATGATACATTTATTATTATTTACTTTTTGAGTTCAAATTTTATCTATTTCATCTAACAGTATTTTAATTAAGTGTCACCGTGTGGAAAAGAATTTGAAAACCATGTTTAATAACATTGGTTACATTAATTGTTTGTTATCATTAATATAATAAGAACATGTTAGTTATAAATTTATAAATTTATTATATTAATTAGAATTATTTATTTGGATTTAAATTTTACACGCATTTTATATTAATTGATTGATGCTCACATTAATAGTATGGTCTTTTCAAGGGATTACTTCAAAATCTCATTTTGATCCGGATTATTTACAATTTAATTTAAACAAAAAGAAATAATTATACTATAATTTAATAAATAAATTATTTTCCATTTACTATGGCTATTCATGAACTTTTCCATGTAAAATAACAATTTTCCACTCTTTGGAACAATTTTTTTTAAAATGTTAAAAAATATAGACTATTTCTCACTTTATGCGGAGAACCTGCATGTTCTAAAATCTGTATTTTCTAAAAAGGATTGAAAACATGTTTTTAATAATTCTGAAATACTTTAGTAAAGAAAATTATTTTTTATTTTATAATTGTTTTCAAGGGAATCTTCTAGTCTCTTATCAAATAATGTTTTTTAATAACATTTTACCATGGAAATTGAAGTTCATTTTACAATTAATGGATCCTATATACTTACCCATCATAAATTATTTGAATCTTACTATATAATAAATAATTTTTATTTTAAAATACTTTTTTTTCCAAATTTATATTTAAATATATGTATTTTCAATGAAATTTCTAATATAAAATTCATATTTTTCAGATGATTGTTTTTAAAATATCTATTTACAATATTTTCATTCATGAATGACACAACCCCTTTATCCTTACTCCATATGGGATATTTTGTATTGATACCATCCTTATTATTTGTCTATATGGTTTATGATGTATTTGTACAATTTTATAATTGAAATTAAATTCCATTAATCCTTTATTAGCCCCCATGAAATATTTAATTTCTTTTGGTGATTAAAAATGAAATTTTCCCTAAGTTTAAATATCATTTTTCATGGATATGACCATTTCATAAACCATATAAAATTTTTACATGTTGTGTTTACTTTGAAAATTGTTCAATATATTGGGAAACATTGATAAATCCTTAAATTTTCGTCAATGTAGATAATTGATAGAAAACCATGTTCTTCAATTAAACATATTATTTTGTATTTGAGGAATGAATTGAATAGATAAAACACAGGTGGGTCTTTGTCATAGATATACCCTTGATGAATGGATTTTCTCATGAGATTAAATCTATTGGAAAAAACATCATAATAGACAACTTTCTACCCAGGTAATTAAAGAATCTTGAGAATACATGTTGAAGGAAAAGGTACCATGTAACTATGAAACATGGTTTCCAATAAATAATAATTGACTTAATTTTGATTCAATTATTATTTCCCCATTATATTTTGCATCAATATATATATTGATTCTTTTCATTATGAATTTAATGGTTCAATGGCATGTGTTTCAGTTATTTTCATTCCATATTGATAATAACTTATCAGGTTTTCTAAATAGATTGAATTTTTAGTTATTATATTTCCATATTTTCGATCAATTAATTTTATTGATTAAATGCACAGTTACTTCATTTATTATATTTTAATATTGACTCATAACATTAATTTATTATTTATTACACTCTAACTGACCATTATTGAACATTTAAGCTCATTTTTATTTTAATTCATTCCATTAGGAATAAAATAAATGTACTAACAAATATATTCAAGGTTATTATTGGTGGAATAAATTTTTTACCACTGAAAGAAAAAAAATTATGTTGTAATTAGTGTACTCATTTTTAATACAAGAGTTATGTATGTGTCTAGTTAACAAATAATACTAAACTCTTTGGTCCTTAATGATTTGATTCCAATTAATTATTCTAATGTAATAGTATTGACACAATATTCTGGAATACTAGGGTTTCTTTTCTAAAGTAGTTATTAATTGAATATTAGTTCATACATGGGAATAAGATTTAGAAAAAATATATTAATGAAAAAAACCCTAATGTATAATTTAAGGATAAGTATGACATAAAATTAGAGAATTTTGGTATGGTATTAATTATATGGTTATTACTAGAAATAAATACACCTCTAAATACTACATGTGGACATGGTTCTATTATAGTTGTACATGTAGGTAACAACTCTGATAAGGTGTGTCGATTGTGACTGGAGTGTATCATTGTACATAAAAATGGACCTTACTGCTGACTTGTTTTGACACCCATGGGGGACACACATCGGATGATTAAAATTTTGATTACAAACCATTAAGAAGAATTTGAATATATAATGAACATGAATGAACTAAGATAAACCTTATACCAAGGAAGGACCAACGTAAAAATAAATGGATTAATTTTTTATTTATTGAGGTTGTATTGAAATCCTTAGATAAATGGCTATTTAACAATTAATGTTCAATAATTTCAATAATAATTTTTAAAAATTATATTGATATATTTTATAAAAGGATACAATGGATTCAAAGTGAAAAACCATCCATTCCTTCAAAGAAACACGACATTAACCCAGGATATAATAATTATAAGGGTTTTATTTCCACTTTAATCCAACACAATGATGAGATTAATTTGTAATTGTATTTTGTTAATCAATTTTATGAATTGATATTAATGAATAAATAATAGATATATGTTTTTGTTTAAATACTAATTTATTTACTACTTTTTATTAGTATAATAGTTATAGAAAATAGCTTGAATTTTCACTCTTTTATGGGCCTTACGACCAATTAAAATTGTATTTCAGTTATTTTGGAATCAAAGTTAATGATTTGATATCCATTTCAATATGTAAGAGAAAAATTAAAAATTGAAAAAATCATAAAAAAGGTATGAAAAATTGTGTTTATAGAAATAAGTCATGTAATGATATTCCATAATATTCATGATAAGTAAAATAACTACTCAAAATTAGGAGAATTATCTTAGAATTAAATTTTATCCTAATACCTTCATTTTTTTAAACCGATGGCCTTCCAAATTATCAAATATTTATGACATTGAGACTAAAAATAATTAATTAATCATTCACCTTGTTGTGACTTATGACCTAAATCTCTCAATATATATTTACCATTATTGTTTAATTGTATATTTTTAGTTTCCACTAATATTATCCTTCTCAAAGTCCTTGCTAAATTTTAATCCTTGTGACCTTTGTAATTAAAATTATATCATTTCAAGAATATTTTTTACAAACCATCCCATGATGTGGGATTTTTATAAAGTTAATATATAATAATATATTACAAATATCGAGTATAAATTGTGAGAACATGATTAATTTATTTTATATGGAATGCATCTCCTAGAAATTATATAGTAGTAAATTGTATTCGTTATTGTGTATGCCGAACAACACAAAGAATGTAAGGGAATTAAATATCATAAAACATTATAATATAAAGATTATTAAAAAACATATATTACATAGATTTCAATTCATTAAATACTGATTTAGTGTAATTCATACACATCAATGACTATTTTCGATAACTTGTGTTACATGAAAGACCAACTTTTACCATTAAAATAAGATTACATAATATTATTATATATTTAATAAGATATAACATAACAAATAAATTAGTAGTCATGAATAATACTAACTATATTATTAGAATATTTTTTTATAATAATATAATATAAATTCATTGGTTACTAATTAATTATAAATTAATATAAGAAAATTGAATATAAAGGAAATGTTTTTATGCTCACAAATATGTTTAAACATATTAAATTAAATTAATTAAAATTATTGACTATTATTATTGAAATATATATGTTATATATTCAGTAAATTATAGTTTATATTTATCCCATATATTATATATAAATTAGATAAGATTAAACCCAATTTTTAACATAATGAACATATAATTTTTCAAAGGCACTTTTACCGACTTTCAATGGAGAAACTATTTTAAATCCAATTTTTGACACATTGAAAAAATTAATCAGTAAAAATAAAGTAATTTTCTTTAATTTGTAACATAAGATTTATCTTATAATCATTTTTAGTATATTTTAGTTTGGATTAATTTTTTTATAAATAATAAAAATTTGTTCATTATAATTTAATGATGTATTTTAATCTAATTTATTTAATGGAAAAATTATATTTTTTAATGTTTTAAAATTCTTATTATAAAATTTTATATAAATTAATCCAATTTATAAAATTTTATTTGATTTCACATTGAAATTCAATACACAATAAAAGAAAATGTTTGACAATTTTAATTTAAATACATGATTTGTCATCGCGTCTGTGAGATTTTATTTAAATTAATTTCTTCCAAATTTGTGATATTAATGATGAATAATATTTAAATTATTTATTATTATAATAATTTAAAATTTATAATATTTCTCCCTTAGTTTTTGACTAAAAATATTTTGTAATGTATCTAAAATTAATTATAGTGATTTAGAAAAAAATTAACTTAACAATAGACTAAACCTTACACTAAAGAGACCAAAATTACATTGATATTTCTACAAAATTGACCGGATGCTCATATTTATAACATATACTTTATTTCACTAATTTTTTATATTATATGAGATAATATTCATAGTAAAAACATTGGTGGAATCCATTTTTCAAATATGTATAAGAATGTGACTCCTCCTATAATATAAAAAATCACTCACTACTCCAACTTATTTACACCCCTTGAGCCTCTTTTCTCAACAAAAATATTATGAATTAAAATACCAAAACAACTAACTTTAACATAATTTCATCAATTTATTTTATTGGAAAACAATTTACTAATATAATATAATAAAAAATGTATTACCGGAAAACTGTGTAACATTATTCATTGATTACTTTCAAGTTATTTTCATTATTCACCCCCTAAAATATTCTTAATCCATGATTATTTGATAACCGTAGTATCATAAATATATTTATAATTTTTTATAATATTTTTTATACCTACACATACACATATTTCCATATAATTTTTAACAAACATACTATTCGTGAACGACAATCGACCGCCTCAAGAAATGCTGATTGGTCATTTTTCGTTTACAAGCTCTCATGGTTGTGAATTTTGATGGAAACAATGATTATATTAAATATACATATATATATATATTTTATAACTTATTTATGATAATATAAATTATTTATCACAAATACCCTTATTCATTCCATTTTGTTCTAAGATGATACCCTCATTTGTGGACATGTGGATAAACGCCTCCTCAAAACGATGTGATTCATTAACGCTATACATGGAATATGTTTGGGGATGTATCTTATAAAATAATGAGATATATATTATATAAATATGATACTATATTTATAATATTCAGATATATATATATATATATATTTGTGTGTGTGTGTCATTTATTATTCTATCATTTAATATATGATAATGAAATGAAAGTAGCATTCATGTAAACGTACAACCTACCACCATCATTTACGACGTAATTAATTTATTATCTCCATTTTTTTATTATAATAAAAAAAATTATAGTTTATATATATTATATTTAGTTCAATGTTTACATTTTTGAGGTTATGTAAATGGATATAAGTATTAGGAAGAAAAATAAAAAGTTAAAAATACCATTGAAGCATGGAAATTAACACTAGAAACATTAAAAATGATGAACAATAATTAAAAACATGTAAAATAGTATTATAATAAGTTAATATATGAAATTATAAATTTTATTATGGTTCTATCATAATTTATTAACATCTTTAAAAACATTATCACATATTATATAGGAATCTCACTTGAAAAGGAATACAAGGTAAGAGATTCATGTCTCTCATTTCATTCTACAAGGAATAAACCACTTTAACCTATTACAATTTTTTTCGTTTATGTATGAAACATTTTGGAATATTTTATCCATAATTATATTATATTCATGGTATGTAATTTTTATTTTTTATTTATCTCATTCATGGGGACTGTGATTCAAAAGTTACTAAGAAGTAAGGGACATCATTATAATTTTTATTCCATGAGACATATTATATTATTGTGAAACTAATTTAGTATATGTGGTGTACACAATTCCACTTTTATATTTTATAACATAATTCCTTATATATTTATGATATTTTTAGTTTCAATATTATTTATTTCATTTAAGGGTATTTTAATTAATTGTTAACTAGTGGAATATATTTTCATAACATAGTATCCATTATTTGGTTTATATTAATTCATTATTTTCATTAATATACTAATATTATGTGTGTAGTAAACCATAATATATATTATGTTACTTACACTTTCTTATGTGGAGTTTTTTCTGTAACACATATTCTATTTATTTATTTATTCACACATCAACATTATGTTATTTTAAAGTCATTACATAACAATTTTATTTTGTTAGGGATTGTTTATACATGAGTTTACATTAGAGGAAATTATTTTATAAACTTTTTATAAACCGTTATTTTTATTATCCCCTCGTTATTCATTATATTTTACTTGTAATATTCCAATTTTTATAATCATTTCTATGGATATTTTTTTCAAATAATATTTCAATGAAAACCCAACTTTATTTATCTCTTCAGTTGGACAATAATTTTCATCAGAAATTGGCTTTTAATTAAAATTTTTAAAACACTTTTTAACATTTCCAATACTATTAGTTAAATAACAAATTTTCTATTTTTTCTTTTACATGGTTTTGCAATGAATTATATTGTCTCTTTTCTAGAAAGAACATTTTTTTCACTTCACCATAAAAAGGACTGTTATTTTTCCCTTCTATGACATGTTCATAGTAACGCATCATCACTACTTCAAAACAAAATTTTTATGTTTAAATTTTTATTTTAAAAGAAAATGTTCACAATATTTATTTTTAAGGAAAATTATTTTCTAACAAAACAAAAAATTTGTTCCTTTTCTTCAAAGATATTTTTAATATATATCATTAATATATATACATTTATTAATTAAAATTCCCATTTATCTTTTATACACATGGGAAAATTTTTATTGATACTATTCTTATTATTTTTATGGATAGTTTCTATTTGATTTCGCCAAGTATAGTTTTGATATTATGTTCCTTGATTCCTTTTTTACCCCTCGAAATAAAAAATTTTCTATTATCATTAAATATTAACTTTAGCTTAAATATCTGAATCATTTTACATTGATATGATTATCACGCTAAATCGTATATCATATTCACATTCAATGCTTATTTTATAATTTTTTTGATATCTGAGTAAATATGGATAAATAAACATATTTTAAGGTAAATTTATTATTTAATTTATTTGATATCTGAGTAAATATTGATAAACAACTTACTTTTGTTTGAAACCACGGGAAACCCCATTGTATGTTTTTTTTGTTTTGGATCATTTATTAAGTAAATGAAAAAACCAAAAAAATAATGAAATATCAATCTTTTCATATAAATATCCACTCAATATCATTTTTTCTTCACTAATACAATTTGGATCACATATTTACTCTTACCTCCACTCATTAGAGTCCTACCAATGATCCCCAATGCTTTTAATAATCCCCTCTCAAGAATCTGGATTCGCATCCTCATGTAAGGGATCTACCACTCTCTTCTTTTATCAATTACTCCTTTTATGTTATGTCTATTACTTTTAATTTCATTATAATGTGATATGATATTAAATATGAAACATATATTTTATTTTAATTAAAAATTATGAGTTCTTACATTAACACTCAGTAAGCCTCCCATGACCCTTAATATACGCCTCTTGGCATTGAGAAATTTTGTAAGGACATGTTTCTCTATTAACATGATTTAATTAACCAATACCATTTAATTATATTGGTTTTCACCACATTCATCCCACCCTATACTAACTTGATCCAAGATGGGATCGAGTCTGGATCCCGACCTAGTAGCAGCCCCCTTGTTCATGTCACCGACGATGACCCCACAAACTTCTCATGCGGGGCAGTTCGCGACTTCTCCCTGAGCGGCACTGATCACGACGACCGCCCACCAGGATCCCACCACCGCAAGGTTGCTTCCATCATTCATGTCCTTCGGTCCCCTGATCTCATTAATGGTGGCATGAGCATTCTATAGCATCCCGTCTTTTTATCACATAAACTTTCATTACATTTTACAAAACCGAGGATCTTTAAGGTTTAGTGTCTTGGAAACCATGAACATAAAACATGAAAAGAACAAAAACACTATTCTTAAACACTTGAAAGGATTCTCCTTAAGTTCATCCTAGGTTCATTACTGCATCTCATAACCTGGGGACATACATCAAAAGAAAGGGTGAGCAGAAAGCCCAGTAAGGGAAACAAGAGAAACATTTTACATGTGAACTTGAGATACTTCAATAAGGACATGAAAAGAAATTTAAGGCATGAGAAAGAAATAATGAGATACATCATAAAAAAATAACAGTTTTCATAACTTGAATATGTGGCTGCAACATTTAATATTGACAATCGTTTCGTTTCACCAAGGTCCATCCCCAAGGTGTCGTTAAAAATTACCAAGGTTATTCACCAAGGCATCGTTAAAATTGTAATCTCTAGTGGTTACATCATTACCCAATGCATTGGAGCGCTATCAGGGCGCACCCTTAAATTTGCCTTTATTATCATGTGAGCCACATATATCATCATCAAACATTTCATAAATAACCCACATAGCATAAAATAAATGGGTTTCATTTCATAATCATAACGTTTAAAAAACTGCTTTAAAGACATGATCTTTACGTCACTTTAAAACCCACAGAAAAGGAAGGTGGGTCTCATGTATGTAAATCCCAGAATTTAAAATAGAACATTTTGGTATATATGTGAATACCCCCTTAGAAGAAAGAGCTTTGAGTATTCACTTAATAAAACAAAAAGGACTTTAGAAAAAGAGATAGACATTTTGAGACAGAAATTCTGCAGCATAACGGCAATGTTCCGAGGTTTTAGAAGACATTAAAAGAGAGGTAAAATGGGTCAAACATTCATAAATGACCCATAAAATAGTACATGGACAGAATAAGAAGAATACATGATCATGGTAATGAGATTTCAAGGACATACCATTTGAAATGAAAAACATGGAAGGAAGAAAAAAAAATTAAATTAGATTTCTCTTATGAAAGTTCGGCAGCCTAACGGCGTTACATAAACCTCAAAAAAATGATTTGAAAAGATCAAATAGGATCTCTCATCATGTGAACATAAGATTTCAGTATGATATATATAGAGATAATTCCCCAACATAACAAAAAGGAACTTGAAAGAATTGACATGAAAGTAGAACTTCAAAACGAGAAGGGTGAAGAACCACTTAAAAATTCGGCAGCCTAACGGCGCCACTTAAAACATCAAAATACTGAATTGAAAAGATCAAATGGGGCCTCTCATCATATGAACATAAGAGTCCAGTATGATATTTATAGAGATAATACCCCAATATAACAAAAAGTAACTTGAAATAATTGACATGAAAGTAGAACATCAAAACGAGAAGGGTGAAGAACCACTTAAAAATTCGGCAGCCTAACGGCGCCACTTAAAACATCAAAATACTGAATTGAAGAGATCAAATGGGGTCTCTCATCATATGAACATAAGAGTACAGTATGATATTTATAGAGATCATACCCCAATATAACAAAAAGGAACATGAAAGACTTGAATGAAAATAGAACTTGAAAACGAGGAAGGTGAAAGAATCCCTTAAAAATTCTGCAGCCTAACGGTGCCACTTAAACATTCTTAAAACGAATTGATGAGATCAAGGGGGGTCTCTCATCATATGAACATGAAATAGGAAGTAGTATGAATATAAAAGAACATCCTCCAACATAAGAACATGGAGTATAAAAGAAAAGACATAAAAGAGATTACTTGAAAAGAAAGAGAGAGGTCGGATCCCTTACCTTAAAATGTAACTCTTAAACCTCAAAGGTTGGGACCTTGAGGGTTTGGGGGCACCTTGGGAGGACTCCTTGGGAGGTAATGAGACCATAAATTCGTTGGGAATGAGTGGGGAGTCGAATGGATGAGAGGAGGGCTTGGTATTTATAGGGAAAGTGAGGGGACAAGGCATTAATGGCCAAAGGACACCTCACATGTGCTTTTCTCAAACCCATGTGCTCTCCCTTGGCATTTATCATGGAGTTAGGCCACATGGGGCCCCCACAACAATAATTCATCACCCTTGGCCGGCCAACCATCAAAAAAACTCATGACATCATCATGACACAGCTATGATGTCACTAAACATACCGAAACCCTAAAACTGCATTTTTACTATTCACTGAAATTTCAACTTTCTCAGAAAAATCCCAAAATTTCACACTAACCAAATATCAATGCTCTAATTTCAAAAATGAACTCCATTTTATAAAAATAATTTTCTAAATATTTTTAATTCAATTTTTAAATAAATTCACTATTCACCGAAAATTCATTTTTTTCAGAAAAATCCCCAAAAATTACCTTAACATAATATCGATGCTCTGAGTTCAAAAATGAAATCCATTTTCTAAAAATATTTTTCTAAATATTTTTAATTAATTTTTTAATTAAAAAACACTATTCACCCGAAAAAACTAATACTTGAATAATAATTAATGAAACCGTTATTTAACCATTTTATTGAATCACATTACTTAATCAAGGTGCCTAGATTATTTTAAAACTTTCTTTTAATGAGATTACTAATCCATTTGGTCACATTACTAATCTTAAGCGTAAAATCACTATTCACAATTTACTATTCATCAAAAATCAAGTTGGTCTTATTAGACTCTAAATTTCGTACTGGACAAAATTGTAGAAGACCATTTTTTGAAAATCATTACACATTTTTAATTATTTAAGGTTTACAAAACCATTTTTAAAATATCCTTTTTCTAAAATTCATCAAAATATGCATACTATATTTATCCGGTCATTTCAAAATTCATAACTTCATCATAAGAAGAAATCCCAATTTTTATTTAAAATAAGGATTACACAAGGCAGTTACGGTCTCATTACATAGCCCCTTATAATACCAGCATAGGACCTAAGAGTAAGGTGTGCTAGGGTGATAGAATCTTGGGGCGGCTCAGTCAACATTGCCCGAGTAGTAATTTCTATCAGTTTGAACTTCTCACGAAGGCGATTTCGTTCTAGCTTCACATGATGAAGCTCGGCTTGGATTTGATCGAGAGCAAAGCCCAATGGTGCTACCTCTTTCCCAAGCTCTGTTAGATGGGCTTCGATCGGTCCAAGACTACTAGGTGAGGCCATCGAATCTTCTTTCTATAATAATTAACCAAGATTACTTGTATTTAGAGACAATAATCAAAACATTTTGTTCACAGTGGTCATATTGACCGATGGTCATATAACAATCAAAACCCAATGGTCTCATTTTAATTATAATCATGTTTATCAAATAAAACATTTTTGTTGAGTATCAAAATAAAATAAAATAACACATGAAATTAGGAAACAAGATTTATTCAAAATTTCAGGTCGTTACAATCTTCCACCCTTAAGAAATTGCGTCCTCGCAATTTTTTTAAAAATTGGGTTTTGAAATTTCATTGAAAGTCCCACATCGGAAAAAGAGTCAGTAACACTATTACTTTAAAAGAAATAAAAGGGAGTACAAAGGCCACCCGAGTTTACTCACACTAGGGTTCCATGTAGGAAAACATGGACATGGAGGAGAAAACAAAGGGTCAAGTTCTGAGGGAGAGTGATAGAGAACATGATTAGGAGAAAGTTAACCATGAGAAAATCCCAAACTTATGATGTGTTTAAACGGTCTTTGATTACCTAGTAGGAAACATAATCCAACAACGTTTTTGTTTTACGTTCCTTTTCATAATTTTGAGGAATTCATTTACAACATAGAACAAAAACATAAGCAAATATACTTATCTTCATGTAGAGTTTCATCCTTTAATAAGTTTCTACCCAAAACTAATCTTTTCTCCAAATGATGAGCATTCAAAACTACTTGGTCTCATCAAAACACAAGAATCATCTTTTAGAGAATCACATAATCCACAAAAGATTAACTATCTATTTCTTCTATCTTTAAACATTATCCCAAAAACAGAAAGAGTAAGGTAAAAAAAACTCTTCAAAAAGAAATAATCTCATAGGAATGGAAACTACTTTTAAATATTCAAGTTCCATGGTACTACCCAAATTTCATCATAGTCCATTCCATAAATAATGGTCCTTAATATTCCTCAAAATAAACCAAACTAAGATTGAAACCCAAATACAAGAAAGATTTGATAACATAGTCTTCCAAGGTAAACTTTATCATTTATCTCCAAACAACATCAACCACGCCTAACATCTTATAAAAAAAAAGTAACTAACCTAAACATATTTACCCCAAGATAGGTTAATAATTTCCATAATTAACCTAAATTACTATAATTCCACATTAAATTCATCGATTCTTCAAAATATAAGTCAACCCTACTCTTCAAAGAAAATACTGTAGTAGTCTATTTACCTCGATCATATAGGGTCCCCAAAATAGTGAACATCTTACAAAATAATAATCAGCTTTTAATCCCCTAATCATCCCTTTCATATTAATATGGAAATCGTTGCATTTCCTATCACATTGGTTATTGGGACATGTTCTTCCATCTCCCACCATTAGCTAAGAAGAGAAATTATAATTAGAGGCTTAAATACTTAACCAATAATCATGAAAAGGAGCTTAAATCATATAAGGATAACTTGTAGAAGAAAAGTATACCCTAACTTGTGATCCCCTAGGTTCCAATCTAGGTTATCCATGATTATATATTCTTATTTTATTTTATCTTTGTTCCTTTAGTAATGGTTCATACTAAGCTTATGAATTTACCAAAGAATATCCCCCGGGAGTGTCGTAACCAAGAGTGCAGCAAGGCCCGTTGTCGTGTACCAGTTCCCGTTCGAGTCTAGCTCAAAGCGGTGTTTTCGGGTTTTACCCCTATGTACATCTGTGCCAGAGCCGCCTCTACCTGCTCGTATCCAGACAGGGATGTATTTGTTTGATAAACCACTTACTCAATACTTACCAAAATACCAGGAAGTTTTCCTATATTTAAACTTTTCTATAGGGTTCTTCCTAAAGTTTTTATATACTAATTTCCACAAATAACTAAACCATCCATTGATACCAACTATAGCATCCCGTCTTTTTATCACATAAACTTTCATTACATTTTACAAAACCGAGGATCTTTAAGGTTTAGTGTCTTGGAAACCAGGAACATAAAACATGAAAAGAACAAAAACACTCTTCTTAAACACTTGAAAGGATTCTCCTTAAGTTCATCCTAGGTTCATTACTGCATCTCATAACCTGGGGACATACATCAAAAGAAAGGGTGAGCAGAAAGCCCAGTAAGGGAAACAAGAGAAACATTTTACATGTGAACTTGAGATACTTCAATAAGGACATGAAAAGAAATTTAAGGCATGAGAAAGAAATAATGAGATACATATTAAAAAAAATAACATTTTTCATAACTTGAATATGTGGCTGCAACATTTAATATTGACAATCGTTTCGTTTCACCAAGGTCCATCCCCAAGGTGTCGTTAAAAATTACCAAGGTTATTCACCAAGGCATCGATAAAATTGTAATCTCTAGTGGTTACATCATTACCCAATGCATTGGAGCGCTATCAGGGCGCACCCTTAAATTTGCCTTTATTATCATGTGAGCCACATATATCATCATCAAACATTTCATAAATAACCCACATAGCATAAAATAAATGGGTTTCATTTCATAATCATAACGTTTTAAAAACTGCTTTAAAGACATGATCTTTACGTCACTTTAAAACCCACAGAAAAGGAAGGTGGGTCTCATGTATGTAAATCCCAGAATTTAAAATAGAACATTTTGGTATATATGTGAATACCCCCTTAGAAGAAAGATCTTTGAGTATTCACTTAATAAAACAAAAAGGACTTTAGAAAAAGAGATAGACATTTTGAGACAGAAATTCTGCAGCATAACGGAAATGTTCCGAGGTTTTAGAAGACATTAAAAGAGAGGTAAAATGGGTCAAACATTCATAAAAGACCCATAAAATAGTACATGGACAGAATAAGAAGGATACATGATCATGGTAATGAGATTTCAAGGACATACCATTTGAAATGAAAAACATGGAAGGAAGAAAAAAAATTAAATTAGATTTCTCTTATGAAAGTTCGGCAGCCTAACGGCGTTACTTAAACCTCAAAAAAATGATTTGAAAAGATCAAATAGGATCTCTCATCATGTGAACATAAGATTTCAGTATGATATATATAGAGATAATTCCCCAACATAACAAAAAGGAACTTGAAAGAATTGACGTGAAAGTAGAACTTCAAAACGAGAAGGGTGAAGAAAAACTTAAAAATTCGGCAGCCTAACGGCGCCACTTAAAACATCAAAATACTGAATTGAAAAGATAAAATGGGGTCTCTCATCATATGAACATAAGAGTCCAGTATGATATTTATAGAGATCATACCCCAATATAACAAAAAGTAACTTGAAATAATTGACATGAAAGTAGAACTTCAAAACGAGAAGGGTGAAGAACCACTTAAAAATTCGGCAGCCTAACGGCGCCACTTAAAACATCAAAATACTGAATTGAAGAGATCAAATGGGGTCTCTCATCATATGAACATAAGATTCCAGTATGATATTTATAGAGATCATACCCCAATATAACAAAAAGGAACATGAAAGACTTGAATGAAAATAGAACTTGAAAACGAGGAAGGTGAAAGAATCCCTTAAAAATTCGGCAGCCTAACGGCGCCACTTAAACATTCTTAAAACGAATTGATGAGAGCAAGGGGGGTCTCTCATCATATGAACATGAAATAGGAAGTAGTATGAATATAAAAGAACATCCTCCAACATAAGAACATGGAGTATAAAAGAAAAGACATAAAAGAGATTACTTGAAAAGAAAGAGAGAGGTCGGATCCCTTACCTTAAAATGTAACTCTTAAACCTCAATGGTTGGGACCTTGAGGGCTTGCGGGCACCTTGGGAGGACTCCTTGGGAGGTAATGAGACCATAAATTCGTTGGGAATGAGTGGGGAGTCGAATGGATGAGAGGAGGGCTTGGTATTTATAGGGAAAGTGAGGGGACAAGGCATTAATGGCCAAAGGACACCTCACATGTGCTTTTCTCAAACCCATTTGCTCTCCCTTGGCATTTATCATGGATTTAGGCCACATGGGGCCCCCACAACAATAATTCATCACCCTTGGCCGGCCAACCCTCAAAAAAACTCATGACATCATCATGACACAGCTATGATGTCACTAAACATACCGAAACCCTAAAACTGCATTTTTACTATTCACTGAAATTTCAACTTTCTCAGAAAAATTCCAAAATTTCACACTAACCAAATATCAATGCTCTGATTTCAAAAATGAACTCCATTTTATAAAAATAATTTTCTAAATATTTTTAATTCAATTTTTAAATAAATTCACTATTCACCGAAAATTCATTTTTTTCAGAAAAATCCCCAAAAATTACCTTAACATAATATCGATGCTCTGAGTTCAAAAATGAAATCCATTTTCTAAAAATATTTTTCTAAATATTTTTAATTAATTTTTTAATTAAAAAACACTATTCACCCGAAAAAACTAATACTTGAATAATAATTAATGAAACCGTTATTTAACCATTTTATTGAATCACATTACTTAATCAAGGTGCCTAGATTATTTTAAAACTTTCTTTAAGTGAGATTACTAATCCATTTGGTCACATTACTAATCCTAAGCGTAAAATCACTATTCACAATTTACTATTCATCAAAAATCAAGTTGGTCTTATTAGACTCTAAATTTCGTACTGGACATAATTGTAGAAGACCATTTTTTGAAAATCATTACACATTTTTAATTATTTAAGGTTTACACAACCATTTTTAAAATATCCTTTTTCTAAAATTCATCAAAATATGCATACTATATTTATCCGGTCATTTCAAAATTCATAACTTCATCATAAGAAGAAATCCAAATTTTTATTTAAAATAAGGATTACACAAGGCAGTTACGGTCTCATTACATAGCCCCTTATAATACCAGCATAGGACCTAAGAGTAAGGTGTGCTAGGGTGATAGAATCTTGGGGCGGCTCAGTCAACATTGCCCGAGTAGTAATTTCTATCAGTTTGAACTTCTCACGAAGGCGATTTCGTTCTAGCTTCACATGATGAAGCTCGGCTTGGATTTGATCGAGAGCAAAGCCCAATGGTGCTACCTCTTTCCCAAGCTCTGTTAGATGGGCTTCGATCGGTCCAAGACTACTAGGTGAGGCCATCGAATCATCTTTCTATAATAATTAACCAAGATTACTTGTATTTAGAGACAATAATCAAAACATTTTGTTCACAGTGGTCATATTGACCGATGGTCATATAACAATCAAAACCCAATGGTCTCATTTTAATTATAATCATGTTTATCAAATAAAACATTTTTGTTGAGTATCAAAGTAAAATAAAATAACACATGAAATTAGGAAACAAGATTTATTCAAAATTTCAGGTCGTTACACATTCACTGGAAGGAGAGTTTTTTGGTGTCTAGGTACACCGTCTATTAGCCTTGTCTTCCCTCTCGTACCCTGTATCGGCTTCTCACCCCACCTCGTACCATCAACCCCATCACACGAAGTAGATCTGATGACTTGTTGTCCTAGTGAATCTCACCGTTGTTGGTTTTTACTATCGATGGAATGCTTGAAGTAACAGAAAAAAACATCCTCATGGCCTCACGCCACCCTTCCGGTGATTCCCTACTGGACACCCCCATCTCCCTCTCTTCCGTGGATCGACGCCTTTCATTCATGAAAAGAAACAATGTTGATAAATCATAGGTGCATTGATAGATGACAGTTGTTCGACCAGGTCTGGTTTGTGTTTTAGGATGTTGTCGTGATTTTTTCACCTTGATTCTTTTGTGTGTTATTTTTTACTATTGCCATTTCTTCATTCTCATTCACGCACAACTCAAAAATATTTCATGATGTTTTTGTTGGTGATCATAGGTTTCTCTCAACCTCTCGGTTCAGCGATGCCCTGGTTCCACATTTGGAGCTCCGTCATCGAAGCGTCATCCATTGTCCTCCCTCTTTTTTTGGTTCTGCTTGTGGGAATCTGCATTCTGGATTTCTTGTGGTCCTTTTCTGGCATTGTTTTTCCCCTTATGGATTTCTTGTTTTATATCAAATCATCTTCTCATGAGCCCTTTTCATCCTTTAATGATTTGTTCCTACACGCATGACCCCAAACTAGTTAGTTTCGATAGTTTCATGGCATTTTCAGATGGTGTTGGTTGGTTCTAGTTAATGTAGTTTGATTTGGGGGATTTCATCTCATTTTTATTTTTCAATTCACACTTAGTCATAAAGTGATGGTCATATGTTTTTTGTGGTGTTTTCTATATGGGATTGGTCATGTACATGGTTTTTTTCCCAGCACATCTGTAGCTCACTATGATGGCTTGCTGGTTCTCAGTTAGCCTCAAAGTAATTTTGTACCCCAGTTTTTTTAAATAAAAAATTGCAATCAATTTATAAATTTTTATTAATGATATATGATTTTCCAAGAACATATTACAACTCATTTGATTTAAAAATTATAATATACCCATGCTCTCTCTCATCATCAATTTTTATGAATATTTAGGTAACTCTATTATATTTCCAATCATTCACCATGATTTTCCATGAAAAAAAAACTTTCATCTGAATAAAACATCCTTTATTATATCAAGGGAATTCAAATTTATGAACATATAATAATATATTATGCATTAAAATGAAATAAATACCCATTCCATGACCATGAAATTTATTATAATGATAAATTATTCCATGTTGTATGTTTTACATGACAAATATAAGTAGGATAATGGAATTATTTTTCTTGGTGTGCCTGAATAGCACTCCAAAGAGTTAGATAATGTTTAGTATCATGATATTTTAGGTTGGAAATCAGGTGTACCTAATTAATTTATGGGAATTTTCTCACCATGATGTATTGTATGTTTATCCTCGAACTATTTTTAAGATTATTAGTTTTTAATTTATCTTCAAATTTCCCTTTTTATGATTATCATACTATATCAGGGATTATTATTCATGTTCCATATGTTCCATATTCATATTTGTATTTCATAACATGTATAACTAATGAAATTTTTATTGCCTTATTTTTATTTATAGCATACTACATTCTTATGTATTCTCTTAGGTTATCCCAGGCAGTTTTATGTCTGAATGATTATATTGATCATGTTAAAGAATTATTTAATAAACCATGTTTGAGATTTTTTTGTGTCCCATATATTATGTTGTAATTTAATATACCATATTCTTAAATGAACTAGGCTTCTCTATCATAATGGATGTATTAAATGTAATATTATTTATTAAATCAAGTATCAATATAAATTAAAGAGGAGGGTTGTTGTATTTGGAATTAGAGGGAGATTTAGTTATTTTTGGGATTAGGATTAGAGAAATATATTGAAATCCTTAAAGGTAAGACTAAGTATAAGAATCATCAATAAATTTTGGTAATTTTATATTTAGTGGTTTATCATGTATATGCATCCTTGTTTGGATAGTAAAAGTTGATGTGGTTTTAGGACAGATATACATACATGTAAAAACTCTGATAAGGTGTTCCGTGCCTGAAAGTGGGTAACCTGGTACACAACAATGGGCCTTAGTACACAGTTGATCTGAAACTATTTTGGTATGTTCTTGGGAAAATTATTAAGATTCTTATTAACCATTTTGATGGAAACAATGAAATATTCAAATAATAATATATATTACGAAATAGATCCTTGATTACATTGATTGAAGCATAATGATTAATATGTTAATGAGATTATTGTAATTATTATGTAATCTTTTTAATTTAATTTTATTACCAACTATTTATTTAATATTTTAAGATACTCGTCACTAATTTTCATTTCATTTTTTAAAATGGCCAGTAATTAGAGGAATAGGGTTGAAAACTATTGTGAATGGAAATGTGAGTACTCCCCAATAAGAATTCCATCCCGATGGAAGCAGAAATCAATTTTTTATAACAATACCATCTTAACTAACTATGGTTTTGAAAAGATACATGGATCGAGAGGTGAACCCAAGACTCCTTATAAGGGAACAACCTGCAGTCAATATCATCATGTGATAACGACCTCATACATTCAAGGAATCCTATAATCCCTTAATCACCGAACCAAGGATCAAATACCTTGAAAAGATATTACCCATCATTAAATGTTACAAACAAGATAATTTTATTCTATATTTTTATTATATACATGTATAATCTAATAAATGGTGGGAATTGATCAATAATATGAATACAGAGCAAGAGATCAAAGCAATTGATTGAAATGAATTCTAGAAAAAAAAATTGATAAATATATTCCTCATACTCTTCTTCTAAAAATGGTTTGCTATTTCCATTAACTCAAGAAAAAATACAATTAATATATAGGGGTGTATATTGAAAACAAGGAAATATATTCAATTTATGACTTTAGTTTTGCTGTTACCCCCGAATGTATGGTTGAACGATTATTCTTTACGCTAAAACCATATCAACAAATACCCTTGGTGTCTATTACATTGATAGTTATGAAGAAATTGTACGATGTTTCATCAAAGTTGAGATTAATATCGTCTAATCTAAAGGGTCCCATTTGGATATGATTTGTACAGTTGACTTTAATTATGTTGATCTGATGGAGATATTTAATGATTCTAATAAATTCAAGCATCCCTCTTGTCAAAGGTGTAGAGAGAAACACCATAGATATTTCCTAATGGGATGAATAAATTCATTATGTGTTAGAAGCAATGATAAATTGATTATTATTATAGATAGAAGGAACAATCTATTGATATATATATATAAGGAATGATCTATTGAACCATCAATAGATTTTTCATTATTAATATTCTAAGGAACGTAGGCACCTTTCGAACAAATTCAATAAGAGAATTGGTATTTGTGGTAATCAAAAACCTCTATGGTAATGAGGGAGCGCATTTTTCATAACTACCATTAATGTGAATCCTAAAAAATAATTGGTGATAGGTATGATGGTTATTCATTCAGGAATAGTGAAAATACATTTTTATATAGGTAATAAGTATTCCTCAATATCGAATATGATTTGTATATCAACTCCAACCCCACCATTGAGTATGAAATTAGATATGTTAGGGAAAATTGAAAATGGGAAATTATTAAATCACTTTTATATAACTCCTCCATTATCATAATTTGTGGGATTAAATTCCCATTAATCCCATTAATAAATTTTCCGGTATAATTTTATTGAATTCTGGGCATGGATTATCATTATCTATATAGTTCTATGACAAATTACCATAACTAAGAAATCAATCTTTATATAATGAATTGACCACAAATTCTGTACAAGTTCAATGAGCCAGATTAATATTATTTAACACCATTATAGGAAGAATATATATTATTTCCTTATGAGAAAAAGTATATTATTGAAATGGTTATGTTGATATTATGAATCATTCTTGAATACATACCTATAGTAAAGGGATACATTTGCGTGTGTTTGGAATAACTTACTGGACTTCATCTTAAATGAGAAGTTGAATTTTCAATTGATATTATACCTAGGGAATTTATATTATCCAATACTCTATATAGGATGTATTTTAAAGAACACGAAGGGATAAATAATAAAGAAAAATATAATTTGAATAATGGGGTTATATTTCTAAGTGAATCACTATGGGGTGCACTATTCCTCTACTTCAAGAAAAAGGATGGGTTATGATCCTATGAATTGATTATCGTGAGCTCAACCAGATCTCAATAAAGAAAATGTATCATATTCAATATATTAATGACTTATTTGATCAGTTAGATAGAGTACAATACTTCTAAAATATGGATCATTGATTGAGATTTTATCTTGAATGTTGGTAGATGTAATATATTTCCATGACCATTTTTTGTACATGGTATGAGAACTTTCAGTTCATTGTGTTTCAATTAAGACCCATTAATTCTCTAGATATCTTCATGGATTTTATGAATAGTTTATTTTGATAGTGACACAAAAAAAATTTTGTAGTCTCTATAGATGATATAAAAATATTCAAAAAATAAACAATGTAAGAGCATATGGGAAATTTCAATAATGTGATAATGTCCTTATGAAAGGGTAATCATTATGCAATGTACTGTATGTCTGAATTCTATTTGGATGATGTGTTATTCATAGGGAATAAAATCACAAGAAATTGTGTATATATGTATCATTCAAACAAAAAATCAATAAAAGGATGGAGAATGACTACATTTGAGGTAGATATACATAGTTTCCTTAGGTTAGATTTGTATTATCACTGATTTTTTGGAAACTTTTCGACATTGTCAAACCCTATTACCATGTTAACTTATAAGGGTGTAAATATTTATTAGAATTAATAATGGGAGTAAATCTTCTCATAGTTAGAAAGTGGCTTACCAAATCCCATATGCTCACAATACAAAATATTTTGGAACACTTCAATGTATTCAACGATGCTTCAAAGAAGAAATTGGGTTCTATGTTAATGAAAAATACTAAAGTCACTGTGTATGCCTATTGGATATTGAATGTTCAGAAGAAAAAATATCCCAAAAATGATCTAGAGTAGTAATTTGTTATATTTTCATTGAAAATCAATGGGCGAATACTCTATGGGTAGATGTAAGATACATATACTGATCATAAGAGACTTAAATATATATTCACACATAAAGAGATCAATTTGATCCCATGAAGATGGTGAGATCTGATAATGGAATATGACATCTCAATTCTCTACCATCCTTGTAAATAAAATATTTTGGTGGGATTCTCTATGTATAATCGATCAATAAATTTTACCATTGACGACACTTTATAAGGATCTATCATTCTTTGAATTGAGTAGGATGTAGATGGGAATCGTAGAGGAAGGAACATCACCAATCCTTCTAAAATTGATTTCTCAATTGTATCTTTTTGAATGGTTAAAGGGTGATAAAAAATATTATATTGGAATTTAGAATAATGTGTAAGCTGTATGAAAAGATAAATCCTCATAGTTTAATTTCAGTGAAGATGGAATTATGAGATTTTGTTCAATAATATCTCTTCTATCAAATATTATGTTAAAGAAGTAACAATTTGATGATGCCCATAGTTCAAATTTATCCATTCTCGTAGGAGACACAATGATATATCCTGATATTAGAGAAAACTATAAGTGGGATAACATAAAAAAGGGTATTTTTGAATATACATCAATATGATTGATATGTTAACAAGTGAAGGATAAAAGTATTATGTCTAAGGGGATGATGAAACCATTACCCATGCCAACATATAAATTGTAAGACATCACCATGGAATTTATCACTAAACGTTTTAATATTTCCAAAGGAAACAATTATATTTATGTAATTTTTGATCAACAAAAAATGAATATAGATTTATTACGATATGAGGGGGATTCTTATTGGATTAGCATCCACGAATATACATTAGAGTAGTTTTGAGGAATCATGGAGTACCACTATAAATTATGTCACATCGAGTTCCAAAATCCATATCTATGATTTGGAAAATTCTCTAATATGATCTAGACAATAAGATTAACTTTAGTGTAGCATATCACCCTGAAAATTATGTCCAATGTAGTTTTTCTATCAAAACACTTGGGGACATTTGGAGAGAATTCTCAAATAATATTACAGGTGGATGGGACCAATATCTTCCTCTTGTTAAGTTCACCTACGACAAAATTTTTCAATGAAGCTTACAAACGGTTCTATATGAATCCATTTGTGGGAATGTGTTAATAACAATTAAATTTTAAGATTATGTTGGAAAAATAATCTTCTAGGTCTTGAAACGGTGGAAGAAATCATGGATAATGTTAAGACCGTTTAGACACACATTAATGCTTCTCATATTTGGCAGAAAAACTTTGTTGATAGTCATTGATGAGTCCTAGAGTTTAATTTTTATAATATGAAATTTCTCTACATATATCAATGGAAAAATGTGATGCTATTTGGGATGATGGGAAATCATAGTCTAAGATACATTATCATTTTTGATATACTTTATCACATTGGAGAAGAGTCATATAAACTAACACTCAAACCAAACCTAACTCAAGTTCATAACGTATTCCTTATATCCTTGTTGAGGATTTAAATACCATAAACCTCAAATGTACTTACAGTAGTGGTAGAATCATTAGATAATGACCTTTCATATGAGGATAATCCAGTGAAGATCTTAGATCATAGTGAAAACGTTATATTAAATAATACAATACCCCATGTTAATGTGTTGTGGGGAAACAAAATGTTTTATGAAGAAACATGGGATCCAAAGGAGGTGATTAAGATGACTCACCCACATATATTTCATTTTGGGATAATTAAATATTTATAGTGAAATTTCTACAGGTGGGGATATTGTAACATCTTGAACTATTAAAAAAACATCCCCTTACCTTTTATTAAATGTATTAATATAATATATGGTTTTAGATAACGTATGCACTTATTTTTTCTTATTATTGTTATTGTATTTAAAATACCTATATATATAATTACCATTGATTATATATAATTTTAATAGAGATCATATGATTAGTTTAAATTTATGGCTTTAACCAATCCAATTATCATAGACAAAGAAAGTGATGGCTCAACCAGTAGGCTTGTAACCTATTAATCTAATTTATCAGAGCTACCGCATGAGATATCATTTCTTGGATTTTTCCATGAACAAGAAAATGATGATATCCTATAATATAAGTACTAGAAAAACTATTTATGGGTGATGTTTAATATCATTGAGATCATTACCAAAACCATAGTAGGTGAACCACCCAATGGAATCCCACTATCATGCGCCTTACCCTTAGGGTTTTTACTGGTTTATTAAAGGGATATTTAACCAGAACATCAAAATATGAGTATAAATATTATTTTTAATAGAATAATTAAAATATTTTCATCCTATAGTTGATACTTTACAATTTATTTATATTTTGGTTCATTAAAACACATAATATTTTTTTTAATATTCAAATTCAGTTATAAAAAATATTTTGATGTATAATTGGATCAATTAAATAATTAATATTATAGAAAAATATTTGTATTACATAAATCTCATTACATTTAAATGATCGTATAATTTTTATAAATAAATATGTCATTTTTATAAGGATTTTAAAAAATATTATTATTAAAAAACACATCATTTTATATAAATATTAGTTTTTTATTTTAAATGTTATAATTAAAATATTTTAAATTTTATTAAGATAAAGTTAAAATTATTTTTGGAATCAAGACATTGAAATTATTAAATGGTGAATTTTTCATAATTTTCTGAGATAGACTAATTTTTGGGTAAAAACATAATATGGTATTAATATACATTGTTTTTAATGACTTCATAATGAACCAAAAATAATGTAATAAGTAATATAAATTGGATCCAATTCCAAATATATGTTTTCAAATTTAAATAATGTAATTTATGAATTTTTTGATTTATTTTTTAATTCCATTAATAATCCCCCAATACTTTTAATATATTTTAAGATTTTAAAATCAATTCTTTAACAATGTGACTCATATCCATATCACCAACGATAGTATTTAAATAAATTCATCCTTTATAATTCTAATATAATATAACCACTCCCATCATTAATAAACCATGTGAAACCCCATGGTAGGGTTTGTGTTTTTGGACAATTTATTATATAGAATGCTGAACCCAACCCATAGATAAATCTCCCTCTATTCCAATATAAACCAACCCAAGATCCCATTAAACATCACTATAACTCCATGTACCATGTCCTTACTCTTCCTTCCACTCCAAAGAGTCTTTATAATGTTCCCTGGATCTTTTAAGAAGCTCATCCCAATCCTTTCGAGTCACACACTCAATTGATGGATCTTCCACTCTCCTCTTTTATGAAGCACACCTTTTATGTTATGTATTTTAAATTTCCTTAAATTCTGATGGGGTCCAATATTACATATTCCCCCTAATTTAAATTTTATTTATAAATTATGATATCTTTGTTTTACACTCACTATGCCTCTGATAATCCTTTTTGTGCACCCATTACCATGTTAAAATTTTATAATGAATCTTTTCTGTATTTTCATTTCATCGTTACCTTATCCATTATAATTAACATTTTATAATACTAGGATATGAAATTTCAGGTCCATATTACAACTCATTTTATGTCCAAATACTTATAGACCCCTTTAAATCTCATCAATCATTTTTATTAATTTTTAGGTAATGTCTTTATGCGACCAAAACATCACTACAATGTTTGAAGCCAAAACAATTGTGTCATGAATAGCATACACATTATTAAATTAATTGTATAAAAAATTATTCATGTATAAATATTTACTAGGGTATTGTATTTAGGAGAACTATATTCATTAATATTGAAATAAATTATGAGGATGAATGAGTCCATTGTGTATGATCACTATGGCACACATAAGAATTAGAATTAAATGATAATGAGGGGTGCACTCAGATATCCCATCAATGTATTTGGTAATGTTTAGTGACATGATATGTCATGTTGGGCTAGGGGTGTATGTGATTATATTATAGGATATTATACACCATGACGTCTTGGTGGTTTATTCTTGACACATGTCGATGATGTTGTGTTTTTTAGTGGTTTACACATTTCCCATGTTATGATTATGATGTTATATCTGGACTAATTATTTAGTTTCATTTTGTTACTCATTGATATTCCTATTCTCAAACAAGCATAACTTATTCCATTTTTATTCTCTTACTGATAAATATAATCCACACCTTTCTTATGTATTTCCCTAGGTTATCCCATGTAATTTTATGTTTGAAGGGGTATTTTGAGCATGTTAATAATGTTTTCAATAAACCATATTAGGTATGTTTTTTATTGTATCCCATGTTTTGAGTTATTATAAAATTTATCTAATTCCCTAACATGATTTATTTTTCAATAAATATAATTGTATTAAGTTTATTGTTATTTAATAAATAAAATATTAATTTGAAATAATGCGAGGGTTCGTTATAATTGGACTTCAATGGGGAATCACAATATGTTCTAGAATGACATCCCATGTGATTTTGTGTGAAATAAATTATATATCTAAGGCCATTCACCTAATTAAACCGACATTTCTATAGATCTTTATTCGATCAAATAACATGTTGGGGGGATTTTACATGATCATTCTGACATGTACATGGGCCTTTTAATGATTAATTTAATGAGTAACATGAACCATGTGTTCCCTTTTAATAAAGGTCATCTTAACATCCATTTAAAAATATCCCCGAAATTATTTCCTTTATCTCATAAATCCCATAGTTTTTGTCAAGTATTTACCCCTAAAGATAATTTGTTGTCAATTATAGAAGATCATGTGAATCTTACAATCATTTCATCTGATTTTTATTTTCATGGAATTATTCACATTACATGAAAAGAGGGAATTTATACACAAAAATTTTCATGAATACAATTTTCTAGTTATCTTTTAGGCATTGGATGATGATTCGATGATTATTCCAAAATTTGTCTCTAAGAGGGTCGCACAATAATTTTACCATGGAATGTTACCCATATGTTGTCAACATTTCTTGTTCTCACTTTGTAAAAAATTATATTTTCTCTCTGGGTATTTTATATTCAAATTTCCAATTATAATATTGTGGTTTTCGAAAGAATTTTCAAAAGGGAATTGGTCACATGTTCCAAAAAACCATTACTTTCTTGGTAAAGAATGAAGTATAATGTGGTACCCTTAATCATGCAGATGATCACACTAACACATATAAAAATTGATAAAAATGGGATCCATTTGGAGGAAAAAATCATAAAGGAATTGAATTCAATATAATTTATCATGTTGGTACATATCAATATATATTTATTTATTTTAAAAATGGCCAAGGATATAGAGAGGTATCATGATTTTATGTGATGAATGATGAATTATATGATAGATGATATTAATCACATAAGAATATGAAGTATTATTTTTCATTTCATTATTTAAAATATTTGTTATTAACATGATTGGATTGAATATTTGGAGGTTTCTATGTGATTCAGTTCTGTTACTTTTTAAATATTACTTTAAATGATGTCTTAGGAATTCTAGGATAAGGTACAATTTTTCAATGATGGAGTCTTCTCATTGATATATATTTATTCATAGGATGAAATACATTATTAATTTTATACTTTGAATAATTCAAATTTTGTATAATATACCAATTAAATATTGGAAGTATGTAGTGATAAAAAAAATCTATATCTCAAACATATCATTAATATGAACAAATTAATAAAATATTTCATTGATGATGTGGTAATTTATGAGTCTATCGCTGAAGTAATTTTCTATCATCAAAACTAAATTCTATATTCTCAATATTAAAATGAACAAACATTTTGATGATAATATGTATTAAAGGAATTTTTTTGGACAAAAATCTAAAATTATGGGGATCATAAGCTGTAATTTTTTTTATGAAAATTTATACACTATACAATTTCACTTTATTGAAAATCAGTATATTTTGAAATCATGTTATCAGTTTTAGATAAATAAAACTCTGATGAAATATTTAAGCTGACAGACAAAAAAAATAGTATACTTGGAAAACAGATAAAGATAGAAATAACAAATCTGAATTAAATAAATATTGTGAAATTAAATAATATTAAATATATACATAGAATTCTAGAATTGGGTTTTAAAATTATGTTGGAAATATTACTGGTGACTAAGAAACTAATTAGTAAATGTGATGGTTGATGAATCCATAAAAATATTATTTTTAACTAATTTAGACCCTAATAGTTCTTTAGAGGCTATCATGTGATCCAATATGTTATAAGGTGTGGAGAAGAAAATAAAATATTTAGAATGAATCTACAAGATAAATTCTCCTCTAATATAAATAAAAACATTTCCTTGGTAAAAAGCCAGTATTCTATAATATATATAATAGTTATCTAATACTGTTTTTTAATAATACGAGGATGGTGTACAAGGGGTATTTTGATATTTTTTGAATTAATATTAATGATTCATTTTTACATGTATCATGTTAGGAAACCATTGCACTTTTCATAGTGATTTTTAAGTTCAATATGTTTATAGTCTACTAAACAGATCCCAAATCATTTATCCTCAATTGGGTTCTTGATAAGAAATTTTACATTGATAAACTAGATTTTTATATATTAGAGGATGGGGAAAGAAATGATTTCTTTATTGATGATGAATTTGAATTTTCTAATACATAAAATAATATATTAGTATTCATGTTTTTATAAATATCTTATAAATATTCGATTCTAATGAAGCTATGTTGATCATAACCCCTACCTTAGTAAATAAAATGATATAAGAATTTTAGTTCTCAATTGTGTTGGTGAAACGTATTTGTAGAAAGGGATGATTCATAATAAATTCTATTTAAATAATATAGGATGTGTGAGTTAAAATTATCAATTATTAGGATATTAAATTTTTTTTATTATTGAAATGATTCTGAAGTATTGCATGGAAAATGATTTATCAGTAAATTATTTTAAAAATTTGATAAAATTAGTATTTTAATGTATGGGATTAATCCAATGAAAATGGAAACAACTAAGTCATATTATGTTATCAAAATATGATGATATAAAGAAGTTGTATTTAATAAAATATAGTATATAATTTGAAGTATATTTTTTTAATATAAACATGACATTACATTATTTTTTCCAAAAATCAACATGAAATGTACCAATGTTTTAAAAAATAATGACTCAAAACTATATTCAAAATTATGTTTCATTAAATAAATAACATGGTGTATATCTCTATCTTATATCATAGAACATCAAAATATTATTCAATAGGATATATGAATATTTATTGCACTGGATTAATGGATGATGTACATTAAACATCTTATGGTTCATTCTATTATATATATTTATGACTTCTTGGGCTATGAAAGAAGTAAGAATCTAACTCACTTGGAATTAGATAATTTGAATAGATTACAAACACTCAAGGACGTACTCAACTAATATGGTTGAAGAAACATATTGATGATGATAAACTTATATGGAATTTTTATTTAAATTAGCACGGATAACTTGAGTGATATTAATATTATAATTTTCTCCATAATTTATCGAATAAAGAATAAATATAATGTATCATTTCATCACAATGAATGTACAACTAGGATAGTGAAATTTTAATACATGTTAAAAATAATCAAATTTTGGATATTACGATGAGGGAACATCGGATGGAGGAGTTCATGGGGCATTAGTTGGATCACAAAGTTAAACTAGCTTTATATAACAAGATGTCTTAGATAAGAGACCCCCACTAACTATGAAATTATGCATTATAAAAAAATATTCTGGATTCCATATAGAATTAATTACCAAAAATTCATTCCCTATATTTACTACATTAATACAATTTAATAATACGTTGATTGAAAATGGTATAAAATTAGTTAATATTATATATATATAATGTAGATAAGTTATCAACACCATGAGATAAATAACATTGGGAATGATCTTTATTTTATGAATATGGGGATAAATAATATATTATTTTACCCTAATTGATGGAGTTATTGAATTTTAATTATAATGTTTCATCATGGATGAATGTTGATGAGGATGTAAGTAATGGTTGTGATTTTATGAGTATCATATTATTTAACTATTTTATTATATAATATTGCTGGTTCATGTTGAATCAGAGTTTAAGTTTTATGAATCAGTGTTGAATTATTCAAAGGAAAAAACTGTTGATGAATTGTATTTAGTAATACTTTTAATTTTAATATATAGTGGTTTTTAATATGTTTTTAAGGGTTTCATCAAACCCAAATAATGTGATTATTTGAGAAAATATACATCAAAATTTTATTTGATATGTTTTTTTGAAAAGGATAATAGAATCACTCAAATGAAATTAAAAAATTTCTAAAACAGTTGTATATTGGATTCTCGAACATTTATGGGTTGTACAGATGATCCACCCACCATAGGTTTAATGCTACTGCTTTCATAGTCATCTATCAGTGGGTGTATTCTACATGGATAAATTATAAAAGAAATGTAATACTTTCATGTCACTCATCACATTAGGACACTTAATTTCTATGGCTCAAAGGATTATATAGTCCCAAACTCATATAGAATATTACAAAATAGGCAGCGGTAATCCTTTTTTCTAATGGAGAACCAATCTACATAATTTTCAATGTGGGAAGAAAATTTTAACTACTAAAGGGTTAATATAATTTAGATTGGGTATTTTATATGTTTAAACTATGAAATAAAAAAAATAAAATTTATTGAATCCATGGGTGAGTTTCTTTTTTTTTTAAATATAAAAGTGAAGATCTGACCCGATATAAGTATCATTTTTTAGTATTTTGAATAATTTTATTCCATGCTCTAATTTTTTTTATTGTCATTAGCATAATTTTATTTTAATTCACATTTGTGATGGTATGATAAAATATTATACTATTGTGGAATATATAATTTTCTGTTACATAGTCAATTTTTAGAATCCTTATATGAAACAATGAATTTCTATACAAGATGTTTTTTTTCATTTTTTAATGAAGTGAGACCATGTAATTTAGGATGATAAAGAGACCTTGCATTGTGGCCCAATGTGGGTTGAGTATCTGGAATCAGAATCTAATTTGGAGATTTGTATTTGAGAAAATGTTTGGGATTTTTAATGGTTTTTTTGAAGATAAAAATAATTACATTGATATTTATATGAAATTAAATGTTTTTTATATCATATTATTTATATAACGCAACATCCATGACATGTTTCATCAGTAATAGTCGATGGAAAAGGGTATATTACATTTTGGTGTTTCCCGTTTAAGGGTAGAAATGGGTCTTCCAGATCATGTCTTTAATGTTCTTATATTTGAGGATTTAGACCGAATAATTAAATGAGTGATATTGAAATAAAATTGGAAGCTGAATATTAATGAATTATCATATCATAATATTGGAGAATTAATATTTTATATAGAGATAAATTTAGTGATATTTTATATATTAAAATTTTATATCAATTACTTCATAATCATGAATTTGGATATTGGATTCGAGCTACACATATAGCATATAGGGGTTTTATACATAAACTATAAAAATTGAAAAGAATGAGATACATGAATACATATTAATGAGGATTTAATGAGATTAAATGATAAATTATTCGAGTATAGATTCACTATTTTAATGGAGATCTGGGAAATAGCACGCATGGTGGTAGTGTGTTATTTGATTTTGTGAGGGAAATGAGTTAATTATTTCATTGAGGGTGGTAAAGTGGATGACCATAAACTATGATATATATTTTATTTATCATGTAGTTTACAAAGTGTTTTATGAGTATGACATTATGTTGTTTCATACTCATGGATTGTCCATGTATGGATGAACTATGTAAAATTGCATGTGTTACTTATTTTATTTCATTATTGTATTACACCAAATGTTATTTTTAGGACAATTACTGAAATAGATTTTAAAATTTGGATGGTGAGGGTTCATCTGTGATATTTTCAGAAACCCTAGTTGATCCCCAATAATTTATTTACCAATCCAGTAACTAATTTAAAGTATAATTTTATTATGTTGATAAGAGATTCATGTAGCAAAAAAATTATTTTCATTATCTTGATAAATATCCCATAACCACATTATTCATTTTCATATATCATTTAAGGATTTGAAAAGTAGATGTGAGGCCAAAATACATTATTCCTCCCAATACTATTATTTTTTTCCAGTTTTTTCAATGTGATGGTAATAACACCTTGCTTATATTGAGTGTTTATAATGAAAATATTTTGTCTTTCATATTAGTATTTTAGAAATTATATAACCCAAACATAAATCCTAAAATCATAAATATTTTTCTTGAATGGTAATTTTTCTTAGTTAACATTATGATTCCCTATCTAATCCTAATATATAGGTCCTTGAGAAAACCAAAATTCCATTAACGTACTCAAGAAATAATAGAAACATATTTTTTTGAAGGTGGAATCATCTATTTGGAAAATTTTTACTTTCCCATCAGTATTAAATGTGTAAATATTACAATAACATTGAGAACTCATTGATTTAGGAATCATTTTGTTTGGTAACAAGTCCATGGATAATAGTAGTTGAATTCAATTATTTTTTGAAAGATTGAAATAATAATAGGTGTAATAACCCATGATCAATGTAAATTCTATCTTTATTATGTTTTTGGATTTCCTTTATCACATTAGTTAATTTTTGAGAGTTTCTTTAATGTTATAGTGGGTTTTAGAAGGGTTTATGGAGGAATTAAATTTGTGTATGTTTTGAATAAATCATATTATATCTCAATGAATTTAATTTGGATTTTATTTTTTTGTCTAATTGTTATAAAACATTTACACAAACCATTAGCAGATCAAAGAAACCACATGGGATGTGAATTTTTTCGATCGTATCAACACATGTTTGGTGAATGTTTTATCTAATCCATTAGGTATGGTTATGTGGCCTATTAGGAATTTTCTAAACGAAATGCATGGTTGGTGCACATATTTTAAAATTGTGTGACACAATCATGTATCAATCATTGAGTTTTCTTGTATTACATTCATGGTTTCTACATTATATGTTAAACAAATTGTCTTTACAAATAAATGATATATAAGTACATTAAAAATGACAATTGCACAACATTATACACAACAAAATCTCATTTTACTCCAATTATCATAGGATATAAAAATTATCATCCCCTCTAGGAGTCCATGGTGATTCCATCTAATTTTAATGATTATTTTTATAAATCAATTTGAATTGGATCACATGATTCAATATTGAGTTTCAATTTATTCTTTTCTCTTTATATATTATCATATATCCCCTCCTAGATCCTAAGATAAATTTAGTTACAAATTGATATACAACCAATTTTATGTTTTGATGATATCAGGTTGGGATCTGTTGAAGGTACATTATTTTGAGACACTGAAACGTGACATATTATTGAATAATTTCATCTCTTTCTATTTTTTTTGAAAAATTATCATTGTTTTAGATCATAAATCCTTATTTTTGGATGGATGAACCTATACTGTATGATAAAATTATAATATATATTGTTCATCATGAATTTTTTTTATGGAAATATGAATATGTGTGGTTAGGCTATGTTATTTCACAAAAAGTTGCCTCATTTCTAGTATTTTTACCATAAATAACAAAAAATATGGTACATATCACTGTCATAATTACCACCATAAATGGGGGTCATCATGTTAAGAATTTGTAATAGTGTGTTTGAAAAGTCATGAGTGTATGTAGTTCTATATTATTCATTCATTGTTTGTATTTGTGTGGGTATGAAAATGGGATGGTTATTAAAAGTGATAATAATTTGTTATGGTGTTTGCTAAAAAAATTTATACATAGATATTTTATATATATTTATGTGAAACTATTTATCTACTACACTATTATTTTTTAAAATGTTATAGTATGTTATTTTCCTAGTGAAATGTGTATGTAAGTCATTTGGGATTACCTACATTGTGTAATACTAAACCGCTTCATAGGAAATGTTTTACATTATTAGATGTTGTGTACTATGGTACAGTTATATTCACTGTGTATCATATATAATTTTTTTCATAATAAATCTTTTTCCATATTTTTTTGATCAAATCATTTGGTAATTATATAGTAAAATTGGGGTGATTCAATATTAAAGTTATTATATTGGGATATCTTTTAGATTCAGGTAATAAAATTTTACACTTCTTCAATATTCAAATAAAATTTTATTTCTATTATTCATGGATCAAAAGGTAGTTTCATTGTTATAATGGAATTAAATTTCTACACTTGGTGTGATTTCATCTAAAAAAAACATTCTCTATTTGATGGATTATATACTACTAGTTGATGCTACTTCATCGAAGGAGATCTTAGTGGCTGGAAAATATTAAATTCCTTCTAATAAAGTCAACACTTTCACCCTTTGATAATTTTCAGTGGACAAAGATAAATTATCTTTGTTCTATAATGTATAACCTTTATCTATCATGACGGTTCTTATGGGTGTGGTGAGACTAGTTCACATTAATATTCCTAACATAACCATATTATTATGGATATTCAATTTGTGTATCACATGGATGGGTTCCATTTTGTGAAAAAATATGTGGAGGAAATGAGGGTGGAAAAAGAGTATACCAAAGGGAATTGGTGGATTATTTTAGGTGGGATAAATAACATTTTCTTCCATAAAAACCATTTCCCATCATTGGGTCTCAGTCACCGAGAAGGATTTTTTTATCAATGTTTTCTGTTTGTATTATTTTTTTTATCATATAAAGACATTGTTGGGGCATGGAGAAGATATGGGATACCATACAATTCCTAGAGTTTCCCAGTTTTACAATGGACATCAGATACTCACCAAAGGAAATAATAAAACTAGGAAGTAGTGTTGGTACGTGTACCAACATTTCCTTTCCCTCTTTATAATTTGGGGTTTCTATAATCTATTGGAAATACACATGGGAGGTTTATATGATTGTATTCTAAAATGTGTTTTATGTAGTCTATTAATTCCTATAAAATTTGGGTAAAAATGGACATGTAATTGATGTTTATAAAAAGTATGATAATCTAGGTTGGTCAGTATTTATCCTAGTGGAAAATAGAGTTTTACCAAAAAAAATACCATATGTTATTCTTAGTTATGTAGAAAGGTGTACTCAGTGGATTAAAATTGGAAATTTCATAATCCTAAATTGGTTTTTGATGTGGTTTCTACCAAATTCACTAGTCTAGTGGACCTATCATTGGGTGAATACAATGTTGTGACCGCTTCTGGTTCCCCAGTGCCTCCACTGATAGTGAAAACATTGTGGCTCCTTGGGAGGAGGGATTGCTGATGATGGGATCTCCAAAGATGTGAGTGGTAGAACATATTTATATCTTCATGATTTATAGACTTAAATTAAATTTAAATATTGAAAATGTGCATCATGTGACCTATTCCTAAATGGAAATTTTTAATGACGTGTCAAAATTTTTTTGGCCCCATCTCTGGATTAATGGAATATGAAGTTTATTCAAATAATTTATACAACAAATTATTTGATGTATGGTGTGGGGCATTGTAATGATTTTTTGGTATTATTACCCATTCGGGGATGGATTGAATTCACTATGTTTGGAGTGTGGTTTTCATAGTTTGTATATGTTTTTGGGTTAGAGAATTTTGAGTGAGGAGCTAATTTCCTACTCACTAATTTTAGGTGTTGTGGATTTAATCAATGTGGTTACTGGGTCTGGTGGTTTCAAGTTTCAAACTTGTCCAATAAACACATAGTTATTTAGAAATGTACGTATTAGGTCATTAGTGGATACATGGTGTTTATGGGTATATTCTTATAACCTTTTTTAAATTACAATGGAATCACAAAATTATATGGATGTATTGAAAACCCCTAGGCCATGGGTGGAAGATATTATGAAGATATTATTTACTACAGTGAATATGGGTCATTAATGTGTGATTGAGCTAAATATTCAAGCTTCTTCAACATATGAGGAGGGGATTTTAACTCTTTTAGGAAATTTTTTTATCTTTTTTCTTCATCAATTATTTATATCACGGATTGGAATGGGTGAGGATTGGGTCTAAGGGACAAAATTGACTACTTATTTAGTGAAATTCATCATCTATAAGTATCATTTCTTCATGTCATTTATATTAAAGAATGGGGATATAATATTTATATTTTTTAAAATGTATGTTTTTTTCTATGTATTTTCAATCCAATTAATACAACATTGGATTTAAGTTTAATTGGATCTGATGAGTTGACATGAGTTTTATAGATGATTCATAATTGTATATGTCTACAATTGGTCTCGTGGGTAATTTTTTTTTACTTTTTAATATTTAAATTAGGATTCCAATTAATGGAAATAATGGTGGTCCATTCTATTAAATATCCTTCTAGAGAACCAAACCATATTTAAAGGTTTTAATTTTAAGAGAATTTTATATTCTAATAAAATGTGATGTTTTCTATTTTAATGTATTAATGTTGGAAATCCGGACATTCATGGAATCTAGTTGGGTAATTGATATTGGAATTATAGTAAGAAAATTAACCTAATGTAACAAAAGAAAAGGAAGAAAAAATATCTATATTATATTGCATCATTATCT
This sequence comes from Viscum album, assembly GCA_963277665.1. Lineage (NCBI taxonomy): Eukaryota > Viridiplantae > Streptophyta > Magnoliopsida > Santalales > Viscaceae > Viscum > Viscum album. The sequence goes on along the minus strand of OY728126.1, from coordinate 511,697,203 downwards.
TTGAAAACATAAAATTATGGATACATTAGGAACGATTTAAGTTATCAATATTAGTATATCATTGTTAGACCACTCTACATTAGTGGTAAATATCATAATGTGGAAAATAAATAAAAATTCTAATTTTATTCAGGTAGTTGTTTGAGGGAGGAAGGCTTCATGAAAATGGTTAGTATCTCCAGAAATCATCATGGTTATGGGAATTCCTAGTTAGGTTTATCAATGATGAATAAACATATATTAAATGGCTTAAAATGTATTGGGATTAGATATAAAGATTATAAGAGTTTTGTAGAAATTTAGGAGGAAATTGAAATTATTTAGATGAGGATCAAATGGTATTGAAAGAATTCATTTTTTATATCCTGAATTATAATAAATTTTAACAGTAAAAAATTATTTAAGTGGTTATATTTTTTTTGAGAAAAATCATTGGAGCCTATATTAGGGATAAATAATTAATCCTATCATTTGTTTAGGTTTGCGTCAAGGAAATGTAGGAATCAAGGGGGAATCAACATTTGGATTTAGTTGGCAGGTTATATGGCCCCTGGACATGTTAGGAATTTGTTGGCAGGTTATGATGACATAAATGATTAGTGACTAGAGGTAGTATAAGGAGGGTCATTCTTTAGGAAGTGTATTCCCAAAGTACTAGAATACAAGGAAAAGTGTGAAATTTTATAATTTTATAATGATAGAGTGATTAAGTATGTTAGGATTAGGATAGAGTTTAATACAGTCATAAGGGGAGATGGATTCACATTTTCATTCTAGGAATAGGTTTGGATATTATTAGAGATTTTTAAAAATAAGGAAGTGTGTGACATTTTCAATAAGAAGGTTCTTTTAAGTGAATTTTAAACAACCATAGTTGTCCTGATTGTGGAAGTGAAACATTATTAGTCCATTAATTAATATCATTTAATCTACCTATGTAATGTCTTATAACTATTATTTATAATCTTATAAATAGTATTATCATGTCTTGTTTTTTAAAAAATTTATTGATGGAGAAGCATGAAATCATTTTGGGGAGTTGTATCACGGGTGCAGTGGAGATTACTAAAGAGATGGTGGATGGATGTTACAAGGAGCCTCTAGGATCCAATATTATCATTAATGTGGATATACAAAATTCAAATGATAGCTTTGAATATTGTTATATTATAAAATTAATTAGTAAAATGGGATTTAAATATTGTTTTTTATTTTTGTTTCATATTTTATTCATTTCTGTGCACTTCTATTTAATTCATGTGGCAACACGTAGGTTATTTCAAGACTGTGTGTGGTTTGAGGTAGGTTGTTCCATTTTATATTTATCTTTTTATAATATCTCATGAAACACTAATAATAAAAATCAAAAATAGTTTGGAGGGGAGCCATATAAGGCCTTATAAGAACAAATTAGGGGGAAATATTATCTGTTATATTAGGTTTTTGATGTAATTATTTTAATTATAAATTGAAATTAATGGTATATCAATAGTGGAAATAAAATTATGAAGAAATATAGAAATAAAAGTAGGTAAATGATTAAATTATACAGGAGTAATGAATATATCTAAAGAAATTTCTCGGACCGCTACACCATGGTTTTTAGAAGCCGATTAGTTATCAAAACCAACAAATACTACTAGTTTTTTTGGGTGACCGCATCTTGAATGGTATAATTCTATATATATCATTTGAAGGTAAATAGAATATAATAAATGGTTGAATATAAATTTCAAAAAATAAATTTCTATCATTTTTGGATACATTAAATTGTTTAATAACAATCAATCTTCTATGTATATACTTATAATATCAACTATCAATGTTCCTAAAGGGACAATAAACTATCTATAAAAAACTATGAACAATTTAATTTTGGATCTGAATTGTTATGGATGATATCAATGGTTATGCTAGAAGTCAATTGAAAAGACAACAATCATAAGAGGAATCAATAGTCTAGGTATCATGGAATCCATGTAAGAAATGGAGGATAATATGTAATGACATGTTATTGAAGAAAATTTACCATGGTAAAAGTAAATGATAAATATGTTTCGTGAAAGGTTAGATGATAGGGTTGATAATGAGGGGAATTCATTTAGACTCACAATAATTATGATCAATCATTGGGAGGATCGTTTAGGTATGTTTCTGTACGTGGTGAGGTGTGGAGAGGTCATATTTTGGAGGGTAAACTAGATATGTGATATGCTATTATTTACTAGTTTCCCATTGACAAATATTAATTTCTTATAATCCTTTATTCTTTCAACCATTGTTAATATAATTCTTGATAGACAATATAAAAAATATTTTGATAACATCATTCTTATCAACAAACCCAATAAATGTGTCTTATCTAAATCAATTTCTATGTTATTTAGATTTAACAACCCAATAAATTTAAATATTTTAAATAAGAATACATTTTTTTAATTTATATATTTATTTATAAAAAATTATATATATTTCTGTGTTACACACAATACTGAGTTCCTTTAATAGATTGTGATACATGAAAGACCATGATTTACCAAACCAAAAAATATATTAATAATAATAATTTTTAATAAAATAGTAATAAAATATACATTACAATGAAATATATAAAATTTATTAAATAAATTGGAAAAATATTTTTTACATGTGTTCTTATTATTCATTAGTGTTTGAAATGACTATGGAATTCAGATGAATATAATGGAAATGTTTTTATAAAAAACTAATTTTATTCCCTCAAAAGAACATTTCATAATTAAATACATTAATTTCTATCAAGGACATATACTAATGAAATTATTATATTATATATTCCATCAATTATTCTTTACATTCATATAATATATTCATTAGGAAATATATAATATTTAATCATATTTTATACATAAAAAGATATATTTTTAAAACGGTGGGTTATTTGAATAAATATATAATATATATACAAGATATTTATATCATGGATCACATCATGTATTTTATAAAATCATGATAAACATAATATTTACAAAATAAAATATAGAAACTAAAAAAACACAAAAAATGTAAATTAACATCTAGAATGATAAAAATAATGAAATATTGTCAAAAAAGTGTAAAAATATATAATAAGAAGAACATATATGAATATATAAATTTGATTATTTTCGTTTTATAATTTAATAACATGAATAAACCATTATACAATATTTTAAATGGCATCTATCCCAAAGGGAGCATAAGGTAATTGATTTTCATCACACATTTTTCATATATGAGATATTGTTCATATATATCACTTACTTTATTTGTGTGTTTTATATAATTATAATTGGTGTTTTAATATAATGATTTAATTATAATTATTATTATATTATGTTTCAATTGGATTTATTTTATCGATGGGGTTTGACATAAAAATTACCAGGTTAAAAAAGTAATCATTTCAATATCTCATTCTTTTGTGATTGTAATCTTTCTCTTGAAAAAATCACATCTTAATGAACAAATTCGATTAGAAATTACATTTATTTTAAATTTTCCAAATATTATTTAATTGTTATTAATATTTATTAAATGACATACCATTATTACATGTGGTTTATACATTGTATGGGTTTAATTATCTAGGTAAATATGACACTATGTTATACTTTACTCAATACTGATATTTTATAATGAAGTATTTTTATGAATTAAATTAATTATTATATATATTATGAATGATTTAGACTGGTATGACATTTGTTGGGGATAGTTTAAGGTAATTCTATTGATGCATCTTTAGTGTCATGGGACAAATTAGTTGTCCAAATAAGATGGGTTTCTAACCGATATGGTAAACCGCATTATGAATTGTCTTGAAATTAAAGGTAATACGTACCTAGAAATATAGTGTCGAATAAATATTCATTTACATTATATATAATTCAGATATTATTAATATCCATCATATTTTTTTGACATTATCTATGGATGCATTTCATTTTCAGTATGTTAATTAATTGGCTTGTCTTTCATTTATTTACCTTTCTATATTGATTAGGAATTATCCTATTATTTATTTGGCGTGTGTTATTAGTTATATACCAAGAAATTTTGATTATAATAATCAATTAATTACTACATATTTTTAACATTCCCTTACATAGAATTTGAGCTCAATATTATTTTAATTTTATTTTCTGAATTTATAAAGAAAAAATGTTTTAATGTGTTTTCAAGGATACTTTTCAATTAATTTTATTGTATATCATGTTTTATTTTATATTTCCAAATTTAAAATTGCTATCATGTGTGTAATATGATTTTCCAAAAATAATAATTTTTTCATTCCTTCAGAATTTAATTCCTTGAAATCATGATAGCATAATAAAGTAAGGTATCTTCTTCTGGATTCGTGTGTTAGGTTGTTACATCTACTATCAGAAAATGTTTAGTATAAATAATTGAAACTAGATTTATGATAATATATATTAGGTAATGTAACACTAATATTAAATTTTAGAAAATGAATAGAAGAAAACGACAAGGAAACTGGGATTATTATTAAAATATTATCAATACATAAATTGTATAACTTATGTTATGTATCCTTATAATATTAGTATTATTAATTATTAATCATAGTGTTAGGATATAATCTATTATATAAAGTTGTTCAGAGATGGATCCTATATGGATGAAAGGTATCCATAATCAAGCCCAATGTAGAGGATACCCTATTGAAAAAGGCAAAATAAATAGAATTGGAACTAAGCATGTTAAGGATATTTTAGGTCAGCTTAATAAATATATGAAAGATAAAATTTCCTAGATGTAGGAACCTATTCCCTTGTCAGATTCTATTATTTTGGATCACCTTATTCAATATAATCCTCTATCATTTAGTTGGACTAATAATCCAAAAATAGATGAGAAATGGATTATTCCATTGGAGAAGATATGTATGGTCTTGGGTGGTGGTGAAAAGAGAAATGTAAAACTTGTATAGCATTGTTTAAATTGTGATGTTATTCAATGGCGGCTATTGATCCCAAATTCTTCGAAGGAAAAAGAAATTGAACCCATGGAATAGAAAACATTCATGAAGACACCGTTCAATGTATAATTCCCTCATGAGAAATTATTGATATTAAGATAAATTTACTTACACTATATAAAAATGAATAATAATGTTTCATGTAATACTAATCCAACATCTCATGGTTATACGGTTATGTTATAGATATATAATCTACACGTAGTTATGATTGACAAATTTTTAAGGGTGTTATACCAATTCTCCAAAGGACAGAAATCTCTTAAAAATTTTATAATATAATGATGTAGTTTTATGTTACCTAAAAATGGAGAAGGAATTTCTTTATATAAATTTATAAAAGGGTAATCAAGGTAATAATATTCCATCTAAACACCAAGAGAAATATAATTCATCAAAGAAGAAGATGATGAAATTGACATCTTCTAAGGAATATGAAAAGAATAAACATGGTAAATCCATAAAATGATTTCAGTTTTTTTAATATGGATATAGGGGTCTTTATGTTTAAAAATTAAAGGCAGAGAATGAAAAAAATGCTATTGAGTGTTACAAAAACTAGAATATTTGGAACTATACAACAAATTTTCCCTAGAATCAAGGTAATTTGCACAATATAATCAAATAATTCTATGTTATTTATATATTATTGATATATAATAATTTGGATTATTAATTTAAGTATGTATTGGGATCATTGAATAATGTAGAAAAAGTATGTCATTAATGACATCATGTTTATATGTATTATGAAATACATAATTATTTTACTATAATAATATTTCTTAAGGGATTTAAATGCATATGAGTTGTTAACTTATTGTCAAAAAATTATTGGGGGAATATAAATCAATAATACATTAATAATTTTGAGGTAATGAATTTTTAGATAAATAAATAATTGAAAAAGATTATTTACTTTTTATGGTATTGACTACCTTGAAAATAAGAGTGATTTTTTAAAAATTTAGTTTATTCTATAATTAATAGAGTATATATATTTTTTATGAATATAATAAATAAACTATGTTTTACATATGAAATAAAAAAGAATTCATGTTTCTAAAATAGTGGTTTTGGTAAATCAGGTTTTTACCATGATTTTATAGAATACATAGTGAAGGTATTGACATGTTTGGAAAATCACAAAAAAGACCTTCTTCATAATGATTGAAGGATAATGATAAGTACATTTTTTAAATTCTGTGACCTTCATACTAAAGTGTTGGATAATTATATTCTATAAATTTTAACTATTTAGGAAATTATTTATATTGACCTTTAGATGAGGTTTTAGATATTAATGAATTACATCACTTTATGATGCAACGAGTGGAAATTAAATATGTAAAAATATTTCATGGAATAACCAAACCATATAATATAATTTATAGAAAAATAACTCTACATATCATCATAAAGAATGAAATAATTACATATCTCTAGGAACAAATCATGAATTTTTTTCCTATTATCATATTTTTTTTATAATATCAATCAAAAATTTCACACCTCTATTTAATTGAATTGTGGTCATAAATTTCTAATGAACATGTTTTCCATAACTATCTACCAGAACATGATAGAAATATTTTCATCCATAATTATGTTTTCATTAATGTTTCCTTATTCAAAAGATAGGTTTTTTGGTAACACATAATTTTATGTTCCATATTATTATATAGATGTGTTTGTAACATTATTTAGTATGTGATTTTTTGAAAACAAATATTTTATGAAATATCATACCATCTATTACTGAGATGAAGAACAAATTGATGTGACATAATTTATTGATGGATGGGGGAATTTAAATACATAATACATCATAACATATTCCTTTTATATTTTGATTAATTTTTTATACCTTTATTTATATGTTATAAAAAAAACTTGTTTTGTACACAATATTGAGTTCCTTCAAATGATTCTGTTACACGCAAGAACAACATTTACCTAAACAAAAATATACTATTAATACTATTATTTAATATGATATTTATCAAACTGAATTGTAATTACAATTATTCAAAGGATTAACTATAATTTGAAAATATAATTAACGTATATTTATATAATTATTTCGTGTTATAAATTAATAAAAATTATAATACATTATAAATGAAATGTTTTTATTTAAAATATTTTTATCCAAATTTTTTTTTCATTTTATTAATAAAATGAATTAATTACTATTATTTAATGAAATTAATTAAATATAGAAATTAAACCCCCAATAAAATAATTTTTTACATTAATAGAGTAAATGAATTTGGAATATGAAAATAAAAAATCAAGTTTCATTAATAAAAAGCTATATTTTTTTAACATATTCTGCCACCTATAAATTGCGTACCTATTTTAAACATATATTTTATAAATTTTATTAATTTTAAATGAAAATTTTTAATTTAATTTTTAATTTGGAACCTCATTTTCATATTAGGTTTATTTATTTTTAATATTATCAAAATATTAATTTTTTATGTAGTGAAATATAGTGAATTTTAATTGAAAACCTTTTTTAAGTATAATTAATTTATAAGGATAAATTATATTTTTCATTTGATTAAAAAAATTTGATTAATTTTTTATATTAATTTAGTTTATATCATTTTAGTCAATTTAAAATTGATATTGAATATAAAAACATTTCAAACTATTTACCATTATTACTCTACAAGCTCGTTTTCTTAATCGATTTATGTGATTCATTTTTTAATAATTTGTAAAAAAATATGTGATTTAAATTTGTAAAAGGTATTAAATATTTATAAATATAATAATTTTTAAATTTTAAAATGAGAAAATTATATTTTACAAAAAAATTACTGAAAAATTTTAAAATAAATTACTTCAATTAAGAAGAAAAATATTTTAACAGGGACTAATCATTAAACTAAAGGGTTTATATTATCTAGAAACATGCCAAAAACTTATTATTTATCCATTTTAATAAATATAATCTCTATTACATTATATCAACATTTATTGGATCAAAATTAATTTGATCAAACATGGGTGGAATTTCATATTTGAAAAAATTGATAAAATACCACTCATACTCCGCTATAATAATGCAATCATCCTTCATATTTATTAAAACATATCAATAATATTTTCTCAAAAAAACCAAATATCCTCAAAATATTCATATCATAATCTGATAATCATCACTTTGGGATTAAAGAAAACAAATAAAGGCCGTTGGAATAATACAATAAGAGCTACCCAAATAAGAGGTAACATTATTTAATAATAAATTTCATATAATTTATTTCAACACAATGAAATTAGTTTTATAAAATTATTATATAAAAACCACAATATCAAAAATATAATTAGATTTTATTATGATGAGGTTATTAACTTCACTCACACACACTTCCTTCAAATTTGAATCACAATCATCATTCGTCTGTATGGCGGTCTACTACCTCACGAACTGATGCCTTTAGATCAACCATTACCCTATTTCATAGTTGAGAATATTGATATTTTTTTTATATATTAAGTATATTTTATTTATAATTCCATTATTCTTATATAATATTTTTATATCACACATACCTTTATGGTTTCAATTTTGTGGAAATATGTTAACATCATTGTTGGATGTGTGGAATACCTCCTCCTCCAAGAGATGTGATTCATTCAAATATTTCTTGGAATTTATTAAGAATTTTTAAAACAATAATATTATATATATTACGAATATTATACTCTAATGATTATATAAATATTTAAATTTATCAGTTAGTTTTAAAAAATGGATATAAAATGGATGTAGTGTTCATGCGTACGTACGACCTACTGTCTAACTGAATAGTGAATTGTATTTCCTATCATAGAATTTCATAGATTATTCTAAATAAATATATATTGAATATATATTATATTTCAATCACAATTTACATCCTTTATAATGTGAATTCATGATCGATATATGATAAAAAAATATATCATGTCAAAAAGTTCTTGAAAAACATGAGAAATAACAACTGAAATGAATAAAATAATGAAATTTTTTTATGAAATGAGTAAAAAGATATTATAAGATGATCATATATGATATTATAAGTATTATTATGGTTCTTTAATTAGATAATAAAATTATTTAAACTGTAACACCCCAAGCATCCATGATACGCTTCTCATTTAATAATGCAATAGCTTGCATGGTACGCAAGTTCGAGTTCTAACACACCGCGACTAATCAAAGTAGCCGTTATGAATAGTAATAACAACTTTTTAAAATTATAGAAATTTTATATTTCAAAATGGACTTCATTTTTGTATTCGTAATATCGAAATTATCCTAAGTTGAATTTTTTGTAACTTTCTGAGAACTTCCAATTTTTTTATGAATAGTGAAAAATACTTAAAACAACTTTTTTAATAAAAATAATTTATTGTGATAAATTATACAATTTAGTGGTTTTAAATTATAATTGGAATATATTTTTCCCATTGTATCCAATGGTGGTCATTAGAATTAATTTAACATTGAAATTGGACATAAACAATTGCCAATATTTTGATATAAATTGTTTCTTAAAACACGCTATTTGTTGTGACAGCGGGAATTAATTATAAAATTAATTAATGCAACTTATATGTTTGGAATTTTGTAAAATAGACATCATTTTTGAATTCAGAATATCAATTATAGCTTAGGGTGAAAATTTGGCATTGTTCTGAAAAACTTCAATTTTTGATGAATAGTGAAACCACTAAGTGGTAGTTAAATAACTGATTTTTCGTTTAAATGAAATATTACCACTTCTGTGATTTGATTTTTAAAAATCTGACATACATGGTTTTCATTAAGAAGTAAAATGTGGTTCAATGAGATCAAAATATTTTTTTTGGTGAATAGTAACTTTTAAGTTCTTAATCACGATTAGAGGTAATTAGTGTAGTTTAAGGTAAAAATAATATTTTAATAACATGAGATGTGCTTGACACTTGTCCTACTACTATTGGATGAGTCATGGCCGACCAAGACAACCCATGGGTCAACTTGGGTACCCCATGGAGCCACTTTGGTTGGAAAATGACATTAATATATATATATATATATTTAATGATAAAATTAAATTGACACAAACATGAGTTGTTTTACTAAAACAGTTTTTAAGTGGGGTTACACAAGTCCAAATTTTGATTATAAATATTCATTAGAAAGATAAAAAGATTTCATAAATTATAGTATTTTTTTTATAATTTTTAGACATTAAATAAATTAAATTAATTATGACATCATGATGATGCAGCGATGACCTCATTATTTAACGATTTAAATAAAATGGAAAGATAATGTAAAATCCAAAGCGTAAACTTGTCAAAAACCTATTGGATGAGTAGATTTCGAACCCTTATCATCGTATCCTCGAATTATATAAGTGTGGGACCTCTAAAATCCGAAACTCATTTTATAATAAAGTGACTTTTCTTTACTTTCCAGGAGTGCCCCTCCTCTCCACTTATAAAAGGCCCCCACCTCTCCCACCTCATTTACACTTTCAAGCCATTTGGCTCGGCCAAACTCTGCTCAAATACTCTCCCAACTTCCCCCTATTACTCCTAGAAGCCTCACTTTGGGTATAACTCTTCCCAAGGAAGCCTTTGGCTCAAATCAAAAAGAGTTACCAGATTTTGAGGTAATATCTTCTCTAATGTTGTTTTGTTTTATTTTTCTTCTCCAACCCCATAAACTCTTTTTATTCATTTCTTTTGTAACAAAACCAGTATCCTCAATATACTAGGATTTTTTTATAAGAAGGATTCGAGCTACACTTACACACACCTACATCTAATTGTTAAAGAACATACGGTTTATGTGGATGGCGAATTTCTGCCTCACGAAACGATGATTGTTCAACACTCATATAACACCTTCAAAGGTGGCCATTAAGATGTCACTATTTTTATATATGATATATAATATTTTTATGTTTTAATTATGCTTCTGTATTTCTCATTTATGGCATACTTTATGATTTCCATTATGGGTAAAACGCGATAATTTCATTTTAGGAAGTGCAGACTACCGCCCCCTCAAAGTGATTTGAATTGTTAATGCCATATGTGGGATGTATAAAGGATGGAGTAAATGGTATTATACACTATATTATACTGGAATTATATTATACATTTATATCATTATGATTTCGTTCCATTAAATATGAAATTGAAATGAATGTAGCGTTCATGCGTACGTACGGCTTACCGTCTCCATGAACGGTGCATTTCATTTATTACCTCTAAATGTTACGTAATATTATAAATGAATGTATATACTGGATATATAAGATATATATGACATATAAATCATGAATATAATTCTGGAGATAATGTATATTCTACCACATAAACAACTTGTAATTATAAGAAGTTTATTGTTGACTCAAGTACCAAAGATCGACAAAACAATCGTTATTAACTTAAATAATTAAATAATGTTCATATAATTGTAGTAAGTGATATAATAAGGTTAATGAAATTGAAAATGGTTCTTAATAAGGTATATATTAACTCTAGTTTATTATTCAGGAGGTTAAAGAATGGTTGAGTCAAGTCAGACACGAGGTAAGGGAATTTCTTAACCCAATTTCTATTCTTTGGGTTAATCTCCTACTTTCAAATTATGTCATGATATTATTATGTCCTATCTTGTATTTTTACTTTATTTATGTGTACTTATAGTGAATAAACATAATATATCTTTTTTATTTGAAAAATGATCTTTTTAAGGACTTCGTCTCAATCTCCTTTCATTGAGGCATATTTGGTTTTATACACGAATTTATTTTATACGGTGTATAAATCCCTTTGACTTTTACGTTGATTCAAAAGGAATATTTTTATACGAAGCATTTACTAAACGACAAAAGGGGATGTTTTTGTCGTACGTATGCGGCAACAACGACTTCACCGCCGCCGTGACCATTATTTGAGTTTCGGCTTCCTCTACAAGCCATCATTTTTTTTAATGAAAAATAAATACAAAGTTTTAACTTTCTTTTATTTTGGTATTGAAAATGGTTTTGAAAGCGCTTTTATTATATAAATGTGTTGTATTGATATCTTGTGATTGAAATGTGGAAATTTTATGTTTCCTTTGTGCATGTTTTATGTGATACGATTATGTTATGGTTTATGATATGTTTAAACCTATTCATATGAGGAATTTATTGGACTTAATAAGTGACGGGTGGAGCCCGCTATAGCTCCTCGATGCATCGGTAGGTCTCATGAGACAATTAGATATGGAATTGGCCGAGGCCCTTTCCCAATTTGATTTATGGTTTTGGCCGAGGCCTTAATCATTTTAGACGTCTTGGCCGAGGCCTTAACAAAATGTTTCAGAATGTCTGGCATTATACATTACCTCATTATGAAAGTGGTTATTGATATTGCATGTGATTATTCGACTAGTAGAATATCCATGCGAGTAAGTAAATGGCATTATATAATTTTATTTTTTCAATATTATGTTGAAGTTCATGTTTAAAAGGCGTTTGTTTTAGTTATACATTGCCTTACATGTTAATGTTTATTTATGAAAGCTTCCGCATTATTGTTATCCTTACTGAGCATCTGAGGTCACCCCTTTCAATGTTTTAATATTTTCCAGGATGTGAAGAAGTATTTTATGAATGACCTGCAAGGATAGTCAAAAGAGGATATGAGTGTGGACTATGAAGACTTTGTTATTAGTTTTTCACTTTATGATGTAATGTAACATTTATGAATGTATCTAGTGTTTCCAAGGATACTAAACTATCGGTCTTTCGAGACTTGATCTTTTGTGATCATGCCAATGTTACGAAGTAACGCACCGACTACGAGTAGCTGGGGTCGGGGCCCTACAGTTGGTATCAGAGGCAGTTTAGTACAAACCTTGGAAGCTAGATTTAGACAAACTCTGATTAGAGCACGTAGACCTAAGATGAACTTTGAGGATTAGTATAGAAGAACTTCCTAAAATTTTGGTATTGTAGAGATTTTGTGAGTTTTCCGAGCAATACATCCCTGCCTGGATACGAGCAGGTAGAGGCGGCTCTTGCACAAATGTACCTAGGGGTAAAACCCAAAAACACCGCTTTGAGCTAGACTCGAACGGGAACTGGTGCACAACAACGGGCCTTGCTGCACTCTTGGTTACGACACTCCCGGGGGATATTCTTAGGATAATTCTCATTTTATTTACAAACCACTATGAAGGGTTATGAGTATATACATCCTCAAAGAAAACATTTCTTTTTATGATTATGGATTACATCCATAAATAGTTCAATTTATGTAAAGTGTTTTACAAGCATGGAATTATGTATTTTGATTCATAAACTAATCTAGTTTATGCCATTGTTTAGAAATGGCGCCTAGTGGAAGGAATGGAAACCGTATCAATGCACGAACTCCGTGTAGGGATTTCCCTCCTGCTCAAGATAATTATTGTGGATCTGGAGATACAACTGGTGCTGATCAACTTATTACCATACTGGGACAACTCACTCAGGTTATGAATAATAACCTTACTCGTATGGAGCACCCTAATCCGCAACGTGGAGGATCAATGCTAGACCGTTTCATGAGGCAAAAACCACCAACCTTCAATGGGAGTACAAATCCTATAGTAGCTGAGCAATGGATAAATTCCTTAGAGAAAATATTCCATGCCTTGGGGAGTAGTGAAAGGGAGAAGGTTGTCATGGCAGTTTACCGCCTCACTGGAGATGCCGATCAGTGGTGGTCGCTGATTCAAAACACAAAGGAAGATGATGACGTATCGAATATGGAATGGAGGGAGTTCAAAGATATTTTCTTATAAAAATACTTTCCTCGTGACCATCGAGCAGATATGGAAAGGCAATTTTTGAGTCTATGGCAGAAGGAGGATGAGAATGTCGCAAAGTATGAGTCTAACTTTACAAGGTTAGCGAGGCATGCTGCCGATTATATACGTAACCCAAGGAGTAAGATTGATCATTTATTTGATGGGTTTAAACCATTTCTCCGTCGAGATTTAGTATCACAATCCTTCTCATCATACGAAGATATTGTCTCGTGTGCTATCAAGACAGAAAAGGAATTCTCTAAGTCTTATGACAACAAAGTAATGAAAGAGAAGAAGAGAACTGTGGAACAAGAGACAGATAAAGGGAAAAAGGGAAAGAAGGATTTTCCATTATGTGATAATTGTGGGAAGAATCACCCTGGTACTTGCCTAAAAGGAATGGGAGTTTGTTATAAATGTGGAGCAAAGGGTCACCAGGCTCGTGATTGCAAGGGAAAGAAAGAGGCTGTCAAAGATGAATGCTACAATTGTAGGGAAATGGGGCATTATGCAAATGAATGTCCTAAGCGTCAGGGAAACTTACCTCAGAAAAGGCCAAGGGATCAAGGACAATCTTATGCTGTTACTACAGTTGAAGCGGAATAATTAATGTATTGGTGCTTTTGGACTCAAGGATTATATTCTGGTTATAATAATAATGTGATATATATATATGGACTGTACTGCAGTACTTTTTGATTTTAGTAAGGTTTTAATATGATTAAGGTAATCATATTTTTAGTAGGTGATAATAAGAGAAACTTTTCTTTGTTTGGGGAATCTGATAAATTGATTTTGGAATTAAGAGACCTTTTAGAGAAAGTCTGGACAGAGGTATTTTGGATAACTATAAAGGTTGGAGTGGATTAAGTTGATCTTTGGATAAGTAATGTTTAAGGTTAAAAAATTTATGAATATTATTTTTGGAATATTATGATACTATAGTTTTAGGAAAAGGACAACCTGCAGGGTGGGGAATAACCCGTCGCGTCAGACAAAGCTGTAGGAATCGAACCCACAACCATAGTGAAAAAAGCCTTTATTTCCTACCACTAGCCTACAGGAAGTCCCTGGTTATTACAAAATAGATTTATTAATCTAAATGTTATGTTTTAATATTTGGAACCTTATACAATTAGGATAAATAGAATATTTTTGAGTTCCATTACCATTTGGAGTAAAAGTTGGGTTTGTGGTAAAAATTTATTAACGAATGAAAGTATACATAACAAGTATGTATATTACCTTACGTTCTTAGTAAATATTCTAAATAAATTCCTCAACATTATAAAAGGTAACTTAAAACAAAAATGTTGTCGGTTAACTTTTCCAACTGGGGATTCAATGACCGTTTAACCAATCACAAGTTTGTGATTTTCTTGTAGTTAAACTTTCTCATAATCCTGTTTTCTATAACTCTCCATCAGACCTTGATGGTTTGTTTCTCCTCCATATCCATATTTTCATGGAATCCTAGAATTGGCTATATCGGGTGACCTTTGTACTTATCTTGCTTTCTTTTAATGTTATATATTTATTAACCTTATTTCCGATGTGGGTTTTCCACAAAGGTATTTTCTATTTTCAACCTTTTATTTTCAAAGAAAATTTTCAAATTGCGAGGACGCAATTTATTGAAGGAGGGGAGAATGTAACACCCCGAGCTTCCATGATACGCTTCTAATTTAATAATGCAATAGATTGCATGGTACGCAAGTTCGAGTTCTAACACACCGCGACTAATCAAAGTAGCCGTTATGAATAGTAATAACAAAATTTTAAAATTATAGAAATTTTATATTTCAAAATGAACTTCATTTTTGTATTCGTAATATCGAAATTATCCTAAGTTGAATTTTTTGTAACTTTCTGAGAACTTCCGATTTTTTTATGAATAGTGAAAAATACTTAAAACAACTTTTTTAATAAAAATAATTTGTTGTGATAAATTATACTATTTAGTGGTTTTAAAGTATAATTAGAATATATTTTTACCATTTTATCCAATGGTGGTCATTAGAATTAATTTAACATTGAAATTGGACATAAACAATTGCCAATCTTTTGATATAAATTGTTTCTTAAAACACGCTATTTGTTGTGACCGCGGGAATTAATTATAAAATTAATTAATGAAACTTATATGTTTGTAATTTTGTAAAATAGACATCATTTTTGAATTCGGAATATCAATTATAGCTTAGGGTGAAATTTTGGCATTGTTCTGAAAAACATCAATTTTTGATGAATAGTGAAACCACTAAGTGGTAGTTAAATAACTGATTTTTCGTTTAAATGAAATATTACCACTTCTGTGATTTGATTTTCAAAAATCCGACATACATGGTTGTCATTTAGAAGTAAAATGTGGTTCAATGAGATCAAAATATTTTTTTTGGTGAATAGTAACTTTTAAGTTCTTAATCGCGATTAGAGGTAATTAGTGTAGTTTAAGGTAAAAATAATGTTTTAATAATATGAGATGTTCTTGACACTTGTCCTACTACTATTGGATGAGTCGTGGCCGACCAAGACAACCCATGGGTCAACTTGGGTACCCCCTGGAGCCACTTTGGTTGGAAAATGACATTAATATATATATATTTAATGTTAAAATTAAATTGACACAAACATGAGTTGTTTTAAAAAAACAGTTTTTAAGTGGGGTTACACAAGTCCAAATTTTGATTATAAATATTAATTAGAAATATAAAAAGATTTCCTACATTATAGTATTTTTTTTATAATTTTTAGACATTAAATAAATTAAATTAATTATGACATCATGATGATGCAGCGATGACCTCATTATTTAACGATTTAAATAAAATGGAAAGATAATTTAAAATCCAAAGAGTACACTTGTCAAAAACCTATTGTATGAGTAGATTTCGAACCCTTATCATCTT
This sequence comes from Viscum album, assembly GCA_963277665.1. Taxonomy (NCBI): domain Eukaryota; kingdom Viridiplantae; phylum Streptophyta; class Magnoliopsida; order Santalales; family Viscaceae; genus Viscum; species Viscum album. Next base: position 511,680,432 of record OY728126.1, on the reverse strand, counting down.
ATCCTCGAATTATATAAGTGTGGGACCTCTAAAATCTGAAACTCATTTTATAATAAAGTGACTTTTCTTTACTTTCCAAGAGTGCCCCTCCTATCCACTTATAAAAGGCCCCCACCTCTCCCACCTCATTAACACTTTCAAGCCATTTGTCTCGGCCAACCTCTGCCCAAATACTCTCCCAACTTCCCCCTCTTACTAATCGAAGCCTCAATTTGGGCATAACTCTTCCCAAGGAAGCCTTTGGCTCAAATCAAAAAGAGTTACCCGATTTTGATGTAATGTCTTCTCTAATGTTGTTTTGTTTTATTTTTCTTCTCCAACCCCATAAACTCTTTTTATTAATTTCTTTTGTAACAACACCAGTATCCTCAATATACTAGTATTTTGTTATAAGAAGGATTCGAGCTACACTTACACACACCTACATCTAATGGTTAAAGAATATACGGTTTCTGTGGATGGCGAATTTCTGCCTCACGAAACGATGATTGTTCAACACTCATATAACACCTTCAAAGGTGGCCATTAAGATGTCACTATTTTTATATATGATATATAATATGTTTCAGTTTTACTTATGCTTCTGTATTTCTCATTTATGGCATACTTTATGATTTCCATTATGGGTAAAAGGCGATAATTTCATTTTAGGAAGTGCGGACTACCGCCCCCTCAAAGTGATTTGAATCGTTAATGCCATATGTGGGATGTATAAAGGATGGATTAAATGGTATTATACACTATATTATACTGAAATTATATTATACATTTATATCATTATGATTTCGTTCCATTAAATATGAAATTGAAATTAAAGTAGCGTTCATGCGTACGTACGGCTTACCGTCTCCATGAACGGTGCATTTCATTTCTTACCTCTAAATGTTACGTAATATTATAAATGAATGTATATACTGGATATATAAGATATATATGACATATAAATCATGAATATAATTATGGAGATAATGGATATTCTACCACATAAACAACTTGTAATTATAAGACGTTTATTGTTGACTCAAGTACCAAAGATCGACAAAACAACCGTTATTAACTTAAATAATTACATAATGTTCATATCATTGTAATAAGTGATATAAAAAGGATAATGAAATTGAAAATGGTTCTTAATAAGGTATATATTAACTCTAGTTTATTATTCAGGAGGTTAAAGAACGGTTGAGTCAAGTCAGACACGAGGTAAGGGAATTTCTTAACCCAATTTCTATTCTTTGGGATAATCTCCTACTTTCAAATTATGTCATGATATTATTATGTCCTATCTTGTATTTGTATTTTATTTATGTGTAATTATAGTGAATAAACATAATATATCTATTTTATTTTAAAAATTATCTTTTTAAGGAATTCGTCTCAATCTCCTTTCATTGAGGCATATTTGGTTTTATACACGAATTTATTTTATACGGTGTATAAACCCCTTTGACTTTTACGTTTATTCAAAAGAAATATTTTTATACGAAGCATTTACTAAACGACAAAAGGGGATTTTTTTTGTCGTACGTATGCGGCGACAAAGACTTCACCTCCGCCATGACCATTATTTGAGTTTCGGCTTCCTCTACAAGCCATCATTTTTTTAATGAAAAATAAATACAAAGTTTTAACTTTCTTTTATTTTGGTATTGAAAATGGTTTTGAAAGCCTTTTTATTATATAAATGTGTTGTATTGATATCTTGTGATTGAAATGTGGAAATGTTATGTTTCCTTTATGCATGTTTTATGTGATACGATTATGTTATGGTTTATGATATGTTTAAACCTATTCATATGAGGAATGTATTGGACTTAATAAGTGACGGGTGGAGCCCGCTATAGCTCCTTGATGCATCGGTAGGTCTCATGAGACAACTAGATGTGGAATTGGCCGAGGCCCTTTCCCAATTTGATTTATGGTTTTGGCCGAGGCCTTAATCATTTTAGACGTATTGGCCGAGGCCATGACAAAATGTTTCAGAATGTCTGGCATTATACATTCCCTCATTATGAAAGTGGTTATAGATATTGCATGTGATTATTCGACTAGTAGAATATCCATGCAAGTAAGTAAATGGCATTATCTAATTTTATTTTTGCCATATTATGTTGAAGTTCATGTTTAAAAGGCTTTTGTTTTAGTTATACATTGCCTTAAATATTAATGTTTATTTATGAAAGTTTTCGCATTATTGTTATCCTTACTGAGCATTTGAGCTCACCCCTTTCAATGTTTTAATATTTTCCAGGATGTGAAGAAGTATTTTATGAATGACCTGCAGGGATAGTCAAAAGAGGATATGAGTGTGGACTATGAAGACTTTGTTATTAGTTTTTCACTTTATGATGTAATGTAACATTTATGAATGTATCTAGTGTTTCCAAGGCTACTAAACTAATTGGTCTTTCAAGATTTCATCTTTTGTGATCATGCCAATTTTACGAAGTAATGCAACGACTCCGGGTAGCTGGGGTCGGGGCGTTACATAAACCATATTAAATTATTAAATGTGTATTCAACCAATATAGATCATAATGTAAGATATTTTCATCTCACAATTTACATCTGTGAGATAATTGTCATATTCACCAATAAAATATTTTTTGTCCTATATAAACTACCCCTTTTACAGAAATATCATTATTAAATCCCAATTTATTGTATTTCATGTTACACACCAAATTATCTAATCCATGTGGATAGACGTGAATAATACCAATTGGTAAATGTTATTTTTAAAATCTCACATTATTTTTGGATAGCTAACCTTTTCAATAAAAAATAACATCATAATGAAAATTTAATATAATAAATTAGATTTATATTGAATATATAAAATATTTTTTGATATGAATAATTATTTTCTAAACCATATACCATATTAAGATGTGTTTTCTACTTTCTATGTAATTTGATTTACTAAAAAAATATTGATACATTTTTATCCTTTCCTTAATAAGGATATAAGATAAGGTACATTGTTGTTTAATTATATTTATTATTATATCTATAATAATGGTATTGGACTGGTACTAAATGGTTTAGGTGTCATTTAATTTAATCCTTTGAATGCATTGTTATTCTCAAGAGATGAATCAGTGGGCCTAATTAAATGGTTTTCTACCCACTATGATAAAATGTATTCTGAATGGTATTTATAGTAAAGGTAATATGTATCAAGGAAACATAAAATCCAATAATTATGAATTTTTCTTATATTCCTAATTTTTTTATTCTTATTATTATCTATGAGATATTTTTATTTCACAGTATATATAGATTCATTTCAATCTTTGTTTATAAATTTAATGTCAAGTTTTTTAGAAATTTTCCAATCCATATTGATTATGATTCATTTATATATTTATACATCATGTTTGATAATTTATTTATCATTATATGATAATTATTAACATTTATTGATTATTTATTCTTTTGTACATACCCTTATTGAAAATTTTTTCCAGTGATTATTTTTTCTTTTCCTCATATTACGAAGAAGAAATCATTGAATGAGTTTTAAAGGATGTTGTTCATTTCATTTTTTATGAATAATTTTTAATTTTTTATTTACCAATGGTTTCATATGTGTAATTAGTTTTCCAAAATAGTTATAATGATATGACCTTATAGATTTAATTTTTTATAATCAAAGCTATGTAATAAGGTATGGAACTTGCTTTGGGATTTTAGGGTTAGGGTGTTACATTAATAGAATAGAAATCTAAAATATAATAAATGATATATGTGGGAATGAGGAGTTGTTTTGGAATATCAAGTGAAAATGGATACCATTTATTACGATTAATTTGATATGGATGATGATGAACCTAGAATTACCAAAAGATGATAATATAATGAAGAATGTTATTTCTCAAGAATATCATTATTGGTGATGTGTATGACCATACAATGAATCAACCATCTATCTTTTTTTAGATTATATTAGCCACTGTAAATGTAGAATATAAATTAAATATTCCTAGGAGTTATCATTTAAAGGGATTACATTATAGATATTTTATATTCTTGGTTATTGTGGGTATATAATAATACTGAAGAGGAAAATATGAGGAGAATAATTTTTTCTACCTTCTGTTAGGTCCTTTCAGTGGAAAGAAATAGTGCAAGGTATTAAAGATATTAATCCCGCATTATTTATCAATGTTGAAATTAAATACTCATAGATTGAATAGGGTGATCTCCACCCATTAGGATACATGTTATATTAACACTATCAGGGTATTCCATGGGTGGTTATAAACACTAGGAAAAATGGTGTAAGTAATAAGGGTGTATGGGTGTTCTCGAATCCTTCAATTAATTGGATGAAATTAAATGTTAATAGAAAATGTGTTCTTGTTATAATTAGAGATGGAGGGCTTGTTTGATATGGTTATGTTTTATCACCATATATGGTATATGTAACTCTATTAGTTTTGATGTAATGGCGGTGATCAGTTTGATCTTGCTGTTATGATTATAAAACATTTTTATTAAGTATGTAGAAACTGATATCAATGTTAAGGTATTTTTCTATCAAGGGGAGATAAATACCTGATGGGAGTGAGATTATTTCATTGGGAAGGGAAGGATGAAGCTGTATCAATGTCTGGAAGTCGGACATACATGGAGAGATACAATTTTTCATACTAAGGATTTAACAATAAAAAGAGTTCATAAAGAGGTTGTAATTTTATAATTCAGTATGAGTTACCTACCAAATGACAGTAAACTCATTTCTAGGGATAAATCCCTTAGACAACACAACTTTTTATAGCCACAATTCTAATGTTTTTTTTTGAAAATAAATAAATATATAATTATAATTGATCATTTATCTCATAATCTCTAATACACCAATGTATCTACGTATTTATTATTAATTTCGATAATATAATTATTAATCAGGAATCATATAATAATATTCATATTTTTTCTTTATCATGTTTTGTTTGGTTCATTATTTAAGGAAAAAGGTCTCCCTATATTTTACTATTCCATTTAAATTTATTAGTAACATTTAGTGTCTCTAGGATCTCACCTAAGTTCAGTTGAACCTATGATTTAGGGAAGGATGATTGGTTTTGGATAGATTCTAAAAATAAATTTAGTTTTTGTCTATTATTTTTTATTTTTTGATTTTAGATTATAAATTTTAATGTTAGAACATGAAATGTGTCACATAAAATATTTACCTAGCCTCTTTATATAGGAATTTATATAAACATGATGGTCTTGGTATAGAAGAAGTCTATGAAAAATCATGGTTTATTTTCATCTCATCATTATGGTTTTATTAGATGACGATATCATATTATTCATTTGTATAAATATTCCCTTCTATGGCTTTATTTTTCATCTAATGTCTGCTAACAAATTAAAAATTTTAAAAATCCATAATTTTAATGATTTTTACATTGACTGTGGTAATGAATGGTTCTTATAATTACTTCAATTATTCAAATCCTTTATTTACTCTTGAGTGATGCCTATATTGGGTTTTTTATATATAATTTCATGGTGTAGATTCCATAAATGTCAAAGCAAATAACTGAATAAAATTGATATATATGGATCCACTAGTGAATAAACAACGTTGAAATATCATTTTTATATTATCCAAAAAATATTAAAAATACGTTCAAAATAATTAAAATATTCAATTTGATTATTATTTATAGTTTTAGAAACAAACCCCACCATTATTTCATGGGTATTCAATCCAAAAAAATAAATAAAATATCGATCAATAGAATGAAATGAATTTTCAAATTCCACTATAAATTTTCTTGAATAAATGAATATTTAGTGGAATATATGTTGGAGTATTTTTCATACCAATGGGGGAATTTATATTTCCATGCTAAATTAAACCAATGAATTACATGGTATGTCTTTGAGTAATTTTATAACAATCATCACATCCTCACAAATTCGTTAAAAATTTCATTAACCAAATCCATAGAATATATAGATGATGGTGTATGAAGCTATATTCAAAAAACATAGTTATCATAATTATAGATGTTGTTACTACTGAATCCATAAATTCACACTTGATCCAGCTTATATTAAAACAATAGAATAACTATTATGTAGTCACCATATGTGTTATTGATTATATAGATATGGTTAATTGTGAAATAGATGTATAAAGGGGACTTTTTTGAAATCATAAAGGAGAGTGTATGTTTGACTCCATGACAACAGAGTTGAACACTATCACTAGGAATAATAAGTATACGAAGAAAAATTAATAGAATTATGGTGTACCTTAGACTCATACTACATAATTAGTTAACATTAAATCAATAAAAATTATCAAGACTAGTGGATTTTTATATTGGTATGTTTCTTATGTGAGGAAAAATTTAATTGCATCACCAAAACATTTTCACTAAATTTATTAGATGAAACATATTAAATGTTTTTATTTCATGGCTTCAAATATTGTTGAAAAATATATGTCTCATGTATCGTGATTATTTTATTATTTGACTAGATAATATATATAAAATATACTTTTCCAAAGAACCAAGTGTGCCAAGGGGATATCAAGAACACAATGACTCCTCAGATAATGAAATTTTATAAAATAATCAATGATCAAGTGTTATCGTGAAAATATATTTATGGTTGTGAGTAGATAATTAATAAAGATAAAAATGTTACTTCAATGGTCTGAGGTAATATTATCATGAATTCTATACTTAATAATGAATGTTTTTGTTCTTGGGTGACACACTATATTATTTATTCTTATTTTGTGAATCATATGGGTTTCATGTTAAAATTAATCCTCATGTATTAAAATAAAATACACCCATAGACCAATATTATTGTTGCATTTGTAATTGGGTAGAATGTTCTATGACATTCTAAGACCCTATGATTTTTTTGTGATTTCTATATTCACACAATTGATTGGATTATATCCATTATGTCCCACATTGAATTTTATTCATGGAAGGTTATTTCAACATAATTCGATGGGTTTTCACATATCATTAATGATTAATAAGATGTCAATTAAAAATTTTTATGATATTTGGTACTTGTGTTTAAGGCTCTATATACATGATGGAAATAGTTAAATTGGACATTATAAATGCAATCACACACAGATATTTGGTACTTGTGTTTAAGACTATATTGTTTATACTTTTGTTGGGAATTATATCATGGTATAAGGGGGTCATTTTCAAAACATGGGAATGTAAAATGAATTTTCATATGATTAATTTTTTATGTGATAAATGGATAATTAAGATTGCACATATTGTTATGTTTTTTTAAAAAAATATCTAATGGTGGTGGTTTTGAAACAATGATAAAATAACAATGATAAAATTCACTATTTATAGAATTGATATATTTGGATCAAATGTTATGAACCATGAATGTTTTGACAAATGAGAAGGTACACCATTGTAATTATTTTTAATTAATAGATCATTAATGATGATAATATGATGGATACGATTAATGGTATAGTTTCTTTATTATACTAGAGAATTTTATCTTTTTTGTTCTATATTGATGATCTAGGACCCACCTATGTATTTCAGTGTATTGATGTTGGTATAATGTTCCAAGATAACTTGTTTTTGACATCATATGGGTATTTTAGATGATGATATAAGGTGAATATGGATAAATTTAATTGATTAGTAAAACCCATTTTTAAATAAATAGATAAATAATTGTGGTGTGCAGTTCAAACATCCATCATGGGCTGTAGATGGTTAGAATGGATCAAGTGTAAAATGGAAACCATGGTATACTATCACTAGTGTTTTTATTTTTATATTATTAAACATTTTTAAATTAATTCTCGTACTATTATTAATTAATACATTTCATACAATGTTATTAGACTGTATATTACTCTAGACATGATTGGACATGGCCTACTAAGTTGTACTAACACTTTTCTTATGAAATCATCACTACCTGAGCAGATTTCAAGAACATAAGATAAGATAAAGGAAAAGTAACTATGATATATGGTTTTGTTAGGATATTGAGATAGTGTTGGGACTAGGGGACTAGACATGATACCGGGTACTTATTTGGATATTTTTACAATGTAATTATTTTTAGGACATTGTTAGACATATGAAACTATTATGACATGCCTTGTATTTTTATATTAGGATGTGATAAGTTATCCACATTCAGGATATTGTTATTTGATGCATGGTTATTGATGGTTATTGATCATTATAAAATTATTTATAATTTATTCTAAATTAATATTTATCATACATTGTTAAACAGGGTATAGACTACTAGCATAATTTAATAGAGGCTCGCTACTAGTAATCATCATTCAGATTATTGGGAGGTACCCCTAAGGTCATGTAATGAACACGATTTGATCACTAGTATATTGGCTCTCAAGGTAGGCTGTCTGCAAGTAGTCCCCGCTGAACTTCTGGACAACCAACAGGTTGTCTCATTCGATATGCACTGATATGAATGTGTAAGGCCCTCTAAAGATAAAATCCATTTCAGATATTATTATTGACAAAACCATGAAAATGATTCATTCTACACATATGCGAATGGAATTGTCCAAATACTTGTTCTATGACATGTTCTATCTTATATGGGTAAACAACCTAAATTATGAGTTTAACACAATGAAATGTTATTAGATTCGTTATGGACCATCAACCCCTCTACCATTGAGTATTTTTGAAATGTGAAAACCATTTTCCCCTGCTGATTGTTTGATTCTATGGATGAACTAAAAGAAAAGACTCCCTTGAAACACCTTTTACAGTGCACTAGGAGGAGTCTTTACCCGGACACTCTTTTCTACTTGAGAGAGGAGGAGTTGATATCACATATTTTTGATAACTATTTCATTTTCAGGAGAATTTAGTCCCATGTGAAAGATATATTTCGGTACTCTATGGTGCTACATTCCATTGAATCTCTGATACATAATGTTTACTTGTACACTGGAAGTAAGAAGGTTCTTTCTTTGCTTATCTCTGGCACTTTTTCTTTCATTTATTATCTTTGGAGTGCAAGTACTGATTTGATTTTATGTAATAATAATTCCTCAATTCATGCAACTATTCTAGCTATTCATCAGGCCATTTAATCTACTTCCCATATTCAAACTACGGCCATGAATAATTACTTATTTGATCTTGTGATTTTGAGGTCTATTTTTGTAACTGGAAGGTCAACGAAAACTCTTATAGTGAAGTGTATTTGATATATTACACACATCCCATGGTGGTTGACAGTCAACGTTGATGGTGATGCATCTTACGCACCTAGACGTGCTGGCTGTGTAGGTTTTTTTCACACATATTGAGGTCTAGTCAGGGGTTGATTCATTCACTACATTAGAAATGCACATGCTATTAAAGTAGAACATTGGGAAATGATCAAAGCTATCAGGTACGTTGTCCATTATGGGTGAAATGATCTAGGGTTAGAATCATATTCTTCCATTTTTGTCTTGATTTTGGTAGGTCGATCATAGAATGTTCCATGGAGGATGCTTCCAGTATGGGCGGACTACATTAAACTTGCTGACTATATAGCCATTGAAGTAACACATGTACTTTGTGAAGCCAATAATGTGGAGGATTCCATTTTGAAAAGAGAAGTTGTAGAGATGAGATCTAGTTAGTCATTTTGAGATCTAGAGTTTTGTAGTCATTTAGCCTTTGAGGATTACTTTGTTAAGGGTTTTACCCACCTTTGTAAGGCTGGTCTGTAATGACTAGTTTGGCACTTTTATTTTTGTTAAATTAAATAGGGGAGAGTGTGCCCAACCTCTGATCCTTTTTGATATTAAATATCTAGTTTTGACATCACATTTTTATTGATATATATATATATATATATATATATTATATATACTTGAATATTGAGGCATAATTGAGTTAATATTTTTTTTGAGCTATGGTTGTATCAGGAGCCATTTTTTGTATTTCCATTAATGATTTAGTATGATTACTTAACATTAAAAAAATCTCTTTTATATAGTGTATGTTTTTACACTTTTATGATCACAAATACATATACATACTTTTATTTGTAGATCAATAATATATTGTTGAGGATTGAAATGGACAATGTTATCTATATATTTTGTGATTTATTTAATATCAAATATTTGTTTTAATTTTATAATAGTTGATTTGTATAATGTTTATATATTATTTTTATCTTTAAATTTTTTGGGATGAAAAATGTATTATTGAATATTTTTATGTGATTTTTATAAGATTTTATATTTATATATGAGGTTAATTAGTGGGTTTCATTATTTTCATTGAATTAAATATGTTCAACCCTTTAATATTATTGGTGATATACACTTTCTAAAATTCTACAACCCAATGGATTTTGGAGGTGGGATTTTGGGGTCACTACATGCTTAAAAACTGGCCATTAGGTGAATATTTAAGGTCTAGGTCATGAGAATGTGTATTAAATTGCATTTTTATATTTTAATATATTTTTAATAAAAAAGTATTATAAATTTTCTTCTATTTTTAGGTTAAAAATACTGTTTAACTGTAGCTTATTGACTATCAATCTAATTTTAAAAGGACAATATAATATGATGTAAAGAAATCAAATATGAAATTAAAATTTTTTATCTGTAGTATAATAATGTTAAATGTGGTATATATATCATACATTTCAAAACATGTGTTTCAATACTATGAGATATACATAAAAATTAAAAAATTAATTTATATATATATTGAAATTTATATTCATGTATTATTATTGTGTAATGAATTTTTGTATCGGGCATTAAGATAATTTTTAAATTAATTTCTATTTGAGGAGAAAAAATGTGTATTATTTTGAAAATAGTAGATTCCACCCATAAGATATATATAATATCCATTTTGGAGTTTCAGTGATAGGTTAACGAAGGCATTTGAAATCAATATCAAATTAGATGATATATAGTTATTTTGTGGAGATTTCGATAGATTGATATGAAATAGTTCAACCAATTTTATCTCTTTATACACATTGTTATTATGATTTTAATCTTGGTAGTTATTTCCAATTTATCATGGTATGATTGATTTGTCGACATCAAAACAGAAAATAATTAAGCCATTATTAAATGATTTATAATAAGGGTTCAGAAAAAATTGGTAATCCATTAAATGAATAAATATTATAATTTAAAAGCATTAATTTTATTGATTAATGTTCATCATAGCTTAACTCAGGTCATTATATAAATATTAAATCGAGAAATTGTTTTTAACTAAATTTTGATTCCATGAATTACAAGGATTAATATAATTGTAAATTTTTTTATATTAGAAATTTATTTTGAAATTATTGAATAAATTTTTAGAATAAAAATATTATAAATAGATTAAATTGAATTATTTTTATTTTTATGGAAAGGAATGTTTTTTAGTGAATATTGAAAATGAGTATTTTTGCAAACTATCTTGAAAATTAAATAAATAATCTATTTTAATAGTCCAATTAAGTTATTTTTCAAACCAAGGATTTTTAAATAAAAAAATGGAAGAAGTTTGTGGTTTTTTAATCCAAACTGGGTTGATTATAGTTTTTTAATGACATGTGATATATAGGTGAAAATATATTTAGTATTGAAGGTGAAACAGTTTTTCAGTGTTTTCCAAATTTTTTGTCCAAAATCTTTTAGTATGAAAGTTTACTTTTTTGAAAATGAAATATGGCCACACAAGTAAAATAGTTTCTTAAAACGGTAAATTAAGATTCTATACTTACATGAAAGTGGATGTTTAAGACACTTAATTCAATATTTTTCTGTGGAATGTGTTGCGTAGAAGTTGTGAAATTGAAAGAAGACCATATTTTTGTGCACCTACAATATTCAAAAAATAGTTTCTCATGAATAGGTATAAAAAAATTTAGATGTTCGACAATCGAATTAGTTACACATGATGGTGAAAACACACCTAGTATTTTTTTTCATGGTCATAAATAATATAAGCAGAATGATACCACATATATAGAATGAAAAAATTCTCTACAAGAATTTATAGAAAATATGATTCATGAATGAGTATCGTAAAACATTACTTCACACATTCGACTTTCACATATTAGAATCATTAAAACATTATAACATATACCTATTAATGAATATGAAATTTACAAGAAATTGTGGAGTTGAAAAAAATTCCAACAATTGTGTGAAATTGAAATAGTTTCACGTGAGTTGGAATGTTGCGTGTAAGTTCCAGACTTGCATGAAAGTTTAAGATTTGGGAATATGTTCAATCATTTCATGTATGTTCTTGAGTTACATGAATAACAGGTTTGGAAAATCAGTGTTTTATAATTAGTACAAAAATGTTCATCACATTATGTACTATGGTGTCATCAAAGTATCATGATAATTAGGCACAATGACTAAAATAAAAAATATATGGTAAACATCAAGTCAATATTGTTACTATGACTTAAAACATGGTAGTGTGTTAGGGAGGATCAATGGATGTGTTTTTTGGGAGATAGTGTGTCACCCCAAAAATTATTATAATGCTATTCCACTAAGCATAAGGTGATTATTTTGTATCTTCTATAGTACAAAATAACTAGTAAAGGACAGTGTATTTAGGTATGATCAATACCCTATAATAATATGATACTTGTACAAACCTTTATTGGATAACCATTTAAATTAGTTCGTTTTTTCTATTTCTACATTTTGGTGGTTTGTAACTGAAATTGTATATTAGACCATTTAATAAGTTCTTATTAAAAGGGGAAAAGATCCCACTAATTTTATTGAAAATTTTACCCCATCGCCCTACATCACCGTTCCCCTCTTAGGGTGTTATTGGGTTCTACCATATTTATCATAGAATATAGGTTTTGGATGAAAAATATATGATATTTTTTTATTCAGGGATAATTTAGAAAACCTAATGGGGTTTTCACTCTAGGTTTGAATAAATGTCAATATTTGGAAAAATAAAACAATATCTCATTTTTTATATCATGGGATAGATGTCCTATTTTCAAAGTTTAAGGGATTATGTTCGTTGATGTGAATGGTCTTATCTGACTTAAAAAGACAATAAAATGCATTATATAGATTCCAATTTTCAAAATTATTATACAACTAATATCTATGATCAAATCTATTAGAACGTGAATAGTTTCAAAATATCCAACTCCAGGAAAGAGAAACTATAAAATATATAATATGTGGATGAAAATATAATGGCTTACATACTATAATTTTTTCAAATAAATTTGATGATATAAAATGAATACAGATAAAAATTAATATCTGTTTTAAATATAATTATTATATTTTTTGAATAAATATGAGGACTTGATGAATTTTTTTTGATATAGACATTGTGATCAATATACAGAGAAGGCTTCAACCTCATTAGAATCCAAAATTGTCATAACATGAGTAATGGGATCTAGCTATGATTTATCTTAATGATGTACTACAATTTATGGTGTATTAGGAAATGAGAATCAATCCAGGAGATAAATAAATTTAGAAAACATGTAAATTACATTAAAATATATAGAAAACATGACATTGAATAAGGTAATGATGATGGAGTTGATGTGGATGATGTATCTATTTCATTTATTTTTAAAATTTTCAAGAGATTAAAATGTTTTTTTAGTGAGACATTACATTATCTTGCTTCACTATGGAAATATAGGTAACATTGTGGCTCAATGGTCTTGGAAATTCAATGATTCAGAATGTGAAGTTGAAATCATAAAGATTCCTCATAATGGTTCCCTCAAGAGAGATAATTCAATATAGGAATGTAAATAAAGAGAAATATCATCGTATAGAAAGGGGAAAAAGATAATAATGTATCTCTTGACGATGTAGAACATGATTTTAAATATGGTCTCAAGGAATCCCAGAATGATATATATAAAATGGTAGAATATAAAAAATATGAAGATAATAATTTCATTGGTTTTTTTATCACAATGTGGATGTTGAGGATATTTTGATAAGATTGACATACAAACAATTGAAAAATAATAGCCTTTGCATAATATTATTTATTTTATTTGAATTGGGTTGAATTTTAAATTGATCAACTGGATGGATTCGAATATCAATATTTGACATACTTGAAATCCCAGATTATTTTTGGGTTTTTTTTCTCAAGATTAAAGAGATTAAAAAATTCATCAAGCACCTTACAAAAATATTTGAGGAAATTATAGAATAGTCAAGGGATATGAATAACATGTTATTACGTTAAGGGATAATATAAAAACAAAATAAAAACCAATGTAAAAAATAATAAATTATAGTTTTTGATATTTTTATATGAAAATATTTTGGAATCAATTAATATGGCTATGAAGGAGTAGAGAAGGTCCAGAATGATCAGAGATCCACATTTATAAGAAAAAGTGGAATTGTATATGGAAAAAAGGATCAATAGTTGGAATCATGATCGGACAAGGTAAAAGGAGGGACAAATTTGGACATATCACAAAGGATCCTAATGACCAAACATAGATAGGTATAGATCCAAAAGAAAAGGTATATGAAAAAATCATCATGTATATAGAAAAGATCACAATTAAAATGCAATAAAAAATAATTTGTACATGTTGAGAATGATTGTGAGAAGATATATACCCTTATGAAACGTAATTTATATGAATTTCAAGGCCATACCATTTCTTAATATGAAGGGTAAACGAGTTAAGTAAATGGGGATGTGCATATAATTCAACAAATGGGAATGAGACCATATCCTTCTTTATATAGCATAAACATTTTTTTGGATATTTTTTCACTATTTTAAATAAGAAAAAATTGGTAATTACTATAGGAAGAGGAAAGGTTGAAAAATACTTAAAAACACTAAGACAAGTTAATATCCATAAAAAATGTAGGAATATGTATAAAAATAAGTATTATCCACAAGAATAAGAAGAATAAAAAAAATATGAACCAATTAATATGGAAAAAATATTTGAAAGTGCATATTTTCCTCCACTCAACCATATATCTCATTGAAGGAAATTAAGATGACTTTAAAATCCAAACATGCATAAATATCTCACAAAGAATCCATGAAGATTAGAATATTGATTCATGAATGGAATGATCATCCCACATGACCTGAAATGTAATTTGTTTTTAAAAATACAAAATTTTTTATTGAACATTGTGACTCTGCAATGAAAGATTCTTAATGCTAAAATTATTTTGAAATAAAAAATAAGAAAATTACAAGCTAATGAAAATAGATGTTATTTATGAGGATGGTTTTCATCATAATATCTTTAGTGTGATTCAAATCTATGACTCAGGACATGTAGTAAAATTTAATCAGAAGTGTTTCACTATCAATACAACAATAGGTTATTCTCTTTTGAAAGGATAAAATGAAAATGGAAATTTATACATGGTTCATAGAAAATAATACACTTTTTCCATTCCTATTAATTAGAGAATAATATGGGCCAACAATGTTGGGGTCACATTAATCTATGAAGAATGGAATAAAATTCCAATATAATGAGATTTTTTCAATATTTCAAATCTAAATAGTAACAAAATAATATGTATGATCCTTGTAAGAATGCAATGATTGTTTTGAATTTATATCATTCTAAGAACATAATGGCATCAAATCTTCTTCATCTTATCCAATATAAAAACATTTGGTCTATTAAATGTGGTCGGAACATATGGAGATGGGATCATCAATATTTTTATTTATGATTATTGTGGAATTTATTTTGTGATGTTTATATAGTGTAAGAATATAGTGATTGATTTCATTAATATTAATCTCCAATGATTGAAAAGTGAAACTAGCCAAACAATTAAAATTTTATGTTTTGGTAATGGAATTTAAATAACATCCATTTAATTTAATATTTAATAAAAAACATGGGATAAAGAATAACATGTCATCAGTGAGAACCCCTTAATAAAACGGGGACATTGAAATAAGTTCATCGACTAGCAGTGTACACTAATGAATTGAACAGAAATTTTTATAGGAGATACTGAGACACCATATGAGATATATAATTAATTGAATCCTTCTATAAAATATTTTTTCATTTTTTATATGAAATTTTTCTTTTGAAATAAATTATGATATCATAAAATTTATGGGGATTTTTTAGATGAGGGAATGTTACATAGATATTAAATTAAGGGTAAATCATACAAATGTTATAATTATCCTGGTTTATAGTTTGTGTAATGAAATGACGTCAATATTCTTAATGATAAAATCAAAAATACCTTGAAAAGTTCATTTATTGACTTTATTGAAGATGGATATTAAATTTTATAATAGATACATTAAAATTTATAAGTAGTGGAAGGAATGAAAAATATGCCGACCTATCAAAATGAAGAAGACTCATTAGAACAGTCATTAGGGGATATCATTTCTAAATAATAATTTTCAGAACAACATAGCTGAAATAGAAGAGCATTTGTTGATCGATTAATCATCATTGTGGATTTTAATTCACCTACACAAACAAAGATACTAGTGAATGAATCACATTTTTCATTCCTATCAGTTGGTTGACCAACCACTTTTGGAGAAGCAATAATGGATGAATCATTGTTTAAGGCCATGAATGAATATTTACAGCAGATTGATAAGAACCATACAAAAGATCCTGATATGATAATATAAAATCAAAATGTAAATGGAACACATATGAAATTTAAATACAAATATTATGATCATGGATTTCTGATTAGAAATAATGAATTATTTGTGTGTAAAGTCTATGCATAGATTAATGGAATTGATGTTGAAGAAAAATTTTCTAAAGTAGCTCTAATGAATCGAAATAGGATCCTCAAATCCATGAAAATTCATAGATATTTAAAATATTATATGTTGGATTTCAAAAAATAATTCTTAAATAGTGTTCTTATTTTATAACTAGACATTAATTACCCAGTTCGATTTCTTATTGTAAATGAGGAAATAAAGGTTTATATATTAAATAATTCTCTCTATTTTCATAAAAATGTGCCCTGGTAATGGTTTTATAATGTGGATTATTATATGAATAATATTTAATCTATAATATGAGGTTAAAACGATAATCTTTATGTGATAAATTCTTACAAATATAAATTTATGGATCCTTTTTCAGTGGGTGACATAATGTTTTTGGAAGTATGTAGTGATCAATGGAAGAATTTTCTAATCGCATGTAATCATAATTGTAAATTCCCCAGATTGGTGAACTCAGATACTGTTTACGTCTTCCAGTTGTTCATATGAAATATTGAACCATAATTTCAGAAGAAAAATATTCAACAAATCTTTTAAATGAATTCAACATGAATGACTCCAATATAATTTCATTATTAAAATATAGTGGTAAAAAACCTTGAAGTCCACATGGTAGGACAAATGTGGTTCCCAAAATATAAAGAAGGATCTTTTTAACCATATTATATATGATATTAACACGTCCATATATCATCTTTTAAACATTATTAGAGGATCTCTTATGTGGTAATTTATTGGAAGATCATTCAGTAGCTGTTAAAATGATCATGATATATATTCATTGTACTCTCAATTTTAGACTATACATTGTCCAATGAGAGAATAATTACCTAACATAATAATATAACGTTGCTTTGGATAGAGATATAGTGTATCAGAAGTCCAAAAGTTGTGGTGAATTATTTAAGGGAAGAAAATTTGTGGGATGGTTGAGAAAGAAACATGAAATCAATTATCTAAGTATGGATAAATGAGATTATATCTCTATGAAAAATAATGCACTCAACTATTATTGATGAATAAAATATTAATGATATTGATGATTAAATCATTGCAAAATTTGTTATGCATAGTTACTAAAATATACTGACTGATCTCAGGAGAAAAAATTCAATACTCTCATCAAAAACTTATAGACATTAGATATTAAATTATCAATGATAATTTTTAACAATGTGTGATAAAAGGGAGATTATTTGAACTAATGATTTTTTTTATAACCTAAAAAATAATCATTTGGAAATACCAATGTTCTAGAAACATCATTTGAACCATAGTATTTATCTACCTTCTAGTGTATGAGTAGGTTATGGTTCATCCCCTAAAAAAAATCGTTAACTATTTTAATATGTTTTGTACGGAATGATGGTCTCTAGGGGAGATAATATATATGGGAGTTTTTGAAATAAAATTCGACTAACATTTTTATTGGGTTTATTTAAAAATGTGGAGATATGTGAGATTCAACAGATTTTTCGATTTGTGAAACCCAACAAATTGGTCAATGGTCTTTATCGAGAAAAAAATTTATCATTAGTAATTATTTATTTTCTACACGGAGCTCTTCTCACATGGATCTAGTGTTATGTGATTGTTAATATAATGACTATAATGTTTTTATGGTCATGTCCAGTGCTTTAAAAAATTTAATTTCCAATTAACAAAAAACCCCAATGGTAGATTTTTTAAACTAATGTTTTTCATGGATGTAAATCTAATGTTTTTGTGTGTATTCATTTTCAAATGACACCTGTTTACTAATGGAGTTCCCAAGTCACGTAATATTATTATTTTTATAAAAGGATATATTTCCATTGAAGTACACTCTTTTCATGTAACACTAAATGGAGATTATCTATTTTCAAGAATGGATATATTTTGGACAATGACATCAATATTTGCCAATGGAAAGTGTTTTGTTCAAGTTATGAAATTTCATGAAGATTATAGTTTTTTGCCACATAAAAATTAAGATAATAGTTGCATTAAATAGAGTAATAAAAATTTCAAAGTCCAGTTATCAAGGACATTTCTTTATAAGGGTATATAAAGAAATAGATTAGCATGTTGGGTTGGAAGTGCCTATATATCGGTAGTTAGTCCCTTTCTAGAATAATAACTCTCTCTCTCTCAATTAGATCAACAACCCCTAATTTGAGAAATATTTGTAAAATCGTAGTTGTAATAATCCAATTTGATCTTATTATAATTTTAAAAATATTATAATATCTACCTATTTATGAAAATAATAATTTTTGAAATAGTCGATTTGTAATAAATTCTAATTGTTATGATCATGTAACAATGTATCACATGAGATTGAGAGTTTTACAAATGTTCAAGAGTTTTTCACAAGTTCAAGAGTTATGTTCACATTCAAGAGTTTCATGACTAGAATATATTAAACATCAGGTTCGGTTTGTCACTACATACAAGTTCATCAATTAATGTCTATGTTTAGACAAGAGTCGCGTGATATTCCAAGATAATAACTAAAATTCAAAATCATATGAGGCAACCTTCAAGTCAATAAGTTGTGTAAGACATCCCCTATAAAAGTGATCTAAGGAGTGTTAAATAAAGTGTTATAAGATAAGAAATGTGCTTCCCAAAAATTATAGTATTATATTACTCATACTATAGAGTGATTATGTCTGATATTATGAAATCTATAATAACTAGTGAAGATTATAGGATATTGGTAATAATGATTATTTATTGAAATTTGATTCTTGGAATATCCGTTAGGGGTGAACCAAGTAATTTTTTTTCTTGTGTACCTATTTCAGCATTTTTGGGTTTTATAACTTCAATTTTTCATCAAATCGGATTAATATATTCTCACCTACTAGGGGACAAGATCCAACTCATTTTAAGAAAAACATTACACCATGATTCAACTCTATAATCTCAAGGTGTTATAAGGATCTACAGTATTTTATTTGGTTTTAGTATAATAATAGATTGAATTAATTAAACATTATCAAAATAATTCCATATAAATCAAGATTATATTTTTTGTACTTGTTCAATTTTACACATAAAATAAATATTTTCAAATAATTTTTATTGTTGTGTTATATAAACTTATAATAAATGTAATTTTCACCACCTATTAAATAAAAATAATTAAAACATTTTCATTTAATTATAATAATGAGGTTGTATTATATTAATTAGATTTATTTTAGGTTTTTCAATTTAATTTTTAACCATTGGAAACAAATTTATCCACGGTAAATGTTTATATTGTAATATTTATTGTAAAACCTATGTGATAAGTTGACAAAATTTTATCTTATTAATTATTGGATGATGGTATATCGACCCATATCACATAATATTAGATTATATGTATAATAATTTCAACATTCCCTGGAATAATATATTCTATTGTTTTAAATGATTTGATAATTTAAAGAGTTTCACTCCCCTAACTTATAAAGGAGAATATTACTCCTCCCTTACTCAAACCTTTTTATCACTATATTTCATGAATGTAATGAAAAAAATATCTATATAACATCTCTATATATTTCATATTGGTCCTGATCTTCTCATAATACAAATCCTATTCATTTTAAGGAATAATAAAAAGGGTAGATATTCGAGGAGAATCTATAAGTCCTGACATACCAATTTCAAGTGTATTTCTTAGTATACCTCCATATAATTTATCATAAACACTATAATTTAATGAAATAATTATTGATTCATTACATTTATAAAATTGTTTTATGGATTAACACGTTTAAATATCTTTTCCAACCAATATTATATAAAAAATTCAATCATTTTCATGAGTCGACTACCACTCCAAGAAGTGATAGGCTTCATTTTCAATATTTTAATCCCATGAATTGTTATAATGAAAATAAATTAATATATAATATTTTTATAACATAATTATAATTAATTGTTTTTTATATATTACTTAACTTCTTATCATTTCTATCCATTATATATTGGTAATATCTCTTGTTCGTACGCATGGAATACCAACTCTATAATGTGATGCAAATCATTTTTCATCTCTTAGATAAATGGATAGTCAAAAGGATGGAATTAATGGATGAATTGTGAATTTATAAATTATCCCAAATTCAATAATTTAAAAATAATACCATATTTATTTATTTTTAATCATTTAGAAATATGAAATTTTCATTCTAATGTACATAGGGAGTACACTTTTGGTAAAATTTTATCATTAATTTATCCTAACATACACAAATAGATAATTTCAAAATAGTATATAATTGATAATATTATAATTATAACAATTTTCATATTATAGTGTTATTGGAACAACAACCCATGTAATAATGATTAATGAAATGATTTTTTCTTTAGTTTATAAACTCAACGACCCCGAAACATCCAAAATTTACGAAAACATTTTAGTTTCTAGTATTTATTGGTAATAAACAAAATGGAATGAATAATAATAAATAACATAATAACTAAAAGATTATAATTGATTTAAAATCAAAAACAATTTTATTATTCATGATATTGAGAATCTATGAATCAATATGGGACTTATTTTACAAAAGTTTTCAATAAAACTACGTGTTAATGTATTTATCTCATTTCATTCTCATCTATATAAATATTTATCAAAATGTTCCAAAATTATCTTGTTCTTAAAAAAATTACTTTTAAAAAACTTAAGACTTCATTAAGAAATTCTATTTAAATTATTTACCATAAATGTCAATTTGATGTTTGTTTACCAAATTGCAAAAAAAAAATTTTAATGTGGAATGATTGATTATTTTCCCCACTAAAATAAAAATTGTTAAATATGAACATTTCATTAAGATTTGAAGAGGTTATTTTCAATTGAAATATTTATCTAAATAATCTAACATTTTTTGAAAAATACGATAATATAGCATTATTCTAATACTTATAAACAAGAATGTTAGTTGTAATAAGATATAATGAAAATTAAAATGAATTTTATGATTAGTTTGAATGTTATTTTTATTATATTAATTATATGGATCTTCCTAATGTTATATGAATAATGGGTGATCTAAATACATCTTTGAATACGAATGATCCCATAATATCTTCCCATTTAATTGGTTAAATTGATTGATTTTACCAGTTATAGGTTACTAATATTAGATATGGTAATTTATATGGTTAGTTGAATCCATTATAAAGGTTCAGTTAAGGTTTAATGTAGGAATTATGTCTCAAGGTACCTAAATGATTTTAATTTAATTTTTTATAAATGAATTATTTTGCTTTCAGAAGTGAACAAAATAGTCCTTCATTTTATTTTAATTTTATGACTTTTGTTTTTAAAATAGAGGAGAAATTTTTTTAGGAAAAATTTTTAATGATTTTTTCTTGTTTCCAAGACACCCTCATGGTCATTATTTTTCATTTATTGTGGAATAATAAATGTTTCATGAATTATATTAAAAAATTAATTTGATTAATAGATAATTAAATTGATATTTTTTATCAAATCATTATTCTGATATTGTGAAAATTTCATATTGAATTTTATAGTTTACAAATTGGCTAACAAATTTTTTTTTATATTTTTTATTGTAATATTTTTTTTTCTGATTAACATATTAACAATTATTTACCAAAGAGATTATGGATAAGTAAATTTTTTTTATGATTGCACAATATATATCGATGTTACCTTGAATGAATAATCTGTGTCTTTATAAGAAACTATATGATTGAAAAAATGGATTTATTGTTTAAATATACTAATTTTAATATAGTGTTTTACTTAATATATGAAAATGATATTAAAATGGAACCTAGAAATTATATAATGAACAACCGTGATTATGAATAATGCATTTAAATATTTTATTGGTAATAGGTGATTATAGTTTGTATCACTGGAAACTCCTACATAATAATAGATGTTAGGGTGATTTTGAAAGAAACATTAATGAGACTATAATTTATGGTTATAGTATAATGTTATAGATTTGTTAGTATTCCAACATTACATCATCTAAACAAATTTTTTAGAAAATTTTTTTTTGGTAGAGGAAAGAGGGATATAGGTTGAGAGGATTATAGGGGACAATATCCTTCCAAACTATAAGGAAGTTTTGAATATTATTAGCGAATTTTGAAGCCATATTAACTCATCTTACATAACATATCTTTATAGGAACCAAAAAAAATCCAACTGAATAATCTTTTGAGAGAACATGTTAATAGATGTTTTTTGTATGAAACATCATTGTCTAGTTTTTTGTGGATACTCCATACCATTGAATACTAAAGGAATGATTAATTAATTATGGATAATATAATATGATCAGAGATTTTAAATAATCTTAATGTAAAACTTATTATATATCTTTTTTTAGTGAATTCAATCAATGTATAATTTAATTAAGAATATAAATTAGAATAAATAAATCCATTAAATTGATTGGTTGTTGTAAAAAGTGATATTCTTTGAAATCTATTTTTATAAATATATTAAACCCTAGAATGAATTTTTTTTCTTATATTTAGTAGTAATTATTTTTCTCGTAGGAATAAAAATAAAAAAGATTGGCTAAGTGTGAATAAAATATTATTCCTAACAATGATAGTAAATTTAATCAATTTTACCTAGGGGTGAAGAAACTTTTATGATTTTCCTAGGTTACTAAATATGAAATCATCATGATCAAAAATATAACTGTTTATCAATATGTTTTTCTTCTCCTATAGTTGATATTGGACAGTTGAATAATTTGATGATAGTAACAATACATTTTTATTTCAGATATGAACTTTTTCTGTTTGATTAAGAATCAATATAATATTATTTAAATTATGAAACTCCCAATTAAAATAGAAATAACATCTCATGAAATAAAATTATACTTTTTTGTACAAATACATAGTGGACGTATAAGGGTAATAATAATTAATTGAAATAATATTATTGTAATCTGCTGATTTGATTTCCCTAAAAAATTATTTCCTTTCTCATTGTAGAGTATAATGTTATTATGGTTATAGATTGGGATTTAAATTTACCATGTTATGTTAAATTTCAATGCTAGGTAACTTTTCAGAATGATTATCCATTGTGTGTATGAATTAAAAAATAAAATATATAACATATCATGATTCTAAAAAACTGTTAAATAGGTAATGGTAAGATATATTGAACATGTTTCTAATAATATAGGAACTGTTTGTATTAGTTGTTTACTAGTAATAAATAAATATATGAATGTATTACATGACAATTTTACTAGTGTTATTTTTGATGAAGAGTTAATGTTTTCAATTTAATAACATCTGTATTAAAATCGTGTTTCAAAACCTTCCTACCCAATTCATATAGTTGAGTCATTATATTTAAAAACAATTTTAAAGTAATTACTTCACAAGATTTTCATCTACTTATATACATCACCTAGGGGTGTTCTATTATGTTGTTTTTTTAAAAGATATATGGTTGTAAGAGATCTTGAATTAATTATAAGGTAATAAATAACATCTCTAATAAGAATATGTATCATTTTAATCATATTGATGAATTATTTGATCGGATCTAGGGATCATAATACTTAATGATGATTGATATCAGGTCTAGGAATCTCCAACCAATGTTGGTGATGAATGATAATATAAGGATTGTGTTTCATATTAGGTTTTGTTCTTGTGAGTTTTTTATTGCAATTAGGTTATAAAATATTGATAATCTATTTATTGTTATGAAGAATAGTGAGTTCATTGATTGTTTTAAAAAAATAATCAGTTGTGTTTATCACTATTTTAATTTTTAATTCTAAAAGTTATTAGGATCATGAGAAACACCATAGGTTTGTAACAGACATTAAAAAAATTATATCAAAAATTTTGTAACTAAGAATTTGGTTTCAAATGAATTTATTCTTTGAGAGTATTTTTTCTAATGATTCCATAATTGTTTGTCATGAAAAATAATTTGCATGGATGAGTGTTTTGTATTGTAATTGTTATTAGGATTAATACTTTTATTATATTAGTTGGATATTAAAATTTAATGGTTTAAAATATTTCTCTTTAATCTACCCAAATAACTTCGTTTTCACAAAAAAATATTCAAATTCATCTGAAAAAACTAATACGAAGAATCTCTATATGAATTAAAGGAATATTATTTAATGATCAAGTATTTTCATTACATTTATGAATTGGTGAATTTTTTATTTTATACAATTTTGATTTTTAGTGGGGTGGTTGTTCTTTTGGGTAGAATGATCCGGTTGTTAGATATTCATCGCATTAATTGAATCCAAATTAGAATAATTATATTATGCATGACGCTCTGCTGTAAGTGATAATTTTTTCTTCAAAAATTCAGATGCCTCAACATGATACGAATAAATGTGAAATATATTCTCATAATATAATATTAAAGTATATATCCCCTGAAATGTTTTTGAAAGTGAAGTAGAGAAAATGGATAGATGCTGTTAAGGATTGTGATTTAAACATTCACTATGATCCCTGTATTGAAAAAATCTTTTTGATTCTATGTGTCAAAATTATATTGAATCATTAAATACATTTCCCAACCACATGATAATTTATATAGTTATTTATTAATTTATTTCCTACAATATTTGTATACAAAAATACCTATTCTTTTCAAATGGGTATTAGTGAATTTATATTCATTATACAGAATCAATATGGATCAGAAGGAAGATCTCGGTTTTCATGAAATAGTATAATTAGTAATAAATTGTGTGATACATTAGTTTAATGATGATAATGATGGTGTTATATGATTTAGAAAGTGGTTATGTGTTCAGGGTGATTTTCAACCCTCTATTTTATGATTACCATGTAAACAATAAGATGGTAAACATAAGATCATTAATATTAATTTTAGGATCATATAAATAAAGATATAAATATTTTTTCAATGAAATGTTTGACATGGTAGTGGGTATAAGATAAATTAAAACTACCAAATGGAAATTTTTATCAACATTTAGTTGAATAATGGAAATGAGATTACATATTGATATAATTAATGGTGTGATTAGAAAATATATCTAAAGGAAATAGTGAAATTTGTGTTATTTCTAATAATTTAATATAATTTCAACATTTTATCATATTCTAGATACTATGTATTTTAGGAAATATTCATGTCATTATTGTAAAAAAAATTTGATTGCATGGGGTCTCACCTTCTATTTTATTTGATAATCGAATTTGGTTTAAATCATATTTTATTAATCGACTCGATTAGTTAAGGAGTACTGGATAAAATATCAATAACGACTTTCAATATCAATATAATGGTAAATTAAAGTGAAAAATTAAAACATTAGAAGATATTCATTGAGCATGTTCATTATATTATCTCGTAATTTGGGATGCATGAATGATTTGGTTGAATTTTCATCTAATAAAATTTTTTCATCAAATATACAAATGTTAACTTTTGAAGAATTATATTAGAAAATTTTAATGCATCAGTATACTTTAATGAAGCCAATGATTATAAATATTTATGTCCATTATTTGTAGAAAATATAGTTCATATATTAATACAGAATAAATTCCACATTAGGGTAGTACAAATTGGGAAAATTAGTTATGTTGAAAACTAGATGAAATACATTTCATTTGAGGTAAGTGATCATGTCCAAAATAAATTATCTCTATTTTAAGTCATAATTTATTTTGAT
Source organism: Viscum album (assembly GCA_963277665.1). Classification (NCBI taxonomy): domain Eukaryota; kingdom Viridiplantae; phylum Streptophyta; class Magnoliopsida; order Santalales; family Viscaceae; genus Viscum; species Viscum album. The sequence goes on along the minus strand of OY728126.1, from coordinate 511,653,944 downwards.
AAAATGGTAAATTTTGACCTATGATTCATTAAACCACATGAAATTCCAAGGGAATTTGGTTCCTTTTTTTATTTAGCATATATACATCTAAGTTAATTTCAGAAAGATGATGTGATTCATTTTTCTTAGATGGGTAATTATGGGATAGATTCTTCAAATGTTTTGATCCTTGATGTGGTAACGTTAGAGGAAAATATCTCTTATAAATAAAATCATGTTCATATTTTGGATTATTGAGAAGTAAAAATATGAAATAGGTTCATTCAATGGGCTATCATTTTATGAAATAGTCAAAATATTGTTCAATAAATAAGGTAACTAGAAAATTCTATGGGGAAAAAATGTCTCACTTGTCTATGTGATGAAATAAATTGAAACGAAAAAATTTCAAAATGGAAGAAGATTATGAAAAAACTAGGTTACCATATAAATAAATCAATCTTATTATTTATAATTATTTATGTTATTGATTTATATTCAAAATATTATTCTAAATTAAATTCTATTATTTTATAATAGATAAATGATGATTTTTATTTATCAAATTTTTTTCCATTTTCTACATGGATTTATTATAAAAGTTGATTTTATTTATTTTCTAAATTTATATATATATAATAAAATTAATTTGTTTTTTAAACATATAAAATATATGTTTTGGTTATTTTTTTAATTATAAAAGACTAATTTTTTAGTTAATTTTAATCATGCCGATTATTGGAAGCCTATAAATTCTTTCAATTATTTCAAATAATTAAAAAGAACCATTTTATTTTTTTGTATGGTTTTAAATAATGATTATTTATAATTAATTATAAATAATTAATATAAATCAATTTCAATCAAAATTATATTTTATTTTTGTATATGATAGTTTTTATGATTAAAAACACAATTTAAAGAAAATTATTTAATTTTACACTCATATAATAAAAGTAATTTATCCATCTTATACATGATAAATTGTTGAAAATGGATTAAATATTTTTACATAGTAGTTTCAAATGATACAATGTGTTTAATTTAATATTTTTCATTACTAATAGTATCATTTGTAAAAAATAACATATTAAGGGTAAATCATGTTAATTAAGGTAAATGTGAAGTGACAAGGCCAAAACATACTATAATTATTAATAAATGATTATTTAATTTTGAAACTTTTCACCATATATTTTTATTTGAGTTTTGAAATATCCACATCCCACGAATAATACTATATATATTTTGAAAACATTGAATAATAATAGGAGTTACACCGACTTATCTTGTAAAATGGAACCTCATTTACTTACCTCCTAAAACCATTTAAGTACTCTAGTTCATTAAGGTCATATATAAATATATCAAAGATATATATAAATTTTCAAGAGTATCAATCGTTGTTATAAGACTAATTTGATAAAGAATATGTTTTAAGATAAAAGGATATATATGAGGAGAGTGAGTAAATCTGAATCGAGTTATTTGTAGTATATTTCATCTTATAACTCAGCAAAATATATTATAACCCCAATAATATAATTCAATATGTATCTAAACAATAATTAAATTCTTTTATTTCATGGAAAACCCTTATTTATTTCATTTTAAATTATGGTAAATGGCAACAGTATGAGTTTGTAAATGTGGAAAACCCACTCTAAGAAGTGATGTTTTTGTTTTCTATCACTATAACAAGAGTATGGTTTTAAATAATGAATTAATAAAGTTATATTAGGTTTTTTGTATTAATTTTATGTTTTAAAACATAATATACTACTAATGTTATTATCCTTACCATCATTGGGATATTGATAATGTCATCGAGCGTACTTGTGGAAGTTAACCTCAATGAGTTGTGCTAATTAATTTAACAACTATACATTTAATGGATGGAGATATTTATGGAATTAGTGAATAAATATTATAGTTATAATATATTTATCATTATATTAACTTTAAATTACATCAATATTATTTATTTTCCATCCATTACACAAATGAATAATTCATTCATGTGTTTGTATGGATTAATATATCTAAATAATATCATGGATACTTTTTCATAACATCTTTGAGATGATGGTTTTTAGAATTATATATTATATTTATATATAATAATTTTAAAAAATATAATATTATGGAGATAATGGAATATTAAACCCTTCGACAATGATTAATGCACTGATGTTTTTTGTGGTTATAAACTGAAAAAAAACATCCAACATGTATGTAATCATTTTAAAAACAAAATTTTTCATGATGAAAAAATTAAATTAATAATAAAAAAACATGTTCATTAAAAGTTCATTTTTAGTTATAAATATAATATAATTTTATTAATTAAGTTTTAGATAATGTGTGAAGCTAATATGATTTTTAAGTAAGCATTTATTTGTTAAAACCATCATTTAACATATTTTAATCAAGTATATCACCTTTATATAAATTTTTTATAAAATATTTCCATGAATTTCATTTTATAAGCACTAATTACTGTTATCAGTAATTTTTTAATCAATTCAAATTAAATTTTATGGTTTAAAAATAATTATATTATAAATTTACCATACCAGTCATTTTGACGTTTGTTTACTAAAGGTCAAGAACAATTATTTAATGATATTTAATTTAAATACCTTTCCTATAGACATAACCATTACTTTTTATCAATGTTCATTGATATGTTTCCATTTTTATTTTCACATATAATATTTATATAAATTTTTTCAAATTTTTTGTTCTAAAATGCTTTTCTATGGAACTAATAATTTATTATCATTGAAACAAAAAATGTTATTTCGGGAGGGATTCAATGTCAATTGAAATAGGTTATGTTATTAATATGATTAGTAAATGCATCTTAATTAATATTCATTTATTTTAATGTTTATATGGATTATGGGTGACCCCAATATAGCTTTAATGATCTCTATGCACGTTATTGGTCAGTAATGAATTAGGTAATGAAATTGAATTTTATTGTTATAGCTTAATCTAAATGGATGTAGAATAATGTTGTAAGGTAATTCAATAATTAGTTTTCTTATAAGGGAAAATTTAATGACCACTTATCATGGTATATATATGATATGATATCCATATTTTATAAATTATATCATTTTATTTTAGAATGTAAGATAATAAACATATTTTTTTGGGAAATTATATACTTTTATTTTTAAATTTAAAGTGAAATTATTGTTATTTATGTAATGGTGATCGTTAATTTTAATGTTTTAAAGGAATCGTATAGATTATCGTTTTTTCTCTATGGTTTCATGTGAATTATTTTAAAAAAATATTATGATATTATTTTGTTCTAATGGATAATTAAAATGACACTTGAGGTTAATTATCTATTGTAAAAAAGAATACTTTTCTTGTAGAATATTATTGTTCATAATTTATGGATAACCATTATGTTGTATTTTTTTTACAACTACCATTATTTTTTGAATGAATTATATAATTCATTAATCAAACCCAATTCCATCGTAATTTATTTTTTTTATTAACTTTTAGAGATGAGGATATAATTAGATCCATCTATATCGGATTCAAATCATTTCATCCATAATTATATGGGTTAGAAATTTTAGGTTTCTGGATTTTTTCCTTTGTCATAATCAAATAAAGAATAATGTAATTGAGTGAAGAAGTTGTATTGTTGCTAAAGGGTTTTGAAATATGATTTTAAATTCAAGGGTTAAAATGTTTTCATACATTTTAAAAAAATCCTAGGATGTTTTTTTTGATCAATATGTTGTCACGAACTAGCCCGGGTCGACCCTGATCCGGTCACTCGAGCTAATCTGCGGTAAGTCCCGAGGTGAGTTCCCGATCCCCACGGGCTGGCAACTAGTGCCGAGCATCAAAATTAAGCCGGTGGGAATGATTTGGCCCAAAGGAAAAAAACTAAGCAGTGGAAAATAAATAGAACAAAAGCGAAAAAAACAAAGAACAACCATGAATGATACTAACCTGACCATGACCAAAACTCCATGTGACCATGTGGGTCACTCTCTAATACCACGACCAACATCTCTCAAGGAAACAACTGAAGATGGAACCTGCAGCAGAACTAAAAACAAGAACACACTATAGGCATGAGTATTAAAACTCAGTAGGCTAGCCTGGTAAATCTATTCCCAAAGCACTACCTTTAAATAAAGAATTTACCAATTCCAGGTTTGAACTAAATTATATAAAATATGGGTTTTTACACACACTTCAATTTTCTAAAACAAGTATCAGTTCATTGCCCTTTTTAATTTATAACAAGATTAATGTTGAAAGAAGAAGGTGCAATGCATTTTTAAAACATTTTATGAACATTTTAGAAATCCAAACATTAGTTGTTAGTCAAAAGGAAAATCACACACAACACATACTAAGGGAAATGGTAAAAGTGGCACACATGGGTCAGTTACCAAACTCGACCTCTCAATCGTCCGCCACACACAAACACTAAAAGAAAAATGGGTCGAACTTAGGAGATAGTGAATAATCTAGAACATACTATATAACTGACTCATCCTGAAGGCATGCCCTAACTCGATGATGTCATAACACCCATACTACTACCCGGTATTTCCCTACATGGCCTAACCGAGGGGCTCAATCCCCATAGCAGTAATAACTCAATATTCCCCTGCTTTGGGGCTACTAGCCAGTGCGTAGTCTAAACTAGTGCAGCAATCGTTCTCAGAAAATTCACTCAATATGCTAGGTTCCCATGCAAACAGAAGCAATAAAAAGGGGGTGCGTCCATAATGTAAATCAATCAGTCACGATGCAAAAACATCACATACAGCTCACACAATCAACACACACCAAATATCACCCCCGAGTTGGTTTTCCAAAATAATCTATTTTATTAAGGTGTCAAACGGGCCTTCGCCAATTTTAAAGTAAAACCTCATTTCTCAATAATATCAAAACACTTGTTTAGAAGAAATAATTTATCTTTCAAACTAGAAGTACGTTTGAAATTCCATGAATTATGTTTAAATGCCAAACATGCATTATTTCAAAACTGGGTGTACGCCCGTCAAAAAAATGTTCCAAGTGTTCAGTATAAAATAAACGACTTTTTTCACACTAAATAATAATTTAAAATTGAATTATCTAATATAATTTATCATTCATTAAAATTAAAAAAACATCAAGCAAATAATAAATTCTAAATTTAAAGGTCAGTGCAATGGGGGACCTACCTCGGCTCACTGTCCAAACATAAGGGAGCGACATGCCTCGCGCAGGCGCACAAGCTCGAACAAACCGATGATCGCTGTAATGCGAGGATACCCAACCAACACGCTGCAACCGCAAAAATAAAATACATAAACACGGACATAAAACAATCCATACGAACAAACAACCAAAATAAAAAGTTTGACACATTTTAAAAAACATACCATATCCAAAACACATATCAAAACACAACGAAACTCTATATTTGAATCCAACCATGACCTTTAGACACACCAACCACTTTACAAACATCATACGCACCACATGATTAAAGTAATAAACCATTTAAATAATTTATAAAACATCCGCAAAAGGTGAAACCAAAGTTCACATATAAACATACTCAGTTTCACATAAGAAAACTTTTTAAATTAAAACTCACAACATCGCCACATCAAAACATGACTCGCACCTAACAACCAACCCATAAAACAACTTTATAAAATAACGCACCCATTTGCACACAGAAAACATCACCACATTACATTAAAAAAATGTTCCCAACACTTAAACATGTTCCCCAACTTATAAAAATATATAGTTCAAAACGAATAAAAAATTGATTAACAGTTCTATAAAATAACCAAAACACAACCAAAATGAAAAACACACAATTTACATTATTTCTGAAAACACTTTAAAATTTATAAAACGATTTTTCCATAGAGTAACCCAACCAACTTCAAAACATCTATTGCACCACAATATAAAAACAAAGAACACAATTTTAGATTTAAACAAACTTGATATCATCATGGAATATTGAACAATTAACTTGCAAAGGCACAACTCAAGCAAATGAATCCCCGCAGATTAACCGCACACTCTACTCAATGATAAAAAAACATGAAATACAAAACAAGGTGTCAAATATGAGTTAATTTGAGAAAACAAAACAATGAAACAACTACCGGAAAAAATCTTACAGGCAAGATGTGTGGATGGTGCACAATTGAGAGAGGGTTATGCTGAAGCCATGCGAGGCCGAGGTCCTGCGAGGGGCTGCTGGCTGTGTCGGGAAGGAGGCCAGAGGAGGGAGTCGCGCTGGCGGAGGGCGCCAGAGGGAGGAAGGTGAGGCTGAAGGGGGGGGGGGGATCCGGCGAGGGAGACGCTGGGGCGCAGTGGTAGGCGTGGTGCGCAGAGGCGCATGGTCAGGCGGGGCGCGCAGAGGTGCGAGGTCAGGCGAGGACGCCGGCGTGGCTGGCGAGCAGAAGGAGGAAGGACGCGGAGGCCGGGTGCACTATTGGAGGTGGCTGGCACGGGCAGCGGGATTCCGGAAGGGGGGTGTGTGGGGCGGCTACGGGAGGCCGGCATGGGGTGCGTTGGGTGGCGACTGGAGACCGGCAGGGGGTGCGCAGGGTGACGACGGGAGGCCAACAGGGGGTGTGTGGGGCGGCGAGCTGCAGTGGGAAGCGGAGGCCGGCGCGGCGGGGAGGAGGGGAGGCAGAAGGTGGAGGCGGGGCGTACGAGAGTGAAGAGAGGGGAAATATGGGGGCGATGGCTAGGGTTAGGAAAAGAGGGGTACAGAGAAAAATAAATAAATAAATAAAAATAAAACGAATAAATAGAAAAATAAAATAAAAAATATTATAAGATAAAAAAAATTAAAATACAAGTATTAATTATTATTATCATAACAAAATAATTCCAACAATTATAATATAATCAAAACACACACACACACACATATATATATATATATATATATATATTTATTAAGCGTCAAACAAAGATATGGTAACCTGGGTCAAATGAACGGTCACCGCTAACGGTGCGGTGCCCGCGCACCGGACCAGAACCCAACAGAATAAAATTAAGCTTAAAATAAATCAAACTGGAACTCAAACTAAAATTTTTCCAACTGAAGTAGGACTAAGAAAAGAATAAAATAAAATAAAAAGAAGCATACGGGGTCAGGGTGTGAAAATTCTCCCCACCACAGACACTTTCTTCCCCCAGAAAGTCACCAAGCCAAAGGACTATCCAAACTCGAGTCCATGCCTGAACAAAATCGAGAGACAAAACAAAAACCTCAGGGTGACTATTCACTCCACAGGTCACACCCGAACAACTCAAGAGAAACCACAACACAAGAGAATGAGAGAACATAAGAGGGTTCTCCCCAAACCACAAGGACCTTAGTAGTACGAAAATTTATACACAAATACACCACCCCAGGGAAGGGGGGCTAACCTAGGAACTCCCAACCAATCCAAACCAATTTCTATAGCACTAGCAAAGGAACACCTCCATTTAAACATGTAACTCTCGACTCAAGCCAAAAATTTCCGACACTAATAAAAACTCACAAGGAGGACTTAAACCCGACAGCAAGTCGGAAATAATGCTCCTGAGCTCCACAAGACATAAACATCTCCAAACGAGCACAACTAAACCAATATCAACCCATAAAAGGGTCAACGACATTTTAAGAGAAATGCACGATTTAGAAGACCCTATTAAGACAAATAAGACCATTTAGAATGAAATGGAACAAGTCCATCACATTCTTCCATTGAAACAGTGCTCTTATAATGACGACACAAATTTAGCGGCAGAGAAACATGGATAATAAGATTTTAAAATATTTCAATCCCAACATGGAACACACAACCAGAGCTGAGGCATCACACCCCCAACAACTCCTGACTATGCGCGAGCTTTACCCCAAGACCTATGGCGGGGGCTCTGATGGTTGAATCATCTCCTGCCACACAGTCAGGCACTGTAACCTTCTGGTCAGAGTATCTTCTTCATACGATGCTTCCTGCAAAATTTCTCTAGATTACCTAGGCACCTGCAATGATGGAACGTACTCAGCAGGGTGTGACATGGTGGCTATGCATGCCCTAAACGTCCATACTCACATTACACCATTAGATGATCCGACGAACTGGAAGATAGAACCATTGCAGAGAACTCTTTAGAAACCAAATTACCTGACACACTATGCTCGTTAGATGGGGGACCTTCACGAGCAACTGGATACAGTGGATTGCCAACTGTTTGCGCTCCGGAGACTAACCCGACTAAGAACACCTCATGCACCAACTTCTCAAAAAGTGGTACTCTCAAAAAGGGGGAACTTGCTTCTTGATCTCTGGATGAAGACCCCTGATGAATGGAGAAGTCTTCATCCAGTTCTGCGACACTACCCCCAGAAAAGGAGACACAACATCCTAGAAATGGTCAACATACGTTTTCACCGTCTGTTGGCCATGTTGAACACGCATGATCTCTTCTATTTCCTTCGTCCTCACCTACACAAGTATAAACCATTGAACGAAGATGACTTTGATGACATGCCACATCATCCCAACTTGCAGTAATGGCAGGACAAACAACTCTTACTCGTCTAGAGATGGTCTTTCGAATAGACCCAGGACAACATGCACTCTAATAGCCTCGGGAGTTCCCAATACACTGACAACGCACTTGATCTCTTTAAGCCACTGTACTATCTCTAACAGACTCCAACCACCATGAAGGACATACAACGTCCGAGAAAGACAAAAAACTGGGCATGACTCGTCAAAACTATGGGGACCTTTCGGGACTGCATTTCTGAACAACATAAATAACACAAAGCCGAAACCAACATCAAACCGAAGCAACATCAATAAAAGCTCCTTCATCAAAATAGTCTGCACAAAGACCAAAAAAATACAAACACAATCCAAAATAAAATCCCCTTTTTAAAATCACCTTTTCATTTTAAATTTTTAAAACCTCCTTTTTCTAGACCACTTTCCAAATACCCATCCACTTTCAAACCAAAATCACTTTCCAAAACCATTTCCCCTATTTAAAGACAAATTTAGAAAACAAGACAAAGCCTTTAATTTCAAATAAACACCCAGGTAATATCATGACTCGTTGCACATGTCATTATCCACATTCCCTTAATACACGCACCAACACGCAATTTCTATGCATTCTCACACATGTGAAAACTTTCATAAAGAGGACTTGAGATTTCACCCCAAACCATTATCAACTAATTCCAAGCAAACAATGGATTTCTAAACCAAAAGATTTCAGTTTTAAAACTCATTTCATAGATTTAAAGTAATTTAAAAAAAATTAGTCCCATTTTCAAAAACTCTTTTTCATTTCAAAAAAAATTCACTTACACCAACCATAACGAAAACGACACTCAACTTACATCAAACCACCATAGGGAGGGACTATCGGTCACACTTAACCCAGCGACATGGTAGTGGGCCATGTCCCGATTAAGCGTCAACAACTTAGAGGAATTCGAACCGTGTACCCAGACTCCACATGGGTTACTACTCCATGTGAGATCACGATGTAACATCAGTATACCTCCGTTGTTATCCCTCCATCCAAAACAAACCAGAACAAAACAAAGACTCAATCCACGAACTATACCGGGCGACTCGAGGTGCGGAACAGGAGAGGGTCATGATGTCCTTCCAGTACCTACCTCTCGAATCCCAAAAATCCTAATATCCATCTACCAGACACGCCAAATAAAAAGGGCCTCCTCTGATACCATTTTTCATGAACCAGCCCATGGCGACCATGAACCGGTCACTCGAGCCGATCCGTGGCAAGTCCCGAGGGGCGTTCCCAATCCCCACGGGCTGGAAACTAGTGCAGGGCATCAAAATAAGCAGGTGGGAATGATTTTGACCAAAGGAAAAAAAACTAAGCAGCAGAAAATAAATAGAACAAAAGAGAAAAAAAGAATAACCAACAACACTGCTAACCTGACCATGACCAAAACTACATGTGACCCTGTGGGTCACTCTCCAATACCATGACCAATGTCGCTCAAGGTAACAACTAAAGATGGAACCTGCATCAGAACTAAAAACAAGAAAACACTATAGGTGTGAGTATTGAAACTCAGTAGGCTAGCCTGGTAAATCTATTCCCTAAGCGCTACATTTAAATAAAGAATTTACCAATTCTAGGTTTGAACTAAATTATATAAAATATGGGTTTTTAAACACACTTCCATTTTCAAAAACAGGTATCAGTTACTTTCCATTTTTAATTTAGAACAAGTTTAATATTGAAAGTAGTAGGTGCATTGCATTTTTAAAACATTTTACGAACAATTTAAAAATCCAAAAATTAGTTGTTAGTCAAAAGAAAAATCATACACAACACATACTAAGTGAAATGGTAAAAGTGGCACACATGGTTTAGCAACCGAACTCGACCTCTCAATCGTCCGCCACACACAAACACTAAAAGAAACATGGGTCGAACCTAGGTGATCATGAACAATCTAGAACATACTATACACTGACTCATCCTGAAGGCATGCCCTAACTCGATGACATCATAACGCCAATACTACTACCCGGTATAGCCCTGCATGGCCTAACCGAGGGGATGAATCCCCATTGCATCAATAACTCAGTATTCCCCTGCTATGGGGCCACTATCCAATGCATGGTCTAAACTAGTGCAGCAATCATTCTCAGAAAATTCACTCAATATGCAAGGTTCCCATGTCAACATAAGAAATAAAAAGGGGGTGCGTCCACAATGTAAATCAATCAGTCACGATGCACAAACACCACACACAGCTCACACAATCAACGCACACCAAAGATCACCCCTGAATGGGTTTTCAAAAATAATCTATTTTATTAAAGTGTCAAACGGGCCTTCACCAATTTTAAAGTAAAACCTCATTTCTCAAAAATCTCAAAACACTTTTTCAGAAGAATTAATTTATCTTTAATACTAGAAGTACATTTGAAATTCTGTGAATTATGTTTAAAGTCCAAACAAGCATTCTATCAAAACTGTGTGTCCGCCCGTCAGGAAAATGTTCCAAGTGTTCAGTATAAAATAAACGTCTCTTTTCACACTGAATAATCATTTAAAATTTTATTATCTAATATTATTTATCATTCATTAAAATTAACAAAACATCAAGAAAATAATATATTCTAAATTAAAAAGTGAGAAAAATGGGGGACCTACCTCGGCTCGCTGTCCAAACACAAGGGTGCGACATGACTCGCGCATGCGCACAAGCTCGAACAAACCGATGATCGCAGTAACGCGAGGATACCCCGCCAACACGCGGCAACCACAAAAATAAAATAAATAAACACGAACATAAAATAACCCATACGAACAAACAATGCAAAATAACTAGTTCGATACATTTTGAAAAAAATACCACATCCAAAACACATATCAAAACACAACCAAACTCCATATTTGAATCTAACCATGACCTTTAGACACACCAACCACTTTACAAACATCATACGCACCACATGATTAAAGTAATAAAGCATTTAAATAATTTATAAAACATCCGAAAAAAGTGAAACCAAGGTTCACATATAAACATACTCAGTTTCACATAATAAAACATTTTAAATTAAAACACACAAAATCATCACACCAAAACATGACTCGCACCTAACAACCGACCCATAAAACAATTTTATAAAATAACGCACCCGTTTGCACACACAAAAAATCACTGATTTACATTAAAAAAATGTTCCCAACACATAAACATGTTCCCCACCTTAAAAAAATATATAGTTCACACCCAATAAAAAAATTGATTAAGACTTCAATAAAATAACCAAAACACATCCAAAATTTAAAAACACACCATTTATATTATTTCCGAAAACACTTTAAAATTTACAAAACATTTTTTCCAAAGAGTAACCCAACCAACTTCAAAACGTCTAACGCACCAAGAGATTAAAAAAAGAACACAATTGTAGATTTAAACAAACTTGATATCATCAAATCATATTGACCAATTAACTAGCAAAGGCACAACTCAAGAAAATTAAAGCCCACAAATTAACCGCACACTCTACTCAAAGATAAAAAAACGTGAAATACAAAAAAGGTGTCAAAGATTAGTTAATTTGAGAAAACAACACAATGAAAGAACTACTGGGAAAAAAACTTGTAGGCAAGATGTGTGGTTGGTGAACAACTGGGGGAGGGTTAGGCTGAATCCATGAGAGGCCGAGGTCCTACAAGGGGCTGCTGGCTGTGTCGGGAAGGAGGCCAGAGGAGGGAGTCGCGCTGGCAGAGGGCGCCAGGGGAAGGAAGGTGATGTCGATGGGGGGGGGGGGATCCGGAGAGGGCATGGCTGGGGAACAGTGGTAGGCGTGGCACACAGAGGCGCTTGGTCAGGCGGGGCGCGCGGAGGTTCGAGGTCAGGCGGGGACGCCGGCGTCGCTGGTGAGAGGAAGGAGGCAGGACGCGGAGGCCGGGTGCGCTGTTGGAGGTGGCTGCCACGGGCGGCGGGAGGCCGGAAGGGGGGTTTGTGGGACGGTGACAGGAGGTCATCTGGGGGTGCGTTGGGTGGCGATGGGAGACCGGAAGGGGGTACGTGGGTCGGTGACGGGAGGCGGACATGGGGTGCGCGGGGCGACGAGATGCAGTAGGAAGCGGAGGTCGGCGCCGCCGGGAGGAGGGCAGGCAGAAGGTGGAGGCGGGGCGTACGGGAGAGAAAAGAGGGGAAATATGGGGGCGACAGCTAGGGTTAGGAAAAGATGGGTACAAGGAAAAAATAAATAAATAAAAGAAAACGAAGAAATAGAAAAATAAAATAAAAAATATTAAATGATAATAAAATATAAAATAAAAGTATTAATTATTATAATCATAACAAAATAATACAAAAAATTATAATATTATCAAAACACACACACACACACACATATATATATATATATTATGTGTCAGGAAATGACACGGTAACCTGGGACAAATGCACGGTCACTGCTAACGGTGTGGTTCCCGTGCACCAGACCAGAACCCAACGGAATAAAATTAAGATTCAAAAAAATATTCAAACTGGAACTCAAACTAAAATTATTCCAACCGATGCATGACTGAGAAAATAATAAAATAAAATAAAAAGAATCATACAGGGTTGGGGTGTGACATATGTTCTAAGAAGTCATTAAAAATCCCATGATAAATACATTTTAAGAAATTGAAATGATCTTTTTATAATTTTAGATTATCATACTAGAAATTCCATCATAATAGGATTTCCATTGTAAAGAGATTTCCATCGTATTTAATCATACATTGTAATGGTGAAATCCATTATAATGTGATATCCATTGTAGTTATATATAAATTTTAATGGTATAATTAAATTATTTAGATTTCAATCTTTATGGTGTAAAAAATGAATCATAAATCATAAAGAGATGAGAAGGTAACAAAATTGTAATGAACTGATTAGGAATAAAATTCAAAAATAATATTCCAGTTCTTTTGTAAGGATTTGAAAAGGAAAAACATAAAAATAAATTTTAAAAAAATATTAGTGAAATATAAGTTGGTTTGAAGAAGTAAAAGAATATTCTTAAATGTGAATAATTTTTTTTTATTTTTATATTTGAGGAAGTGGGTAATGTTTTTATGTTTCCATTTTTTTATTTGTAAGTGGCCAATAAACAAAATATTATATTATTCATTCATATGTGAACTTTCTTACAAGTAGAAAATGTGGAGATCATAAGAAATCAATTGTGTTTCATTGTTGGATATAGATCTCGTATGTAGGATCAGAAAAATAAATGTTTTATTAACATATAAAGAAAAATATTATAGAGAAAATATTTTTCTATCAATCATATTTAGACAATTGGACTAAATAAGATCATATTATGAATATGAGTGTATTTTGATTTTTTTTATTGATAATAGTATCAACATATCTATTCCATCATATTTAGATAATCATATTCAGACTTATCATAATGAGATAATTAGATCCAGCCGCATCATATTGATTAATTTGGATTGAAACACATTTGATTGAGAAAAGAAGATCTATCAAAATACACATGAGGATTCTGATTGAGAAATTGTGAAAAATATTTATTAAAGTATTTTTTATTTATTTTGGATAAATTTTTATATATGAAAACATTGTATACTAATTGGATTCAGCATACAATTTCCCATTCAGAGATAGAAGATATACAATGGGAGTTTAAAGAAGTTGTATTCACTTAATTATCATATTTTATTTCAATAGTCTCATGGTAGTTTCTTTGTAATGGGTGTAGATTTTCTCACAAACGCCTATCCATGAAAATATTTGGTGCTTTAATTTCATTTTTTTTTCATGCGTGAGTATTTACTAAAGTATGATAAGTAAATAAATCTTAACAAGGTGAAAGGGATACGTTTCAAAAAGTATTTAACCATAGAAAAAGTTAAAAATAGATTCAACCCTCTCTTTTCAAATTTTTTGATCTTTTGTGATATTAATTGGTATCAGATTTAGGTCCCCAAATTGAATTATTATTAGGGATAATAAAAATCTATCAATAATAAATGAATTACAACATTAAATAGAAAATTTAATTATGGATGTATAAATAATATGATTCCTTATATTCTATCTATTGGGATAAATGTTGTTGATGCTAATAGTATCTGTTTCCCAGCTATTGGGGAATATTATATTATAAAATTTTATGATATGAGAAATATAGATATTGATGGAATGGATCTAAATTAATTCCATATGTTCTTATTAGAAAATGTTTATCAGAAGATGATGGGTCTAAATACGTCAAAAAAATTTGGGGAAACATGATAGTTTTTTCAAAGGGTATATTAATGATAAGGAAGAAAACCTATAAATATCAAATAGATAGAATAAATACATAAAAATATGAGTTAAATAAATCATTAATGAATATGATATGATATTAAATAATTTTTTTTTGAAAATTAGTGGATTCAGAGTTGTTTTGTAATATCCTATAATTTTGAATATACTTATGAGAAACTTTTAGGATTAGTGTGAATATAAAATTTCTTCTATAGAAGTTAAGAATGAATTATCTCTTGATTAATTGAATAAATTTTATGATTCTCTTTAAATAAAGA
This sequence comes from Viscum album, assembly GCA_963277665.1. NCBI lineage: Eukaryota > Viridiplantae > Streptophyta > Magnoliopsida > Santalales > Viscaceae > Viscum > Viscum album. The sequence continues at coordinate 511,638,812 of OY728126.1, read as the reverse complement.
ATGTTATAATGTTTTATAAGAAAATGAATGATGAAATGATTTTTTAATCTATGAGAATGTTAAAAATTTAAGATTTGAAGAAGATGATTTTTATGAGTTCGACGATAATGATGTTGATTAGTTGAATAGAAAATTCATATCTCATATATCCAAGTACTTTCTAAGATTAATAGGAATGTATGGAGGTATAATTATTCACGAATTTTTTGAGTGTTGGAATCAATCACTTTTCCAATAATTTACCTAATAATATTGTTAGATAATATTGAGATGATTCTTATGAAAAACCATGATGGATGAAGTTGAAAAAAATTGATAAAGGAGAAAATATTTCTAACATATAAAACAATAATATTACTAGAAACAAAATAATTATGTTGAGTAATATAGTTGAAGATAAATCATCTAATCATGAAATGATGAATGTTTAGAAAAATTCAAAACCTAAATTAGAAATGTTTTTAAAAAAAATTACTTAGAGAGATAATAAGGTGGTGAAGTATCTTATTGAGAGATTCATCTTAGAATAGATCATGTCTCATGTCTTAAGAAAAAAACTATCAATAATGAAATTCTAGTAATGATGAAATATTTTTAATAAGTTGTGTATGGATGGAATGTTTTCATCATGTAAGGGTATGAATACATTTAAGAGATTTAAGATACAAAAAATGAATTGGTGAATTGGGAAAGATAATGGAAGATATTAATAACAATATTAATGATAAAGAATCATTGGTTGACATGGTTTAATCAAAACTTCATGATTTCGGAAGTATCTTTTGTAAGATTTAAGAAAACTTCAACAAATCATCCTAAGTAAAAGTTAATACTTCTATTGATGTTGAGAAGGATAAATAAGGGAATTAGGTGAAATATTATCTTACTAAAATTAAAATCTCATATGATTATTTAAACATTTTACATACCAAAAAATATATTTGGAATTATTTTATGGAGAACAGATATGTATAACAATTCAAATCTAAAATGTAGATTACTAACTCAAAGTAAAAGACGGTCCACATCTTGATTATATTAGAGATGAAAGAAATTACCATCCTAAATAATGTTTTAATAAAGAAATATCATATTTATATATAAAATCAATATTTTATGGATATATTTTGTTCTTTGGAATCAATGAGAACATAGGTTGTAATAGTTGGCACAATTTATCTCTTCCTGTATGAAGGTTTAAGAATGGATTAAGAAATTGTGAAAGTTGAATGAGAAACATTCCTAATATAAATAAATTTAAATTGATGATTTCTCAATAAGATAGAATAATTCCAAAAAACACAATTTTAATGTTTGTAAGATGTCTATTGTAGCTCTTATCAGGCTATTTATCATTCTGAAAGATTTATTATAACCATTCCAAACCACGTTTCAAATGATATAAAAGAAAATAAAACTAAAAAAGATACTCTGTGAATGAGATTTTCTTATTGAAACATATTCCAAAGTAATTAAAAGAAAAATACTATGGGTACTTGATAATTGAGGTGGTTTTCATTAGTCATGTGATATAAAAATCTTGAAACATGTTAAAATTCATAATGGAGGATCACCCACCTTGGAGCTTGGTTGTTCCTTAAGAATTAAAGTAATACTAATAGATGTTATTGAATTTGAAATGTCGAAATATAAGGAATCCTTATTTGTTTTTTGGATACTAATAAACGTAGTTAGTGTATGTCAACATTGTGATGGTTTAAAAAAGTTTTTTATAAAATATTTTTGTATCATAAAAATTTTGAATGATAGAAACATTATTACAAAAGGAGAAAATAGCAGTGACAATCTCATCTAAAATGGAGAATTCAAAAACTCATGTTACATGAGTGATGAATATGAAAATAAATTGTGGTAATAAAGATTAGGATCCCTGGAAGTAAAATTATGGAGAAATATTATATTCATTATCTCATTTGAAATATTGTAGAATTGAAATTAAGGGAAGACGTTGTTTATTGGGAATTTAAAAAAGCGAAGGTGAGTAACAAAATAATAACAGATTTCAGATCCAATCTACCAAAACACATGAGATGATTCATTAGAATTTTGGTAGGATGATGATACATCAATAAAAAAAGTATATTATTACTTTATCACTTTTATTTCTGATTTCACTCAAATAAAAAACATTATGTTTCTGAAGTACAAGTTATTGGCTATTGAAATGTTCAAGTTTATAAGAATAGATGTCGAAAAAATTGGGGTTTCCCTAAAAGGGCTGTGAATATATTATAGTACCTGTAATGACCGAGGTGTTTATAGAATAATAAATTTTCATATCAATAATTATTAATTAATATGATATTAATTTTATATTAAATGGTATCTTATTGTGATTTTTTACTTAACACAGAGAAACATGTTTTTCTGAAATATTACATTGCATACAACATTGAGTTATACTAAAATATAATACAATAATATTATTATTATATTAAATTGTTGTAAACTAAAAGTTATTTTCATTGAAGGAATTAATAATATAAACTGAATTTTGAATTATGGTTTAAAATTTTTTTAATGATAATTCAATGGTTACCACATTTATTATATTTGGATATAAAATCCAATTGAATATAATAGATGTGTTTTTATGAAAACCTATTTAAAAGATAATAATTGTGTTCTCATATCAGTATTTATAGATTGTTATATGATATTTATTCAATTTAATTTTTTAAATCCATCTTATATGTTTTCTCGATATGATATAAGAATAAATTCATTATATTTTGATAAAAGAACATTTTTTCTAAAAAAGTATTTTTTCCATCTTTTGATGGTGAACACTTTTTAAATCTACTTATTAAGACCATTATATGTTTTATTTGAAAAATTATACTTCTTATTTAGAAGGAAAACATTAAAATTTATTTTGGATGCAACTTTGGTACATTGTGGTAGAAGTTCATTTTTTAATGAATAATGAAAAAATTGAATTTTAATTCAAAAGTACATTTTTATCAAATTTATTTATATAGATTGATTTTAATTATTCTTTCTATTAAAGATTTATTGGATTATATTTTTACAGTTTAATCAAATTTTGGTCATTGCATGTAATTTTACATTGAAATATGACATGAAAGCATGTCTTTTTTAGTAGTTTTTACATCTTAAAAACACGCTTTTTGGTTTGGGAAACATGAAATAATTTTAAATAAATTTTTGAATATTTTGTGTATTGAAATTGGATAAGAAAATTATGTTTTTTTAATCAGGATGTTTAAATTTTATAGAAAGGTATATTTAATTTTTATACATTATGAATAGTTTAGTAAATATTTTATTTACCATGGTTAAATGGTAAAACCAGTAAATTATTGTAAACATAATATTATAATAATATTAAATTACCCTAAAACATGTCCTAACCCTATTTTATGAGATATTTTCAACTATGGGAATGCATGGGTCAATTTGAAGACCCCGTGGACTCACTTGTGTGTGAAAATCGCATTAAATTACTTTTAATTTAATGTTAAGGAAAATATAACTGAAACGTGTATCATTTCGTAAAACTATTTTTATATGTGCTTATATAAGTTATTATTTAGAAAATAAATAGAAATTAGAAATCTAAATATATTTCCTACATCATGGTATTTTATTTATAATATTTAGACTTAAAATTAATAAATATATGTATGACATGATGATGATGAAGTGATAACCTTATTAAAAATGATTTCAATAAATGAGATTATAAATATAAAAATAAATTTATTTTAAAATTTTTTATTCTGTCCATGAATGGTAGGGACGATTATTAATTTTTTTATTTTAATTTTTGTAGTTTTTTAAAATAAAAATGTTGTTATGCATTTTTAAAAAGTCATGATACTAATAGTATAAATATTTCGGTAAATGAGTTTTTAAAAAAATACTATTACATTAAATGATATAACAGTCTTAAAAAATCAATGATTTGGAAAGGGGACATATATATTGTCTAACCTATAATTAACGAATCACTTTATATTCAATTGAAATTTTATGGTTACTATATTAACCATATATTATGAATATACAAGAAGACATGGTAATAGTTAAATTAGTTAACTAATGGCTAATGCTAAATAATAAGGTTAAATATGAATTAAAAAATTTTCTATAACCAATTGGATAATAAGATATCGAATAATCCTTATCTTCACTTTGAATTAAATGATTTTTGGACCTTTTGAAAATATAAATTCAGTTAACAATTAAATAATCTCTGAAGACATTCCAAATCTACACATCCTCCAACTTATAAATGACCGCCCCATCTAACCCCTTAAATAAACCTATCAAGCCATTTTTCACATCCAAAATATACTTAAATAAGATAATGACAACCCTATCTTCCTAATAGAAGACTTAAATTTGGAAGAAGGAAATTCAATAATTCCTTTTTTCTCATATCAAATGATGTTACCCGTTTTTAGAGGTAGCATATTCTTTAAAGATCCTTTTCAATATTCAACTTCTCCACTTAATATTATATTTTTATTCCTTGAATACATAAATAATATAGTTTACTAAATATAATATTATTTTTTATTTGATGCATTCGATATAAACTTACACACACCTCCATATGAATAATATAGAAGAACTTGATTCTGAGCAGAGTGAATTACTGCCTCACGAAATGATTATTGTTTAATTATATCCTACAAACATTTATGGTGTCCATTTTTATGGAACTATATTTATAATATATATATTATGTTTATATTTTATTTTCTGTAATTTTTATTTACAATATATCTTTAATATTTCCATGATGTTTAGACATAATAAATTCATTTGAAGAAGCGTGAACTACTTCCCCTTCAATGTGATATGACTTGTTCCATTCATACGTGGAATATATAAAGGATGATGTTAATGAAATTATGTAAGATATATAAAATATGATATTATACTGGAATTATAATATACCTATGTATCCTGATGTTTTCATTCTATGAAATATGAAATAGAAATGAATTTAGTGTTCATGCATACGTATGTCTTCTCATCTCTATGGATGCTACAATTCATTTATTATCTTCAAATGTTATGGAATATTATAAATACCTATATACTATATATATATGACATATATATGAATAATATTTCTTATATAAAAGACTTTTTACCACCTTAAAAAATTGTAATTATAACAAGATCATGTTCCACTTATGTACCCAATATCGACAAAATGACATATATTTATTTAAATAATTTTGTAATTTTTACAACGTTGTAATTAGTGATAGAAATGGAATATTGAACATTAAAAGGGTTCGGAACCATATAGAAATTAGGTTACAATTATTATTCTCAAAACTAAATAATTTATGATTCAATTCGTACATGAGGTAAGCTACTTCGTCTCATTCTCTATTCATTGAGGAATATCATATTGTCATGCAAACTTTTTTTCCTATAAAGTGTAGAAAATAATTTTGACCACTTTTATAATGAATTAGTTTATTATAATGAAATATATATTCCATTATATTTTATTCTTTTATAATTTTTATTCAATTGTTTCTCATGTTGTAAGTGACCCTTTGAATAAAACATCATTTCATATTTTTTAATCAATATTATTTTAAATATTTTTCCTTAGTGAACATGTTTTCGAAATTGATTTTGGATTTATTTATATGGGAATGAGTGTTTTAACGTGTCCATTCCATTTAAAATATATAGATTGGTATGAGACACTTTTCATAAAAACTCTTCTTCTGAAAATATTAAATGAACTAATTATATCAATATCTTCAAATGATATCTTGTGATCGCAATGTGGAAATGTTATTTTATCATTATGTATTTTTTATGTGTATTTGTTATGTAATGTTACATGGACATATGATTGGAACCTACTATATGGGATATGTCTTTGTCCCCACTGATTTCTCTATATTGTTCTATATAGCATTTCAATGATGTTTTTGGATGTAAACTGTTTGTGTGCTGCATAAGGTCCATTCTTCATACCTTATGAATTAATTTTTTCTATTTAGTAATTTTTTTATTTACCTTCTCTTATAAATATTTCATATGTAATTACAATAAATCTAATTTTTATTAATGATTGGTATACTGAACTATTGGTATATTAATGAATATATATATTCTATTTAGCAAGGAAATCGGTGATGTTTTTATTTTGAGAAGTGGAAATGCCACTAACCAATATTGATACAAGGATGTCATGTGAAATACTACTCCTTCTAGGTGATGAATTTCCTCGCATATTTGAAGCAAATAGGTATTCCCTACGGGGGAGACCATAGCAAAATAAGCGAGAGAGTTTTCTTACTTTGAAATCTTTTATCCATCCAAGGTAAACCTATATTTTGAGGGGTATTAGAGTATTTTGATGTTTATGAAATTTTGTTTTATGAGGTCAATCTGAACTTTTTATTTTGAATTTGAAATCTCCCACTATATCACTATTGTATATTCATCTACAAATAAGACAACCTGACCCCACTTATGAGTTATGGACTTTTAGATCTATCATTCTAAAAGATATTACATCCACTTTTGATGTTGTAAAAATTGGATTGTCATTAACAACTCAATTAGTGAAAAACTCTTTACATAAATAGAAACTCCATAGTTGTACACATTGGCGGCCACTCTATAGTCTATGATTTTATTGTAACAATTTCAATTCTCATTTTTTTTACAATTTTCCTATGATTGAAATTTATCATTGGCTATGGTTTTTTTCAGTTTCATTTTGAAACCAATTATTTTATTGCAATTCTTGAAAAGTTTTAAAAAAATTAACTACCATATTTAGAGAGTTTGATTTTAGGTGATGATATTCGTCTTCCTGTTGGTATATTTTAATGGTTTTTCTCATTGACTTTTTTTCACAATTTTTATTATATATTGTTCTATATTTCTGGATGAATTGATGTAATTATCTCTACACTTTTTTCAATTATAGAAGTCCATTTATGTTACTAAAAATTTTGAGCTAGAAATTATCCATTAAAACCAATTCATAAAAAGGTTAATGTTCTCCCTTTTTCTTCAACATGTTTTGTTGAAATCTTGTTCTCTTATACACTTGACTGCTACCAATCATGGAAATCTAACAGTGTATAAATCTCAATGAAATTCATAGGTTATGATATTCACCTTTTTAATCCCATTCTATTAAGAATTCATTCATGATTATCTCAAATCTAATCAGGTTAAATCATTGAACATGAAAAAACATACAATACCTAACAACGTAGTGGTTCTTGAATAGAATGACTTTTATATAAATTCACTAATTCAAAATTGAACTGGAACTGTGTTTTATATTTCATTATATTACCATTTATATTTTATTTTATATTTCACTTTATATTAGTTCATGTTGAACTGAAATTGCAGTTTAGATGCTGGTTTTTATAACTGTTTCAATATAACATGATATTACAGTTTATATTGAAATTATATTTCATTATCATATATTTGGATTTCATTTCTCTTCTATATTTTATTATCATGCATGTTGTCTCCTTATGCATAATGCAATTTTAATCTAGAAGCATGAATTATCATGCATTCTCATATGTGAGTTGGTTGGTAGGTCATCTCCATCAAGATCAAACATTATCAGAAGATTAGTTACATATACCTCAGATATGTCATGTCATTGACTATTGATTAATTTAACTATGTTACATGATTTGAGAAACCAATTTGTGTTTAGACATTCATGCATCTAGACAATTTGATTGGTGGTTCTTGCATGTAGTATTTTTGTAGGATACATGATTGTTTGCATGCACATAAACACACATATATTTCTTATTATTTGTTTCTACTCTGCCATATTATTATTATTTAATTTGAAGTTTTTTTTTTCTTTATTGCATATATGAAAAATATAGGCTAAATAAGCACATGAAATATTCACTAAAAGTACACTTAAGGCTCTCTTCTACTCATAGGGAACATGTTGTCATGTTTATTTCTTCCTTTTTAATATAAATAATAATCTAAGGTGAGCTATATTATTGGAAATCGTATTGACATCATTAATTATTATGTTCAATAGGAACTACAATCAACACTCAATAAAAACATGAGATGATGGTTCTAACTATGATGACCACACCCGCTAATGGACTGGGGTGGACCTGGTGGAACTATCATGGTGTGGCCATGTTAAAAATAGCACCTATTCATGGTTTAAAATCCAAATATTCTTTCCCCTTTTCATTTCTTTTATTTCATTTTTTTTACTATTTAATAACATTTTCTTTTTTGTTTTTTGGGTATGAAAAAAGTTGGACAACACCAAAAGTATCAGTTGAAGAATGAATCATATTGTTGTTAGAAGCATAACAAAATATCCAGGTAAGTGTTTATAAATTGTTTTAAATGATTTTGATGTTTTCATCCTTACTCATTAATATTTACGATATACATTTCGCATTTAATGGGAAGGTTTCTCTAGAAGGCATTTAATTTATAGGTTTCAGGTCACCGTTATCCATGGAGTGATTTAGTGCCCTATATAATGGAAATTTGTGAGAATATTCAGGTAAGTATCTCAATGGTTGGTGATTTCTACTACTATTGTTGTTCTATTTTATAAAACTAATTGAAAAACTATTATTTGATAAGAAATTTATAGAAAGTGATTCAATACAATTTTATTCAGAATTTATAAATGAAGTTGTGTGTTTTTACTATTTATGTAAATGATTTCATTATGAATAAGGTTCACATAATTATTAGTGATAGGGGGTGTTGTCTAGATGGTTAGGAGTGGGCGGTTGCAAGCAACAACCACCAGTACATAGTATGGAAGCATACCAAAACCTTGTATACTCAATAAACTAGAGGATAATGATGCTTTTGAGTTTTAGTAGCATAATGATAATAATTAAAATAATAATGTAGTCACTCTACTCCATTCAATAGTGTCAGAACCTTGACCTCGACAAATGATCCTGACATGAATGACTCAATAATCAGGTGTTGTATTCTTTTATAAATTTTCAATTTTGGATTATAACATGTCCCCTCCTGAGCATATATCAATCTAACACATACAATTTTATTGGCTCCATAACTGACTCATAATTCCCACTATGATACTAATATCGTCTGTTTATTCTAATAAGTATATTATGTAGTGTTTCTATATTACAGCTGATAAAGCCTTGGGATTATGGAATCAAGCAGAGGGTTAATCATTAGAGATGTGTTTTTTCTTGTAATTTATTTCTTCATGCGACCGATGAAGAAAACATAGTAATAAACAACATTCTTCAATGAAATTAAATATTATGTTTCTTATATTTTCCATCCTATTTATTTCAATTTAAGAATTTTATTATAAACCTATAAATGAACAAAAATGTTGAGGACTGCACTACATGTGATTCCCCCAGGTATTCAAATTCCAGTGATGTGAATTTGGTAGAGAAACTTATGATTATATCAGTCGCAAGGTGAATAATAATCTTGGAAATGGTATCTTCTTTATTCAACTGTGGGATGCACAACCAAATTATTAATTTTACTAATCCCACTTGATCTATTCATCTGTTATTTTGCCTTATGTTCAGAATGATTTCATGTTTTCCCAACCAGTATGTTTTTATGTTTTCTATATTTTCTGTCTGTAATGAAGATGTTGTTCCCCCAAATGTTGGTCCACATTACATGAGCCATTTCACAAAACCATTTTTAGGCTGCTCTTCAATTTTCATTTCATTAGTCATGCACTAATCATCTTCCATGAAAGTTTTCATCAGTTGTCACAGATTATTGAGTTGTATCAAAAATTATTTTTTACTTCAGCTGATCATTTTTATCATAAGAGGTATTCCTTTCGAGGGAGACCATTTCCAAACAAACGAGTGATTTTTTTCTTTGTCTTATTTTATCCAGACTAGGAAATCCAATCTTATAGCTGGTGTATTAGTGTATTTAGATATTTATGAAATTGGGATTCACTAGGTAAATTTATCTTTGTATTTTGAATGTGAAATCTCCCATTATTTCACCATTGTATATTCATCAACAAATAAGACAGCCCGACCTCACTTATAGGGTATAGATATTTTGGTCTCTCTTTCTAAAAGAGATTATATCCACTTTTGACCTTGTAAAAAATAGATTGGCATATTCTAAGAATCCAAATTTTTCATTTTCTCTACTAGTAAATAAAAATAAATATATTGCACATCACATAGAGAAATAACATATAGGAAAGATGGTTTATTGAGTTAGTTTTTTGCTAAAATTATACATACATTCACTTATATGATTATTTAATATCCAAAATAGAATTTTTTTCACAGCTTATCATTTTGAATTAATCCTTGAATTTTAGGTTTTTCCTTATTGTTACATGGATTGTCAAATGTGAATCTAATCATTGATTATTTATTCTTTTTCAGGATGAATGGAAGGGTACAAGCCTAAGAGGATCTATAAGTAGTTTTTAGCAACTATTGTGATCAATAATCAATGTTTCATCATTATTATTATCATACATTCTCTATCAACTTTTTTTGAACTCTCATCTTTAATGTATTATAGAAGTCATTCTTCAATTCCTAGAGGATAACCAATAACAGAAATATAAATGTCTACTTTCTCATAGATGGAAGTGGCCTCTGAATTTTAGGTATTTTGTTTTGGGTGGTTAAGATATAACATCATTTTAATATATATATTCCATAATTTACCTATGGATATTGATATTAACACCCAAATAAGGCTAAATAACAAATAAATATTAACAATGCACAACCAAGGAGTGGATCTTAGCATGTATATTTTAATGATTCTTTTTCTTCATTCAATTATGAATTAATTTAATCTCATTTAATGTATCCCATTATCAATGACCTCTATTTTATCATCCAAAGATGGAAAATAGATGTAGAAAATAATAAACCATTTCAAATATTTTCAGATTTTGGGTTTAATTATCCTTCATTTTATTGATTGATAAAATCTTATTTTATAATCTTCTATCCATTTAAAACCACTGATTTATACACTATTCTATAATATGCATGTACAGTATAATATAAAATATTTTTTTAACATTCTGAAATATCTTTAATATGATTGATATTATATAATTTGTATTGTAATAATTTTTATGGAATCTAAAATATTTTTCTATGCATTAAATAAATTTTTATGAGTAATCTATAGTTATCAAGTGTCTCAAATCTGAAATCTATTAGACCAAATTCAAACCAATAATCCAGTATAAAATCCCTAAATTTTTATAAATATCTATTATTTATTAGTAGTTCTCAATTAATGGGTCACACATATCATTTATTATTTTCATTTCTAATGCCACATAACTAGATGTCTTTAATCATTTCATTTAAATTAACAACAATTTATTTATACTATTTTAATTTGTTTTCAAATATATTGGGTGAGTTGGAGAATATTGGAACAATGATGAAAATAGTACTACAAGATGATAATCTGTTTTTGTCACATTCAATACAATTTATATTACAATTGTTTATGGAGGAGGAATTATAAATCATCAAAAAAACATGCAATATACATTTTCAAGATGTCAAGAGAATCGAGGATTCCTTTGTTTTCAATTGGTATGTTTTACCATTTGTTAGAGTGACCTATCATGAATTGTTTTCTATATTGATATTCCTCCTTTTAAATAATTCATCTTTTTCATTAAAGTTTATCTATAAATAATTTTTGAGCCTAATGGTATCCATATTCAGAACTTTAATTTACTCATTTATATAATTCCAATTATTCATTTCAATCAGTTTTTCATTAATGTATTTAATTTTTCTTTCAATGTTCAATATAAACATTTATTCCATAATATGTTTATTAAATATTTTTTTCTATTTTTATGATGTCCTAATAAATTTATCAACCTATATTCTATTGTTATGTACCATTTGTTAGTCAAAATTACTCTTTCATCACAAATTTTATAAATATTAAGCTCTTATTAAATGAAAAACATTAATCGATGATGTTGTGAAATATCATGACCGAGTACAAGTTTGGAGATAAATATTTGGATTTATTATGGAAGACTATGTGAATAAATTGTAATATTATTTGGTTTTATATCATAGTTTTTATTATATTGAATAATTTTAAGGATAGTTTTTTATTGAAAGGTCTTTGTTGATCTTGGGGTGTTGTTTGTTAAATTATTTACATTTAGAGTAGTATTTATTTTTAAAAAGTATTATCCTTTTGGGGGATTATCTAATCTCGTACTAACCATTTTGGTTTTGGATAATTTCTAATGACATGGGAAAAATATAGTTAATCTTTTCTGGATTATTTGGCTCTCTATAAGTTGATTATATGACATTATGTGTGACCACTTCATCTGGAATACTCATTGTTTGGAGAGAAGATGGGTTTTTGGTAGAAACTTATTAATGTATTAAACTATACATTAAAAGTATGTGCATTTCCTAAGGATTTTTTGATAGGTAGTAATAAAATTCTTCAACTCTATGAAAAGGATTTTTAATAAAAAAAATTACACTTTATTTTATCATTATATGTTTACCCAATAAAAAATTTATCACACTACGGTGGTTAACATTCCATGATCATGTTCTATATCATTATCTACTATTATATTAGAGTCATTTTATCTTCCATATCTCAACTTTATTTCACAGAATACTAGTATATGTCATATCAAGTGACATTTGTACTTCCATTTAATTTTTTAAAGTGATAGTTTTATTCACTCTTTTTCCAATGTGCGACTTTCAATGAAGATTCCATGCCAAATTTTAAAATTACAAGGACATAGTTACCAAAATTGGGGAAGGATTTAATTACCTATGTTTTTATAAAATAATATGTCTTTATGTCAATTAATATTTATTAGTTAGATATTAATTTTATGTTATAGGGGATGCTTCTTCTAGAATCGTACATGACAAAAAATTGCAGGTTTCTCCAAAATCATACAGTGCACACAACATTGAGATATACTAAAAATAATACAATAATTTTATTACTATTTTAAATGGTATTTAAAGATTATCTGTTGGAATGGTTGGATAAAAAAGTATCAATATAATTATGAAATATGGTTTAATAATTTTAAATGATGATTCATTGATTACCAAATTTATCAGAAATCGAAATAAAAACTAAATGAATATAATTGATGTGTTTTTTAGAAAACAAATTTAAAAGAGAATATTTGTGTTTTTTTATTTCTATGTATATATTTTTATATAATATATATTCAATTTAGTGTTTTGAATTCATATTATATGTTTTCTCGATATGATAAATAAATAAAATTCATTTTTTTCGTACAAAAGTATTTATTTCTAACTATGCATTTTTTCTTCCTTTTAATAGTGAACCCTTTTCAGATGTTGTTTTTACACATTTATATGTTTTATTTTACAATTTAAACTTTTTTATATATAATAGGAACAACAAATTTTTTATATATGAAATTTTGGTAGTTTTTTTCTCAAGGTAATTTTTTTTAATTAATAGTGAAAAATACTGCATTGTATTTCCAAATTTCCTTTAAGCTAATTTATTAATATAGTCAGATTGTATTTTTAATTTATTTTAATGAGTAATTGGATTATATTATATATATATAATCCAATTTTTTTCCTCTTAAGTGGTTTCATTTCGAAATTGGACATAAACACATGTCAATCTTTTGGTAGTTTTTAATTCTTAAAAAACACTTTTTTTTTGCAAACTAAAATTAATTTTATATTAATTTTTAAAAATTCAGTGATTTGAAATTGAAAATATTTAATCTATATTTTGAATCAGGCGGTCTAAATTTTTTAAATAGGTAATTTTTTTAGACATTATGAATAATAACTTTAGTAAATATTTTATTTACCATGGTTAAATTGTAATCAGGTAAATAAGGTATAAAAATAATAATATGATAACATTATATTACAATAACTAATGTACTAACCCAATTGGATAATATATATCCGACCATGGGCATACATGGGTAGATTTTAGGACCCCATGGAACCACTAGTGTGTGAAAATGACATATAATTACTTTTAATTTAATATAAAGGAAAATATATCCAAAACATGTATCTTTTAGTAAAACAAACATTATGTGGGTTATATATTTTATTATTTAAACTATAAATATTAATTAGGAATATAAAATGATTTCTTAAATCAGGTTATTTTATTTATAATTTCTAGACATTAAATAAATAAATATATTTATTACACAATAATGATGTATTGATAACCTTATTAATGAATGATTTAAATAAATGATATTATAAATATTAAAATAAATTTATGTTGAAAATTGTTATATTATAAAAAAAAATTTGGGATGATTATTATTAGTTATATTTTAAATTATGAGGTTTTTGAAAATAATCAAGTTGTTATTGATTTTTAAAAAGTCATGTTATGAATAGTATAACAATTTACACAAATGAGTTTTTTAAAACACATACTATTTTATTAATTTATATAATAGTTAGAAAAATATATGATTTTTCCCAATAAATTAAAGAATTTTCTAATTGTCATTAATGTTCCACTTGCAGTTCTATTGGAATTTTATATTAAATACATTAACCATATATTATGAATATACAAGAAGACATTATAATAGTTAAATTAGTTAACTAAGGGATAATGCTAATTGATATGGTAAAAATTGAAACCAAAACTTGTCTAAAACCAATTGGTTGAGATTATTTCGTATAATAATCATTTTATATTCAAATTAAATGAGTTATGGACCTTTAGAAAATCAATATTCAATTTATAATAAAATACTCTTTCATGGAATTTCTGAAGTACCCCTCCTCCCACTATTAATAGTACACCACCTCTAACCCCATACACTGACATCTAAAGACAATTGGCTCATCTAAACTCTGCTACAATAATCACCCAACATATCAATCTTCATCCTATAAGCCTTACCATAGGAATAAAGAGATTTGAATAATAGATTTTTCACAAATCAAAGGGAGTTACACGTTTTAAGAGGTAGCGTCTTCACTAATGTTCCTTTCTAATATGCAAATTCATCACTTCCTATTATATTGTAATTATTTAATTAAATCATAAATCAAAATATCCTAAATATAAAAGGAAGTTTTTATGATATTTAATCGAACTACACATAGACACACATTGTAACATCCTAGGTAAATGAAGAATAAGAGATTTTCATATTTATTAATATTTGTGAATTAAATATTAATTTTTGTTTAGAATGTGTTTCTATATTCGATAGCATACCTGATACGCAACAACGAGTTTCTTTGAAATCTTACGTTGCAAAATAATAATATAATATTATTATTTTAAATGGCAGTTAACTCCTAGCCGTTGTATTTGATAGAATGAACAAAACTAATTAAAATATGATTATACATGTATTTACATTTATCCAAAAACATTTAGAGGCTTAAAATATAAATGAATCTAATTTTAAGCATAAATAAAATTAAAAGCTCAGTATACCACTTTTTAATGGAAAACCATTTTTAAATCTAGTTTTGGTTACTTTAATTAATTCTATTTTACCATATAAAATCCTTCTTTATAATGGCGACATCAAAACTTACTTTGTGTAATTTTTTGTAATTTTTCCGATAAAGATCATTTTTTTAATGAATAGTTAAAAATAATGTCTTTTATTTCAAAAGTGCCTTTTAATATAATTTATTTATTGGGATAGATTAAATTTTTAATTGGTTTTAAAGTGTAATTAGAATATTTTTTACCATTTAATCCAATTTTGTTACTTGGAAGCAATTTCACTTTGAAATTAAACTTAACCAATTGTCCATCTTTTGATAGTTATTAATTCTTAAAAACACGCTCTTTGTTTTGACAGCAGGAATTAATTTTAAATTAATTTCTGCCAATTTTGGGTTTTGATTTTGGAAAAATAGATTCCATATTTGGAATCAGGTGGCCCATATTCTATAAATAGTTAACTTTTATTTTTATACATTTTAAATATTTACTTCAGTAAATATTTTATTTACCGTGGTTAAATGGTAAATCAGGTAAATAAGGGTAAACAATAATATTATAATAAAATAAAATTTCCCTTAAATGTGTCCTAATCCTATTGTATGAGTCATGACCTACCATGGCCATCCTTGGGTCTATTTTGGGACCCCATTGATCCACTTGGGAGTGATAATGACACATTAGATTAATTAACTTTAAGTAAATGCAAAAATGACAATAACAAATATATCTTTTAGTAAATTATATTTTACATGGTGTTATATAAGTTATCATTTCGACAATAAATTTTAATTATAAAACTAAAAACATTTCCTATGTCTTGGTAAATTTATTTATAATTTTTACACCTCAAATAAATTAAAGTATTTGTGACACAATAATGATGTAGTGTTTACCTCATTAATAAATTATTTAAATAAATATTATTATAATGATTAAAATATTATCCAAAACATATAGAAATATGATTTGATGATTTTATTTCTAAAATAAGTCATATAATATTCTACCTTAATGATTTTTGTACACTTTGAATCCAAATATATGTTTATAATAAAATAATATTTTCACACTTTCCTAAAGAGCCCCTCCTCTCCCTTATAAAAGGAGAAAACTTATAACCAATTCATCACACCTCTAAACCCATTTGGATAATCCAAAATCTACTCAATTAATCTCCCTTGATCCCTCTTATCCTCATAGAAGACTTATCTTAGGCATAAGAAACATCAAGAAGTTATTTTCTTCAAAACGAACGGAGTTACCCAAATTAAAGGTAAGGGTTTCCCTTAAATTGTTTCCTTATATTTTACTTCTCCAACCCTAAACTCTTTTTATTAGTTTATTTTGTAACAACACCAGTATACTCAATATACATGAATTTTCTAATGAGAAGTATTCGAACTACACTTACACACACCTCAATCTAATGGATGAAGAACATAATGTTTCTGTGGATAGAAAATTAACGCCTCACGAAACGATGATTGTCCAATTACATCATACCGCCTCTCATGGTAGCCATTATGATGGATCTCTATTTATATATAACATATATTTATGTTTATTATTTCCTTATTCTTCTATACTTCCAAATTATATCAATCCTTTATGGTTTCCATAGGGGGTAAATACGATAATCTCATTTAAGGAAGTGTGGACTACCGCCCCCTCAAGGTGATGTGACTTGATAATGACTTATGTAGGATGTACAAAGGATATATTTAATTATATTATATGTTATATTATACTATAATTATAATATAACTATGTGTAATTATGTTTTAATTTCATTAAAATAAGAAATAGAAATGAAAGTAACTTTCATGTGTACGTACAACTTACCATCTCCATGAACGGTGATATTCATTTCTTAACTCAGAATGATATGTACTATTATAAATACATGTATATACTAGATATATATGATATATATTATATCTAAATCATGAGTACCATTCTGGATATAATTGACTATTGACACAAATGGACAACTTGTAAATATAAGGTGTTCATTTTTGACTAAAGTACCAAATATCGACAAAATTGTTGTTATTAACATAAATGATTAAATAATGTTTATAACATGGTGATAATTGATATAAAAGGAATAATAAACATGAAAAAGATTATTAAGAAATTATAAATTAACATTAGTTTATTATTCAGGAGATTAAAAAACGAACGAGTCTAGTCGGACACGAAGTAGGGGACTTCGTATCAATCTCTTTTCATTGAGGAATTTTTAGTTTTATATATGACATTATTTTATACGGTGTATAAAACCCTTTGATTTTTAATTTTATTCAAAAGGAATCGTTTTATACGAAGCATTTTACTAAAAGATAATAAGGACTGTTTTATTACGTAAGTGGTGAAAATAACCTTTTCGCCACCGTCAATATTATATGATCTTTGTCTTCCTTTACAAGACAGAATGTTTTTCAAGGAAAAATAAATACCATATAGTCTATTTACGTGTTTCAGTATTGAAAATGATTTTGAGAATGGATTTATTAATTCAATATCTTGAAATGATATTTTATTATTGCAATGTGGAAATGTTATATTTCCCTTATGCTTATGTTATGTTTTATGAATATGTTATAGTTCATTGTAATTATTTACATATTTGGGTGGTTCTGTGATAAAGCTAGGCTGGGTGAGCTCGAGATAGCTCTCCAATGAATTGGGTAACATGACAGAGGTAAACATGATGGTATCTCCTAAGATATTTATGGAATATTCTGCGATGGGTATTCCAAATTTACTTCCTTTGTAGTTGTGATAGCTACAATATAAGTATGATATGGATGCCACACATTACCTTTATGATTTATGATATCTATGTGTCATTCATAAATCTCATGATTTTACGAGGTAAGTAAAATATTTCATGATTTTTAAGTATTTATGATCAAATTTTTTCATTATTTTTTGTATAACCCGTACTGAGCTTTTTATGCTCATCCCATGTTTTGAAATGTTTTCACAGGACTTAATGATAAATAGGATCAAGGATGGGATCAAGGAAAATTCATGCTTTCTAAAACATGGAACTATACATGACTCTTTTTTTTCAAAAGTTTTTATTTTATGAAAAAAAAATTGAAACTGTCTAGAAGTGTCTACATTGTAATATTTTGGAATGAAAATGATAAGTAATAATTCTATAAAACACTAAACCTTAAAGGATCCTTAATATGAATTATTCATTTAATTATATATTAGGTAATGTTTATGTCAGGGTCCATATAATTAGTATCATAGGTCCGTTTAGATAAATTTAGAAGATATGGTATTGTTCAAATAATATCCATAAAATAATTTATGTTAATATTGATATCATATATCATTTATAGATTACCATGTTTCTTTGCCTAAGATATTTATTTGATCATAATGGTTTTCCATTGAGGGAATAGGGCAGCTATGTTAGGACGACATCTGGAGGAAGAAAACCTTCCAAATCAGAATCCTGGGATGGTTGGAATCGGAACTGAACAGTTTGTTTCAGTGATGGAATAGGTCAATCAGGCTATAAATAGTGGTGGTATCTATGTACGAGATTATCAAAATAGAACACAGAAGAACATGTCAGTATTGGATCATTTCATGAGACAACATCCCCCATCATTCAGAGGATCATCTGACCCTATTCTTGCTGAAGGGTGGATTAAACCATTGGAAAATATTTTTGATGTCATGGTTTGTTCAAAACATGAAAAGGATAGTCTTTTTGTATATTGTTTTGAAGGTGAAGCTGATCAGTGGTGGTCGATGGTGAAAAATATTATGGATAGTGAGGAGATTGATGCTCTCGATTAGGATGAATTCAAATGTATGATTCTTGAGAAATGTTTTCATATGTTGGTTCGTCTTAGAATGGAAAAAAATTTCCTAGAATTTATGCTGAAGGAAGACTTAGTGGCTGCATATGATGAAAAAATTACTAAACTAGCAAGGTATGCTCCAAATTTCATAAAATATCTTGATGGTAAAATCAATCGTATTTTCTCGAGATTAAAGTCAAAGTATCGAAGAGATTTAGATTCTATTGAGTTCAAAAGTTATGAAAAACTGGTTCGTTGTGCATAGAAGGTGGAAATAGAGTTTAATGATGATCATGTATTCATTGATAAACAATATAATAAGAGGTCTAGGTGGCAGGAAAAAGGGAATAACTCTTCCAAAAAAGTATGATGGTATGAAACATAAGTTTACAGTTTGGGAAAATTGAGGTAAAAAGCATATTGGGGAATGTCTTTTGAATTATGGTAAGTGCTACCCATGTGGTAAAATGGGGCATAAGGCTCATAATTTCACTAAAAAAAGATCAGGGTAATGGTAAGACAAAATATGATTTACAGTTAGTAATTTTTTTAAGTGCAATGCAATGGGTCATTATGAAAATTAATGTCCATCAATGAACTCAACCAAAGGAAAGAATCCATATTACAAGAATAAAGGGGTGGTGTAATCATTTGCAACTAATTCAATAGATTTTGGGCCATAAAATGAAGTAGTATTAGGTACACTGTTTGTTTGATCATATTATGTTGATGTGTTGTTTAATTCAGGATCTACGCAAGAATTCATTTCTGAGATGTTTTCTAGTAAATTGTGAATTCCATCTCATGATATGAATAATGAACATATGGTAAAAAAAACTGGTGGAAATGTTGAGACAAAAAATCATAAGAACATTCCCGTCCTTGTGTGCAGAAAGAATCTACCTGCAAACCTTATTGTTTTGCCTCTAGTATAGTTTGATGTTATATTGGTAATGGATTGGATTTATGTTTATCATGCTAAGATTGACTGCATAGCTAAAGAGGTTTTATTTCAGAATGATTTTTGGTTTGTATAAAATAATAAACCCTTGATGTAGATAACATATTAGGATGCTTAGAAACATGTAAAATATGGTAACGAATGTTACCTTTAACATATTGTTAAAATAATGGAACTGTTCATATTAATGTTGTGTCAGTGCTAAATGCTTACCTTGATTTTTTTTCTAATGTGTTTCTTGGTATTATACCCGATCGAGATGTTGAATTTACTGTTGACTTAGTTCCTGATGCTATGCCAATTTCAAAACCCCCTTATCGAATGGATCAAATTGAACATTTAGATTTAAAGAAGCAATTGAAAACGTTATTAGATAAAGGTTTCATTCAACTTAGAACATCACCATGGGGTTCCCTTGTCTTGTTGGTTAAAAATAAAGATTTTTCAATGAGACTTTGAATTGATTCTAGAGAATTTAATAACATCACTTTTAAGAATAATTATCGTTTTCATCATATCGATGATTTTTTTGATCAGCTCTAGGGAGCTCAGTATTTTTTGAAGATTGACTTGAGGTCGGGGTACCGTCAGTTTATAGTAAAGGAAGCATACATTCTGAAGACTGCGTTTCATACAAGATATGGACATTATAAATTTCTATAAATGCCTTTTGGTTTAACCAATGAACCTATTGTATTCATGGATCTTATTAATAGAAATTTCTGTGAATTCTTGGATAAGTTTGTGGTTATGTTAATTGATTATATTTTGGTTAATTCTAAATGTAATGAGGAGCATGAAATTCATTTAAAGGTTGTCATGAAAAACATAAAATTAATGAAAATGTTTGGGAAATTCACCAAGTTTGAGTTTTTTTTACAACAAATTTCATTCCATGGTCAAATTATTTACAAAAAATGGCATAAATTTTGATCCTGCTAAAAAAAATTTGTTATAGAATGGAAAAGACACCAAAATATAATAGAGATCCATAGTTTTAATGGTTTTGAAGGTTATTACCAAAGGATTTATTAATATTTATCATGGTTTTCTATTCCAATGAATAAGTTAACTCGAAAAGGTGTTAAGTTCAACTGGAAAAAAGAATGTGATGATTGTTTTCAAGAATTCAAAAGAAGATTGGTGAATGCTCCAGTTTTGGAACTGCCTTCCAGAAATGGTGAGTTTGTTATCTACAATTTTGCTCTGTTGAAAGGACTGGGTTGTGTCCTAATGCAAAATGATCAAGAAATTTCTTAGGCTTCATTTCAGTTGAAACTACATTAGTTAAATTACCCTGCACATGATTTGGAATTTTCTACTTGTGTTTTTTCATTAAAATTTAAGAGGCATCATTTGTATGGATTGAAGTGTGAAATATATACTGATCACAAATGTTTGAAGTATATATTATCTTAGAATGAATAGAACATGAGACAGAGGAGATGGTTGGAATTAATCAAGGATTATGATTGCACATTCCTTTATCATCTGGGAAAATTAAATAATGTGGCTGACACATTGAGTTGAAAATGTAATACTTCATTAACCATGTAATGTTTGGAATGAGATCCTTTGGTTTTTGATTTGATGAACTTTGGCATAAAATTTGTTGTTGTAGGAAATTCTCTTGTTTTGTTTCAGGTGTTAGTGAACTCAACTCTATCAGACAGAATTAAGCTAGTGCATAAGGATGGCATTGAGTTTCAAAAAAAGGTTGTGTTGGTCCAAAAGGGTAAGTTGCCTAATTTTAATGTTCATAATGATTGTATTTTGAGATTTGAAAAAAGATTATGTATTCCTTGTGATTCACAGTTGAAAAATTAGTTGTTATGTGAAGCTCATAGTTCTCCGTTTTCAGTTGATCCTGGAATTACTATGATGTACCGAGGTATTCAGGAGTGTTACTGGTGGGATGAAATCTAGGTTATAGTTGAACAATTGACTAAATCTGTTCTTTTCCTTCTCATTAGAGATACATTGTCTCTCGATAAACAAGCTCGGTTGTGTGTTAATGATATAGTCAGGTTGCATGAAGTTTCCCTCTCCATTGTATCTGATCTTTATCCCATGTTCATTTCTAACTTTTGGAAAGCCTTCTGAAGTCATTGGGTACTGAATTGAATTTTTAGTATAAGTTTTCATCCTTAATCAGATGGGTAGTCAGAAAAAACAATTCAGACCTTGGATCATATTTTATGTGATTTCTTGATGGATTACTAGGGATGTTTGGACCAACATCTTTCTTTGGTTTAATTTTCTTATAATAACAGCTTTTATTCCAGTATATAGATGGCTCAATTTGAGATATTATATGGGAAGAATTTTCAAACTACAGCTTTTTGGGATGAAGTAGGTCAAAGGAAGATGATGGGACTAGAATTGGATGAAAATATGGTATAGATAGTTCATTTGATTTAGAAGCACATAAGAAGAACTCAAAGTAGACAGAAAAGTTATGTTGATAACCAGAGGAAGGATCTTTATTTTGAGGTAGGTGATCATGTCTTTATCAAAGTTTCTCCATGGAAAAGTGTGATGCGTCTTGGTAAGAAGGGAATGTTGAGTCTGAGGTTCATGGGACCTTTTAAAATTCTGGAGAATGTTGGATCAGTTTCATATAGAGTGGCTTTATGTCCACGTTTATCCCAGGTACACAATATTTTTCATGTTTTGATGTTGAAAAGTATATTCCAGATCAATCTAATGTTTTGAGCCCAGAGGTAGTTCAGTTAAAAGAAAATATCTCTTATGAAGAATAACAAGTTCAGATTCTTGACCGTAGAGAGAAAGTGTTGCGGAATAAGGCGATTCATCAGGTAAAGGTTTTGTGGAAAACCCGTATGGTTGAAAAGGCAATGTGGGAATCTAAAAATGATATTTGGGATAAATACCCCGTAATAATTTGATAAGTTAATAAAAATTGAGAGGATGCAATTTCCAAAAGGGGGGAAGGATGTAACATCCTAGGTAAATGAAGAATATTCTATTTTCATATTTATTAATAATTCTGAATTAAATATAAATTTAATTTTAAAAAGGGTTTCTATGTTCGATAGCGTACCCGATACGCAACAATGGGTTTCTTTGAAATATTACGTAGCACAATAATAATATAATATTATTATTTTAAATGATAGTTAAATCCTAGCAGTTGTATTGGAGGGAATGAAAAAAACTAACTACAATATTATTATACATGTATTTACATTTATCCAATAAAAGTTAGTGGCTTAAAAAGAGAATGAATATAATTTTTAGCATAATATACATTAAAAGGTCATTTTAACACCTTTTAAAGGTGAACCCTTTTTAAATATTGTTTTGGTCACATTAATAAATTTTATTTGGCCAAATAAAATCATTTTTTAGAATGTGGACATCAAAACATACCTTGTGTAAATTTTTGAATTTTTCCAATAAATTACATTTTTTAAGAATAGTGAAAAATACTGTATTTGATTTCAAAAGCGCCTTTTAATATAATTTATTCATAATGTTATATTAACTTTATTATTGGTTATAAAGTTTAATTATAATATATTTTTACCATTTAATCCAATTTTGGTCATTGGAAGCAATTTCATTTTGAAATTGGACTTAATCAACTGTCCATATATTGATAGTTATTAATTCTTAAAAACACAATCTTTGTTTTGACAGCGGGAATAAATTTTAAAATAATTTCTGACACTTATGTGTTTTGATTTTGGAAAAATGGATTCCATATTTTGAATCAGGAGTCCCAAATTGTATAAATAGGTAACTTTTATGTTTTAGAAATTTAAAATATTTACTTTTGAAAATTTTTTATTTACCGTGGTTAAAGGGTAAATTAGGTAAATAAGGGTAAAAAATTAATATTATAATAATATAAAATTACACATAAACATGTATCAATCCTATTGGATGAGTCATGGCGTACCATGGGCATCCTTGGGTCGATTTTGGGACCCCATTTATCAACTTGAGAGTGATAATGACACTTTAGATTAATTATGTTAATGTAAAGGCATAAATGATAAAACAAATATTTTTTAGTAAATTAATTTTTACATAGGGTTATATAATTTATCCTTTCGACTATACATATTTATTAGAAATCTAAAATGATTTACTACATCATGGTAATTTTCTTTATAATTTATAGTCCTCAAATAATTTAAAGTATTTATCACACAATAATGATATAGTGTTTACCTCATTAATAAATGATTTAAATAAATATGATTATAATGATTGAAATATCATCCAAAACATGTCCAATTCTGAATGGATGGTTTTATTTTGAAAAATAGTTATCTTTTCATCGGCCATTATTATTTTGGGTCCTTTCGAAAGTGATGATATTTTTATAATAAAATAATATTTTCACACTTTCCTAAAGATCCCCTCCTCTCCCTTATAATAGGAGACCACTACTAACCAATTACTCACACCTATAAAGCCGTTTGACTCATCCAAACTCTGCCCAATTAAGCTCCCTACTTCACTCTACTACTTCTGGAAGCCTTAAATTTGGAAGAAGGCACTTCAAGAAGTCCTTCTGTTCAATCTGATGGGAGTTACACAAATTAAATGTAATAGGTTCTCTTAATACGTTTTCTTTTATTTTACTTCTCCAACCCCTAAAATCTTTTTATTCCATTATTTTGTAATAGCACCGGTATCCTCAATATACTAGGATGTCGTTATGAGGTGTATTTTAACTACACTTACACACAATTCCATCAAATGGACGAAGAACACAATGTTTATGTGGATGGAAAACTAATGCCTCACGAAACGATGATTGTTCAATTACATATTACCTACTCTCATGGTGTCCATTATGATGGAACATTATTAATATATATGTATATATTATTTTTATAATTTCCTTATTCTTCTGTACTTCCCAATTATATCAAGCCTTTATGGTTTCCATAGTTGGTAAATACGATAATCTCATTTAAGAAAGTGCGGACTATTGCCCCCTCAAAGTGATGTGACTCGTTAATGCCTTTAGTGGGATCTATAAAGGATATATTTAATGATATTATTTATGATATTATACTGGAATTATAATATTCATATGTTTCATTATTTTTTAATTCCATTAAAATAAGAAATAGAAATGAAATTAGTGTTCATGCGTACGTACAGGTTACCATCTCCAAGAACGGTGCATCTCCTTTCCTACCTCCAAATGTAATGTACTATTATATATACATGTATATAATAGATATATATGAAATATATGATATCTAAATCTTGAAAAAAATTATGTATATAATGGAATATTGACCACATGTACAACTAGTAAATATAAGGTGTTCATTCTTGACTCAAGTAGAAAATATCAACTAAATGGACGTTATTAACATAAATGATTACGTAATGTTTATAACAAGGTAATAAGTGATATAAAAGGAATAATAACCATGAAAAAGGTTCTTAATCAAGTATATATTAACTTTAGTTTATTATTCTAGATATTAAAGAACGAACGGTTCAAGTCGGACACGAGGTATGGGACTTCATCTCAATCTCCTTTCATTGAGGCATTTTCAGTTTTATACATGACTTAATTTTATACATTGTATAAACACCTTTGAATTTATATTTTATTCAAAGGGAATCTTTTTATATATATCGTATTAATAAAAGACTAAAAGGAATGTTTTTTTACATAAGCGGTGTCAATGACCTTTCCGCCGCCACCAGTATTATTTGATCTTTGGTTTCCTTAAAAAACTGGAATGTTTTTAAAAGGGAAAATAAACACCATATATTATTTTTACATTTTTAGGTATTGAAAATGATTTTGAGAATGGATTTATTATTTTAATATATTGAAATGATATTTTATTATTGCAATGTGGAAATGTTATCTTTCCTTTATGCTTATTTTACCTGTTATGATCATGATATGGTTCATGGGAATTAATTACATATAAGGGTGGTTCCTTCATAAAACTACTTCAGGTGAGCCTGAGATAGCTCTCAAATGCATTGGGTAACGTGATGGAGGTAAACGTGAATGTTTATCCTAATCGATTTAGGGAATATATTGTGATTGGTATTCCGAAGTAAGTCCATATGCAGATGTGATAGCTACAATGTAAGTCTGATATGGATGCCACATGTTACCTTTATAATTTATTATTTCTATGTGCCTTTCACAAATCTCATGATTTCACAAGGTAAGTAAAATATTTCATGATTTTTATGTATTTATGAACAAATGTCTTCATTATTTGTTTTATATACCCTATTGAGCATTTTATGCTCATCCCAAGTTTTTCAATTTTTTCACATGACTTAAAGATGAATATGGTCAATGATGGGATCAAGGAAAGGTAATGTTTTCTAAATCATGGAAATACATGACACTATTTTCCAAGAGTTTTTATTTTATGAAGAAAAATGGTAACTGTGTAAAAGTGTTTACCTTGTAATATTTTGAGATGTAATAGTTATGTCCTAATTCTCTAAAACTCAAAACCTGAAATGATCCTCAATGTGAATTATTCATTTAATTAAATATTATTTAATGTTTAAGGCCGAGTCCTTATACACCTCCATCTAATTGATTTAGAACATACTATTTCAATGGACAATGAACTATTTCCTCACAAAATGATGATTGTCCAATTATATTATACTACCTCCCATGGTGGCCATTGTTATGGATTAATATTTATATGATATATGTTATGTATATATAATATTTTCAGTATATATTATTTACAACATACCTTTATGATTTTCATTATGTGAATACAATATATTTTTACTTGAGGATGCACAGACTACGACCCCTCAAAGTTATATAACTCGTTAATGAAATATATGGAATGTATAAAGGATGAAATTCAATAAAATTATGTAACATATATAAAATAAAATATTAAAATATAACTATGATATACATATTTATCATTATGTTTTCATTCTATTAAATAGAAAATATATTTGAATTTGGCGTTCATGTGTACGTATGGCTTATCGTCTCCATTAACAGTGCATTTCATTTATTATCTCATAATGTTATGGAATATTATTAATACAGATATTGTAGATATATATGATATAAATATGAATAATATTCTCCATAAAATAGAATTTCAACCATATGTACCTATTGTAAATATAACAAGATCAATTTCGACTCAAGTACCCAATATTAAAAAAATGTCTGATATTAACTCAAATAATTATGTAATTTTTATAACGTGGTAATAGGTGTTTAAAAATGAAAAGAAACATGAAAAAAGTTTTGAAGATATTATAAATTAACTTATGTTTTTTATTCTGGAAATTGTTGAACAGATGAGTCATGTTGGACACGAGGTAAGGGACTTCGTCTAAATCTCCTTTCATTGAGGCATATTTCTTTGTCATGTAAACTTATTATCCTATAAATTATATATATAACCCTTTTTTCCTTCTATATCATGAATTAGTATATTATAATGATATATATATTTTTTATTTTATGCCATAATAATTTTTATTCTTGTGTTTCTAATGTTGTAACTGACTCTATTTAAAACATCAATTTAAATGTTTTAGATATTTATTCTTCTAATTCAATCTAATTAATGTATTTTTTAATGGGTTTCAGGATTTTTTATATGTACATGGGTGTTTTAATGTGTAAATTATTTTCAACACATTTATAGTGGATTGGGAAATTTTGATTCAAAAATCCTCTATTGACGGTTTTAAATGATCAGATTATATCAATATATCGAAATGATATCTTATGATTAAAATGTGAAAATTTAATTTTTGATTTATGATTTATTGATGTGTTATGATTATGTTATGGTAAATAGAAATTTGATAGGTGGTTAATTGATAATCCAATGAAAGGTGGTCATGTGAAAAAGGAAATGACGAGTGGTTCTATGAAAAACCATGAACTGGTGGTAATGTTATAGCCTCAAATGCATTGGGTATAGAAGTCATTTTTATGGCTATTCCATTTAGAGTTATTTGTGGAAGTAGACTGTATGGTTATTCCATTTATGTATGTTTATGTACCATGTAACCTTTATATGTTATATGTTGTTTTCTATAGTATTTATGGTAATAATTTTGTTACAAAAACGGTCATCCATGTGATTTTATTCAGTGGAATGTTTTTTTAAAACTTCTTTAAGGTGAAAAGTATTACCTTATGATAATCTATTCATGGTTTACATGTTGATTTAAAAAACAAATAGATTCCTTTTTTATGTATCCTTTATAGAGATTTTTATGACAATCCCATGGTTTGAAATGTTTTTTATAATAGATAAAGAAGAATAGATTCTACGATGGGATCAGGGAGAAGTTATTATTTTAAATCATCAATTGATGTCATGTTTTGTTTTAAAAAGTTTTGGATTTATGAAAAAATGGATAGTGAGTTGATGTGTCTAATTTTATCATTTATGATGTTATGTATATGTTTTGACCTAATTCACTAAAGCTCATCCTCAATGTGAATTATTAACATAATTCATGATTTTTTAATATTTACTGTCGGTTCCTTATATTACAAAATAAAAAAAATATTCTTGTGAAAAAAATCTATGAATGTATGTATTCAAACTATAGTATAGTGCTCGCTATACTCCACACAAAAATGGAGTAGAAGAAAGAAATAATGGATGACTGGATGGAATAACAATAAGTATGTCAGCAGAATATAATCATTGAAAATTATATTCGATAGAAGATGTTAGTTCTATCGTACGGTTTCAAAATAGATTCTTGTTGATATTGGAAACCAACATGACTCTTTGTGAATTGTGGTTTAAACCCCCATTATTGAAATAAATTAATGTTTTTGAAATTCCATGTTTTCCAAAAATAAAAAATATGCATTGAAGAATGTTTGATGAGAGAGATGTGAAAGGAAATTTTATTAGGTATTCAACAAATTTTAGAAGATAAAAATAATGGAACAAATATTTAAAAAATTATGTGGACTCATATGATGTGAATGTAATTGAAAATCAATGTTCTTTAACAAAATTTTTCGAGAATAGTGTGTAATATAAACTGGTGAATTCCAATAATAATGAAATTAATTCTACACATCCATATCAGGATATATAAGAATCATGTGATGAAAAACTTTCTGCTGGAATAAATCATTAATGTTTCCAACCCTATAAAATCATGTTAAATATGAATTGTTTTTTAGAATTATAAGTCTAATTTTTAAACCAAAAGAATTTTAATATTTGAAAATTATAATTTACTTATCAAAATGGATGAAATAGGATAATTATTAGATTCTATTCAACAAAAATAATGAATGTATGATATGAATGGATAGTTATTTCAAACTGATATGAATAGAGCATTTTATCTTGTTCCACGTTTGTCAAAAATAATCTTATATGAAAAAATTGGATTCAGAAAAATAAATTATGTGACATTGATAATTTTAAAGAAATAAATCCATTATTGTCTGTAAAACTACGTACAGGTGGAAGTTGTGGAATTTGATAATTATTGTTCCCTAGAATCAAGATTAGAAATTATTATAATGTTTCATTTCAGAGGATTCACATAGAAATTTCAAATTTTATAAGATGGATGTGAAGTTGTATTTCTTGAATGATGATATTGATGAAGAATTTTACATCGAAAAATCTTTTGGGTTTCTACTTGATGTGGATAAAAAATTAAATTAAATAAGGCTTTACATTGGCTGAAACATACTCCACACGATTAATATTTTATACTTTCCAATTTTCTGAGAATGTTGATATTTCCTAAATTAAATTTTGATATAATCTTATATGTGAATGGTGTTTATTATGTTACTATAAATATAATTTTTTATTTTGATGAAATAATTTTAATTGGGAATAGAGAAGATGTTTATAAAAGTATTTCTCATTTAATGAAGAAGAATTTTGGTAGGCTTATATTAGAGAAATTAACTATCTTCAAAGGCATAAAATTTTAAAAAATTAAAATATAACTTTTTTATATCTCATGAAAATTATTTCAGGGAATTTTTAAAGATATTTGGGATAGAAGAATCCAATGATGATTAAACTATTATTTCAGTGTTCACAAAGTTGAATAATGGTGATTCTTGAACAAATTTGAAACATAATGACTTTCTGATGTTTATATAATGTCTTCATTAACTTACAGCCTCAAGGAATTCTATTTTTTATTTTTTTCTTTTGTGTTATTTGTATCAATGTAATATGATATAATCACATATGTTGAATGTATAAGAGATTTTGAGATTAGATAAAGGAACAAATTCACTTGGGTTGTTATACAAAATAAAAAGTGATATGATGTTTCATGGAGATAATGACATTGATTGGGAAAGAGATTTTAATGATAGAAAATCAATGCCTAAAGAAACCTATTTCATGGTTTAATGTTTTGTGAGTTATAATCGTCAAATACAAGGTTTATTAAATTTATTCATAGTTGAATCTAAATATGTGGAAGATAATTAGGCTTCTAATAAAATGTGGTGGATTAATGTTCAGCTGGAATATTTGAAAGTACATGTTTATTTACCATGGAAGATATATTTTGATAATCAAAGTGAAAATTATATTTCTAATAATCTTCCTCAACATTCAATATAAAAACACATAGATTTAATTTTTTTACATTATAATATATAATGTTGGAACTGTGTAGGTTTTTCTAGAAGAAATTTCAACAATGTATGATATTTATACTATCTTTTTAATATAAGTACCCAAAGAAAGGTTCACCGAATTGAGGCTCCAACATCATGTTCCACCTTCTCCCATGACTTCCTATCGCTAATAAAGAATAACTACTACGATTCATTATATTATTTTAAAAAAGGGACATAAATTGTAATACCTTCATATATTTAATATAGATATAATTATCAATATTTAATGAATATTAATTTATTTTTATCCAGAAATTTGGGAGGGAAAAAAATGGGAAAACAGAAGTGAAAAAATCAAACTAATAATGTTGGAGAGAAAAGTAATATGATACAATAAAGTGACAAAATAAAAGAGAGAAAATAAGAGTTATAATGGGGGAAATAAAAATAAGGTGATAAAATAAGTTTGAGGATAGTTTATTTATACATGGACACAAAATTATTTAATCATAGAGGGATGTAATTACATCAAAAACATTACTTTATGAGAGATTGTGGTGTCAAGACCCCATCATTTAAAAAATGATATGTTTATATAAATTTTAAGAAAACATGGTTCGTTTATAAAATATGTGTTGTGAAAAAATTATGAGTTTTTGAAAACATATAAACAGTGGTTATCAAAAATCAATAAGTGGAGATTGACAAACCATTTCTGTGTTTTTCTAAAAAAATTGTATTTTTTGACTACTATATTTCATTTTTCTAGAATTTTATTATTATTAAATAATTAGAACTAATTACATCACAAAATGTTTTTTTTCATAAATCTGAATATTTATTAAAAGAGTAGGATTTATCTACATCATATTCAAAACATCAAATCCAAAATAATTTGAGTTGGAAATTTTTTATTTCTAGAAGTTTTCCCACGACGTAATTAGAGAAAGAAAAAAATTCTGGATTTAATATGTTATATTTTTTTTAAATAGTATTGAAAGAATATTTTTATGTAAGAAGTTGGAATTTTTTTGTACTTTCTAGAACAAATAATATGATTCTTTGCTGATGCAGATGTTCTAAAAATTCCTATAAACTCTAAAGAAAAAATATTTTCAGTAAATGGTGGACATTATTGTTGAATTTCAGAATTTAGAATGGAAATTTCATCATAATGGGTTTTCTATCTTAAGTGTATTTTCATAATAATGTGATGTCCATAAAAATGATAGATCCCATCATATTGGGATTTACCTCATAATGATATTTCTATTGTAATGGGATTTCCATTGTAATGATAATTCAATCATAATGATATGAATAATTAAATAGATATTGCTATGAGTTGAGAAGGAAACATAATTTATAAATCTCAATGAAGTAAATAGATTCCTAATGAGATGATTATGAAGAAGACACAAAAAAATTACCTATGTTTTGTGAAGAGTTGATGAGGTGAAACATGAAATTTATTTTTTCCAAAATCTCAAAGAAATATAAGGAGGTTTGAAGAAGTCAAATTTGAATCTTAAAGGTGAAATATTTTTAGATATTTTGAAATTTGAAGAATCGTGTAATGTTTTAATTTTTCCCTCGTTTTATTTTTCAGAATCTTACAAATACTTGCTCAGATAATTTTTTCAAATGTTTGATTTCACATAAGTGGAAAAGGAGGCATGCTAAAGAATTAATGTGAGATTTATTTCCAATAAGAGATATCAAAATGAGTACCAGACATGTGAATATTTTTTTACCAGATTGATTGAGATCATATAATGAATATTTTATTCAATCCATTAGATTTGGTCAATTGAACTGAAGAAGATGATATTAATAATTTGAGTATATATTGATTTTTTAATATTGATAATGGGTTTATCATATCGATACCATAATATTGAGATAATCATATTACTAATCATCATATTGAGATAATCAGATCCAGAATCATCAGATTGGGAATACTGCATCCAAATTCATCAGATGGAGAAAAAAGAATTTATCAAAACCATACTAAGTGTTCATACATTTATATTTTAAATAATATTCAATAATTTATTTATTATTTTTGGAACAATTGTTTTATAATAAAACATTTTAATCTGATGAGAGTCAGTATAATTTTAGTTATTTAGAGATAAAATTAGTCTAATGGTGGTTTGAAGAAGTTATATTCCATTATACATAATATCATATTTCAATTCCTCCATAGGAGTGGCTATAGAAAGGATTTATTTTCTCACACTGATTCCAACCCTTGTAAATATTTTGTTCTTTATATTCATTCACACTTTTTCATAAAGGAGTATTTACTAAATGTTGTTAAGGAAATAAATCTTAGAATTTTTTAGGGTTATGTTACTAAATTTTATGAAACCTATAAAAATGGAATAACTTATTTTACAACCCTTTTAAATTGTTATTTTATCATATGGAACATCAATTTGGAATGCGGTATTCGATTTTTTTATGTACCTGATTTTGTATTTTTTTAAAATATTTCATATCTTAAATTATTTTTCCTAGTGATTAAGGAAGACTAAAACATTTAATAATGTTTGAGTTATAAATATGGAAATTTCATTGAATGGATATGTGTTTTCGTAAAAAAATATTTTCAAGGGAAAGTTAAAATTGTTGGTAAATTTCAACTATATTATATAATAATTTATAATATTCTCCAATACATTAAACAAAAATGATACTAGAAATGTAATATAGTGAATCCTTTATTACAAAAAATTTATTTATGGGTCGAAGACACAAAATGTCACTATAGAGATGAAATTTACTACATTTCAATGATAGTTTTAGTATATAAATATAGTGAATTAGGAAATACAACACATAAAAATTTAGATTTCACTACATAGTCTACACTATTTCAAGAAAAAAGATCTTATATACACACTCTTGTTCTATTCATTACAAATTTGTTCATATACATTCTACCATTTATTTTCTATAACCCCTATACATCTATAGGTCTTATAGAAAAATTTTTAGGGAAAGTAATTTGTAATAAATTCGTAGTAAGGGATATAAAAAAATGTAAACCCACTAGTTTATTTGAAAAACAATAAAATCTTGAGGTGGATTTCACTTATTCAAAATAAATTATTAATTTAATAATGAAAGTCATAATCATGAAATAAATTCCAAGTAATAATGTTTTAATAATAAAATTATTTACAAATGAGAAGGGATAAAATATCATATCCATGGTTCTTTGAATAAAAACATAATGCCTCAAAAAAACATTACCTTCAAAAATTTATTATTTACATTTAGAAGGTGAAAATCATTAATAATAATATTTACATACCTTATAATGTCATAACATATCCACTAAAAACTCATATAATATATTATAAAACCATTTTGTCATCTTGGGATATTAGATTAAAAATTATCCGTATAATTAATTGCCTTCTCAGCTAATTACACATGAATCTTCTTTAGAACATTTTGTTTCCCAATATATTGGATGGATATATAGAAACTACCCATTATTATTTAAAATATCAAAGTAAAATATAATTAATAAAACACATAAAAAAATAATTACATAATAAAAATAAGAAAAATATATTTTTGTCCCGTCAGAAAAATTCATTTTATTTACATTATATAAATAAGGTGAAATATAATTTTATTTTGAAAAAAATTAAAAATAAAAATTAAAAAAATGGGAAATGACATCATAATTTAAAATTTTTATAATAATCTCTTATATTATTCGTAATGAATTGTTGATGTGATAGTCAGGAATTGAGGTAAATTCATAGACGTTAAAAAAATTATTATTTGACATTTCTATATACAATCAAAAGGGACCTGAATGAAAATACATAAAATTATTTTCTTTAAAAACACTGAAAATAAAGAAAAGAATAATTGAAATATATCTTTAAAAAAATTTTGTGCAAATAAGAACAGGCTTGAAAAATATAAAATTACATGGATATGGTAGAAAAGAGTATTGACATTATAAACAAAATTTCATAGAAATTCATTTACCTCGAGTCCCAAGTCACTTAATCTTACTTCAATATTTATATATAATAAACATATATATTTTATTATCTTTATAAATAATCATTATTATTAATTACACTCTATTTTTTGTTGTATCATTAATTATCATGTTTTCTTTTTTTTATATACATGTTGAGCATATGTTAGATTTTATGAGGAAATTTGATTTATAATATCAAAAATAACTTTAGTGAATTATATATGTTCAAATAGGTCACAAATTAATCATATTTAAAAAAATGTAATTTAATAATAATTTTCATTAATAATTTTGTATACTTTTCAAACAATCCATTTAATGTGGAAATGAAAAATTTAATATTCATTAACAGGTGATAGTATTTTTCAGAAATGTTTTAGTGGTGTTTTTATTATTATAATAGAATAAAATGAAATCAATAAGACTTAGTTATAAATATTAATAATCATAATGATATTATTATTTTTATATTTAATAAATAAATCCATACTCATAACAAATTATATGTGGTGGGAATGAAAAATTCATTTCTTCTCTCTGTGGAGGTGGTAGTACACACATTTTCCCGACGTGTATTTAATTTATTCAACATATAAATTGATTAGTAGATATGACATAAATTTTCCTTAATGAACCAAAATTTTATAATAGAATCTTATATTTTTTTATTCACCTTTATAACCATTTATGCATTGTGGTGACGATAAACAAAACACATTTCTTCATGGGGTTGGAAGTAAAAATGTAAAATGATCAATGTTTTCATTTTTCAAATGAATGAAATGAGATAGTAAAGGGTGAAAAGATACTCATAATAACATTTTTATTTATTAAAGATAATTATTTCAATTTTTAGGATGGTTAAAATAAATATTAAGATGGTTGAATAATATATAGTATTTTAATAATTTGATTAATACTTATACATCCTTCAGGTTTACCTTCATTTGAAATACTCATTATGAATTTTAGGGTTGGTCACTTACATAAACCATAACATCTAGGATATGTTGAGTTGAATTTGCGGAATATTTCAGGAAACCATTTTCTAGTTAGAGAGCTCACTATGAGTGCTAAATTTATTGGATATTTTTTCGTTTAATTTTTGTGGATAATGTAACAGTTATAAATATTCGATGTTATAAAATAATATAATTTTATTTCCAATTGAATATGTATTAATGGAAAACAAAATCTGAATATTAGATTATATAATTACTAAATAAACTAATAAAATAATATTTTTATCATTTTTAGAGATATTTAAAACCATAAATCTTATCTTAACCCATGTTAAACCTTTTATTCATTAATGTCTCGACAAACA
Source organism: Viscum album (assembly GCA_963277665.1). Classification (NCBI taxonomy): domain Eukaryota; kingdom Viridiplantae; phylum Streptophyta; class Magnoliopsida; order Santalales; family Viscaceae; genus Viscum; species Viscum album. The sequence continues at coordinate 511,602,536 of OY728126.1, read as the reverse complement.
TTTTCCATTCTAAATATCATTATAAATAAAAATAATATAAATTTTTTAGAAATTTTAAATATTTTGATACATTATATGTATTTCATATTCTATGATTCAATTTATATATTTATTATAATTTTATTTTTATATAATTTATCAAAAAAAAATTATTGTGGGAAAATGGGTTTTTATGAATAAAAGTGATTTGACAAAAAAATATGTATAATATTAATTCACATGTATTTATTATTTATAATTGAACATTTAGTATTTATTGACATTTATCAATCATAATCCAAGGGGAACCTTCCAACATGTAAATTAAAATAAAGGAACAGAAAATAGTTTTTAATGCATTAAAATTTATATTCAGTAACAAAACCAATACAAGTATTTCATAATTGTAAATAATACATTTAAATTAATTATGTCATTCCATAAATGAATATTATTATGATAAATTGTTCTTATATATTTTTATGGAATTCTAATTTCAAATTTTCAAAATAAATGTTAATAAAATTTAAAAATTTCTGTTTTTACATTCCACAGGAAAGTCAACAATTAAAGAAAATTCACATAAAACCACTCAATGATAATTACAATAAAATTATACCAAAAAATAATCCCATTAAATAATATTATAATTTAAGTATTTTTATATTTAATTTTATAATTAAATCAAATAATTCATAGGAAAAAATTAGTTATTATATAATTATTTCATTTTTTATTTAAAAATTAATTAAAATTATTATCATTAATATGGAATAATTGAATATAATCATTAATATTTCAATAACATTAAATTGAGATATTATTAACATTAAGAGAATTTAAAAATAACCTCCATACTTAAATATCATCATCGACATTTATTTAATTACTTAATCATGTGAGGACATTTTTTTCTAGTATCATTTTTTATCCCATGTTGATTCAACCATTATATATTTCTTCCATAAAACCATAACTAGGAATATTTCGTTATTATAAAATAAAATATCTATTTTATTGTGAATATAATATTTATTTTACATATAAAATGATCAACTTCTATTAGTACCACTCTAGGATTTAAAATTTTTGATTCTTATAGAATATAGTACCTTAACAAAAATATGTGAAAAAAATTATAAATGGTATTAAAAATTGATGTCAAGGATACCTAATAAGGAAATGATCACATGTTCTATAAAATGAAATATGGTCCACTAAATATTTAACATAATATTCCTTTCCATTTAAAATGAATAACCCAACTTTGAATAAATATTATAAAAAATGATTGACCACCTCAAATGAGATAATTTTCATCTAATTTTTAGTATAACTCTAATTCAAAAATAGATCTTCAGACATACAGTGTAAAATATTATAAAAGTATAAACAATAACTTTATGAAAAAAATTTCCTCATTAAATTTTTTCACTATCATTAACCAAATTTACTATAAAATAACACCAATTTCTATAAGCTGAATCAAATTATTGAATATATATACTAGAATAAAAACAGTTCTTATATTAAAATTATACTATTAAAATATATTAAAACTGAATTCTATTGTAATCTTATGAGAAATCCAAAATATTATCATATATAGTTTTTATTTTACTCTAAAACAATCAATCATATATTGGTTAAAAGCCTTAATGAATTAAATTTTTCACGCATAAACTTCTATAGTCCATTTAAAAAAATTAATGTATACCTTAGATCATAATCATTTATAAAAGAGAGATTGAATCTATTTTTCCTAATTATCCCATTAATTAAAGTCTAGAAACTTGATCTAAATACATAGTATTTGAAAGGGTGATTTTTTTCAAATATATTAGAATTTTTATTCATAGATAATGAATGATTGAGTAACATAAGAGGTTTTAAATTGTTTTCTTTACAATATTTATAGATTATTAGACCACCCACATCATGGTAATAATGTTCAATTACTTCCTTCATAATATATGAAGAGAGAATTAAAAATAGGTGAAAGAAATTTGTACACACCGAGTATAGTGGATCAGGGAAGAGAAGTCCACTTGTCCTTTTTATCCACACTCTTCTATTGATGCATGGTGATTTCCACTAAAACATCCATTTTATTAGGGGTTACCAGTTCAGTTAATCTAGTTTCACATATTAAAAATGTACAATAACATTAAATAAGTATATCTATTTTGAATAGATATCAATGGTCTTGACAACATTCTTACACTTATTAAGAAGATAATAAAATAAATAGAAAAATTATGTAAATGTTAGTTGAGCACAATTGCAAGTAGAAACTAATAGTTGATGAAGATTCATCTTGGGAAAAAAGTATAAATCAAGATGAATCTTAGAATTAATATCATTTCCATAGATAAAACTAATAATCCGAACACAATATTTTCTATTTTATATATATACAGTTTTTGTTTTTCCTTTTTGTTAGGATTCAATAAATTTCCCTTAATTTCATTCTTTTTCTGAGAGTAACTGTTTTTTTAATTTCTTGTTTAAAAATTAGATTAGAATAATTCTAATGGCAGGATGAACCACACAGAAATCATGATAAGGCAAGTTAATAAGAACATGTGTGCACAATTTGAAAATATTGAATTTATTTTTTGATAACGATGTCATAGGTCTTTCCATTCATGGAATAATAATATTCATGGTAAGTCATGTGATGGTTAACCTTTCCTAAAATTGATAATCTCTTTTTGATGTGATCTAAAGGTATGAAATTACTAGTCAATATATTAAAAAATTTATTACGACATTCTACAAAACCATATCATTGTAGGATATTGATTAAACAGACTATTTATCATAAGATATTTTTCATAAGATAAGGAATCTAATCCTTATAAGATTATCAAACAATAATTTTGCATAAGATAAATATGCATCATAAGATAAATTGTTATTGTAAAAATTTACTTTTCATCTTATTTTGTAGACCAATAATATTATAGAATATAATATCTTTTTGTAATATCAAACTAGCTATAATATTTTCCATAAAAAATATAGTTTATCTTTGTAGGAGAAATACTTAAATGATACATTTTAATTCATAACTACTAAATCTTAAATTCTTATAAGATAATGAAATTTGCTAACATAAACTAAATACTTGAACACATATTGTAAAATAAATATAATTCGGAACAAATAATGTAAAATTCTATATATAAATGTAAGTATTTTTTGAATCATCAAAACATACAACATGAAGATATTTTAGATAAACATATTCATTCCAATAACCTCCCCTTTTTTATGATAATAAACCCATCAAATGAAAAAAAAATCTATTCATTAAACTTTAAGCATTCATGTATAATATTTATTTCATTTTCTTTATATAAATTATTTTGAATCATTTATCTTTTCCTTTATCTTATGAATTTTGGAATATAAAAATAATAATATAAAAAATAGAGTTTGTATAGCAAAATATGGTCAGTAGTTAATATTATTTTAGGAATAATTGGATTTAGAAATATATAAAAGTTAAATATAGCATTGAAATATCGTACACTATGAATTATACAGAAAAAATATAATTACAGAAGAAGATTCCAATTTAATCATTATGATCATAATATAAAGAAGAAAATTAATCCAATAAAGCATAATGTTCATTAAAATATTATAGAAAAAATTGATTAAAATGAATAAATTCTATAAAAATTGGAATAAATTTAATTTTCTGAGTCATCCAGCAACTAGGAAATCATTCATGGACAATAAATATTGAGTGTTTCAACTTCATAACATGAAATAACTTTTTTCAAATCTTTTATTGAAAAATAGGAATTAACCATAAGGTAACAATAATAAAGTAATTGTGGCATAGAATAATGGTTGTTTTAAAACTTCTCAACAATAAACTCTACCAACAGCCTTATGTCCTAATTATTGGCCATCGTTTCAATCTAATCACACATAACCCTCACTACTCATTTTTCATATTTCAATTTTAACTTTTAGAGTTTCAAATTTAGATACATACATTAATAACAATATTGAACTTTTTCAGAAATAATTTTTTTGACTACCAGTGATTCTTTATTTCGAGAATTTTGAGGAATAGGGGAAACCATTTCTTATTGAACACATTTAACTTATTATTGAACAAAATTTTTCATAGAAACTTTAGGATCAACATCTGCAAGAAATGATTTTTCCAATTTCTTTATTTGGACACTTATTTCATAAAATACCTCAAACACTTTGGAGTGAGACTCAGTTAGATTAGGTTTCAATATCAATATTTTATAAATGGAAGTCTCTTGATTTAATGAGAATATCTGTTTTATATTGGAGGATATCCATTCATTGTTGATCAGGAGAATGTGCAAAGGTCAAAATTGGAGGGATATTCTCTTGGAAACTAGTTGCAGGGTATGAATTTATACCAATCCAGGACCTTCAACTTATTGTAAGATTTTCTTCATCCTAATGAAGATATATATTCTCAGTATAATGATATTAGTATTATACAACTACTATTATCTCATGAAAAGTAAAACACCCCCCCTAATTCAATATAGGGTCTATTGTGTAATTGAGGAAAATAGAATCTATTTTGTTGACAAAAAACACCTATAAAAACTAATTTTATTTAGTTCCCTAATATTTATGTTTATAAATTCATGATAATGATTTGAATTATTATCATACAGAAAAAAATCATTACTCAGAAAAAATAGTTTTAAGATTCATCAATTTTGGTTGATGTTCAATGTCTTATTCTGGAAAAAGAACTTATATCATTGGATTTATTTTGCCAAATTTACATGATTTAATGACATAAAAATAATTAAAGGAAATATCTTAAAGAATAATCTTTTCAAACTCACCATTTCATTTTGAATATCCCAACAATAATAATATGGCTAATAATTTCCACTTATGATCTAGATTCTTCACTTTCATTTTTTTTGAATGGATTTTATAAATAACAACATCATTATATATAGTTTGGTAATTAAATCTATTATAGACATACAGAAGCTGATGAATGTGTATCCTTTGTGAGGAGAATTCAGTGATTAAGCTAACATTATTTGAGTTAGAGATAAATTTTATCTTATTTACTGTTTATGTGAATAATTCATCATCATCAACAAAAAGAAAAACAACTAACTCAAAAAACAGATTGGCATATTTTTGTAAAACTTCGATGGCCCATGACTCATCAAAAACATACAATCATCCCGGATAATTGATTAATTTCATCAACTAAATATATTCCTTATCCATTTATTGAAATTATATATCATTTCCACTTTAATTATATAGATATCATTTTACACTTTATACTACTGGTTGAAAATTCACCAGTTCTTTTGTTTTTTACATTTTATAGGGGTTTTATGGGCTTGAATGATTGGAAAAACAAGGTTTTCAACATGGATAAAGGAGGGGTTTTAATGTTTCCATGATAGTTTTCATGTATAGTTGATATACAATATATTCCATTCACAATAATCTAGGGGTAACATAGTAATTGTGTAGGGTAATTATTTATAAGATCAAGTTTCTTGTTCTATTATATGTGGCCATTACTCAAAACAAATGGACAAATTTTTTAAATAAATTAAATAATTTTTATATTTATATATTGTAGATATTTTATAAAATATTGTTTTTTAAAATTATACATACCTAATTAAGAAGAAATAAAATCCAATATGACTATAGAGAAAAATTTAGTAAAAATATTGTCTATTTTTTCTGTGATAATTATTTATAATGATATTTTTTTGTTTTTTTTTATTTCTCAGGAAATTATGGCTTCAATAAATAAGATTGTTTTTTGATTGGTTTGGAAGATTCTCTAAGATATTGATAGAAATAGTTTTATCAAATTTGAGTGGGACATAATTAATTTTAAATACAAAGTCTATTAATGTGTGTTTCATCCACATAATCTATGCACAAAAATATCATATGGAAATATATTTTTCTTCAACATTTCAAACTGCTACATATTGTTACATCTTACAATACAAATAAACTACATATTCACTAAGAAAATGACAGGTTCTGAAGGTTATTTCCATATCTAATCTGCATAAAGGAAAATCAGCATCTGTGTTTTAAATTAAATTAAATTCATATGTATTTAGAGAATGAAGAGAAATAGTTATAGTTCAATTTTTATATATTAAAATTGATTTCTCTAAATTCAAATGTTATTCTTTTTAATTAAATTGAAATCATTCACAAATATATAATTAAAATATTATGTTAGGTCTACTTGTAGTAAGGAACAAAAAACATCTAATTGTTCTTCTATAGTATGTTTTTCATCCAATTTTCTATTTTTATCTGAGTCATGTTTGTTATTGGAACACAAACAAGATGAGTAGTATTGAAAATTTTCATGTTTAATCTTCTTAATATGTAAAGTACATATTTTCTTTGATTTAAAATAATTCCTAAATATTTTTGATAATCATGAAATCCCAAACATTAGTTAAGATCACATATCAAACTCATTTCAAATACCTTTTTCGGATGTTTTGAAAATTCGTTGAACAATTTTTCCTTTTGTTGATCGAAAAATAATATCATCTACAAATATTTTCACTATAAAAATATCATAGAAATAAGATTTCAAAAATAACATGGGATCAATTGGTCCTACTAAAAAAATTAATAATATTAATAAAAATAATCTTTCATACCATTCCCTTTGAGATTGTTTAATTCCATATAGGGATTTGGTAAATTTTTACATGGAATTTTGAAAATGAGGATGATCTAAACTAGAAGTTTGTGTTATGTTAACTTAATCCATTAAAATTTCATTTAAAAATGAATATTTATGATCAATCTGTTTTAACTAAATATTAATATATGTACTATTTGATATAAGGATTATAAGATATTATTATCTATATATGAGAGAAATATTCTCTTCATAATCATTTCCATCATCTTGATTATATCCTTTGGAAACAAAATTTTCTTTATTTCTAAATATTATACCAATGTGATCTTGTTTATTTTTATAAATAAATATTTTTCCAATTGGAGGATTGTTCAATGGTCTTTCCACAAGTTCCCATATCATATTTTTTTTAATTTAGATCTTATTAAATTTCTACGAACCATCATTCATCAAATTAGGCATAATCAAAAGATATATGTTCTAATTTTGATAGGAAGGTAGAAAAATCTACTACATTTTACAATTTTCTTCTAGTAATTAATCAATCATCACAGTTTCCTATAACTATTTCTAAAGTATGTCCTTTAAGGATTATAGGTATCTAGGAAACAAAAAGTTCTTCTTCTCTAGGATCTATACGTATTGGATTTGATTTAAAGTAATCAAGTTCCCTGTCTTCATCCTTATTTTGTTTATAGAGAGTTTTAGGTCTCATAATTGTCACTAAATTATTTTGATCAATAATTTAAATAATTTTGTGACCAAAAAGATCACATTCATTAAGTTTCAAAAGAACTGATTCTTCAAAAATCCATATCCTTTTATTGAAAATCCTATAAGATTTATTTAATATAAAATAGTTATATAGCCCTAGTTTGGATCTGTGGATATTTTCCCAAAGACCATGGATATTGGTCATAACCATGGTTTCTTGAACAAATGAGGGTATTGGTGTGGGTCTTGGAAAAATCGTATAGCAATGGCTTACACCATGGAAATAGATCTACAACCACAGTTTTCAAAAAATGGAATAATCTTACGTCACACCAGACCAAGGACAACATTTTCATAATTTGTTTATATGTCTCCACATTCTATAAATAAAAAGACTGATTCATCTAGTGTTAGTGGTTCAAGGGACAATATAATATAGTGAAATGGCTTCTGGAATGTATTCTGCTTTTCCCTATGATTTTTATTAGGTATATTTTGATGAATTAAAATATGGAAGGAAATGAGATACATTGATTTAAATAAAACCCCACACATTGAATTAATTACTTCTCAATCATATCGTTGGATTCTTAGTGGACACAACCCCTACCCCAAACCATCCCCCCTTTCACCCCACTCGCACCCCCCAACCCCTTGCATCCAATGCCACTCCACCCCTCCCCCTTCCCCTTGAACCCCCTGCACACATCCCTTGCACCATCACACTTTCACCCTAACCATACACCCTAAACTCCCCCTACACAATCCCATACCCCCAAAATCTCCCACCCCTCCCTAGGACACCCTGATGCACTCCCCATTCACCACCTACACCCCCAGCTCCCACCCCTCACTCCACACCCTACAACAAAACCTAGAACACCACCTTACCCATACCCCCTCACAAGGCCCCTGTATCCCTCCCACATTTCAAAAAAAACACATCACACCCCCTATCACCTGCCCCCTCAGCCACCCCTTCCACCCCATTGTACCCTCACCTTCCCCTGCACACCACCCTACACACCCCATGCACCCCTACCACTTGAATCAAATACCATCACACCCCATTCCCCCTAGCCCCCTCCCATGCACACCCTTAGAACCCCCATGCACCCCCCTACCCCATGCAACAAAACCCAACACAACCTCTTCCACCTTCCCCCAACACAAACCCAAGGCCACCATCTTCACCCTCCCACTACCCCTTACAACATAACCCATCACACCCCACTCTACTACCCCCCCCCCCCGCACACCCCCCTAAACACCCTTTTCACCCCCTACACCATCCCTCATCCCCCTGCAAAAAAATCCAACACATAACATTCCTCCTTCCCCCTAGAATACACAAACCGTGCACCCCCCACCTCACACTCTCCCCTTCCCCTTGTTATAGAAACCTTCACACTCCGTACCCCAAGCACACCTTTAGAACACCCTATATACCCTACCCTTTCCTCATGAAATAGAACCCATTACGCCTCCAATCTTCACACACCCCAGCACACCATCAGTACCCACCCCCACACCACACAATACCCTAATGTGCCGCTTGAAACATAACCCAACACCCCTTGCCTCCTCCCATACCCCCATAACACCCACATCCCACCACTACCCCCATCACACCCCTACCCACCCACTACCCAACCCATGCTCTCTTGCACATCCCCATAGAACCCCCCTTTACAGTCACCCCTTGCACCCCTCCACACCCCTTTCACCCCTTAAAATGACTAACTCAACAATAGTATGATAGATCAATCATTAATGGTTATTGTTTGTGTTGTGGATCCTTTGGACACATAGTCTAAAATTTATAGTTTAATATGTCACTACCGTGCTATTATTTTTATGTAATGGGTTTTTAAGCATAATATAAAGGCAAGTAAAAATCATGGGCTAGTTAAAGTGATACTAAACTATGTAAATTCATTAACAACCAAAATAAAGGCCAGACTAATGAAAAGCAGACTATATCCTTTTAATTTCGGTCCTTTTTAAAGGATGTATGTGAAATTTAATAGCTGTGTAAGGGTCATATATTATTTTTAATAACTACATACAGTCAATTTAAGGATTACAACAGATGTGTCAAGGTAATTTTGATCCCTATTGAAAAGATGGAAACAATTTTATAGGTTCTTATGAAATTAAAATCCATCCTAACCATAGTTAATTAGTAAGGGGAGTATGATCAATGGTTATATGCGATGATACTCTTTGGATAATGATTTTGATATAGAACCATTTGTATAATGCTTAGGTTTGGAGAGATTGAGCAGGATCACGGGTAAGAACCAATGAGAGGGTTCTTGGTGGATCACTCTCCCTTTGGTGATGAATACTGAGCTTTAATGTGGTTTTTTGTGTAATATTCTTGGTATATTATGGTGGTTGTGAACTGGTTACTTGTATTTCTCAAGTGAGATGGGTTATAGTGAAGGGACTGTGTGCATGATTGTTGAGAATGGTTTAGATTGTGCATAAAACTGAGTGGTAATGAAATATTCATTCTATAGTGACATGTTTTAGGTCGTGATAGCCTGATTTTTTAGTTTTTGATTGGGGTATTGTTAGAGAGGGTTTCTAGTTGAACCCATTTGGATCAGTGGTTCAGTAGTAGTGTAAGGGAATCACTACAGTGGGGAACAAACTATTGTATATCATTGGATGGAATGGATGATCTATGAAGATCTGATCGTGGGTGGAAATAGATATTTCATATTTTAATTTATGAATGATCAGTTCACACACATCTAGTCATATCTAATGTAAAGAAAAATTAATTTACTACTATTTAGTTGGCTGAAATTTTCAACTAGTCCAGAATGAAGGCATAGGGAAATCATGTAAAATAGATGAAAATGAAATTTTAAATAGACAAAACCAATTTTAATAGCATAACAACATTATTTAATAATGAAAATAAGTTTTTGAGGTACTCAAGACATTATAGATTTCAAATAAAAGGGTTATGAAATGGGAACCTACCTCAACCTCAAGGAACACAAATTTTTATGACAACAACTTGAATTGTATTTTTTCCGCTTTCATGTATATGTAACCAAAAATATATATATATTGACACCTATACCCTATATACATATTTTCATGGATTATTATGCACAAGGGGGGTCCATAAATATATGTTAATACTTGCATATAACCCTTTACACTTTCACTGTAAACCATATTCATATATATATATATATATATATATTTGCACACATAGCACTAATATATATATTCATACTACCATGATTAAATATATATAAATGGGAAGCATATATATATAAATTCCTTACTAATCATACACATGTAATCCTTCTTCAATGGAATATTTAATCCACCTCAATGAGATACAAAAACCCCTAAAAATATAATGAACCTAAAAAACAAAAAACTTCCCTAATTAACATTTGGAAAAGGAATTAAAATAAAATAAACCTTGCCCAAATATGATGTCCAACTAACTATCTTTGATGGATGTGGATAGAAGAAACCACATCATAAGAATCCACCTTTAAGGAAATAGTGGGAAAATAGCTGAGATATAAAAACTTCTTATATATATGTGATCAGTGATGATAAATTATACATTAATAAAGATAGATAAATAAATAAAATATTATTCAAACTAATATGTACATTCTAATACTAAATAAACTAATCATTAATAAAGGGTTATTTTAAATTCCCACATCATCTTAGTTGAAAAATCATTCTTTAATTTAAAATGTATTGAAAATGTTGTTTTTCAACTTACCTCATTATATTTTTTATCCCCCCACCCCACTCTCTATGCACAGCCCCCCCCCCCCCTATAGTAGCCCCACTAACAAACTAACTTCCCCCTACAGTACCCCCATCCCACTACAATAGCCCCACCTACCCACTGCCCATGGACATCACCCCACCCCCACTCCCCTGCATTATCCCCCCCACACCCATACACAGCCCCCCCATTATAGAATAACCACCCCCACCATACTCCCTCTATTGTAACACAACCCCACTCTCTAAGCTATAACACCCACCTCCCAACCACAATCCACCCACTGCCTCCACCTGAAATAGCCCCACCTACCCACTACCCCCTCCCTCTGCATATCCCCCACCCCCTCTCCCATTGTATTATACTCCCCCCACACACTCACCCTACAGTATCCCCCTCCCACCACCCCTTAAACAGAACATACCCCCTTCCCCCTACATTAGCACAACCCCCCTCTCCCACCTGTACCTCCATGCAGTATCCCCAACTACAAAAATCCCCCCTCACACCTATAGTATCCCGACCTACCAACTAGAAGGTTATCATCATAAAGTAAATCAACCCAATTAGAATAACCCTAGTTTCTTTCTGAGTTCAATATAAACATCAATTATAATATAACATTCCTATTAAAATAGCTAGTCTATGCACACTAATTTATTTAACTGACATCCAATCATTCTATTTAGTTACTCAGGGTTCATATGATATAAATAAATAAAGGTGATAAAAATGAATAAAGTATAAGATCATCACATAAATCAATATTTTATGACAAATAAATAAACTTTATCTCCCCTCGAACACCCTATCATAAAATATACTCTTCTATTTCCATGCATAATAATTAACAATAATAAATATACTTAGTGGATCCATAATCTATAATTAGAATAATATAATAAATGGGGTGCAACAGTAGGTGTATCCATAATGTCAAGAAAATTCATTTATAAATTACAAAATTGGTAGTAAAAAATATTCCTAGGATTTGAAAACATATTATTTCTTCCTGAATTAAACATTTTCTGAAAACATTCTTATAAACAATATGAAAATTTATTTTTCCCTAGAAAATTCTACAAAACATCAAAACAAGAAATGATGACCATGATAGTATTAAAAAATCTTAAAATGACGGAATCCCCTTTTTTATAAATCAATCCATTAAAACATGATAATTAACATCATTTAAAACATAATAAGTGTAAAACTAAATTCTAAAATACATCAATTCGTTTTAGAGATCCACTAGGGTATTTTCAAAAACACTTCACATGTATTAAATCCATGCCAATTATAATTTTTTTTGATAAAATTAAAATCCATCATGGGTATCACTTATAGGTATATTTTTTGACGAATAAAATTTTAAAACTTTTAAGCTACCGATTGAATTAAATATGAAACAAATGAATAGATGTACCTTCTTCAATCCAAGAGGAAAAAAGTCCAATCCTGTTACCTTTGGGAGAGGATGTAAAACCAAGAATGTATATGGCCTATAATAAGCCATGAAAACAAACACCACATGATTTGAAATTAATTGATCCCTAAATTCACCAACCATTTAGATATCACCTAAAATATTGAAATAAGGATAGACAAAACCATGAGAGAAAACATCACCAAAACAACCATATTTTTATTATTCATCAAAGAAAATTATAATATTTCACCAACCATAAGAAAACATAAATGTTCATATCAAATAAATAAATGAAGAATTATCTCAAAAACATCTGATAGGTTACTATATTATGTCACTAATCCAAGAAATACCATATGAATACGAGGAACACACCAATCCTGAACATAAATAATAATATAGTAACATGGCTCTATCCTTGATTTACAAAATTACGTGGAGGGTAAATTTCATCCAATTTCTTATAATACATACTCATGGTGATCGTAATAAGAAATGATAAAATGGTAGAACTCATTGTCTAATTAGAAACCAACAACTCATCTCTATTACCCTAGAACATTCCTTTTTGAATCCCTAAATTTTCATTCAAACAAACCGCATATCATTTTCCAAACCATTAATGATCAATAATGATCATTATAAATCAATTAGCTATGAGAATCAAAAAATAACATGCCCTCACATAAGAAAACATCAAAAAGTAACCAAAAGGTTACCTACAAGAAAATATTTATAAAAGAAGATACAAAACATAACACAAAATAACAACTATTAATAATGAAACAAAAAAATTAAATAGTCATTCCATTATAAGATTAAATAATTTTACATTGCTGATTTCATAACTAATCCATCTTTTACAGGTTTCATATTTTTAATTAATTATTTAATCACCACTAATATATATTATTATAATGGAAATGTTAATCATTATTTCCAATTAATTATCCAATTTAGTACATCACTTAATTATATATTTAATTATATTTTACATCTAGGACACAAGTTATGCTATCAACTCATCGTATAATGACCTATGTTAATGTAAACCATCTAAGAGAAATCCAAAGAGAACTATCATTCTAATCAACCAAGTAAGAAATTATATCAAAAATGGAAACCATAATAATAACATTATAATAATTTCTAGTAATGTTGTAGTTACTACTATTATAGAACCACAATTACATCTCTATAAACCATAGAAATTATATAAATTTTATTCATAACTTTAACACATCATTTAACATAATTTTAGTTCAATTAATATAAATTCTATATTGATATTCATTATTACCATCAATATTTTATCACCTTCATTACATAAAATATATAATTTATTTAGTTTAATTAGATTAGGAACATGATAATGTGACACTCCATATTATAATCAATTCAGTGTAGTATCATTTATGGAATATTTTCGCTGGTGGTATTTATTTGTTCCTATTGTTCATTACCATGATAAATTCTACAATTTCATTATATTATTATGACAATATCATCCATTAGTCATTCCCATTGGGTTGATAGACTTTGTTTGTCATTTCAACACAAAATACTTATAAACACGCATGTTGTTCATCATAATTTCAATATTCACTACATTAGTATATTAAAAAACAATAGAAAATATACATCAATAAAGCATACCATGTTCTTCCATATTATCATTTCCATTAAATATTCACTTCATATTTTTTCATTCAAATGATTATCCAAATTACCATATAAAAACATATAAAAATGATTTGAATGGTTAGTTTATTATAAACAAATATAATATAAAGGACCTCGTATTATTTTTTATCCTTCTCATTCCCTTACATTTTCCATATTTGGTTCATTTCCAAAACACTTCAAAAATTTTATTTCAAAATAATCTTATTTTTCATGGATGTCCACTTTTTATAACATTCAAAACTAATGCTTCTACATCCACATAAAAATGATACAGACAAAAAAACATTTCATGTAAGAATTTAAAGGAGAAATAAAAACTAAAAAATTAAGATAAAAATTAAACACTCATTGCATAAATAAAATAAAATAAGTGAATTTAAATGAGATAAGTGTAAGATGTAAAAATGAATTATGTAAATTTTAACCCCTACATAAGAACATTATCATCTCCATTGAGCCTAATTATATAGTATAGTTGTAACATGCTATCTAGAGATTTTGACGGATTGATTCTTAATTTATTTAGCTTTCAAGAAGGAAAGAGAAAAAAATATAAATACTATACCTCAATAAAAATTTAAATAACGGTTTAGAATATTCTAAAAATTATCCATAACAAAATATTCTAGAAGACAAGAGAAAAAATATCAATCCCCTACCTCAATAAACATGCATTATATTATTATTGAATATGATATAAGTGCATATCGTAGAATCTATATGGAGTTCTCAGCATCCTATTTTGTACCAATTTTTATCCCATAACCCAAAATCTTCATGTTTCCCTGATACTATTGAATATCTTCACCCAATCAGTATATATCGAAGATACTATTGGTGGGGATTCAATGTGGGAGGCATGTGGGTGGGAATCGAGGATGTTGAACTTGATATCTGGGCATTGAGGGTTGTGGGGGAGAGCTATCAGGAAGGAATTAATGTGGTGGGGGGTCACATGGATTAGCTTTAATGAAGGAGGAAGATTGTGGGAAGGTGGGTTGTGGCGAGGAGGTATCGTTGGTGTTGGGGGTTTTCAAGAATGTGGTGTCAGGGAGGGAATCAGGGTTGTTGACTTTATCATTGACGGTGTAGAGAGTTATTGTAGAGAGATGTCTAGAAGGAAAAGAGGGTGTATAGAGGCCTCTCAGAGAAGATTCACAAGAGGAGGATTGCGTCGAGGAGGCATCGGGGAGAGAATCATGGGTGTTGAGTGTTTTCACGGATGATATATTGAGAGGAGGGGAAGAAGTAAATGGCGGATTGAGCTGTAGCCACAGAACCATGAAAAACATGACGTCAAAGATATGGTTTATTTAACCCATGGTTATATAGGTGATGTTATATAATATATTTCCTATAGTGTTTGGATGTGTTATAGAATCCTCACATGATACATTTATCATCATTTTTAATGAACATTACATGTTTATTCTGGGTGTTCATCATGTAAACCAAACATCTTAATACTTTTAAGTATCATGTTCTATTTTATCTATTATTGAACAACTCAAATGATTATTTCTTAATTATACGAATTATTAATAATTTATTAATGATAAAAAATAGATTTTTAATATCCTCGTCTCACAAATTAATGGTCTTGTTCTATTTACACAACATAGACCGAATAAATTTCTTGAAAAGTACAATTTATTTTTTCAACAACAAAATATTGTTGATGTGTCATATAGGAAGAGAATGTATGTTTTATTCCATATTTAGATCAAGGAAAATTAAATTCATGATTCTCAAACACACCTCCTTGATCACTTTTCAAAGACCTTTTTTGACATAATTTTAATTTTGTATAATCTTGAAAAAATTAAAAAATATATCGAACAACACTTTTATGTATTATAAAATAAACTCATGTATATATTGATAAATAAATAACTAGAATATAAAATGTGAATTACCGTAAATACATTCAGTAATACTTTGTCTGAAAATTACATATTGATGTGATCATGATTTATAGAATAATACTCCTCTTTAATAGGTTTGAAAGATGATTTTGGTTTCTTTCCCATTTGGATTGCATCACATTTATTTATTTTGTCCAATTTGAGATACAAAAATTCACAATATAAATGAATTTTTGAAAAAATACCCAATAAATTAACATTGTAATATTCAAGCCTTATATTCCAAATCTATGATTCATCAATGTCAGTTTTTAATGAGTATAAATTTTTTCTACATATGTAATTAATATGTAGTGATTAATCATTATATGTTTTTGGGGCTACAAATTAGACCAATTAATAATAAAGGCTAAAAAATAATTTTTTGAAAAATAAATACTATAACCATATTCAATGACCTAATAAATAATTATCAGTTTTTGATTTGATCCTTCAATATAATGTACACCGGGGACGGGAATATTTAGAGGATTTATTTATGATCTGATTCAAATTATATTTCCTTTTTCATTGAAACCAAACATACATATCATCCAACTAATTGTGATAGAGAATGAATGTTTTTGTAGTCTTTTCTTACATTCCTTGAACAAAAATTGTACATAAACCATTTTGTATTACTATTTACATGGAAAATTACATATGATTAAAAATAAAACAATATAATATTTGATACAAAATTTCTTTTGTATGTATAAATGTTATATCGAAGAGATATAGGAATCCATATGTTATTCTGTTGTATAAAAAATGCAGTTTCTTTTGAAAATTATTTTGAATGAAAAACACTTTTGACATCATGTACATAAATATTTTTTTGTTCAGAAATATTTTAAAATTTATTATTTCAATACAATGAAAAAAAATATATTTTGGAAGGTATTAGTTTTTAGAAAAATAAAAAAAATATTCCACAAAATTTTATTTTATTATCATTGGATTCTAGGACAACAAATATTCTTTTCTATTTTGATTTTAACCAAGAATATTTTAAAGTAATATTATCATTTTGTAAACAAAGATTCATTATATTTGAAAATTCTAAATCAATTTATATGTTTTCTATTGTTTATAATTTATCAATATTCGAGATACTAGTTTTTTTTACTATCATTTTATGTCAAAAATATTTTTGTTTGAATATTCTTCATCAATTTAAATTTTATTATAATAATTTCCAAGGGAATTATTTTTATAATTGTATCCTTCAGACATGATTTTGAACATGGAATAATACTCATTTAATTATTTATATGATAAATTTTAATATTATGATTCACATTCATGCTCAAATGAATAATAATAATGTCCCATGCCTGATTGTTCCATAACTCATATGTTGTCCTTTAGATTTGAAGCTTCATCTTCCGTTCTAGATGACATGAATTTTATATAATCCTTATAATCACTCTATGAAACATTAATATCATTATTATTTTTCTTATATATATTATTTTTGACATATTTATCTTATGTATTCTTTCCTTCATTAATATTCAGATAGTTATGTTTGATTTGTCCGAAATTTCTATATTCATAATTTTTTAACTCTTTTGAGTTGACACACTGATTTTCATTCTTATTAAAGGGTATTTTATAAAAACACCATTTTTTATAAAACTGTTTACTCTTTTGAGTAAATTGAGAAGGAATTTTATTTGATTCATATTTTCACTAGAGGCCTTCTACTTCAAATCCTTCAATGATTTTTGTGTTTTTTATTTCATTCATATTTAGAGGTAGGGACACTGAAGGAATAATATTAATTCTTATTCATATCATTATCTTCATATTCAGTTTCCATTTTATATTCATGCATCATAATAGTTCTGATGAGATATTTAATCATTAGATTTTGACTTCTATAGTTTGTTTGATAGTGGATGAGATTCCACTCCACTTATGCGGTAATACTCTGAGAACGTTAAGGGCCTTCATAGGATTAGTGATAGGAATTCCTAGAGCATAAATGTTTTCATGAACATCATGGACAATGATGTATTATCCTTTTGAATCAAAGAATTTAATACTATGTTATCATTATGTGTATTATCATTAATATTTACATTAAAATTCATTTTCAAATACATCAAAATTCTTTTTTCTATATTCATTTATATTAGAGAAAATATAAAAAAAATATTAATCCAGTAAAATATTACATTTGAAACAATATAGAAGATTCATCAACCTATTTTATTAAAAAACTACAAAACATTAATTAATTATATGAACTGAATTATTATTTTCATGATGTTTTAATTAGTGTGATACATAATAAATTACTCATTCATCATTCATCAAGTCACAAATAAATTCTGTCAATGTAAGAAAATTGAAAATAACAAAATATCAATTTCAATATGAGAACAATACAACATGATCATTAGCCATTCATCTTTTAAAGAAATAAAAATTATTATATTCATTTTTCAATATTTTTAATATTCATTTCAGATAACAAGGATAGTTTGATTGAAAACATAGAAATATTTTCAACAATCCATTAGTAGTAACCCTATAATAATAATCATTAATAATACATTATAGAAAAATTACCACATTCATGTATCATTTATATAAGATTTTATATGGGGGTGAATTTTATAACATTTAAAGCATTGTTTTAATGAAAAATATCTTTCCTCATGTCCAAACATGCATCGTCTAACAATAAATTTCATTGAAAATTAATATATCAATAATTAAATTTCTTTAAAAAAATATTTCATTATATTATCTTTATCAATTTAATTTAATTTATTATCATGTTTTATTTAGTAACTAAATATATTAATCATATATATGAAATTTTGAGTATGTTTCATTCAATATCATCAAAATAACATTGGTGCATTAACACTATACAATGTTTTCCTGCTTCCATAATCTATGAAATCATAAAATTTATATGATAATCAGGGTAATACATTAACCATGCTTCAAGAAACATCAACAAAAAGGTGTAATTATAAATGAGAAACACAGTTCATGGAGGCAGTAGTCCTCACATATGCTTGAGCTATTTTTTCAATAATATAAATGAGAACATTTATTAAATAAGATGAATGTTTAAATTTATAGAATGATAATAATATTAAAAATATCATATTAACTAATTAAATCCAACCTTTTTACCATTCCAATGTGGGTGGATATGAAAAATGAATTATATCACTTCGTTGAGGTGACAGTCCAAACATACAATTCATTGGTGTTTCCATTTTTCAATATATGTGAGCATATGAATCAAGATTAAATTTTATCCATAAAATTATTAACTATATCATAAATATCGTATATATCCATTAAAAAATTTCTTATAATCGAAAATGTGGAGAGGTAATAAAAAATGAAATCCCTCCCTTCATGAATGTTATAGTCTACAAATACAGACATACACAATTTTTATTTCAAATTGGATGTAATGGAGGTATAAAATACATATTATATTATTAATATATAAAAATTAGTGTGATAAAAATATTTATGATCTTATTTTTAGTTTTTGAAATTAATTTATTGTGTTAGATTTCAAAATGATCATGGAATAATTTAGTTAGTACTTATACATTCTCTACAGATATCATCCTTTATGATTTATAGGATAGGTGATTTGGTGAGAATATATTTTTTTACAATTTGAAGGAGGTTTTTCTGGAATTTAAAAGTATTTGAATATATAATGTCTAAATTTAATGAAATTAAAAAGGATGATTTTCATTTATTTATGTTATTAGAGTGTCAATCTTGTAATTATTAAAGGTTTCATAATAAGATAAATTCGTTTGTATGGGTGTGTGCCTCCAAGGAAACCAAAATGTGAGGGTTATATTTGTTAGGGTCATAATAATCTCAAATAATAAAATTTATAATATTGTATGATAAATCTAAAACAATATATATTAGTTTACCCCCCTACATTAACCATATTACACAATATCATCCGGTGAAACGTTTACCAAAATAACTATTCATTATGAAAAAATAGAAATTGAGAAGAATAAAAAATTTGTGTGTTTTTTTATTTTATGGTATATAAAATCTATGGATATATTTTCAAATGTTTTAAACATTAATTTTAATATATTATATCTAATTTCTTTGATGAACCATTTTTCAAAAATTATATTTTTATGCACAAAAATAATTTTTCACCAGAATCATATTTTTTATTTATTTAATTGTTTTTTATTTTTTATTAAATTATGTAATATTTATAGGATGTTTAAGAATGAATATTAGGATGGATAATTAAAACAAATCAAATAAACAACATTAACTAAAAATAGGTTTTTATTCAATTAAAATGAATGTTACATTCCAAATGGTCAACATTTACTATAAAAACTCACAATAATACTTCTTAATGATTATTTAAAAATCCAAAAATACATATTTTGTAGTTAAATGTGTTTTATATATTTTTCAATTATGATTATAAGAAATTTATTACAAAAAGATTATCATTATTTGTAAAATCATTATTTTATAATATTAAAAAAAATATTCTAATAAATACCAAAAAACACCATAATGTGATTCTAATATGATGATATAAACAATTATGACCATTTAATAAAATTTACGTTTATCATATATGAATTATAAATTTTTATTAAAACCAAATATGATCTTGAAAATGATTTTGTTATACTAAAATTATATCTTCATTGATTAATAAATCATTAATATTATTATAGTGAATAAAAAACTACAAAATGTAAATATAAATGTTAAAAAGGTCATGATATTCAATTATTAATAAAATTATTTGAGATTTTATATATTTTTTGGTAACATTTATGAAGGAAAGATGTTTAATTAGAAAATAGTTCATGTCATTGGAGCTAAATATGATGTAAAAGAAATAATTTCTCACAAAGAAGTAGGTGGGGTCATGTGTTAGGGTGTTTGGAGTCAAATTTTAGAACCTCATACACCATTTTATTTTTATTATAATGATCAAGTGGTTGGGTTTTGAGATTTTTTTTATTTTTAAAAATATATTAATCATTATATTAAGTTTTTCAAAATTTCAAATATATATCGAGGAGAATATAATGTTATGATTTGTTATGAAGTCCTTATTATATATTGAAAAATAAAAAAATTATTCAATATATCTTCCATAAGAGTAAATCATTTGATATGGTCTCTAATTTTAAACTGTAATATGTGTCTGATATCATGGGTATATTTCTTATCCTTCCTTCATTTTATTCTCTACAATCATAATTTTTTGAATATCAATTTTGATATCATTCATCTTATACAAAATATATCCTAATTATTATTACTGACAGGTAAATTATATGAACTTTCACATTGTTCAATGTAGAGTAGGATGTTTTGATGGTTGGACAGTAATATTGTCATTAGTAGATAGCTCCAATATTAGAATAGTAATATCCATTTACACTGGAATTTTGACATTTGGGTCCTGAAAAATGGTGTAATTGATATTATTGAGATATTTACATCACTTAAGTACCTCAATTTTATATTAGAATAGGAATTAACTTTTCCTATATAAACATAAGATCATCACATGTTTTAATTTATCAAACCTATGTCTAATCAGTTTGAAATACTTTTCAAAGAGTATTTATTGTATTTGTTTTTTACATGTTGTGTATATTTAAATCTACTTTTTTGTTGTTATGATTAGGGTGTGAGGTGATGATGGTGAAATTTTATTCATCAAATAGTTTTTATTGTTGTTATAATACCATATGTTATCATTATTTTCATGGGTGGATTGTATTATGTATTAAATATCATGTATTTTATTATATTAAAATTTATTCTTTATTATGTGTGGTAACACTGTGACATTTATTAGAAAGTGATATCATTATGTGGACTACAAAATTCTTAAGCAGGTCCTAGACCTTCTTTAGATTCGTAAAATTAGATCTCGAGGCCTTTGAGATTTCTCGAAGTTGATGCATGTTTTATTGATGCGATTACAAACATGATTTCATGATGTATAATTAGAGATTCATTGATATATCATCATGAATCACTATCACTCTTGTGTTTCTATAAACTCTTTACACCTCGATCATGTATCGTGATCCTTTTGATTTAATAAATTTCTTTGGGGCATGAATTGGGTGACCAATTAATGTATCCTTCTAGTTTAAATAAATAATATTAGTCATATATAAACTGATTGATGTTGTGAAATATTGAAGTATATGTATGATATTTTACAATAGTTATAGAATATATTCTATATGTATTCTAAAAATAGTGTATGATAGTACCCTATAGATCAAAAATTTAACATGGGATATCTTATACCTGAACACCCCATGTATTTTTATATATAATTATTAATAGTTCCCATAAAGTGTGTGGAATAATATATTTTAATTTATATAATGTCTTATAATAGTATAATATAATATTATTTCTCTTCTTAAAGGGATTTATTGTCCTTTAGGATGAATAATGATTTTAGTTCAAATTTAAGTGTGGGTTATCGATGGTTGAACTATGAGATAGTGAATAGATACTAGCTATAGTGAATGATTAACGAGATATTTGTTTAGTTAAAGAGTCCCATATGGTTCTAAAAAAATTATATATTGTAAGGATTTTATTTTTGAGAATATTATTGTTATATGCTCATAAAACCCCTTGTAATTGTCATTGTAGACATTATAAGTGTTTGGGGAATTTAGTTATTCATGAACACCATAAATGTTTTCCTATGACTAATTATATATTTAATTTAATATTTTTTTGAAATATTAACATTGGTGATTGTTTATAATGTCCCAGAGTATTTGAGTGTGGAATTAAGGAATCATAATCATCCTAGGGATGAGCAATAGATTATTTGATTATCACAGGTATATGGAATGTTTTCATTTGAATGTTGTGAAAAATTATAGTTTATTTCATATGAAATAACACATCTTTTAAGGGTTTTAATCATAACCGTTTGTTGATTTAATAATTTAGAAAAGTTTTTATCCCAGTTTTTGATGTCCCGGGTTGTAATTCCACTTAATATTTTCCCCAATCCTACTGGGCCACATGGACTCTAGCGCATCACACCAAATATAAGAGTTTTCAGAATAGCTGCGAGGGCCTATGGTGTGCTCGCGAGGAGA
Source organism: Viscum album (assembly GCA_963277665.1). Lineage (NCBI taxonomy): Eukaryota > Viridiplantae > Streptophyta > Magnoliopsida > Santalales > Viscaceae > Viscum > Viscum album. Next base: position 511,579,213 of record OY728126.1, on the reverse strand, counting down.
CAATATACATATTACCAAATTGTTTCACATCTGATAAATATAAACAAAAATAAATAATTGAAAAAATATAAGTAAATATATGGCACATGAGAAATAGATAAAACATTAATGATAACTAAATCAACTATGATAACTTACTATAGTAGATGATGGTATTTCGTGTCACTAGAGAACTACAATACAAAGCAAAAATAATTAAGGAATAAAATGTTTGACATAAGTATTGAGGATATCAAATATTATTCCAGGCATCAAGAGATCAAGTTCAATCATCTACTATAAACCTCCACCCTAAATATAAAGAAATCAAATGATCAAATTGTATTGTTCCATTTATCAACACCTTTAATTGTATAGTATTCCCCTTGTACCAAACAGATCCCGAATGGGGTGTAGGAAAAATCTATGTGGGTCACCACCAATTTTTTCAAAAAATCAATCTCATTTAATGGAAATGTGTCATTGTGAAAGCATGCATATATATAGTAAAGTAGAAAAATGTAAATTACTACCCACGTTCCTTCTTCAGCCTTCGACTGGAGTTTGAACATGAAAACATTTCATTATTTTATTATTAATAGTTTATTAATAAGTCACATTTTTACAATAGTGATGGTTCCAAGATATAATATGTAATCCTATAATGATAATTAGTAATGAATTTCCAAGCTAACAACCAAGGAAAATAATACATCAAGGTTCCCCAAATCTGTAATATGTATCACCTTGCTAATGTTTATAGTGTAATAAAATGATCATAGTCCAAGAAATTAAATAATAAGAGGCCTACAAAGTCTATGAAGTTCATCCATGATAAAATGGGGAAATGAAATAACTTAGATTGATGGTATTTAACCATGGATCCTAATTTTTAGAAATGGATCCAAGGAGTGTATCCAAGGAAACCAGTAATGTAACATCCCAGGTAAATAATGAATAAAACATTTTCATATTTATAAATATTTACGAATTAAATATTAATTTTACATTAAAGTGGTTTCTATGTTTGATAGCGTACCTGATACACAACGATAAGTTCCTTTGAAAATTTACGTTACACACTAGTAATATAATAATATTATTTCAAATGGTAGTTAACATGTAGTTGTTTTATTGGCAGTAATGGATATAAATAACTAAAATATGATTATATATGTTTTTAAAGGTTTTTACATTTATCCAATAAAAGATAGAGGCTTAAAATACAGAAATAATTCAATTTTAGGCATTTATACCCTAATTTTCACTAAAGGTTCACTTATCACCTTTTGATGGTGATCCGTCATTAAATATATTTTTGATCAATATTATAAATTATATTGCACCAAATATAACTCTTATTTAGAATCGGGACATTAAAATTTACTTTGTGTAAATTTTTGGTATCTTTCCGATAAAGGTCATTTTTTAATGAATAGTGTAAAATGTTGTATTTTAATTCAAAACGTCTTTTTAATCTAATTTATTTATATGATTATATTATCATTTGAATTGGTTTTAAAGTGAAATTAGAAAATATTTTTACCATTAAATCCAATAGTGGTCATTGTATTAATTTCACATTGAAATCGGATTTAAACTTGTGGCAATCTTTTGATACTTATTGTTTCATAAAACACACTATTTTTCATCACAACGAGAATTAATTATTAAATTAATTAATGTGACTTATATGTTTTTAATTTTGTAAAATAGTCTTCATTTTTGAATTCAGAATATCAAATATAGATTTCGGTGAATTTTTGGTATTTTTCTGAAGAACTTCAATTTTTGATGAATAGTGAAACCACTAAGTGGTACTTATAAAAACAGATTTTTCGTTTAAATGAAATTTTACCACTTCTGTGTTTTGAATTTCAAAAATCCGACATATTTGGTTTTCATTAAGAAGTAAAATGTGGTTCAATAGGATTAAAATAATTTTTTGGTGAATAGTAACTCTTAAGTTCTTAATCACGATTAGAGGTAATTAGTGTATTTTAAGGTAAGAATAATGTTTTTATAAAATCAAATGACCTAGAAACATGTCCTACAATCATTGGATGTGTCACGGCCGACCAAGATAATCCATGGGTCAACTTGGGGACCCCATGGAGCCACATTGGTTGTAAAATGACATAAATACCTTTTATTTAATGTTAAAGTAAAAAATGACACAAACATGAGATGTTTTACTAAAACAATTTTTACATTGGGTTATACGAGTCAGATTTTTTAATATAAAAAATTATCAGAAAGATAAAAATATTTCACACATCATGGTAGTTTTTTATAATTTTTATACATTAAATAAATTCAATTATTAATTACATCATGATGATGCAGCGATTACCTCATTAATAAAGGATTTAAATAAAATGGAAAGATAATGTAAAATCTATGATCTAAACATGTCAAAACCCTATTGGATGGGTGTATTTCGAACCCTTATCACCTTATCCTCGAAACACATCAATGTGGGACCATTAAAATTCGAAACTCATTCTAAAATAAAGTAAGATTTTCTTACGTTCTAAGAGTGCCCTTCCTCTCCTCTTATTAAAGGCCCCCACCTCTACCTCCTTACCCACACTCCCAAAGCCTTTGGCTCAGCTAAAATCTTCCAATTTTGTCTCTCCACTTCCCTATCTTACTCTTTAAATCCTCACATTGGGCATAAGTCTTCCCAAGGAAGCCTTTGAGCTCAAACCAAAGGGAGTTACCCGATTTTAATGTAATGTCTTCTTTTGAGTCCTTTTGTTTTATTTTTCTTCTCCAACCCTCTAAAATCTTTTTATTCATTTATTTTGTAAATACTCCAATATCATCAATATACTAGGATGTTGTTATAAGAAGGATTCGAGATACACTTACACACACCTACATCTAATGGTCAAAGAACATACTGTTTCCGTGGATGGCGAATTTATGCCTCCCGAAATGATGATTGTTCAACATTCTTTTAACACCTTCAAAGGTAGCCATTAATATGGAACTATATTTATATATGATATATAATATTTTTATGTTTTCCTTAAGCTCTTGTATTTTTCAGTTTTGGCATACCTTTATGGTTTCCAATATGGGTAAACGCGATATCTTCATTTAAGGAAGTGCGGACTACTGCCCCCTCAAAGTGATGTGATTCGTTAATGAAATATTTTGGACGTGTAAAGGATGGATTTAAAGATATTATATATGATGTTATACTGGAATTATAATATACCTCTATATCATTATTATTCCATTCCATAAAAATATGAAAAAGAAATGAAAGTAGCGTTCATGCGTACGTACGACTTACCGTCTCCATGAAAGGTGCATTTCATTTCTTATCCCCAAATGTAATGTACTATAATAAGTACATGTATATAATGGATATATATGATGAATGATACATCTAAATTATCAATATAATTCTGGAATTAAAATATACTTACATCTCATTTAGTTTTAATTCCATTAATATGACAAAGAAATGAAAGTAGCGTTCATACGTACGTACGACTTACCGTCTCCATGAGTGGTGCATTTCATTTCTTACCTCTAAATGATTATGTAATATTATAAATACATTTATATGCTGTATATATATGATATATATGATATCCAAATATGGAATGTCATTCTGGATATAAAGAACCATTGACCACATGAACAACAGGTAATTGTAAGAAGTCCACTTTCGACTTAAGAACCAAATATCGACAAAACAAACATTATTAACTTAAATGGTTACATAATGTTCATAACATGACAATAAGTGATATAAAAGGAATAATGAACTTCAAAAAGGTTCTTAAGAGAATAGAAATTAACTCAAGTTTATTATTCAGGACTTTAAAGAACGATCGAGTCAAGTCGGACTCGAGGCAAGGGACATTGTCTCAATCTCCTTTCAGTGAGGCATATTTCGTTTTATACACAACTTTATTTTATACAGTGTATAAAACACTTTTAATTTCACTTTTATACAAAAGGAATATTTTTCTACGAAATTTTTTACTAAACTTTAAAAAGGAATGTTTTTTTAACATACGTGGTGACAATGTCCTTTTCTGCCGCCGTGAGTATTATTTGGTGTTTGGCTTCTTCAACAAGCTGTAATGTTTTTAAAATAAAATAAATACCATATACTCTTTTATGTATTTTGGTATTGAAAATGGTTTTGATAAAGGATTTTGTTATTTCAATATACTTAAATTATATATTTTGAATGAAATGTGGAAGTGTTATCATTCCTTTATATTGGTTTTATGTTTTGTGATTTTATATTGGTACTTGGACATTTGACGGGTGGTTACATGATAAACCATATAACGGGTGGTGCTATGAATACCAGGACGAGTGGTTACATTATAACCTCCAATGCATTGGTTATGGAATTCGGCCGTATGTCTACTCCAATAAGTATGTATGGAAGTTGGCTGTATGGCTATTCCATTAAGTGATAGGTGTGGAAGTCGACCGTATGGTTATTCCACTTAAGTTTATTTATGTCCCAAGTTACCTTTATATGTTATGTGTTCTTCATATGGGTTTTATGGTAATATTTTGGTTACAAAAGGGTATGTAATGATATTTTATTAAGTGAAGAGTTTTTACTACTTCATAAAGGTGGAAAGTATTACTTTGATAAAGTATACATGGTTTACTTGTTGTTTTGATAAACTAACAGTTTTCATTCTTTGTGTATCCCTTACTAAGCCCTTTATGCTCACCCCATGTTTTTTGAAGTGTTTTTCAAAGGACTTAATGTGGAATAGGGTCAAGGATGAGATCAAGGGAAAGTCATGCTATATAAAACATGGAACTAGACATGTTTATTTTTAAGAGTTTTTATTTTATGGAATCTTAGTAGACGTGTCTACTTTGTAATATTTTGATATGTAATAGTTATGTCCTAATTCTCTAAAACCCTAAACCTGAAAAGATCCTCAATGTGAATTATTCATTTAATTCAATATTTAGTAATGTTTAAGGTCGAGGCCTTATAGTTGGTATCAGAGGTCGGTTTAGACAACATTAGGAGTTAGAAAAGTGTAAAATTACAAGTTTTTTTATGGTATGATTGAAATGATATTGCATTTAAAGATTACTATGTTGCTTCACCTAAGATATTTCTGTGTTCAGAATGGTTTTCCACAGTGGAAACAAAGAAGCTATGTTGGGACGACATCTGGAGGAAGACAACCTTCCAAATTAGCAACCTAAGATGGTTGGAATCGGAACTGAATAGTTCGTTGCACTGATGGCACAGTTGACTCAAGCTATAAATGGTGGTGGTATCCATGCACGAGATCATCCAGATCAACCGCATAGGAACATGTCAGTGGTGGAAAATTTCATGAGGCAACATCCCCCATCATTCAGAGGATCATCTGACCCCATGCAAGCTGAAGGGTGGATTAAAGCACTGGAGAAGATTTTTGATGTCATGGTCTGTTTAGAACATCAAAATGATAGTCTTGTTTTTTACCATTTTGAAGGTGAAGCTGATCAGTGGTGGTCGATGGTGAAAATATCAGGGATAGTGATGAGATTGAGGATCTTCACTGGGATGAATTCAAAGGTATGTTTCTTGAGAAATATTTTCCTAAGGTGGTTCGTCGTAGGATGGAAAAACAGTTCTTATAATTGAGGCAGGAGGATGATTCAGTGGATGCTTATAAAGCAAAGTTCACTCGATTGGCAAGGTATGCTCCAATCTTCATACGAGATATTGATAGTAAAATAATCCATTTTTACTTAGGGTTAAAGTCAAAGTATCGAAGGGCTTTAGCCTCTCGTGAGTTCAAAAGTTATGAAAAACTTGTTCGATGTGCGGAGAAGGTGGAAATGGAGTTTGCTGATGATCATGTGTTCTATGACAAACAACAGAATAAGAGGTCTAGTTTGCAGGCATAGGTGAAGAATTCATCAAAGAAGGAAGGAGGTAAGAAAACCAAATATCCATCCTGTGAGAAGTGTGGTAAAATCCATCCTGGAAAATGTTTATCCAAGTCTGGTAAGTGCTTTCGGTGTGGTAGGTCTGGTCATATTTCTCGTAACTATAAAGAAGATGATCAAGCAGGCAATGAAAAACCAATGGTAAGATGTTTTAAGTTTAATGAAATGGGTCATTATGAAAACGAGTCTCCAATGAAGAACTCAACTAGGGGAATGCAGCCAGACTACAAGCAGAAAGGGGTGGTGAAATCCTTTGCAACAACTTCAGCAGATGTTGGGCCATCGAATGAAGTAGTATCAGGTACACTGTTTGTTTGTTCATATTATGCCAATGTGTTGTTTTATTCAGGGTCTACACATCCTTTCATTTTTGAGATGTTTTCTAGTAAATTGGAAATTCAATCTCAAGATATGAATCTTGTACTTATTGTAAAAACACCCGGAGGGAACGTTGAGACAAAAAGGAATTATTAGAACCTTCCTATACATGTCTGTGGAATGAATCTACCAACAAACCTTATTGTTTTGCCTCTAGTAGACTTTGATGTTATTTTGGGCATGGATTTTCTTTCTATTTATCATGATAAGATTGACTGCAGTGAAAAAATGGTTTCTTTTCAGAAAGATTTTCAGTTTGTGTACAAGAATGAACCCTTGATTTTGATAACATATCAGGAAGTTGTGAAACTAGTAAAATATGGAAATGAATGATACCTTAAACATATTGTTGAAAATAAAGGAACTGTTCAGATTAATGATGTGCCTGTGGTAAATGAGTATCTTGATGTTTTTCATGATGAGTTTCCTGGTGTTATTCATGATCGAGAAGTTGAATTTACTGTTGACTTAGTTCCTGATTCTAAGACAATTTCAAAACCCCCTTATCGAATGGCTCAAGTTGAACTTTTAGAGTTAATGAATCAATTGCAGGAGTTATTAGATAAAGGTTTCATTCGACCTAACACTTAACCATGGGGTGCTCCTGTCTTATTTGTTAAATAGAAAGATGGATCAATGAGACATTGCATTGATTATAAAGCCTTGAATAATATTACTGTTAAGAACAAGTATCCTTTGCCTCATATCGATGATTTTTTTGATCAGCTCCAGGGAGCTCAGTATTTTTTGAAGATTGACTTGAGGTCAGGGTACCATCAGTTGAATGTAAAAGAAGCAGACGTTCTAAAGACTGCGTTCTGTACTAGATATGGCCATTATGAATTTGTAGTTATGCCTTTTGGGTTTACCAATGCACCTGCTGTATTCATGGACCTTATGAATTGAATTTTCCATGAGTTCATGGATAAGTTTGTGGTTGTTTTCATTGATGATATATTGGTGTTTTCTAAAAGTAAAGAGGAGCATGAAATTCATTTAAGGGTTATCTTGAAAACCTTAAAAGAAAAGAAACTATATAAAAATTTCAACAAGTGTGAGTTTTGGTTACAAAAAATTTCTTTCCAGGGTCACATTGTTTCAAAAGATGGCATAACCATTGATCCTTCTAAAACAAATGTTGTTGAAGAACGGCCAAGACCCACAAATATAACCGAGATCCATAATTTTCTTGGTTTGGCAGGTTACTAACGAAGGTTTGTTGAAAATTTTTCACGGTTATCTAGTCCAATGACTAAGATAACTCGTAAGGGTGTTATGTTCATCTGGAAAAAAGAGTGTGATGATTGTTTTCGGGAGTTGAAGAGAATATTGGTGAATGCTCCAGTTTTGTCACTTCCTTCTAGGAATGGTGAGTTTGTTATATACAATGATGCTTCGTTGAAGGGACTTGGTTGTGTCCTTATGCAGAATGATCAGATAATTGCTTATGCTTCACGTCAGTTGAAAGCTCATGAGGTAAATTAATCTACACATGATTTGGAATTAGCTGCTGTTGTTTTTGCTTTAAAAATTTGGAGGCATCATTTGTATGGAGTAATGTGTGAAATATATACTAGTCACAAAAGTTTAAAGTATATATTCAAATATAAAGAATTGAACATGAGACAGAGGAGATGGCTGGAATTAATCAAGGATTATTATTGTACAATTCATTACCATCTGGGAAAAGAATATAATGTGGCTGATGCTTTGAGTCGAAAAAGTAATGCTTCATTAACCATGCTACGTTTGGAACGATATCTTTTGTTTTTTGATTTTAAGAACTTTGGCATAGAAGTTGTTGGTGCAGGATGTCCTTCTGTTTTGTTTCAGGTATCAATGAGATCTTCTCTATCAGACAGAATCAAGCAAGCACAGAAGCAAGACAATGAGTTGCAGAAAAAGGTAGAGCTGGTTCAGATGGGTATGTTGCCTGAATTAAACACTGATAATGATTGTGTTTTGAGGTTTGTGAAGAGATTATGTGTTCCTTGTGATTCAAAGTTGAAGAATGAGATGTTATGTGAGTCTCATAGTTCCCCATTTTCAGTTCATCCTGGCAGTACTAAGATGTACAGAGATCTGCGAGAGTATTACTGGTGGGATGGAATGAAACGAGATATTGCTGATTTTACTATGAAGTGTTTGACTTTTCAACAAGTTAAAGTAGAGAGTCAGTTACAGAAAGGGATGCTTCAACCTTTACCAGTGCCAAAGTGGAAATAGAAGAATATATCCACGGACATTGTTGTGGGATTACCGAAGACATCACGAGTTAATAATGCAATCTGGGTTATTGTTGATCGCTTGACTAAATCTACGCATTTCCTTGATATACGAGATACTTTCCCTCTAGATCAACTTTTGTTGATTGTATCATAAAGAGATAGTCAGGTTGCATGGAGTTCCCTTCTCCATTGTATCTGACCGTGATACTAGTTTTACTTCTAACTCTTAGAAATGCCTTCAGAAGTCGTTGGGTATTGAATTACATTTTAGTACAGCTTTTCATCCTCAATCAGATGGGCAGTCAGAACAAACAATTAAGAACATGGAGGATATGCTACGAGCTTGTTTGATGGATTATTAGGGCAGTTGGGACCAACATCTTTCTTTGGTTGGGTTTTCATATAATAACAGTTTTCATTCCAGTATACAGATTGCACCATTTGAGGCATTATATGGGAAGTGGTGTCGAACTCCATCATTTTGGGATGAAGTAGGTGAAAGGAAGCTTATGGGACTCGAATTGATAGAAGAGATGGCAGAAAAGGTTCAGTTGATTCAGAAACACATGAGAACAACTTAGAGTAGAAAGAAGTGTTATGCGGATAACCGGAGGAAGGATATATCTTTCGAGGTAGGTGATCATGTTTTCTCAAGGTTTCTCCATGGAAAAGTGTGATGCGATTTGGTATGAAAGGAAAGATGAGTCCAAGGTTCATTGGACCATATGAAATTCTAGAGAGAGTTGGATCAGCTGCATACAGAGTTGAATTACCTTCGAGTTTATCTCAGGTACAAAATGTTTTTCATGTTTCGATGTTGAGGAAGTATATTCCATATTCATCTCATGTTTTGAGCCCAGAGTTAGTTCAGTTGGAAGGGAATCTCTCTTATGAAGAACAAACAGTCCAGATTCTTGACCGAAGTTAGCAAGTGTTGCGAAATAAGGTAATCCACCAGGTAAAGATTTTGTGGAAAAACCATATGGTTGAAGAGGCAACGTGGGAATCTGAAAATGCTATGAGGGATAAATACCCCTACTTATTTTGATAAGTGAATAAAATTGCGAGGACGTAATTCCCAAAAGGGCGGAAGGATGTAACAGGCCAGGTAAATAATGAATAAAACATTCTCGTATTTATTAATATTTATGAATTAAATATTAATTTTACTTTAAATGGGTTTCTATGTTCGATTGCGTACCCGATATGGAACGATGAGTTCCTTTGAAAACTTACGTTACACACTAGTAATATAATAATATTATTTTAAATGGTAGTTAACATGTAGCCATTTTATTGGAGTGAATGGATAGAAATAACTAAAATATGATTATATATGTTTTTAAATGTTTTTACATTTATCCAATAAAAGATAAAGGCTAAAAATACATAAAGAATTCAATTTTAGACATTTATACCCTAATTTTCACTAAAGGTTCACTTATCACCTTTTAATGGAGAACCATCATTAAATATAGTTTTTATCAATCTTATAAATTCTATTGGACCAAATATAACTCTTCTTTAGAATCGGGACATCAAAATTTACTTTGTGTAAATTTTTGGTATCTTTCCGATAAAGGTCATTTTTTAATGAATAGTGTAAAATGTTGTATTTTAATTCAAAAAATCTTTTAAATCTAATTTATTTATATGATTATATTATCATTTGAATTGGTTTTAAAGTGAAATTATAAAATATTTTTACAATTAAATCTAATAGTGTTCATCGGAATTAATTTTACTTTGAAATCGGACTTATACTAGTGCCAATCTTTTGATACTTATTGTTTCATAAAACACGCTATTTGTCATGAAAGCGGGAATTAATTTTTAAATTAATTAATGTGACTTATATGTTTTGAATTTTTTAAAATAGACTTCATTTTTAAATTTCAGAATATCAAATATAGATTAGGGTGAATTTTTGGTATTTTTCTGAAAAACATCAATTTTTGAGGAATAGTGAAACCACTAATTGGTACTTATAAAAACTGATTTTTTGTTTAAATGAAAATTTACCACTTCTGTGTTTTTAATTTCAAAAATTCGACATACATGGTTGTCATTAAGAAGTAAAATGTGGTTCAATGAGATTAAAATAATTTTTTTTTGTTGAATAGTAACTCTTATGTTCTTAATCACGATTAGAGGTAATAAGTGTAGTTTAAGATAAGAATAATGTTTTAATAAAATGAAATGACCTAGACACATGTCCTACCCTCATTGGATGTGTCATGACCGACCAATAAAATCCATGGGTCAACTTGGGGACCCCATGGATCCACTTTGGTTGGAAAATGACATAAATACATTTTATTTAATGTTAAAGTAAAAAATGACACAAACATGAAATGTTTTACTAAAACAATTTTTAAATGGGGTTATACAAGTCAGATTTTTGACTATAAATATTCATTATAAATATAACAAGATTTCCTACATCATGATATTTTTTTATAATTTTTAGACATTATATAAATTAAATTATTAATGACATCATGATGATGTAGTGATTACCTCATTAATAAAGGATTTAAATAAAATGGAAAGATAATGTAAAATATCTGACCTAAACACGTCCAAAACCTATTGTATGGGTGGATTTATAACCCTTATCACCTTATCCTCGAAACACATCAACGTGGGACCATTAAAATCCGAAACTCATTTTAAAATAAAGTAAAATTTTCTTACTTTCCAAGAGTGCCCCTCCTCTCCTATTATAAAAGGCCCCCACCTCTACCTCCTTACCCACACTCCCAAAGCCTTTGGCTCGGCCAAACTCTGCCCATTTTGTCTCTCCACTTCCCTCTATTACTCCTTGAAGCCTAAATTTGGGCAAAAGTCTTCCCAATGAAGCCTTTGAGCTCAAACCAAAGGGAGTTACACGATTTTAATGTAATGTCTTCTTTTGAGTCCTTTAGTTTTATTTTGCTTCTCCAACCCCCTAAACTCTTTTTATTCTTTTCATTTGTAACAAATCCAGTATCCTCAATATACTAGGATGTTGTTATAAGAATTATTCAAGCTACACTTACACACACCTACATCTAATTGTTAAAAAACATTATGTTTCCGTGGATGGCGAATTTCTGCCTCCCGAAACGATGATTGTTCAACATTATTTAAACACCTTCAAAGGTGGCCATTAAGATGAAAATATATTTATATATGATATATAATAAGTTTATGTTTTTCTTAAGCTTCTTTATTTTTCATTTTGGGAATACCTTTATGGTTTCCATTATGGGTAAACGTGATATCTTCATTTAAGGAAGTGCGAACTACCGCCCCCTCAAAGTGATGTAATTCGTTAATGCCATATGGGGGACATGTAAAAGATGGATTTAAAGTTAATATATATGATGTTATACTGGAATTATAATATACCTCTATATAATTATTATTCCATTCCATAAAAATTTGAAATATAAATGAAAGTAGCGTTCAAGCGTACATACGGCTTACCGTCTCCATGAACGGTGCATTTCATTTCTTATCCCCAAATGCAATGTACTATTATAAGTACATGTATATAATGGATATATATGATGAATTATACATCTAAAAGATGAATATAATTCTGGAATTAAAATATACTTACCTCTCATTAAGTTTTAATTCCATTAATATGACAAAGAAATGAAAGTAGCGTTCATGCGTACGTACGGCTTACCGTCTCCATGAACGTTGCATTTCATTTCTTACCTATAAATGATTATTTAATATTATAAATACATTTATATGCTGGATATATATGATATATATGATATCAATATCAATAATGTCATTCTAGATATAAAGAACCTTTGACCACACGAACAACATGTAATTGTAAGAAGTCCACTTTCGACTTAAGAACCAAATATCGACAAAACAAACATTATTAACATAAATGGTTACATAATGTTTATAACATGGAAATAAGTGATATAAAATGAATAATGAACTTGAAAATATTCTTATGAAAATATAAATTAACTCAATTTTATTATTCAAGGCTTTAAAGAATGATCGAGTCAATTCGGAACTGAGGTAAAAGACTTCGTCTCAATAACCATTCATTGAGGCATATTTCGTTTTATACACAACTTTATTTTATATGGTGAATAAACCCCTTTGACCTTTACTTTTATACAAAATGAATCTTTTTCTATTAAGCTTTTTACTAATCGAAAAAAAGGAATGTTTTTTTAACGTACACAGTGACAACGACCTTTTCGGCCGCCGCGAGTATAATTTGGTCTTTGGCCTCCTCAACAAGCCGTAATGTTTTTAAAATAAAATAAATACCATATACTATTTTTATGTATTTTGGTATTGAAAATGGTTTTGATAAAGGATTCTATTATGTGAATATATTTATATTTTATATTGTGATTGAAATGTGGAAATGATATCATTCCTTTATATTGGTTTTATGTTTTATGATTTTATATTGGTACTTGGACATTTGACGGGTGGTTACGTGATAAACCATATGACGAGTGGTGCCGTCAATACCAGGACGGGTGGTTACATTATAACCTCCAATGCATTGGGTATGGAAGTCGGCCGTATGGCTTTTCCATTAAGTATGTATGGAAGTTGGCTGTATGGCTATTCCATTAAGTATGTATAGAAGTTGGCCGTATGGCTATTCTATTAAGTGATATGTGTGGAAGTCGACCGTATGGTTATTCCACTTATGTATGTTTATGTCCCAAGTTACTTTTATATGTTATGTGTTCGTTATATGGGAGTTATGGTAATCTTTTGGTTATAAAAGGGTATGTAATGATATTTCATTCAGTGATGAGTTTTTACTACTTCATAAAGGTGGAAAGTATTACTTTGATAAAGTATACATGGTTTACTTGTTGTTTTGATAAACTAACAATTTTCATTCTTTGTGTATCCCTTAATGAGCTCTTTATGCTCACCCCTAGTTTTTTGAAATGTTTTTCACAGGACTTAATGTGGAATAAGGTCAATGATGAGATAAAGGGAATGTAATGCTATATAAAACATGGAAGTAGACATGTTTCTTTTTAAGAGTTTTTATTTTATTGAATCTTAGTAGAAGTGTCTACTTTGTAATGTTTTGAGATGTAATCGTTATGTCCTAATTCACTAAAACTCTAAACCTGAAAATATCCTCAATGTGAATTATTCATTTAATTAAATATTAAGTAATGTTTAAGGGCAGGGCCTTATAAGTAATAATACAAGGTGGTTCTTATGGATCCATACCGGGCATCCAATTTTAGAAAATGGTCAGGTTCTAGGTGGGTCTGAACCTAAGTAGGCGAATCCTTGAATTGTAATGTGGTTCCCAAGTTCCCAACGAATTCCCTATGGAATCCAAGTCAAGATCGAGTTAAGACTCTCTTATTTGATAATTATTTCATATAATATTTCGTAAGGTTCAATCCATTTACATTAATTGGTGTGAAAAGTCTAATTGAGAATGCAACCATTTAATCAAGTCTTAATTAATCAATAAGTTTATTGACTTCAATCATTTCTATTCATTAGTGAGACAAGTATATATGGAATGAAAATAATCATTTAATTCATTTATGTAATTTTTAGTCATCCATGTTCTCTAAATTCAATTACATTAAAATAGTATGGGGTGATATAGACACTTAACCTATTATACAATTATTTTTAATACTTCCAGGACATATACTTAGTATAGTTTCTTATTTCTATTTAACATTAATTTTTAAATTTGATGAACATACATTAGGAAATTCAAGTGGTGATCATACATATAAATTTAGTTATTCAATTCACAAATTAAATCAATCAATTTAGAATTGAAATACATTCCCTCAGATGGGTCAATCCAAGGCACACCCGAACAATGGATCAAATTTGATAAAATAATATAATGAGAAGTTCAAAGAAAACGTCCTAGATAGAATGGACCGAGTTGTGGGTGTCACATCTAATAACTAATCACATATTTGGAATGATAATAACTATACTATTTGAATGATTACAAGAATGTGAACTAAATCTTGAAAATAACACTTGATTAAATTGACGAACCCTACATGAAAAATTCAAAAAATCAATGGACATAAGGGACGCGTTATTGACCACCCACCATAGCCTTATATGAATATCCTCCTCCACTGTTAGAATGTAATTTTTCCTGTAATGAATTTGATCTATGAGAAATGTGAAAATGCTCACAAGTTGATAACTTATTCAAGAGAAAGAGAAGAGAATAATTTCTCAAATGGGAAAGATTACTTAACATTGTGCATCTAACATGACGAATAAAATCAAAAAAGGATCCCAGATGAATTATTTTTCTTGATTCCATGATTATTCCATAATAAAATCCAAAATGAGAAGAAAATTGGGTAATTCTAATGGATATAAGATTAGTGAATAAGGAGGTCTTGAATTAGATCATTATGGGTAAATTGGTAAAATTTCCCCAAAATTAGCTTGTGCATGGTTTCTCTGCACAATTTTCAAAAAAATACTCAAACAATACATGGGAACACATATTAAGGTGTATAACCCATGGTTATGATTCACTATAAGAAAACTGCACACCAATCTTGTGATATGGCTATTCATGAAAATGCAACCATCAGCATTGTTAGATCTAACAATACACCCAACCCGAACGGTTTACACTAACCATTAGACGTGGGATTTTTTCCAAAAAAATCTGATTTATGAGCTCAAAAATATCCCTAGACACCATTTGGACCTTTAATAAATCGCATGGAATTAATTATGGTTCAAAACTAAATAATAATAATAAAATGTAAATGATCCATATATGGGTGGAAATGGGTTCTTTCAGTGTTACCCCCATAAAAGAACTCATCCAAGAGTTCAACTTCCAAGGGTGGTAAACATTGTCTGTAAAAAAATCTAGAAAATGGGCAATTATGTCAGCCTCACACTCCCAAGTCTCACCAAACACACTTCCATCGTTCTATAGAACTCTTAATTGGGGTCAAACCGACATCCAAGAGCATTCGTACTCCAGTCAATGATTTGTACTAGATAGTCCTCAAAGGTAGAATTGGAATCTAACTCAACATCGATAGGAATAGACGTATAATATAAGTCATCATGATACTAGAGAAGATATGAAACGTGAAAGTGGATCTACATGGAATGGTACCACTGAGGGAATAGAATTATATGGGCTACCAGAATGTCTCTCTCTGAAATATCATATGGTCCTACATAATGAGGTGACAACATCCCTTGATTATTTAATCATATATTCCCTAGCATGGAAAATACCCAATGGAAAACCTGATCCCAATCATTTAAGTCTAGAGGTCATTGAATGATATTTCCATAAGATTTCTGTAACACCCTGACCCCAGTTACCTGGAGTCATTGCATTATTTTAGTACATTATAATGAATACAAGGAATCATGTCCCAAGGGACCGATCAGTTTAGCATTCTTGATAAATAGATTACATATATTAACATTACATTATTATTTCAAACATAAAAAACAGCCTAGATTGTTCTTTGAGAACACCATTATTTCTTATAGCTGAATCCTGCATATCAATCACAAATACACTTCATGTAATCCTGGGAAAATAAAACATAAGAAAGCGGTGAGCTGAGATGACCATGAAGGGTAAATAATTTAGTGGAACCTATAAACACATAGGGATAGATGTTTGATAAAAACAACAACCTTTTTACACATAAACTGGGACATAGTATGGAAAAAATAAATCAAACATTACCATATAAACATGAACAGGGATAAATTACATGTTGAATAATCACATGTAATAACTAATTTCATAATGAGGGAATGCCTAACGCCGGACATCATTACCACATAGTCAAGGCCTTGTGCAAAGACTAAAAATAGAATTCTTGTCAAGGCCTTATGCCAATAATGTAGTTTGGATCATGAGACCTACCGATGCATCGGGGATCTATAACGGTCTCCACTCATCACTTACTAAGTCCACTGCATTCCTCATATGAAAATGTTGAAACATAACATAAACATTCTTATAAAAACTACCATACGAAATGTCAATACATTAACCATAAACCATAAATGGAATAAAAATATAACATCCATATTCAAACATATCATAACTTATTAAATAAAATATGGAATATTGTATTATAATAAATAATCCCCAATAAAAAATAATATCCAGAAAAGGATGATGACTTAGTTAAAAATGATGAGTAAAACCTTTTGAGAGAAATATCGTTTTTGTAAAATAATTTAAAAGTCTCACATTTATAAAGGAAGTAATTTAAAATATATTTTAGAATAAAATTGTCCCATACCAATTTTAATCTTGTTAAAAGAATTATTATTTAAAAACATTCATGTCTATAGAAATTAATCCTTAAATTCAATTTGAAAACATGGAGATTAATTAAAAATATTTAGAATGATAAATCATTAAAACATTTAAATTTCTAATCTTGATAAATAGTACCTTTCCCAAATAAATAAAATAATAATTTTCTAATCAGTTTTTTGAAAAATGGACGTGGATGATAAAAATGTCACATTAAATACTTACACATAAACAATCTTGGATAATAATGAGATTGAGAAATTAACTCTTCCCTTGCACTTTCCTTTGGTTGGGGTTACGTTTAATCTCTTGTATAATGACCATTGTATGATATTAAAATACACCAAAACCTCATTCATATTTATTATATAATCGTTTTCTTTATCATATGTGTTTTAACTTGTTATTCTTTATCGTATCATTTAGATCTTGATTTAAATTAGTCTAGAATATAATCATTGACTTATATATCATATATATGTAGAATATAAATATTTATAATAGATTTATATATGAAATGGAAGGCTCCGTTTATGGAGATTGCAGGTCGTACATACGCATAAATGATGTTTCTGTTTTCACATTATATTGAATGAAAATATGTGAATATGATACATGTAAGTATACACACACACACACACACACACACACACACACACACATATATATATATATCTAGAATAATTATTTTGTCATATTTTACTTACTTATTAATAATATATATTTTTATAATCATCTTTGAATGGTGATCATGGAAATAAATCTCATCGAGTTGTGGAGAAGGTAATCTGTACATACGCACGAGCAACAATATCGTTATTTTGATTTAAAATCATATGTAAATAGATGTTATATCATATATAAATAATAATTAAGAAGTTATATTTATTATTTACATCAGTTATACATCATTATTATACCCATCCAAATAATAATGTACTGAATAACAACTACACCACTACGTGGAGACGGTAAGCCATACATACGCACGTATGGTGACATGTACTTCATAGGATGGATAAAATAATGAATACAGTTGTACCATATTTATAATAACATAAAAGTATATATAAGATACTAGAGTTATTATTTTATAATGGAAACAAAAAATAATGAGTATATGGATGAAGGAAAGAACTTGAAAGAGGTGATGAAATATTTACCTCATCATTTGGTTATTCCTTTTGACTTGATCAAAAGGGATCCATAGGATGGATTTCTGACCAATGGAAGGCCTCTAGGATGAAAGTAGGATAGTTGAGAGGGTTTTTTTGCATGGTTTGGCCGACCCAAATGACATTGATGGTGTGAATTTCAGAGAAGGGGGAGTGTCCTTTTATAATATGGGTGAGGGGAACCTTAGGAAATGATTGAAATATTATTTTGTAATAAAATAATATTTTCTTAATAATGGATCAAAAGTGATTTATTTCTAATCTAATGTGTGAATGGGTCGAAATCCTCTTAAAAAATAAGTTTTAGACATGTTTAGTTTACCATGTTAACCTTATCCTTTATATTTAAATCCATGATAAATAATTTAAGTCTTACTGTGTCTTCTTGTATTCATAGACTATATGGTTAATAAACCTACAATAAACATCCAATAGAACCTAAAGTGGTTAATTAATGATATATATAACACTATTTAATCCCTTTGTCCATATTGTAGATTTTTAGGACAATTATATCAATTAATAATATAATATTTGTTTTAAAAACTATTTTATATCAATTTTGACACTATTTGGCATTTTTTTTATAATAATTATAACATGATTTACATCGAAAAATATTGACCTAAGCAACCCTAACCATTCATAGTAACCTATAAAATTATATTAATTTATAAAAAGTCTCAAATTACATTTTTTTGTATATTTATAATCTCAATTATTTTTATCGTTCTTTAATACATTATTTACTACATCATCATAACGAAATAAATAAATTTAATTGTTTAATGTATTCAAATTATACATAAAATACCATTATATATAAATTATTTTTATATTTATAATGAATATTTATAGTATAATTTATATTATGTATAACCATATATTAAAAATGATTTAGTTTTTAATCATTGATTTTAACTCTTTTAGCTCTACATTGAATTAAATAATAATAAATGTCCTAATCTAATCCAAGTGGATCTAAAGGATCATATTTTTTTCCTAAGGGTTTTTATGGTCTAATTAATCTTATCCAATATAATTAGGCCATGTGTTAGAGTAAGAAGAATATCATTTTTACCCTTAATTACCCTTTTTACTTTTAACTGTGGTAAATAAAAGTAAAAAACGTACTATTCACCATAAATTAATTTTAACTTATTGAACAACATATTAATTACTGATATCAACCGTTTCTCTCAAATTTTTCAAATTTCACTCATAGAAGTGGTAAAATTATGTTTTATGTGAATGTGGAAATTCTCCTAAGAGGTGGGTAAATTACAGTGAAAAGTTCAATAAAATTTTATATATCTAATATTATTACAAAATGTATCCAATGAAATAAATTTAACATATATAGGTATTATGTATCTATTTTGACCTAAAATAAATTTAAATAAAATAAATAATTATATAAATAAAAAGTTGGGTTTAAACAATAACTCAATGTTTTTAACTATTCATCAAAAATTGAATGTTTTCAAAAAAGTAAAAAAAATTCTCCCTAAGATAATTATGATATTAAAAATTAAAAAATGAAGTCTATATTAATAAATTAAAAACATAGATGTTTCATTTATTAATTTAATATTAATTCCCATTGAAAAAATAAAAAAGTGTAATTTTAAGAAATAATAACTATAAAAAGATTGACACTTGTTATGTCCAATATCAAAGTGAAATTACTTACCATGACCAGAATTATATTAAATTGTAAAAATATAATATATTTATATTTTCTACCATTAAAATGTATAATTTATCATTTAAAATTATTTTGATTAAAAAAGATATTTTCAGTTAAAATATATCATTTTCACTATTCACAAAAATATGAAAGTAATCAGAAAACCACCAAAAATTTATTAAATCTAAATTATTATGTCCCAATTCTAAAGAAGAAGTTTATTTTGTCAAATTGAATATATAAAAGTTTCAAATATTGGATTTAAAAAGGTTTCACCATTAAAAGGTGGTAAAAGTGCATTTTTTTAAAAATATTTCTTTTACCTGAAAAAAATTGAATTAGTTCTTAAATTATGTCTAAGAAACTCATAATAGGTATTCTAATATTATAAGGATTATATATAGTTAAAAATTTAGTTAATACTATTTATTACCTCTTTTGAATGGCTAGTTTGGTAAATCGTGGTGCGCTTGAACTCAATGTTTCGTGTAGTGAATGTTATTAAATTACAATGAAGAAATAAAGTACTATGAAATCTTGGGTTGTTACATTTTTTCCTCTTTCAATAAATTGCGTCCTCACAATTTAGAATTGTTCTTCGAAAATAAAAGGGTGAAAATAGAAAATACCTTTGTGGCGAACTCATAACAAATATATTCTATTTATCCTAATCGTATAGGTTTACAGAAATAATGAATTATAATTATCCTATCAGACCCTTTAAAACCATCCATGGGATTCATGTAGTACATTGGTAGGTGATAAATGCCAATCGCACTATGGTGTGGGTTCGATTCCTGCAGCTTTGTCTGACATGATGGACTGTCACACGGTCTATGTGTTGTCCTTTTTATAACAATCCAAAAGTACCCTTAACAATAGTATCCAATTTCAAACATAATCTATTCCAAACATTAGACTTATCCAAAAAACATCTATCCAAACTCACAATAAAAAATTTATAAAAAAGTTAAACTCAATGAAGATCATTTTTTCATGTAATAACTTGTGAACACCTTCATCATGTACTATTTTAAAACATGGTAACATCCTGAATTACCATAAAACCATATTGATCATGTTCATGCTCCCTTATCCTTTATATAATACTGGATATATTCCTTATATCAAAATTTTTTAATATTCAAACATTCAAGAAATAAACAAACAATTAATTACATCAAAGAGAGTCAAGAATATCCAATATAATTTATCCAAATCAACCATCTCTTATTCCAAAATTATTACCTTAGCATCAGGACCATATAATCTCAAATTCCCAATGTAATAGTACTGTAGTACAATAATAATGTATTTTCGTAATTCATATAACCAGTACATCATTGATACAACACTAAAATGACATAATACTTTAATAAAAACATAATAACTCTTAATCATTCCTCTTCATCTTCGGTAGTATCATAACATGATTCTTATACAATATCATAATTTGGGGTATACTCTGATGATTTTGACATTTATTAGTGTAGTGTCCCAACTCCTTGAATATGATGCATTGTACATTTGATCCTTTTATCTTACCATTGCAATCACATACAAGGTGTACTTTTTCTCCATACTTATAACAAACTCCCATTACCTTCAAGCATTTACCAATTTGATTCTTTCCACAGTTATCACATATGGGAAATTAATTTTTTTCCTCTTCCCTTTATCCATCTTTCTCTCTTCCATCCTTTTATTCTCTTACTACATTTCTAAGCCATCAGACTCGCACAATTCATTACACATCTTATTAACACACGATACTATTTTTTCATATGTTGAGAATACATGGGAGACTATTTACCTTATAAATATTGGTATAATACCATGAATGATATGATCCTTATTACTATTTGGTTCATACATATTGTTGGAGCTCAAATTCCATCTACTGAGCGCCATTTCAAAAAAATGGAATACAATAGGCCAGTTTATGAATTGAATTGAATAATTGCAATCCTATAAAATACCTAACGTAAAGTGAACAGTTTATGGATATAAACCACTAAATTATTTTCTTTGTAGAGTTATATACTCGTAAATCCTTGATAATGATTTGTAACGAAAATGTGAATTATCCTACTTATATCCCCTGGGAGTTTCGTAACCAAGAGTGAAGAAAGGCCCATTTTCATGCACCAGTTCCCATTCAAGTCTATCTCAATGTGATGTTTTCTATTTTTACCCCTAGGTAAATATATTCCAGAGCCTCCTCTACCTGCTCGTATCCAAACCGGGATGTATTTCATGGAATACTCACAAAATCACTACCTATCGAAAATTCCATGAAGTTTATCTATACAAATACTTAATGTCTATCTTAGGGTAATGTTATCTAATCCGAGTTTATCTAAATATATTTTGAATTTTATTTCCAAACTTCCTCTGATACCACCTATAGTTCCCTAGCCGATGTTACCTAGATCCGGTGCCTTATTTTAATCCATTGGCATGATTACAAGAAATCATGTCCCGAAGGACCAATCATTTTAGCAGTCTTGGAAAATAGATTACATCCATTATCATTACATTACAATTTCAAACATAAAACACAGCATAGAATGTTCCTTGATAATTCAATTATTGTCTTTAGCTTAACACTGCATTTCAATCATAAATACATTTCGTGGAATCCTGGTACAATAAAACATTATAAAGGGGTGATCTTAGATGCCCAGTAAGGGTAAATAATTTAACAGAAGCTATAAACATTTGAGGAAAGATGTGTGATAAAAACAACATCCTTTTTAAACAGAAACATGAAAATAGTATCGAAAATATTAATAAAACATTAAAATATAATCATTAACATGGATATTCTACTAGTCAAATAATCACATGTAATAACTTATTTTATAATGAGGGAATTCTTAACACCAGACATCATTACCACATAGTCAAGGCCTTGTGCCAAAACTATAAATAATATTTTTGTCATGGCCTTGTTCAGGTCACTAGTTTGACTCATGAGACCTGCCGATGCATCGAGGATCTATAGAGGGCTCCACCCACCACTTACAAAGTCCACTAAATTCCTCATATGTAAAAGACGAAACATAACATAAACATTCGTTTTAAAACTAGCACACGAAATGACAATACATTAACCATAATACATGAATGGAATAAAATAGAACATCCATAGTCAAACATATCATAACTCATTCAATATAATAGGGAATATTGTATTATAAAAAATCAAACTCAATAAACAATATTATCTTGTAAAGGATGTTGACATAGTTGAAAATGATGAGTAAAACTTTTTGAGAGAAATATCCTTTTTGTAAAATCATTTTAAAGTCACTCATTTATAAAGGATGTAATTTAAAAGATATTTTTTAATCAATGTGTCCCATGAAACATTGAATCATTTGAAAAGAATTACCATTTCAAAACATTCATGTCTATACAAATTAATCCTTAAAATCATATTGAAAACATTGACATTAATTATAAATATTTAGAAAGATAAATCATTAAAACGTTTAAAATTCTGATCTTGATAAAATGTACCTTTCAAAAATCCTTAAAATATTCATTTTGAAATCATTTTTATGAAAAATCGAATTGGATGATAAATATGTCCCGGTAAATACATACACATAAGCAATCTTAGATAATAATGACATTGAAGAATTAACCCTTACCTTTCACTTTTCATTTGATGGGGGTACGTTTAACCTCATGCATAATGACCACATGATATTATTAAATTATACTAGAACCATATTAATATTTATTATATCATACATGATTCATTTTTGTCTTTATACTACCCATTTAATAATTATTTCAACGTTAAATTAACATTTTGGGTAATAAGTTGTTTCTTTATCATATGTGTTTTAACTTGTTATTCTTTATCGTATCATTTTTATCATGATTTAAATGATTCGAGAATATAAACCTTAATTTATATATCATATATATTAAGAATATAAATATTTATAATATATGTATATATGAAATGGAAGGAACCATTTACGAAGATGGTACAATGTACGTATCCAAAAACGTTGTTTCTGTTTTTGCATCATATTGAACGAAAATAAGTGAATAAGATATATGTCAGTACATACATAAATACACACACAAATATATATATAGTTATCCAGAAGAATCATTATGTCATATATTACATACTTATTAATAAGATTTATTTTTATAATCATCGTTGAATGGTGGACATGGAAATGAATCACATCGCATCGTGGAGACGGTAATCCGTACGTACGCTCGAGCGACAATATCATTATTTTGATTTAAAATATTATGTAATTAGATATTATATGATATATAAAGAATCATTAACATTTTATATTTATTATTTAAATCAATTATATATCATTATTAAACACATACAAATAATAATGTATTGAATAACAACTACACCATGACGTGGAGACGATAAGCCATAAGTATGCACGTATGGTGACATGTCATTCATAGGATGGATAAAATAATGAATATGGTTGTACCATATTTATAATAACATCACAGTATATGGAATATACTGGGGTTATTTTTTTATAATGGAAACAACAATGAAATTGTAAGTGTAAGAAGAAAAGAACTTGAAAGAGGTGATGAAATATTTACCTATTCTTTGGGTTCTTCCTTATAACTTGATCAAAAGGGATCCGTAGGATGGATTTATAACCAAAGGAAGGCCTCTAGGATGAAGGGAGGATAGTCGGTAGGATATTTGGTCAGGGGGTGGCCGAGCCAAATGGCTTTGATGGTGTGAATTTGAATGAAGGGTGAGTTCCCTTTTTTAAGAGGGGTGAGGGGTACCATAGGAAAGGATTGAAATATTATTTCATAATAAAATCATAATCAGTTTATAATGGATCCAAATTGATTAATTTCTAATCAAAAGGGGAATGGTTTGAAATAATCTCAAACAATATATTTTTAACAGGTTTATGTTTCCATGTTAACCATATCCTTTATATTTAACTCTAAGTTAAATAATTTAACTTTTACCCTGCCTTCTTGTATTCTTACACTACATGGTTAATAAACACACTATAAACATACAAGAGAACCTAAATAGGTTCATTAATGACATATATAATATTATTTAATCTCTTTGGCCGAACTATATATTTTTAGGACCAATACATAAATTAATAATATAATATTTGATTTAAAAACTATTTTATGTCATTTTTTACACTATTTGGTATTTGTTTTTTGTTAAAATCATAACAGCATCATTACATCTGACTAAATTGATATAAAAAACCCTAGAATGTCTTAATAATCGATAGAATTATTTGAATTTATAAAAATTATCAAATTACATTTATTTGGATATTTATAATTTCAATTATTTTAATCATTCATTAATACGGTAATTATTGCATCATCGTTGTGTCATTAATAAATTTAATTATTTAATGTATAAATATTATAAATAAAATACAATTATGTAGAAAATCTTTTTTTACATTCCAATTAATATTTATAGTATAATTTATCTTTTGTATAACCCTATATAAAAAATGTTTTAGTTATTGAACATTGATTTTAACTCTTTTAGCACTTCTTTGAATTAAATAATAGTAAATGTTCTAATCTAATCCAGTTGGACCTAAAGGATCATATTTTATTCCTAAGGATGTTTTTGGTCGAATTACACTTATCCAATAGAATTAGGACATGTTTTATGGTATGAATAATATCAATTTTTCTTAATTACCCTTTTTACTTTTAACTGTGGTAAATAAAAGTAAAAAGTTACTATTCACCAAAAATTATTTTTATCTTATTGATCAAAATTTTTATTTATAATATCAACCGTTTCCCTTGAAATTTTTAAATTCCACTCACATAAGAGATAAAATTATGTTTTATGCGAATTTGCAAACTCTCATAAGAGATATTTAAAAGACGGTGAAAAGTTCAAAAAAAATTATATATCTAATATTATTAAAAATGAATCCAATGAATTAGATTGATAATATATATGTATTATTTATCTAATTTGACCTAAAAATATTTAAATAAAGTGAATAATTATTTAAATAAAAATTCGGTCTAAATTAAAAACACAGTGTTTTTCACTATTCATCAAAAATTGAATTTTTTCAGAAAAATATCAAAAATTCACCCTAAGATAATTTTGATATTCAGAATTCAAAAATTAAGTTTATATGACCAAATTATAAACATAAAATTTAATATATTAATTTATAATTAATTCTCGTTGTAAAAAACCGAAAGGCGTAATTTTAACAAACAAAAACTAAAAAAAGATTGGCAATTGTTTATGTCCAATCTCAAAGTGAAATTAAATACAATTACAAGAATTGGATTATATGGTAAAAATATAATCTAGTTATACTTATAAACAATTAAAATATATAATTTATCACTATACATTATTATAATTAAAAAAGTTGTTTTCAGTAAAAATATAGTATTTTTCATTATTCACCCAAATATGAAAGTTATCAGAAAAACAACAAATATTTATTGAAACTGAATTATTATTTCCCTATTATAAAGAAAAAGTTTATTTTATCAAATTGAATATATTTATGTTTAAAATATTGTATTTAAAACGGTTCACCATTAAAAGTTAGTAAAAGTGCATTTTTGGAAAAATATTTCCGTTATTTGAAAAAAATGGATTAGTTATTAGATTATGTCTAAAAAACTCATAATATGGATTCTAAAATAATAAGGATTATATTTAGTTCATAATTCAGTTATTTCTATTAATAACCACTTTTGAATGGATTTCTTAGTATGTCGTGGTGCGCTTGAACTCGATGTTGTGTGTATTCCATGTTATTAAATTACTTTGAAAAAATAATGTACTATGAAATATCGGGGTGTTAAAATTTCTTTCTAAACTGAGAATTAGTCATAGGCTTTCAAATCATCTCAAACTAATTTAATGTCTCTCATATGAGATGAGGACCTAGTAAGGCTTCCTCACCTACCTGTAACCGGCACAAGATTTAATGGTATGATCAAACATATACAACCTAAAAATGATTCATTTAATTTATCTCATTAAAGCTATTATTATAAAAAAAATCAATAATAGGGATATGCTTCTCCTATGAACCTTTGATATCATAGATTCATGGTCGGAGCATATCCAATAGATTCTTTTTTGTTTGTTACGATTTTTTATTAGTCAGAGGGTGGAATGATGTTCTATAATAACCAACATTCTCATAATAGTCTATTATCCCTTCTAGAACCATGAATTGCAACGCGAATACCTCTCTGAATGTATAGTACTAATGACCCCTTGTAGTCATATGATAACATGGACATATTGTTTTCCAAGATCATTAACTAATAATGTATCTCAAATATGAATGGAGTAACTTTTTTCTGCCTTTAAATGACATCCCATATAGTATCTCTACCTCTGGGAATCCTAGGTTACCCAACTACAATGTACATGGAAACATATTCAAATTTCCATTATGGTACGAGAAGCAGCTGTAACAAGCATTTGGTTCTATGGTACTATGCATTCACCTGCTGAGAGGCGAAACTCTTAATGATAAACCCAACTATCTAACACTTCCTCCTAGGCCTCCAATACCAGAATCACATATCTCAATACATTTTGTAGATTACATGGAAAACATCCCACTATGATGTATGGGACTCATACATTTACTCTTCTTAAATATTTGTTAGAATCCATAAATAACAAGGTATGTGTAAGATGTTGTCTTTGTCCTCAGACTATTCCTAAGGCAGGTTATCTCTTCATATAATCTCACTGGTATCCAAGTTCAAAACATCTAAAAATTCACTACCCATCACTATATAAATGATAGAAGAAGAAGCTATCAAGGATTAGAGGCATGTCTACTAGTGACTGTCCTGAAATTATAGATATAGATCATAAAATCGGTCCATTATCTTCAATTCATTATTGGAATCCAATACATCTTTTTCCTGAGAACTCAGCACATCCATAACTACAATGTCCTTTCCATGAATATATACAAGATTAAAATCAAAAGACTATAGATATTCAACCCATCTCTACTATTTGAGGATAATTTCATGAACTAGAAATATATATTTGATGCTCTTGTGGTTTGTGTACTCCTAAAATAGGATGCCTAATAAATAGTGTCTCCAATAACGTATGACATGGATAAATGTTGATAGCCAAAGGTTAATAATTTTATAATTTCTCCCTCATGAGGCCTCAATAATCAATTTTTTTCAATGAATATAGCCTTCTACATAATTGCTAATAGTAGGTAAATTCATAATGCATCAAAATAGATGGTATATCCTCTTCCTGCCTCTAAAAGAATCATAATTGGTTCTAATATAATCCTCCCTGTTATATCCTAAATGTATTTTCCACACTTTTCTTACTATAGGAACATAACACCATATTTGTAAGGATATTAATATCTGAATTGGCAAATAAAATTTCTTGTATGTAATTCCTATAATATCACACTATCCTCGAGAAACTCTATATATCCAAGCCATTTTTATATTATCTTAAGAATATATACTACTACCATCTTTTGGTCAACAAATAATTATGATTGTGATATTATATGACCCAAGAGGAGAACATAGTATATCTATAAGGGTTTCTTAGAAGGCTTTTCGTAATTATGATTCTCTTTTAATTCACTCAAAATGTTCTCAATGATTTTGTCATGGTCACTATGAGTATGAGAATACACTAAGATCTTACCCACAAGACCATGACCAATAAATAAAAATATGGTTTAATATTTTTATTCATCATAGCAATGAAAATAGTGGGTTCCTTCTTAAGATAATACAACAAAACAGGATACTCATTCAGACCATACCTACTGTAAATATTTGTACAAGTTATTTCTAATGGACTAACTCACACATGGACATATCCCAACCTTAGTTAAATCATAGACAAGACCATATATACCCATATCCGGTTTAAGTGATCATATCTCAGAGGCATTGTATACAATTTCATGACCATATGCTGGCTCAACTTTCTATAATCATGTCATATATGTAATGTTCAATTAAAATTTTTCCAAAAATGTTTAGAGAACCGCAATAATATATATTGGGGCATATAAATACATTGGCCACTAAATCATCTAACAACATCTTGATATCCTAAATCATTGTAGGTTTCATCTTTTATGGATTAATGGACACTATATCTACACCTAGAACCAAATTGATAATAAACTCTACCTCCATATGAGGTTGTAAGCACGAAAAATCATTGGGAATGAATTCCTAGAAATCATAAACTAATGTTGGGAAATCCCATTTATTGTAACATCCAAGGTAAGTAAAGAATAAAACATTTTCATATTTATTAAAATTTGAAAATTAAATATTAATTTTATTTTAAGGTGGTTTTTATGTTTGATAGCGTACCCGATACGCAATAAAGAGTTTCTTTAAAATCTTACGTTGCACACTAGTAATAAAAAAATATTTTTTTAAATGGTAGTTAACACGTACCAGTTGTATTGCTGGTAAGGAATAGAAATAACTAAAATATGATTATATATGTTTGTTAAATGTTTTAACATTTATCCAATAATATATTAAGGCTTAAAATACGAAAAGAATTAAATTTTAGGCATAGATAAACTATTATCCACTAAAAGTTCGAACTATCGCCATTTGATGTTGAACCCACATTAAGCATACTTTTGGTAACTCATAAACATTATATTTGACCAAATAAAATTCTTCTTTAGAATAATGACATCAAAATTTACTTGGTGTAAATTTTTGGTATTTTTTCGATAAAATTCATTTTTTTAATGAATAGTGAAAAATGTTGTATTTTAATTCAAAACCGCTTTTTAATATAATTTATTTAAATGATTAGATAATCTATTGAATTGTTTTTAAAGTGAAATTAGAATTTATTTTTACCATTTAATCCAATATTGGTCTTTGAAATTAATTTCACTTTGAATTTGGACTTAAACTAGTGTCAATCTTTTGATACATATTGTTTCATAAAAACATGCTTTTTGTCATGACAGTGGGAATTAATTATTAAATTAATTAATGTAACTTATATGTTTTTGAATTTTTTAAAATAGAAATCATTTTTGTATTCGGAATATCATATATAGCTTAGGGTGATATTTTGGTATTTTTATAAAAACATGAATTTTTATGAATAGTGAAACCACTAATTTGTACTTATAAAAACATATTTTTCATTTAAATGAAATTTTACCACCTCTATGTTTTGAATTTAAAAAATCAGACATACATGGTTTTCTTTAGGAAGTAAAATGTGGTTCAATGGAATTAAAATAATTTTTTGGTGAATAGTAACTTTTATGTTTTTAATCACGATTAGAGGAAATTAGTCTAATTTAAGGTAAGAATAATGATTTAATAATATTAAATCACCTTGACACATGTCTTACCCTTATTGGATGTGTCATGGACGACCAATACAATCCATGGGTCAACTTGGGGACCCCATGGAGCCACTTTGGTAGGAAAATGACATTAATAACTTTTTATTTAAAGTTAAAATAAAAATGTCACAAACATGACTTATTTTACTAAAAAAATTAAATTGGGTTATAAAAGTCATATTTTTTACTATAAATATTCATTAGAAACATTAAAATATTTCCTACAAAAGGATTTTTTTATAATTTTTAGACATTAAATAAATTAAATTATT
This sequence comes from Viscum album, assembly GCA_963277665.1. Taxonomy (NCBI): domain Eukaryota; kingdom Viridiplantae; phylum Streptophyta; class Magnoliopsida; order Santalales; family Viscaceae; genus Viscum; species Viscum album. Next base: position 511,548,807 of record OY728126.1, on the reverse strand, counting down.
TATGACACCATGATGATGCAACGATTGCCTCATTATTTAACGATTTAAATAAAATGAAAAGATAATGTAAAATCTAAGACATACACTTGTAAAAAACCTATTGTATTGGTGGATTTAAAACTCTTATCACCATTTCCTTGAAATATATAAATTTGGGACATTTAAAATCTGAAAAAAAATTTATAATAAAGTAACCTTTTATAACCTTCCAAGAGTGCCTCTCCTCTCCTCTTATAAAAGGCCCCCACCTCTACCACCTTTCCAACACATCTCAAGCCTTTGGCTTGACCAACCCCTACCCATTTTGTTTCTCTACATCCCTCTCTTACTTCTAGGAGCCTCACTTTGGGCCGAAGTCTTTCCAAGGAAGCCTTTGAGCTCAAATCAAAAAGAGTTACCTGATTTTAAAGTCATTCTTTCTTAAACATGGAACTAGAAATGACTTTTTTTGGAGTTCATGTTATGAAAAAAAGGAATCTTTGTAGACGTGTCTACTATGTAATCTTTTGAGATGTAATAGTTATGATCTAATTCTCTAAAACTCTAAACCTAAAAAGATCCTCAATGATAATTATTCATTTAATTCAATATTAAGTAATGTTTATGGCCGGGGCCTTATAGTTGGTATTAGAGGTATGTTTAGACAACTTTAGGCTTTAGAAAATTGTAAAATTATAAATTAATTTATGGTATGATTCAAATGATATAACATTTAAATATTACCTTGTTGCTTCGCCTAAGATATTTCTGTTTTCAGAATGGTTTTTCGAAGAGGAAAAAAGGATGCTATGTTGGGACGACATCAAGAGTACGACAACCTTCCAAATCAGCAACCTGAGATGGTCGGAATTGGAACTGAACAGTCTGTTACAGTGATGGCACAGTTGACTCAGGCTATAAATGGTGGTGGTATCCATGCACGAGATCAGCCAGATCAACCACAAAGGAACATGTCAGTGGCGGAACATTTAATGAGTCAACATCCCCCATCATTCAGAGAATCATCTGACCTTGTGCTAGCTGAAGGGTGGATTATAGCACTGGAGAAGATTTTTGATGTCATGGGGTATTCATAATATCAAAAGGTTAGTCTTTATATTTATCGTTTTGATGGTTAAGCTGATCAGTGGTGGTCGATGGGGAAAAATATCAGGCATAGTGATGAGATTGATGATATTTTGGTGTTTTCTAAAATTAATGAGGAGCATGAAAGTCATTTAAGGGTTATCATGAAAACCTTAAAAGAAAAAAAACTTAATGGAAAATTCATCATGTGTGAATTTTGGTAACAAAAAATTTCTTTCCTTGGTCACATTGTTTAAAAAAATGGCATAACGGTTGATCCTGCTAAAATAAAAGTTGTTGAAGAATGGCCAAGACCATAAAATGTAACATAGATCCATATTTTTCTTAGTTTGGAAGGTTACTTCTGAAGGTTGTTGAAAATATTTCACGGTTATCTAGTCTAATGACTATGCTAACTCGGATGGGTGTTAAGTTTATCTGGAAAAAAGAATGTGATGATTGTTTTCAGGAGTTGAAAAAAAGAATGGTGAATGATCCAATTTTTTCAATTCCTTCCAAGAATGGTGAGTTTCTTATATACTGCGATGCTTCTTTGAAGGGACATGGACGTGTCCTTATGCAGAATGATATGGTAACTGCATATCCTTCACGTCAGTTGAAAACTCATGAGATAAATTACCCTACACATAACGTGGAATTATCTACTGTTGTTTTTTATCTAAAAATTTGGAGGAATCATTTGTATATAATAAAGTGTGCAATATATACTGATAACAAAATTCTAAAGTATATATTCACTCAAAAAAATTGACCATGAGACAGAGGAGATTGCTAGAATTAATCAAGGATTATGATTGTACAATTAATTACTATCCGGGAAAAGAAAAAAAAGTGGTTGATGGTTTGAGTCGAAAAAGAAATGCTTCATTAACCATGATACATTGGGAACAAGATCCTTTGGTTTTTGATATGATGAACATTGGCATAGATTTTGTTGGTGCAAGAAGTTCTTCTATTTTGTTTCAAGTATCAGTGAGATCATCTCTATCAGACATAATTATGAAAGCACAGAAGAAAGATGGTGGGTTGCAGAAAAAGGTAGAGTTGGTTCAGAAGGGTATGATTCATTAATTTAATATTAATAATTATTGTGTTTTGAGGTTTGGGAAGAGATTATGTGTGTCTGGTGATTCACAGTTGAAGAATGAGTTGTTATGTGAGGCTCATAGTTCCCTGTTTCTAGTTCATCCTGGTAGTACTAATATGTACAGAGATCTTTGGCAGTATTACTGGTGGAATGGAATGAAAAGATATATTGCTGATTTTACTGTGAATTGTTTAACTTGTCATCAGGTTAAAGAATAGTGTCAGTTACCGAAAGGAATGCTTTAGCCTTTAATAGGTCCAGAGTGGAAATGGGAAAATATATCCATGGACTTTGTTGTGGGATTTCCGAAGACATCTTGAGGTAATAATATAATCTGGGTTATTGTTTATCCCTTGACTAAATAAACTCATTTCCGTCCTATTCGAGATAGTTTCTCTCTAGATCAACTTTCTCGATTGTATCGTAAAGAGATTGCCAGGTTGCATGGAGTTCCACAATCCATTGTATCTGATCGTGATCCCAGGATGACTTATATCTTTTCGAAAGGACTTTAGAAATCGTTGGGTACTGAATTAAATTTTAGTACAACATTACATACTTAATCAGATGGGAAGTCAGAATGAAAAATTCATACTTTGGATAATATGGCACTTTCATGTTCGATGGATTATCATGGAAGTTGGGACCAACATCTTTTATTGGTTGAATTTTCATATAATAATTGTTTTCATTCATGTATATAGATGGCTCCATTTGAGGCATTATATTGAATGTAGTGTCGAACTCCAACTTTTTGGGATGAAGTGGGTGAAAGGAAGCTTATGGGACCATAATTGGTAGAAGTGATGGCAGAAAAATTTCAGTTGATTTAGAAACACATGAGAACAGCTCAGAGATGACATAAAGTTATGCAGACAACAAGAGGAAGGATCTATCATTCGAGGTAGGTGATCATGTTTTTCTCAAAGATTCACCATTGAAAAGAGTTATGTGATTTGGTAAGAAAGGAAAGCTGAGCCCAAGGCGCATTAGACCATTTGAAATTCTAGAGAAAGTTGGATCAGTTGCTTACCAAGTGGCTTTACCTCTGATTTTATCACATGTACACAATATTTTTCATGTTTCGATGTTGAGAAAGTATATTCCAGATCCATCTCAGGTTATGAACCCAGATGTTATTCAGTTGGAAGAGAATCTCTCTTATGGAGAACAACCAATCCAGATTCTTGACCATAGAGAGCAAGTGTTGTGGAGTAAGGTAATTCACTAGGTAATGGTTTTGTGGAAAAATCATATGGTTGAAGAGGCAACGTGAAAATCTAAAAATTCTATGAGGGATAAATACACTCAATTATTTTGATATGTAAATAAAATTGTGAGGACACAATTCCCAAAAGGGGGGAAGGATGTAACATCCTAGGTAAATAAAGAATAAAACATTTTCATATTTATTAATATTTGTGAATTAAATATTAATTTTACTTTGAAGGTGTTTCAATGTTCGATAGCGTACCTGATACACAACAAAGAGTTTCTTTGATATATTACGTTCCACACTAGTAATAAAATAATATTATTTTAGATGGTAGTTAACATGTAGCCGTTGTGTTGGCGGGAATGAATAAAAATATCTAAAATATGATTGTATATGTTTGTTAATTGTTTTACATTTTTTCAATAAAATATTAGGGCTTAAAATATGAAAATAATTCAATTTTAGGCATATATACTCTAATATCCACTAAAAGGTCGAACTATCGCCTATTGATGGAGAACCCTCATTAAATATAGATTTGGTCACTCTTATACATTCTACTGGACCAAATAAAATTCTTCTTTAGAATCGCGACATAAAAATTTTCTTTGTGTGAATTTTTTGTATTTTTCCGATATAGTTCATTTTTTAATGAATAGTGAAAAATGTTGTATTTTAATTCAAAACCGATTTTTAATATAATTCTTTTACATGATTAGATTATATTTTTAATTGGTTTTAAAGTAAAATTATAATAAATTTTTTACCATTTAATCCAATATTCATCGTTTTAATTAATTTCACATTGATTTTGAAATTAAACTAGTGTCAATCATTTGATATATGTTGTTTCATAAAAACACACAATTTGTCATGATAGAGGGAATTAATTATTAAATTAATTAATGTAACTTATATGTTTTGAATTTTATAAAATATACATCATTTTTTAATTTAGAATATCAAATATAGCTTGTGGTGATGTTTTGGTATTTTTCCGAAAAACATCAATTTTTAATGAATAGTGAAACTACTAAGTGGTATTTAAAAAACTGATTTTTCATTTAAATGAAATTCTACCACCTCTGTGTTTTGAATTTCAAAAATATGACATTCATGGTTTCATTAGGATGTAAAATGTGGTTCAATGGGATTAAAATAATTTTTTGGTGAATGGTAACTTTTATGTTTTTAATCGCGATTAGAGGTAATTAGTGTAATTTAATGTAAAAATAATGTTTTAATAATATTAAAAGACCTTGAAACATGTCCTAAACTTATTTTATGTGTCATGGAAGACCAAGAAAATCCATGGTTCAACTTGGGGCCTCCATGGAGCCACTTTGGTAGGAAGATAACATTAATAACTTTTTTTTTAATGTTAAAATAAAAATGTCACAAACATGTGTTGTTTTAGTAAATCAATTTTTAAATGGGGTTACAAAAGTCATATTTTTTACTATAAATATTCAATAGAAATATAGAATGATTTCCAACAGCATGATATTTTTTTATAATTTTTAGACATTAAATAAATTAAATAATTTGTGACACTATAATGATGCAGTGATTACCTCATTATTTAACGATTTAAATAAAATGAAACGATAATGTAAAATATAAGACCTAAACTTGTAAAAAACCTATTGGATGGGTGGATCTAGAACTCTTATCACTTTATCCTTGAAATATATAATTTTTTTACCTTTAAAATCCTAAAATAATTTTATAATAAAGTAACCTTTTATAACCTTCCAAGAGTGCCCCTCCACTCATCTTATAAAAGGCCCCCACCTATACCACCTTACCCACACCTCTCAAGCCTTTGGATCGGCCAACCCCTACCCATTTTGTCTCTCCACATCCCTATCATACTCCTAGAAGCCTCACTTTGGGCAGAAGTATTTCCAAGGAAGCCTTTGAGCTCAATTCAAAAAGAGTTACCTGATTTAAAGGTAGTGTCTTCTCTTGTGTTCTTATGTTTTATTTTTCTTCTCCAACCCCATAAACTCTTTTTATTACTTTCATTTGTAACAAAAATAGTATCCTCAATATACTAGGATGTTGTTATGAGAATGAATAGATCTACACCTACACAAAAAATCTTTTAATGGTTAATGAACGTACTGTTTCTGTGGTTGGAGATTTTTTGCCTCACGAAACGATGATTGTTCCATATTCTTTTAACACCTTTCATGGTGGCCATTATGATTTAAATATTTTTATATATGATATATATTATGTTTTTTTCCTTATTCTTTTGTATCTTTCATTTTTGGCATACCTTTATGGTTTCCATTGTGGGTAAACATGATAATTTCATTTTAGGAAGTGTGGACTACCGCCCCCTCAAAGTGATTTGATTCGTTAAATCCATATGTGGAACATATACAGGATAGAGTTAATGTTATTATATATGATTTTATACTGGAAGTATAATATAACCTTATATCATTATGATTTCACTCAATTAAATATGAAATAGAAATGAAAGTAGCGTTCATGTGTATGTACGTCTTACCGTCTCCATGAACGGTGCATTTCATTTCTTACCTCTAAATGTTTTATACTATTATAAATACATGTATATGATGGATATATAAGATATATATGATATCGAAATCATGAATATCATTCTGGATATAATGAAACTTTGACCACATGAACAACATGTAATTGTGAGAAGTCCATTTTTGACTTATCAACCAAATATTGTCAAAACGAACATTATTAATGTAAATGTTTTCATAATGTTTATAACATGGAAATAACTGATATATAAGTAATAGAAAGCATGAAAAAGTTTCTTAAGCAAGAAGAAATTAATACTAGTTTATTATTCAGGAGATTAAAGATTAATCGATTCACATCGGACACGAAGTAAGGGACTTCCTCTCAATATGCTTTCATTGAGGCATATTTTGTTATAATACAAGGCTTTATTTTATACGTTGTATAAAACCCTTTGAATTTTAATTTTATATAAAATGAATCTTTTCTTTCAAATCATTTTAAAAAATGAAAAAAAGGAATGTTTCTTTTAACGTACGTAGTGACAACAACCTTTTCCGCCACCATGAGTATTATTTGGTCTTTGGCTTCCTCAACAAGTCGTGATGTTTTTTAAAATGAAATAAATACCATATAATAATTTATGTATTTTGGTATTGAAAATGGTTTTTATAATGGATTTGTTATGTCAATATATTTAAGTGATATATTGTGGTTGAAATGTGGAAATGTTTTCATTCCATTATTTTTGTTTTATGTCTTATGATTTCATAGTGGTACTTGGACATTTGACGGGTGGTTACGTGATAAACCATATGACGGGTGGTTCCATGAATACCAGGACGTGTGGTTACTTTATAACCCCCAATGCATTGGGTATGGAAGTCGGCTGTATGGCTATTCCATTAAGTGATATGTGTGGAAGTCGACCGTATGGTTATTCCATTTAACTATGTTTATGTCCCAAGTTACCTTTATATGTTATGTGTACTTTATATGGTTTTTATGGTAATATTTTGGTTACAAAATCGTAATTAATGATCTTTTATTCAATGAAGAGTATTTTCTGCTTCATAAAGGTGAAAAGTATTACTTTGATAAAGTATTCATGGTTTACTTGTTGTTTTGAAAAAACTAACAGTTTTCCTTCTTTGTGTATCCCTTACTGAGCTTTTTATGCCCACCCCAAGTTTTTTTGAAATGTTTTCCATAGGACATAATGTGGAATAAGGTCATGGATGTGATCAAGGAAAAGTCATTCTTTCTAAAACATGGAACTAGAAATGAATCTTTTTTGAGTTCATGTTTTGAAAAAAGGGAAACTTTGTAGAAGTGTCTACTGTGTAATATTTGGAGATGTAATAGTTACGATCTAATTCTCCCAAACTATATACCTGAAAAGATACTCAATGGGAATTATTCATTAAACTCAATATTAAGTAATTTTTTAGGCTGGGGCCTTATATTTATGTAATCCATGACCCTCTTTGAATATATTTTCAAACATGGTGGTCTCTGATATTAGACCATGATTCAATGGTTCTGCTCTACTAGCCTAGAAATTATGCTGACAAGTATGTATATAAATTTAACCCTAAGATGTTTTAAATGATACCTTGTGGTGATAAAAGTCTACAAAAGCGTGATACTAAACCAACCAATTCATCATGAGAATGAAATTGATGTTTTTCATCATTAGAATAAAGATGTTTGATAATAAATTGTAACTTTCTACCTCAAGGGGACAGTTACTACATTGGCATATACCCTCAGAGAGAACTCCTAATGAAGTATCTACGGTTTTTGTTGCACTATAATATTGTATCTCCAGTCTGAGACTCTCCATGATAGCTAAAAAGATAAAATAGTTTGAATCATGTTTCTCTAAAAAGATACTATGGTACATTCCACAAAAATAGTAACTCATACTATAAATAGTATTATAGCATGATCCTCGGGTATCAATTGTAGTGTGTACAAATTAATTGATCCACCACCTAGTGCAATATCTGGACTACCATGATCAAAACTGCTCTGCCAGTTCTCCTGGTAATCAAGAGTGTCAATATTGTGGCCACGTATTCCTCCACCTCTTTTCCTTCTGGTTATATTCTAACTCCTTACATCATGTTGCACACAAGTACCTTCTCTTGAAGGTGGACCTAGTAGGTATCCATTTTCACTCAATACTGGTGGAAAGGTCCTATAATGTATCTGAAGAAGCCCCATATTGTTGCAAGAACAACACTCCAATGGGACTTTATCACATTAAGGCATAATATTCCCTTAGTTTCCACCCTGAATACACACTATATAGTTATTAATACAAATACTATAGTTGTAAGTTCCCTTATAAGAAACTAGGATAATATTATTCCTTCCACTGGGAGAACTAATGGCCCTCTGAAACACTAATCTAATATACCTTGTGTTATTACCATCCATCGTTCGTAATCAATTATAATATCCTAGTTGTTTATTACAAAAAATCATGAAGGATATAGAAATTTACCTGGGTCTATATGGAGTACATAATCCCATACTTGAGGGTTCTAGAACACGAAATATCATCATCAGCTTGATGTGGTTGAATTCCCTATAACATAGTGAAATAAAAAGAATATTACATAACAGACATGGAACCCTGCTCGAGGTGCATGTACAGTTTGGATTTGTCAGCTCTCAACATCGGAGGAATGAACTTATCATAAATGGTAGTCTGAAAATCAACCCATAAAATGCCCTGAAGATGACCATCCTAAATAATATAATACCCCTATTTCATTTCTAAACCACATAGTATGTAAGTAAAAAGTTTGAACTCTATTCGAGATTCATCTCCAGAAGATCAGAGATAAATAGGTTGTCCTCTAACTATGAATCAGTAGCCAATATACCACTATCCCTTAATAATGTATGATGGTGTTGTAACTGGTACTCATTATTTAGATCATCCATTTCTGTTTTAACATGTTGAGCACAATGCATGGACTACATCAGACATAATAATATATCACAGATCTAAGAATCAATTCCTATATCAAGTATATAATGTGGTGGATCAACTGTACCTTATGGAGGGAAGACTAGTGGCTCAGAGCCCACCACATATTGAACATGGTTGTCACCAACTTCTTGTAATACAATACAAGGTATTCCTGAAAGAATTGTTCGATAAATTCCAAGCACACACCTCAGAAAATGAATTAAGAAGATGGATAAAATATATATAAATAATCTAAACATGTTAATACTCAATGACCATGGAATACTACCCCCGACTACATACATAGATAGTGATGTATCAAAAACATCTGATGCATAAATTTCATTACATTTCACAAGAAATTACCTGGATTAGTCCTTTACCTATCATAATATATATAAGGAAGGATAATGATGTGAAACCATTTCATTTTTGTGGTCATGTTTCACATTATAACGATTATCCATTCCCATTGAATCAGTTCCCATACACCTTATCACTAAAAATGATATCCATTTATTTATACCACAATGGATCGAATCAGTAAAATACTAATCCTAACCCACGAGGTCCCATACACTTCATGAATTGAGATAAGTAATCACTCAATAGAAAAAAATGAATATCACAATAATAAGTTATCTATTATAACATCACAAAACAATCTCAAATATATCATGAAATGAATGTAGTGAAATGCACCTATATGGCGTGGTGATATGCATGACGTGCTAATTTCAGGTTCCTATATGATGAATGTATCATTGACCATTACCCTCATCTCTTTGATCTGGGGATGATTAATAATCTCAATTAGAATAATAATCAATAACAACATATTGAATGTGAATCACCCAATGTTGAGGTAATATCAACAGTAATTGTAAAATAGAATTACCATCTTATTTTGGGTTACATGGATCATACCCTAAACCTTAGTTTTTGATACCCAAAATTGGCTTCTGACTGAGTCCCATGCATTTACAATATTCAATCGTTAATCCATAAATATTAAATCAAGAATGGAAATTCTTGATGGTGGATGTGGAACAAAAAATATAAAGAAGAAAAGTCTTCCAGCATTTATAATAATAAATTTACAAGAAACAAAACTAGTATGTCAACTAATAAAATTAAAATCTAATATAAAAAATAAAAATTATAATGTTGTTTAATGTTCTAAAAAATCTTAAACCATCATTGATAGTTTTATAAAACAAAATATTCCTCAAAGATTGAAAAAGATTGTGAAATATCTTGTATAGAGTTTCATCTCAGAACTAAACATGATGTGTGTTGTGTGAAAAACAAAACTCTCAAGAAATAAATTAGAGTTACGAATAAATATTTTGTATAATATATTGATGAATTAAAATATGTCATAATGTAAGAGTGTTGATTAATTTAAGTGATCTTAAGTTACAAACTTATAATTGATGAACATGGAAAAATGGTTGAATGTCTTAATAAAATGTTGGAAGATAAGGAAGAAGTTGTTAGAAAAATTTAATCCATACTTCATGATTCTGAAAGTACCTTGACGAAGATGGATTAAATCAATATAAAATATTCAGATGCAAAACTAGATACTTATAAAGATGTTGATATGGCTAAATACAATAATCATGTGAAATATTCTATAAATAAAAATATTATTTGAACTAATTATTTTACATTTCATGTTATGAAAAAATATTTTGATATATTGGGTTTATAAATGATGTAATAAACAAATAAAATCATCAAAATTTTATAACATACAAAAAAAATTAATGATGGCCCACATGTTGAGTAGGTTAGAACTGAAATAATTTACCAACCAAGAATATTTTCAATTGAAAAAAAAAATTATTTCAATATAAAATCATAATTTGATGGTTATTATTAGGGTTGTGGAATATTTGGGAATATTTGTAATAATTTTTGGAACAACTTATCTCTACCTATATTAATGATTGCGAAAAGTTGAAGAAAATGTGAATGTAGAATCAATATCTTTCTTAACACACAAACTATTGAAAAGGTGAATTGTCATGATGTCTGAAATATTCAAAAATATACCTTAATTTTTTTTATGAATTATATGGAAGATATGATGAGGAAATTAATTAATAAAAAATATGTATGAAATTATTTCTAGAACACGTTTCATATGATAGAAATGAAAAAAAATGAAATGATGAAAGTTGATGAAAGTGATTTTATTATTGAAATATCTTTGATAGAAAATAAAAGTAACAACCCATAGATACTAGATAGTGGATTTTATTCACATTTGACAGTTGATATTAAAATATTGAAACATTTTGAAGGTCATTATGAATGATTATATACCATTGTGAATGTTACTTCCTTAAAAATCAGGTGAATCAGAATAGTTGATATCGAAGTAGAAACATTAAAATAAACGGAATTATTATTTGTTATGTGGGTAAAAAATTACATAATTAGTGTTATTCTACTTTTTGATTATGGAAAATAAGTTTTTTTAACGAATCTATTTTCTATCATCAAAAGTGTTAGTGGTGAAAATTTTATTACAGAAGGCGAATGGAGTAGTAGGAATATTTTCCAAATAAGAGAAATCAACAATTCATATTACTTGAATATAGAATATGAAAACAAATTATGGAACTGATGATTGGTCACCATGGATAGAAAATTATGAAAAATGATTCAAAATATGATGACATTCGTAAGATTCATGAACTGAAAATAATAGACTAATATGTTTGGGTAACTTTTCAAATAGGGATGATAACTAAAAAAATTCATAATAAAGTTGAGATTATATCTACTAGACCACATCAGATTATTCATTCAAATTTATATAGTGTGATGATAAATAAATCCATAAATCAAATTTATACATTATCTCTTTTATTAATTATATCACTTAGTTGAAAAATATTATGTTTATGAATAACAAGTTCTAGTATATTGAAATGTTAAATTTTTTTTAGAAAAAGACGTTGACAATGAAATTTGGGTTTCCATAGATAGGATGAGAACATATAGGGGTATTGATTTCACAAGAAATGATCTTCAACCTATCTATGAAATCATATTATCAAAATTCAGAATAGTTCTCCCTATACTCCAACAAATGGAGTAGTTGAAGGGCAAAATATATGTGTTTGTGGTAATGGGAAAAAGTATGTTAGTAGAAAACATAATTTAAAAATATATTTAATAGAAGTAGGTACTTTTATCTTACATGTTCAAAATATATCATTTCTGAGACTGTAAACCAACATGAATCCTTATGAAATGTGTTATAACCAAAAACATCATTGAAATAAATCATAGTTTTTTGGGATCCATGTTTTCTAAAAAATGATAAATCTATATTCTGGAATGTTTTATGATAAATCTATGGAAGGAACTGTTATGGGTTATTCACCAATATTAAGATGTTAGAAATGATATAACTATTGTTTACAGAAGCTTGTGGACTCATATTTTTTGGAGGTAATTGAAATTCAATGTTCCAAAACAAATATGTTGCGAATAGTGATGAATATAATCTATATAATACAAACAATTGTGAAATTAATTCAAAACATCATTATCACGATTCATAAGATTCATGTGACCAAGAATTTTTTGTTGGGAAAGAAAAATTGATATTTACTACCCTATACAAATATGTTGAATCTAAAAAATGTATTAGCAATCAAAATGTTGTTGTTTAGAAAAGATGAATAAATAAATTGGATAATAGGACATCAATTATCTCAAAAGATGAATCATAATTAGTTTTAGGGGATATTAAAAAATAATAATTTTTTTATTATATGAATGAGAGTTCAATAAAATTTACAATAATTAAGCATTAGAAATTATTCATTAAATAGAAAATAAAAATATTATCATAAAAATGTGGTTTTACATAAAATATTTGAATAAATATGGAGAATTTCGAATAAAAAAAATCCAGGATTTGTTCTATTGGAAATGTACAGGTGGATTTACGTGTTTTGAAGATACATTTTCCCTATATTCAACATTAAAAACTAATATAATCATTCTTTCAATGGATTCACATCGAAAGTCAATAATTTTTCAAATGGATGTAAATTCATCTTTCTTAAATGCTGAGATTTAAGAAGATGTTTACATTGAAAACCCTAGATGGTTTCTAAAAGATGAGGATGAAAACAAAATTAGTAAATTATGTAAATCTTCATATGGGCAGAAATAATCTCCACATGTTTGGTATTATATACAGTTCAATTGTTTTATAACATTGAATTTTTCTTATGTAAATGTTGATAAAAACTTATATGTGTAATATTTTGACTGTAGAGATATAATTTTTATTTTTTATAATGGTGATATAATTTTTTGGGGATACATAAGATGGATCAAAAATATTTTTTAAGGAAATGAGGAAGAATTTGGAAATGTCAATGTTAGGATAATTAACATTCATCCTTGACTTACAAGTTTAACAAAAGGAAAAATAAATTTTCATATATCAAGAAAATTGTTATAGGGAATTTTTAAATAATTTGCATATGGATGAATACAAATAATAATCAACTCATATTTTATTGAGTACTAATTATAGTAAAGATGAATCCAGAACATGTGTGAATCAAAATGTATGGCAGAAGCATATAAAAATTATTATTTACCTAAGAGAATTAATTTCTTAATATTGAATATGTTGTGACATTGTGTTCAATGTATCAAATTAATCGAAAATAATCACATATATTGGATGAAAATGGTATTCACAGATATTTCATTGAATCAAATTCATATGTTTTGTTATTAAAAATAAATTTTGGGATGATTTTTCATAGTTATACTGATGTTGGTTGGGCAAGATATATTATGCATTGAAAAAAACCTGAAGAGAAACATTTCTCTTGGGTGAATATAGTGTTAGTAATAATAATAAGATACAATTTTATATAACTTTGAGCACATCTTAATCCGACTATGTTACAACTAATTAGACTGGTACTCAAACATTGGGGATGAATGTTTATCTAGTATATTTGAATGTGAAAGTGTTTTTATTAACCATTGATGATACATTGTTATAATTATAGTAAAATTGACATTTTTATGCATCATTTAAAACATTCAAGATCAAAACACATAGATTTAATCTTTCACTTTATAAAATATAATTTCTCTACTGTAGATGCTTTTTTGGAATAAATTTCAACAATGTATTAGATTGATGATATCTTTACAAAAGTATTGCTGAATGAAAGGTTTTTGTAATTGAACCAAAAACATCATATTATGTCTCTTCCCATGTCTTATTATACCTAATTAAGAACAACCCCAACTATGCTTTATATTATGTATATAAATGATCAGAGAAATAAATAATTTTGTACATTGTAAGATGTTTTACATATCATTAATTTATGAATATTTTTTTGTGGTTTCCATAAAATTGAGGATAGAAAATCAAATGTGTGAAGAAAAAAGTGATTATGGGGGGAGAAAAATAAAATTATAAAAAAACTGATAAAATAAATGTGAGAAAAGAAAATCGAGAAAGGGGGGATAAAAAATATGAGAAAATAAAAAGAGGAGAGTTCATTTTAACATGGCCATAAAAATTTCAAGTCACAGGGGGGATAAAATTACTTAATAACATTACATTATCTAGTAGTGTAGAGTCATGATACTCTATTTTTAGAAAGGATATGATTTCATAAATTTCTTAAAACATTATGTAATTTTCAAATGTTGAGTTGCGAAATATGATGAATGTTATAAAATTTGTTATATAGGGTTATCAGTAAATCCAAAGGGGGATATTGAAGAACCATTATGGTTTTTGAACAATGTATTGAATTTTTTGACATCTAAAATTATTTATAAAAGAATGTTTTTGTTATTTCAAAATCATACCCAATTCCATTCAAATGGTATTTTCTATAAATTCAAATGTTTATGAAATAATTGCATTCATCTGCATCATTCTCAATAAATAATATCCAAAATAATATGAGGCCGGATTTTTTTTCTATGTGATTTCATTTTCCGTATTTTTATAATGAAATAAGGTGTTTAGTGAAAATATTTTATTATTGTTGAAGAGTTTTGAATGAAGATTGCGTAGTCAAGAATTTTAATTTTTTCATACTTTTTAAAATAATTCAGAAGATGATTTTCTGATCAATATTTTCTTACAAATCATGAAAATATCATGATAAAATATTATTATGAATTGGTGGAGAAGCATGATGAATTTTAGAGTATCATAATTGGATTTCAATCGTAATGGTACATCCATCATAATGATGTTTCTATCATAATATGTAAATACATCGTAATGGGATTTTCATCATAATGATATTTCCTTCATAATGGGATTTCTATCATAATGATAATTAAATCAAAATGAGATATATAAGGAAATATAAATCTTAATGAGCTATGAACTATTAAAAATTAGAAATCATTTAGAAGGAAACTAATTCATAATGATATGGTTACAAATAATACTCTAAATGAAAATATAGATGATTTTAGAAGACTTGAATTGGTAAAATGTTGAAATTAAATTTTTCATAATTTTTGTGAAATATAATGTGGTATTAGGAAGTCAATGTTGTAGTTTAAATGCTAGATTTTTCTTTGGTATTTTTAAATATGATGAAGTTGGGTAATTTTAAATTTTTCCTACTACTTCTTTTTGAGTCACCTATAAATACTTGTTCATATCATTTGTTCAAAAGTGAACTTTCACACTATTAGAAAATAAGAAGAGCTAAGGAAATCATGTGATAGTCATTTTCATCTAGAGATCACGTAATGAGGATCAGACATCATAATGTTTATTTACCGAATTGAGAATGATCGTATTTGTAATATCATATTCAACCAATAGAAATAAGTCAATAAGACTGAAGATGATCTTATTATGAATTTTAGTATAGTTTGAGTTTTGTATATTGATAATGGGTCAATTATATTTAGTCCATAATATCGATATAATCAGATTTATACACATCTTAATGAGATTATAAATTCCAGACTCATCAGATTTATAAAATCGAATCCAAACTCATTGGATTGAGAAAACTGGATACATCCAAATCGGACTGAGGATTCAAATTGAGAAATTGTGGACCAAATTCAAAAAATTGTTATTCATGTTTTGGAATAAGTTTTTTATAATCAAATATTATAAATTTATGGGGGTTAGTAAAATATTGTTTTAGGATATTAATGGTCTTTAATGGGAGTCAACATCTATTTTATTCATATATTTATAATAATGTATTTCTATATACCTATAGGAGTGGCTATTGAAATGATATAAGTAATCACATAAAGGCCGAACCATGTAAATATTGTGTTCTTTATAGGACATCCTACTTTTTCTTACATGACTGTCTAATAAAAGTTGATAATGAAATAAATATTAATAGGTTTCTAGGGTTACATTACAAAATGTTATGAATCATTTAAAAAGTGAAAAATTGATCCCCCCACTTCCCAATTATTATTCAATTGTTACATCGATTTGGATATAAGGTTTCTATTGGTTATTATTAAATTATTCCATATTTATAAATTATTCTTACAAGGGATTAAGGATGAGTTAAAATGTTAATAAATTTTGTGTTCTAGGTATTGGAGTTACCTATACGGGGTAAATCTTGTCTATATAAACAACATATTTTCTATGAAAATTAAAATTTTGTATAAAAATAAACTATTTTATTTAATTATTTATCTAATATTATAAAACATTAATAAAAAACTATATATAAATTTATAATAAGGAATCACGTATTACAAATACAATATTTATGTGTTGAATACCATACATGTCACCATATGGATGATATTTAATTCATTTTCATGATGGTTTTGTTTTATGAATATGTTGAATTGTGAAATACATTACATAAAAAATTAGATAATTCCACATGTTATATATTATTTAAAAAATATTTTTATGTTCACACTCGTATTGTATTAAGTACATATTTTCATTATAAACATTCCTCTATTTAATTTTCTATAATCCCTGCACATCTATATGTCTTATAGAAAACTTTTCAAAACAATGGATGACTAAAAAAATCTCACTAATAGATTTAAAAAACATGAACCCATTAGTCTACATAGAAAACATTAAAATCCTTTAAGGGATTTCACAGTTTCATAATAAGTTTTAAATTTAAATAATGACAGTTATAATCATGAAATAAATATCATATAAATATGTGATATTAAAAAATTCTATTGAAAGGAAAACAGAAAAAGAATATTCAAATGATTGTTTAATGATAATCAAATGGGATCATGAAAAAAGATACATGAAAAATAAAAATATTACATTTTTAAAGTCATAAACATTAATACAAAAAATAAATACCTCATAAAATCTAAACATACAAACTAAAAACCCATTTCTGAAACGTCCTGTTTCCAGTAGCCACATAGAGGCTCCCCATACCCAGTGGGTAACGTGGCCTCAAACACATTTCCCCAAACACCAGAGGCTGCCACGTAGCAGCGACAGACTTGGGTGTGATAGTGGGGAAACTATGCCCTCATTGGCAGAGTACACAGCGGAAGAAAAAAAATAGACAACAGCAGAAACCGTAACCATCCATACAAGAGTAAATGATAAACAAAAGAAGACTAACAGCAAACAACTGGAGCACAAACACATGTATATATAATTATGCACGATACATATGTCTAGTAAAATATCCAAGCAATTCACAATACTGAATACAATAATAAACCAAAGTTCAAAATAAAACAATTAAACTCCTCAGCATCACAAGCCATAGCTTGGTCCCATGCTCTCCAACTCCACAGAAAGTCATGTACCTAATGTAGAAGGGTTCTGGACCTTATCTGTACCTGAAAAAATATATTCTTCTTTGGCCCAAAAGCATGGACCAAATAGGGTGAGAGAAAAGGTCCAAGTAGGTAACCACCCAAATATATGTGCCTAAAAGTTTGTTAATACATGGGAAGTAATAGTACAAAAATCAGTAGACATGAAAGCACACACTAGCTACAATCCAACATGTCCAGCATAGAAAGTACACAAGTAGCAACCAATCAACAAGTATACCAATAAGTACCCCCTGGGTATGTCTCACAGCCTAACCCTAAGGGTTCATCCTACAATTAATAGCAATCCCTTGGGAGGCACACACAGTCTCACCCTTCTAGTTTAGATGATCAGTGAATAGACTCTATAGGGAAGTACTCACCATCAATACCCCTTATAGTCTCGTATTGTACTAAAGGATCTCTCGGGAAGCACTCAACGTCTCATTCCCCCTATGATCTGTGTCTATGAACTACATACGCTCTGAGGAACCACTCATCTTCAATTCCCCCTTTGGTCTCTCATCAAATTAATAAGACACTCTAGAGAAGCCCTTACGTCCATTCCCCCTACGCTCCAATATAATATGTTCTCACCGCCCTATGTGAAATAAACATGCATAGAGTGTGTATCGCCCCATGTAATCCTCAAGAACTACATGGCTATCATTCTAAGGCAAAACAGCATAATAGTACAATAGTTCCACTATCCTACTACTAGGCCTGGAAACTGGAAAAATGCCTAACAGGAAAAACATGCATGGAAAAACATCCAGAGCATAGTAAAAATTACCCTATTCACAATCATTGACCTCTACTCATGAAATAAATCAAAGCAGGAAAACAACAAGGGAAAAAATAGGAAACACACAATACCATGTTCAAGGTAATTGGTGGAATTACACAAAATATTCAAATATATCCTATAGAAAGGCACAAAAGACCTACCTCGATCCTAAGAGATCAATATACTTGAACCACAATTAATGATTCTCGATAGAATGTTGAAGATCTGAGAAAATGTAAAAAACGCTAAACCCACGATATCTTGAGAATGAGGGAAAATACTGGAACAAGGCTAAAGTAGAAGAGAGATCTTAACGGTGTGATCCCAACGCAATCAATGGCTGCTGAAATGGAGGTCGGACGAAAGCTCAGGGGATCAGAGAAGAATCACGGCCATACAAATGCTCTCGACCGAAAGAGATCTAGAATAAGGTCATTCTGGCAATTAGGCGTGACCCTGGTGAATTTAATGAAAAAAAAGAAAGCACATGGAATGTACTTTGGAAGTACATTGCATGTACATATCCTTTTTTGTACTCCGCTTAAAGCATCATCCTCATCGCCCCTACATACTGTATGTGTGGATCGGACATGGCCAGCACACAGCCTGGTGCATCATAAAAGTACACGGCGTGTCCTTATTATGTACATGATGTGTACTTATGAAATTTCCTCATTTTCTCCTTTTTCTCAAAAATGACCAGAAAAGGAAAAACATACCTGAAACGAAGATCTAGGTTCTGAAAAACTTCCCCCCTTAATGAATTTAATCCCCAAATTTCCCTAACGAGGCGTAGAAGAATATACCCCGAACAGCTCCAGCCACTGTGATCGAATATCGGCCTCCCTCTCCCAGGTCTCGTATTGTACTCGCCCGTGCTGCCATAGCACCTGTACCAGAGGAACAGACCGCCCATGGAGAACATTCGTACTGCGATCGTAAATTCGGATAGGATTATCCTCAAACAACGCATCTTTTTCAATATCAACTTCCTTGGGGTGAAATACATGAGGTGGGTCTGAAAAGTAACGTCGGAGCTGAGAAACTTGGAATACATCATTATTGGCCCAATACCTCTGTGGTAATTGCAACTGATAGGAAACCTACCCAACTCTCTCCAATACCTGAAACGGAACGACGTACCACGGTGAAATATTATCTTGTCTCTTAATCCTATTGTGTTCCAACCATGGTGCGGCATGCATGAAAACCTGATCTCCAAACGCAAACTCTAGAGGTCATCTCCACTGACCAGCGTTAGACTTTTGTCATGACTATTCTATTTCCATCATTTTTTGAATCAATTCTATCTACTCTGAGGTCTCCATAAAAAGAAGAGGTCCCAGCAAAGCTGCCTCTCCTGCCTCCAGCCAGCATAGATGTGATCAGAAGGGCCTACCGTACATATCCTCATAAGGTTCTATCGGAATAGTCGCCTGAAAAAAGTTGTTGTAAATGAACTCCACAAGAGGGATATGATTCTCCCAAGAACTACCAAAGTATAGAATGCAATCTTGGAGCATATCCTCAAGCACCTGGATCATACACTCTGACTAGCCATCTGTCTGGGGATGGTATGTTGTACTCAAAAGTACTAGTGTACCTAAAGCCCTATGAAGCCCCTACTAGAACCGATAAGTAAATCACGCTTCCCTATCTGATACAATGGAGTTTGGAACTATATAAAGACGTACGATCTCTTATATGTATATTTGTCCCATATCATCAACACTGAAGGTCTCCATGATTGGTAAGAAGTGAGAAACCATCATAAGCTATTCAATGAAAATCCAAATAGAATTGTTCCATCATAGTGACCTTGGTATCCTGGTCATGAAGTCCATCATCACATCCATCCACTTTCAATCGGGGATTGGTAACAACTGTAAAAGTCCTTCTGGTCGCTGATGCTCCGGCTTCACCTGTTGACAAGTAAAACACCTCAAGATGAAACCAGCAACATCTCTCTTTATACCTTGCCACTAGTACTAGCGATGAAGATACAGATACATCTTGGTGAATGCCAGGATTGACATCCCAAATTGAGGAATGGAATATCGAATCAGCTACTCGCGTATGTCTACTGGAACCCATACACGTCCATGGAAATGAAAGATCTCAACCTCGCCCACTGTCCATCTAGGAATAGGGTCCCCTCCTGACACACTCTCACACCGGACTAAGCCTTCTGTGTCTGATAACAGCCTCATTCATACTCTATCCAGAAGCATAGAGGTATCAACTATAGAAGATCTTTAAGTCTGTCCCTGCCTATTGTGAACCTCCAGATGCATCTCAGAGAACAAATCCACATGCTTCCACTCACTGTTGGCCTCTTGAGCATCCTAAATCTGAGTTCTCCTGCTCAACGCATCTGCCTCTGGGTTGCCCTTTCTCGGTGTATAGGAAAGCTCAAAATCAAAAGAATAAATATACTTAACCCACCTATGGTATCTCAGATTCATATCACGCAGAGTGAAGATGTACTTGAGACTCTTATGGTTGGTGATAACCACAAAGTGCTCTCCCATAAGATAATTCCTCCAACAGCGCAAGACATGAACAACAGCTGCCAACTCTAGATCGTGCATCAGGTAGTTCCTCTCATGTGGCATCAACTGTAGAGACTTGTACGTAATGACTCCATCTCCCGGCATAAGCACAATTCCCATCCTGATAACTGAATCATCACAATAAATAGTATAGATCTTTCCTGGCTCTGGAATGACTAGTATCGGTGCTGACATCAACCTTCCTTTCAACTCCTGAAAGGCTAACTCAAAAGGATCTAACCAAAAGAACTTCTCCCCTTTCTTGGTCAGACCTGTCAATTGTGCTTCTAGGTGTGAAAAGTTCTGAATGAAGCATCTGTAGTATCCAAACAGCCCTAAGAAGCTCTGTACCTAAAAACGTTCTTCGACTTCTCCCAAGAAACTTCATCTCTCACTTTCTCTAACCCTAGAGATACTCATGTCTCTGAGAAGACGTGACCCAAGAAGTGAATCAAATCCATCCAAAAAGTGGCATTTTGTGTGTTTATCATAAATCTGATTCTCTCTTAGTGTACTCATAACGATCTAAAGATGGGTATCATAGTTGTGTCAAGTGTGAGAGTACAACAAGATATCATCCACAAAGACCACGATGAAGGAATCCAATTTAGGATGGAACAATAGGTTCATCAGTTCCATGAAAACTACTGGCACATTCGTGAGATCGAGCAGCATAAATGTATACTCATAGAGACCATACCTCCTCTTGAAGGATATCATAGGTATATGTGATGGTCTAACGCGCAACTGACGATAACCGGACCTCAAATCGATCATTACAAACACACGGGCTCCTCGAAGCCGATCGAAAGGATCATCAATCCTTAGTAGGTGATATCGTTTCTTGACCATCAACTGTTTCAGATTCCGATAATCGACACAGAGTCTAAGGGTACCATCTGCCTTCTTCCCAAACAGGACAGGCGAACCCCAATGACAAATACTGGGTCAGATGAAACCCTTAGCCCGAAACTCCTCCAACTTCTTCTTGAGGTCCTGCAAATCAGGTGTAGCCATCCTATAGGGCGTAATGGACACCGGTGCTGCTCCTAGAGGCATCTCAATAGAGAAGTATACCTCATGCCTAGGAAAAAATCTTGAGAAATCCCTTCGAAAGACATCTCTGAAACAATCCTCCACTGGAGGAAAGTCCAACTATGAAGTCCCCTGATCATCCAGATAAATACTATCAATCTTGGTTGTAACCCTTCATAACCAATGATGCTCGAGTCATACAAGACTCGCCCAAATCCCATTCACCTCAATGAAGACAAGATTCACCCTCTGGTGAGATGAAACACACCCTACGACAATAATAGTAGAAGACTTCTAGGAAGGGGACCAACCCTTCCATCTTGAGAATGACATCATAGCTTGTCATCTATTGGACATTGTTATCCAATAAGAAACGATACAATGCTACCTCAAGAGAACGCTCTCTGTACTGATGTACACTACATGTCCTCATCCCCAAAGGTGTTTCTACTGTCAACAAGTCGGCAGAAGAAACGATACAGAGCCCAAGGCTCTCCCAAACAGCAACATAGAGAAAAGGAGTAGAAAACAGAAATAGAAGAAGCAAACCCTCACACATTACAAGACACAACTACACGGTGTGTATAAAATCTACACGGCATGTACTTAACTCTATTACCCTCCCCGAGTCTCTTTGCATGACTATCGCACACGGTCTTCTCAACTAAGGCTACATTGTGTGTTCACTGTGGAAACGACGTGTAGTAGACAAGGTTACAACGACCTGTGTTGTTAGTTACACTGATGATTACTTGGATGACGATAAACAGTGTGTTCTAAACTAACATGGCATGTACTTGAATATTTTTCCTGACAAATTTTGTTGGAAACACGGCTAGGTACAATGTTTACAATTACACGGCGTGTTCTGAACAAACACGGCGTGTATAAGAGGAGATAACACCATCTGATGTTGTTCGTGACACGGCCGGGTACCTTGAACAAGACTACACAGAGTTTTCCTGAAAAAAAGACATGCATTACATGAGCTTCCCCGACCCATGTTGTTAGTTAAATAGTCGGTTACACAGCTCACTTCTACATGGCATGTGCCTAACGTACACGAAGTGTTCCTGGAGTTTTTTCACAAACCGTGTTTCTGCTCACACAATAAGTGACATGGTTTTAATACTACACGGCGTGTATATATAATGTACACGCTGTGTATTCTGGGTTTTTTCATGCAGTAGCACTGAAACTGCACTGAATCCCAGAAAACACAGAAAAACAGGCATGAAGGTTCCAAATTCCGATCTGTGAGGCACCATACTCCCAGTGAACCAAATATTGGCATCTCCTACATATTATATATTAGGGAAACATGTCAATGATCTAACAAGGTCCAATTCATGAGGTCCCACAACACCTCAAGAACCCAAATTTGGCATTAATTTAAGAAAGGTGCAATACAAACAACCTCTCTGTCAAACAACAAGGATTCAATCAAAGAATCTGTCAGAACAAAATGAATAATATACACAACGTCTAACAAAAAATACATAAAATTGCTAATTCACCCTAGATGGCATGGAAAGAATGCATGGCATGTGATTTCTAACAGGTGCATGTATGATGAATGAGATGGAATACCCTCATATCATCGGGTTGCGACAGAAATAGAACCACAATATCAACAACAATAACAAAACAAATCATTTAATCACTCTAGGTGAAATCAGATCAACTGTAACATAGAAAAACTAGAAAAATTATAATAATCGAGGTATATTGGCGTTTACCTATATAAAAGTTAGTTACTCCCAAGCAGAGCTTAATACTATGTACTGAATCAGTCCTGTCCTTGGATAAAGGATCCAAAAAGTAAATTAAGAGAAAAATAACCCTTTGATACCACTTTGTAAGGTCCCATTTCCAGAATCCACCCAGAGGCGCCTCGTACCATGTTGGTCACGTGGCCTCAAGCACATTTCCTCAAATGCCAGAGGATTCCGACTAGTCGTGAGGGCCTTGGGTGTGATATTGAGGAAACTATTCCATCATTGGCAGAGTACACAGTGGAAGAAAAAAATAGACAACAACAGAAACTATAACCATCCATACACAAGTAAACGATATACAACGGAAGACTAACAGTAAACAACTGGAGCACACACACATGTATATAAAATGATGCATGATACATATGTCTAGGAAAACATGCAAACAAGTCACAATGCTGAATACAATACTAAAAAAAGTGCAAAATAAAACATGTAAACTCCTCAGCATCACAATCTTAGCTTGGTCCCAAGCTCACTAGATCCACAGAATGTCATGTACATGAAATAGAAGGGCACTTTCCCTTATCTATACCTTCAATAATATAGTCTGCTTGGGCCCAAAACCATGACCCAAACAGTGTGTGAGACAAGGTCCTAGTAGGAAACCACCCAAAGATCTATGCCTAATAGTCAGTGAATACATGACAAGTAAATTTACAAAAAGCAGTAGACATGAAATCACACAACAACTAAAATCCACATTCTCTAGCATAGAAAGTACACAAGTAACAACCAATCAACAATTAGAACAATATGTATCTCCCTGGGTATCTCTCACATCCTATCCCCTATGGTTAAACCTACTATTACTAGCAACCCTCTGGTAGGGACACACAGTCTTGCCCCTCAGGTTCTGCTAAAAAAAGAATAGAATCACTAAGGAAGCACTCACCGTCAATCCCCCCTATAGTATCGTATCTTAATAAAGGCTCTCTGGGAAGCACTCAATGTCTCATTCCCCACGTGTCCCGCATTGAGGAACTAAAAACTCTATGAGGATTCACTCATCGTCAATTCCCTATTTGGTCTCGCATCGATTTAATAAGACACTCTAGAGAAGCCCTTACACCCATTCTCTCTATGGTCCACTACCCTAGGATCTCATAGCCCTGTGTGAAATAAACATGCATAGCGCGCGTATCACCCCATGTAATCCTCAACAACTACTTGGATATCATTATAAGGCACAACATTATAATAGTACATCAATTCCACTATCCTACAACTATGCATGGAAACTAGAAAAAACACCTAACTGGTAAAACATACATGGAAAAACATCTATAGCATAGTAAAAATTACCCTATTCAAAGCATTTTCCTATAATCAAGCAATCATGCAAGGCAGACAAACAACAAGAGAAATAATAGTAAACACACAATACACCGTTCAATGGAATTGGTGGAATTTCACAAAATATTCAAATACATCTTATAGAAAGGCACAAACCACCTACCTCGATCCTTGGAGATCAATATACTTGAACCACGCTGATTGATTCTATTTAAACGACGAATATATGAGAAAACATCCAAAACACTCAACGCAATATATCTTGAGATAGAGGTAAAATCATGGAATAATGCTAAATAAGAAGAGAGATATTACTGAGGCGATCTCAATGCAATCGACGGCGGCTGAAGTAGAGGTCGGACGGAAGCTCGGGGGCTCGGAGAAGAATTGTGGTTATACGGACGTTGTGATCCCAACGAGACCTAGTAGAATGTTTTTCTAATGATTAGGAGTGACCCCGATGCGTTTAATGAAAAAAATTAAATTATGTGGCGTGTACTTCTGGGTTACATGGCATGTACTTGGCCTTTCTGTCCTCTACTTCAAATGTCCTCCATAGCACCCCTACACACTATGTGTGTGGCCCGGACATGACCAGCACACAGCCTGGCGCTGCATCAAATTACACGGTGTGTACTTATAAATTACACGACATGTACTTAGGAAATTTCCATATTGTACCTTTTTCACAAAAACAACCAGAAAAGGAAAGACATACCTGAAATAAAGATTCATATTCATACTATATCCTTAATTTTGAAACCATTTTGGCATCTTCAAATATTATTGTATCATTCAAACATACAATATAATTTTAAAGGTATAGCATTATCAGCAAACAACACATGTCTCTTCTTAATAAATTTTAATTAGCCAATATATTGGATGGATATATAGAAACCACCTATAATTATTTAAAATTTCAAATAACCAAACCATGACAAAAACACATTAAAACTAATTTCTGTAATTAAAATAATAAAAATATATTTTCATTCCAAAAGAAAACCCCCTTTCATTTATCTTATATAAATTAGACAAAATTTAATTTTTTTTACATAATTGAAAATGAAAAAACTAAAAAAATAATGTGAAATAACACTATATTTTAAAAAGTATATAATAAATTAATTGATTATTCATGATGAATTACAGATCTGATTGTTGGAAAATTAAATCTATTAATAGATGTTTATGAAATTATTTTTGGACTTTTCTATAGAATGTCAAAAAAACCTAATTAAAATAATTAATTTTTTTAAAAAAACACATTGAAAATAAATAAAAAATTATATAAAATTTAATATTAAAAAATTCATATGTGAAAAAAAAGATCACGATTGAAAAATATAATATTACATGGATATAAAAGAAAATGATTATAAACATTTTAATCAACATTTCATAGAAACATCTATTACCCTGAGTCCCAAATCACTTCGTTCTACTAAAAAAATGTTAATTACTTTCCCTCTAAATAAAATTTTTGTATTAACAAAAATCTCATTTTTTATTTCATCAATTATCATGTCCTATTAATTTACTAAACTAGTTGATCTTATGTTTGATGTTTTAATTGAATTTGAATTATCATCTCCAAAATAACATTGGTTCATTTTTAATTGTAAAAATGGTCATAAATTAATCATATTTATAATAATAATAATTTAATTATCATTTTCATTAAAAAATTTTTATACTTTTCAAAACATCAATTCAATGATGTAATGTCATTTGGGATATGTTTTACATAGTGATAATTGTATTCACCCAAACATGATAGATATTTTCATTTTTATAACTAAATAAAATAAAATAAATAACATGGAGTTTTAAATATTAAGAATCATAATAATATTATAATTATCATAATTATTCAATAAATATATCCTTGTTACCAACCAATTGAGGTGGGATTGAAATACTAATTTCATTTATTTTTGGATTTGGTAGTACACATGGTTGTACAAGTGATATTTAAAACCATCAACATATCAATGGAAAATATGATAGGAAATTCATTATATTTATAGATCCAAAAAAATTGATGGAATCATATAAATCTATTAAATTCACCTATATAAAAATTTATGTGACATGGTGATTAAAAAATAATAAAAAACTCTTTGTGGAGTTGGTAGTCCACATGTACACATGATCATATCTTCAATTTCCCAAAGGATAGAAATATGATCGAAAATAGATATATGATTCTCATAATATCATTTCACTATATTAATGATATTTATTACATTTTTTAACTATTGTTAAAATATATGTGTTATAATAGTTTAAAATGATGAAATAATTTTATTAATACTTATACATCCTCCCTGTTTATCTTCCTTTGGAATACAACATTATGATTTTAGGATTGAACTCCCACTTAGTCCAAGACCTCTAGGATATTGAATGAAGAGTTCATCGAATATTTTTGTATACCATTCTTCAGTTAGATAGCTCATTGATTGGGAAAAATTGAGGAGATAAGGTTTTATTAAATTCTTGTGGATATTTTAACTCATGTAAATATTCAATGTTTTAAAATATTATAATTTAATTTCCACATGAACATGGATAAAAGAAAACCAAAATTTGAAAATGACATAACATAATGTATAAATAAACTCATCCAAATAAACATTGTATAGTTTTAAGATATATTTAAAACCATAACACTATGTTTTAAGCATATTAATATTTTTAACCCAAACTATGTTAACAAACTTTTACCTGGTGAACTATTAGTTATAAATACAAGAAAATAAAATTTTATTAGGAAATGTGAATATTTTGATTCATTATAAATATTCTATTTTCTATAATTAAATAACTATATCTAGTAGTATTTTATGTTTATATAATTTATCAATACACAATAAAAAATATCTTGTTGAAAAATATGTTTTTAGGAAAAAAATTTATTTGAGACCAAAATAATGTATAATATTAATTTACATGAATTTTATTGTTTAGAATAGAACATATAAATTTTATAAAAATTTATATCAATCCAAAACATAATGGAACTATCCAATAACTCAATCAAAATAATGTAAACAATAATATTTTTTTTTACATTAAAATATATCTTCAGGTCCAAAAATTATTTCATGCATTTTATAATTATACATCATAAATCTAAATTCAATATTTCACTCCATAAATGAATTTTTTATAATAATAGTCTTTTATATATTATTTTAGCCTTCTTATATGAAACCTATTTCATAAATGTTATGTTATTTTTAAAATTCATATTTTTTACAATTCAACCATAAATATACTATTTAGTAAAAACCCCATATTTTCACCCAATGATAATTATAATAAACTAATACCAAAAGTTAATTTCAATTAATTATGTTAAAATTTCAAAATTAAGAAATTTAACTTTAAATTATTTCATATAATTCATAGTAAAAATTTAACTATGTATATAACTATTTATTTTTTGATTGAAAATTTAATTAAAATTATTATTATTACTATGACTTTGTACTGTATAAATATTAAATATTTATAAATCATAAAAATTAATTATTATTATCAATACAAGGCATATTAAAATCACCCATATATTACAAGTTTCAAAATTTTATTAAATGATGATACAATTGAGGATATTTTCCATCATATCTTTTTAGGTTTCCCATAACTATTCAACTACCATACATTTCTTCAATAAAACTATAAATATGAGTGTTACATTATTATAAAATAATATATCTCTTCAATTGAAAATATAATATTTGTTTTATACATTATATGATTCTCTTATATTGGTGCCACCATAGGGATCAAAATATGTGCTTCATATATAATATAGTACCTTAACAAAAATATGTGAAAAACAGTAGGAACATTATAAAAACTCAAAGATAAGGATTCTTAATAAGGAAATGTTCACATGTTCTATGAAATTAAATATAGGACTTTGAAACATGGAAAATATTTTCCATTCAATTTATAATCAATTACCCCCTTATAAGATGATATTATAGAAACATAATTTATAACCTAAAATGAGATAGTTTTCCTCTGATTTTTATTATAACTTGGATTCCCAATACGAGCTTCACTCATATGGTGAAAAATAATAATAACATTATCAAATATCATATCCGGAAATTATTTTTCTAATAACATTATATTACTATCTTCAACAAAAAACTCTCTATATTGACACCAATTTCCCCATGGTGCATCATATTCTTCAATATATATAGTAGAGATAAAAATGATATTATATGAGAATTCCTCTATTGAAAGATATTGATACCAAATTATATAGTATTCTAGTGAGAAATCCAAAATATGATCATCTATCGATTTATTGTCCTCTAAAACTATTAGACAATAATTATTTAAAATTTAAAATGAAATTAAATTTATTACCAAAAACCATCTAAAGTCATTTCCAAACATTTTATGTATATCCGGAATCATAATTTTTTCAATAGAGAGAGAGAGACTCTATGTATCCTTATCATCTATTTAATAAAAAGATCAGAAATTTGACACAAATGTATAGTATCTCAAATAGTAATGTTTTTAAATATAGTCAATAGTTTTTTCCTAGATAATGACTGATTGAGTAACATATGAGGGGGTGAAATGTGTTCTTCAAAAAGTCCTGAATATTTTACCACCCACATCAATGTAAGTGTGTTAAACTATTTCATTCACAATTTATGAATAGGAAATACAAAAGGTGGAGGTTAATTGAACACATAGATCTATAGTGGACCAGGGAACATAAGTTCCCTAGTCCACTCCATCATCACTCTTCTATTCATGTATGATGATTTTTTCAAGAAAATATCTTCAAATGATAGATACCAGCTGAGTACAACAATTTTTCATTTAGTAAAAACCTCCAAGATCATTAAATAAAGGTATCCCTTTATAAGACCTAACAACTTCCTTAACCACACTCTTACAATTGTGAGGAAACAACAAAATAAATATAAACATTCAGTGAATGTATTCAACACAAAGCTTCATGCATAAACTAACTGTTGATGAAAAATAATAATGAGAAAACAATTTACTTCAATGTTTTTCTTGGGATGATCATTAGTGAAACAGATAGAACTGAAAAGAAAAAAAAATATTATTTATTATATATACAGGGTTTGTTTTCCCTTTTTGTTGGGATTCAATCAATTTATATTTTATTTTTTCATTTTCTAAATTTTTCTTCATATATCCTTTTGAGCTTGAGTATAAAATAATTATACTGGATGAATGATCTATATAGAATCCTAATAATCCAGGTTAATATGATCATGCATTATTCCATCCCAATTATAGAATTTCATTTTTTATCATGATGTGAGAGATCTTATTATTCTATGAATCAACCTATTAATCGTATGTCTTATGTAGACCAGACTGTCCTAAAATAGATAACCTCTTTTTTATGTGATCTAAATATATGAAATTACTCATCCATATATTTTCATAATTATGGCATTCGACAATACCATATCTTTATAAGATATCAACTAAAAGCACTATTCATCATAATATAATTTAAATACTATAAGGAATATCATCATCATAAGATATAATAAAATCAATGTATTGTATGCTAAATCTCCTTTCTAAGATAATGTTACAATGTAACAATTTTTTTTAACTTCTGTAGAAGTTAGAAAATCCTTTCAAAAGATAATGTCCTTTTTATAATATTAATCTAACTGAATCATCCATATTTAGAAGCATAATTTTTCATTATAAGAGAATGTCTTATATAATACTTTTAGATTCATAATGATTGAAATCATAAATTTGTGTAAGATAAATCTCATTCACATCGTAAAAATAATACTCGATCACATATATAAAGTTAAATATAATGTGAAACCCTGAATCTAAACATGTACAAATAATAGTAGTTATTTTTTAAATCATAAATACACATAACATGAATATATTTCAAAGAGACATATTCCTTCCAAAAAAACCCTCTACTTGATGATCACAAATCCCATTGAATGTATTAAATTATATATATTAATATTCACTAATTTAGTTATAATAAGGTTTTCTTTTCCATCTTGGATTTTTTATTGATTTTTTTCGTTTATTTTTATTCTACACATATTGGTGATATTAAAATGAATTAGAATAAATAAAAAAGTTCATATTAAACAAAATATGTAAATATTTAATGTTATATCATGATAAATAGTATTTAGCAATAAATAATATTAAAAATGTAACAGTTAAATAAAGTAGCAAAAGAAATATAGTGAAATATAAATGAAATCATAACTCAAGATCTAAATTTAATCATTATAATAATCATATAAATTAATAAAAATTAATCCAATAAATATTAAGGTTCATTAAAAAATATGAAGGATAATATAGATTTTAATGAAATAATTCCATAGAAAGTGGATTAATTTAAATGTTTGGAGGGCCCCATCAACTAAGAAACCATTAAAAATCATAAAACATTGAGCATATCAAATTTATGACATGAACTAATTTTTTTCTGGTGACCACATGAAAGAGAGGGGTTAATAATGTGGTAATGATGATAGTGTTAGTGGATAGTAAACAAAGGGTTCTTCCAAAAACTTATCTAGAATAGACTAACCCAATAGTCATAAATTGTAAATATCATATTTCATGGACATCTGACCACACAAAACTCTCACATATCGATTTTATTAAACAATTTGAAATTTTAGAGATTCAATATTAGACACTATCCTTTAATAACTATGTTAATCTTCTCCATAAATAACATTTTTGACTTCTAGTGATTCTTCATTTCTAAAATTTTAAAGAATAGGAGAATCCTTTCCTATTTGAACTTATTTAACTTCTTCTTAAACTAAAATTTTCTCAGAAACATCAGGATCTACATCCACATGAAATAATTGTTATAATTCATTTCTTTCAGCTATTCTTTCAACCAATCTCTAAAACTCTATAGAGTGAAAATCAATTTGGTTAGGATTCACTATCAATATTTTAGAAATGGTCTTGTCTTCATTGATAGTGAATATATCAGTGATAGAATATTTTATAATTTCTCTATTGAGATGGAGCATGTATATATATAATATATGAGGGGTATTCTCTTGGAAACTAGTTACAATGTTTTAATAAATTCAAATCCAGAGCATTCACCTTAGGATAATAGTTTCTTCACCCGAATGAACACATATTATTCTCAATATCTTGTGATTACACTACTAAAATTACTAGTGTCTCATGAAAAATAAAATGGTTCATCAGATTCAATGACGTTTCTATTTGAGGAATTGATTAAATGAGAATCTATTTGTTTCATGAAAAATCCAAATGATGAGAATTTTTTTTATTACCCTCTCATTTATGATTTTCAATTCATGATAAGGATGTGAAATTTTATTATCGAGAATATCTTCATCACTCCTAAAAAACATTTTTAAGATTCATTCATATGGGTTTATGTTAAGAGTCATGTCTTGGACATGGAATTTATATCATAGGATCTGTTATGACATATTTATATGATTTTATAACATGAAAAAATATATAACGGATGTTTCTTGAAACATAATATTTTTAAACACACCATTTATTTGGGAAATTTTTGGGTTGAGGGATTTGTTTAGGACTATTCATTCAGGATCTAGATTCCTAACTTTGTTTTTTTCAATGATTGTTGATACATATAGTGAATTCATTATCTTTGGTGTGGTAATGAAATCAATTGTAGAAAAAGTCAGGATAAAACATGGATACTTTATGTAGAGCTTTCAATTCATCAGATAACATTATTGATGTTAGGGACAAATTTTTTATTGTTAACTGTTGCAGTGAATATGTTTTCACCAACACCAAAATGAATAATAGAAGACTCATAAAACTCATGGAAATCCTTATTATTATATATGGATTTACATTACTAATCAAAAGCATAAACCCATCCATAAAATCCGATCGATTAATTTCTTTATCTGTATATCTTTTTTATCCATCCATCGAAAATCAAAAGCATTCCAACATAGTAATTTTTTTGGATTCAGTTTAAACAATATTTTACTATTCAAAAAATAAAAATTTATTTTGTTTTAGCAATTTCAAATGGTTTTTAAGAGTATTAAGGATAGGTGAAACTATGTTTTCTTCAAGAAGAAATGAGTGGATTTAATATTTTCATTTTGGAATTCATGTAGAGTTGATACACAATATTATTCATGGGAATTATTTATAAGTGAAATTTACATGATCTATCATATGTAATAATTACCTGAATTTAAGGAACAATAAAAAATTTAAATAAAATAAATAACATGCTTTATTTATATAAGGGCCATAAATTTAAAAAAATATTATTTTTTAATAATAATCAAACCTAATTGAGATATCATAAAATGATATATGTCCTCAAATAAAGGATTTTTATAATTATTGGATATTTAGTTTTCAATGGAAACAAATTCAATATATATATTTTATCTTTTGCATGATATCTCTAAAAATTATGTATTAAATAAATATACTTCATTCATGAATGGTTCATAGGATTCATTGAGATATTGATAGAAAATTTGTTATCAAATCTAATTGGATGGAAATTAAAGATAAATCATAAATCAATTTATGTGTGTTTCATCCAAAAAACCTTTTCATAACAACATCATGTGAAAATATATTCTGCTTCAGTAGTTCATACTACTACATATTGTTCCAACTAACTTGAAGATGAAACTAGTGATTTACCATGAAATTGATATGTTCCTATGTTTCCTTTCATATATAATATACCTAAAAAATAAAAATCTAGTTGGGAAATTAAATTAAAATAATATTCTTTTATAAAAATAAAATAAAGGGTTATAGTTCATTTTGGATATATTAAAATTATTTTTTTTACCATTTTAATGTGATTATTTTGGATTAGATTGAAATATTTTACAATGAAATAGTGAAAACATAATGTCTGGTATAATGTATTTAAGGAACAAAAACTAATAATGGTTCCACTATATAACATTTTTCCACTAGTTTCACAGTTTTAGCTGACTCAGGTTTGTCATTGGAACTCATAGTAGTTGTGTATGACTTACTATTTTCAAGTCAAATATTTTTAAATATGTAATGTATGAATTTTAATATATCTAAAATGAGGCCAAAATATATTTAATAGACTTGAAATCCCATAAAATATTTTCTCTCTCCAATTAAATCCCTAGAAAATTATTTTTACATAATATTTGAAAATTATTTGAACAATTATTCATTATATTGATTTGAAAATAATATCATATACAATGATTTTCACTATAAAAATATCATAGAATGATGTTTTATTAAATACCATATGATTTATTGTTCCTACTATAAGACCATTTTATAAAATAATAGAAATTAATCATTCAAACAATAGCATTGGATATTTTTAAATTATATATTGTAATTTTGTTAATTTTAACATAGTATTTTGAAATTAACGATATTCAAAACCAGGAGGTCGTTGTAAGTAAACATCCCCCATTCAAAACCAATTTAAAAAGATATAAATAAACTAAATGTAATATAACATAAAATTCATATTTTTGAGTATGATAAAAGGATTCAAATAGCTTATAATCTCACTGTGGGATAAAATGTACCTGTATAATGATTTTCTTTTTCTTGATCATATCCTTTTGAAACAAAGCTATCTTTATTTCTATATATTATACTGATGTCATTTTGATTATTTCTAAAAACAAATTTTTTCAATTATAAGAACATTATATGGTATTTCTACTAGTTCAAATACCATATTTAATTTGAATTGATTTATCTGTTATTTCATTTCTATGAAACAACATTCTTCATATAATCCTTCATCAAGAGATATAGGTTCTAATTGGGATATTACGGTAGGAGACTATATTCAACTGAAAAATTTTCTACTAGTTATTAATAATTTTTCAAGGATTATTCTAAATATATCTAAAGTATATTTTTATGGTTTCTATGTATTCTATGAAACAAAAATTTCTGGTTCACTAGTTTCTATACTTATTGGATTCGATTTAAAGTAATCAAGTTCTAATTCATCATCCTTATTGACTTTAAATAGAGGACAAGGTCCCATATTTTTTAAAACATCATTTTTATAATTAATTTAAATCATGTGCTGAACAAATGGATCACTTTAATCAAATTTCACATGATTAAATTCTTCAATAATCCATGACCTTTTTTTGAATAGTCTTCTAGATTTTGAAGTAGTAGAATATCATCAAAAGATACATTCATCAACTATTGGATCAATCATTCTAAGATTATATTTGTTGTTCATGATGTAAACCATGAATCTTAATACATTGAAGTCTACTGCATTGGTTTTTATATTATTGAACAACTCATATGTTAGTTTCTTTAAAATATACATTAATAGTAATTTTTTATGATATAACACTCTATGTTAATAGCCTCATCCCAAAAATGAGTGGGAGTGTTATATTTACACAACAGAGTCCATAAAAGAATTATTAAAAAGCATTATTTATCATTTAGGCACTACCATTCTAGTTATCATTCCATGTGGGAGATAAATATTTATTAATTCCATGTTCAGATCAAAACAAATTAAATTCACAATTCTAAAACTCATTTCCCTGATCAATTTTCAAAGACATGTTTTGATATCTTTTTCATTTTCCACAGTCATGAAAAAATTATAAACAAAGTCTAAACATCACTTTTATGTCATAAAAAGTAAAAAAAATATAAATATTGAAAAATAATTAACTATTATATAAAAAATTAATTACCGTCAAGACATTTAGTTATACTTGTTCTAGAAAATACAAATAGATATGATTAAGGGTTATTGAAGTAGTTACCCAATTAATTGGTTCGAAATGATTATTTATTTTTCATGCCCATCTAGCTTTTATCTCACTATTTTTTTCAATGAAATTTAATATTTGATAATTCAAATAATAAAATAATTTTAGAAAAAAAATTTATTTAATGAACATTTTAATGGTCAATCCTTCTATTTCAAATTCATGATTCATTAATAATAGCATTTAAATAGTTTACATTTTGTCTACATAAGGAATTAAGATATAATGTGTAAAAATTGTCTATTTGGTGTGCTTTAAAATTTACACATTAATATTTAAAATTAGAAATATTTTTTAGAAAAAAATTACTATAATTAAATTTTTAATATATAATTATATGTTTTACATCATGCATTAAATTTAATGTAAATTGATGAAGATAATAGACAAATGATTTCCACCTGATATAATTCAAATTTTTATTCCTTTTTCATTGAATTCAATTGTGACATTTCATTCCTCTAATATTGATAGATAATAAAAATAATAATAGTCTCCAATCATAATCCTTGACCAAACACTATCTATTTAAAATTTTGCATAACTATTAATAAGGAATGTTCTATATGATCTGTAAAAAAACAACAGAATTCATTGGTTCTTAAATTCATTTCGATCATGAAATCCTAACTATAAATTATCTAAGAATCCATATTTTCTTATGTTTTAATGTATAAATTTTTGTATGTGTTGAAAACTATTTTGAAATAAAAACACTTTTAATTCCATGAAAATGATGATTATTTAGATCAGAAATAATTGAAAATGAAATATTTCACTATATTGAAAAAAGTAACATTTGGATCATATCTGTTTTTGGGGAAAGGTGAAAATTATTTTTTGTCAGGTTTTTTCATTTAAATTTGGATTATAATTCAATATTTTTATTTTCTATGTTTATTTGGAAAATGAATTTAATTAAACAATATTAAACTCTTGTAATGAAATATGAATCATCTTTGGAATTTTGAAACTCTATCTATAGGTTTTAAATTGTTCTTAATTTTTCTATTATTATAGATATTAGAATATCCCATCTGACTTTTTGAGTCTAAACTATGATTGTTCAAATTATACTATGCAATAAGAGTTTTTGTAGAATTTATAAGGGTTTAATTTTACTTTTTTTGAATATCATAGTTGATTCGGAACATGGTACAATACTCATTTAATACATTATATGATAAATTTTAATTTTATGATATATATTATATCCCAGAAGAATAATATAAATGTCCCACATCATATTATTCCATAAATCTTATCATTGCATTTTGATTTGAAGCTTCATCTTTTGATCATGAGGGCATGAATTCACTAGAATATTTATTATCCATCATTGTTTATTAAATATATTAATTAGCCCTATTATTTATCATCATTTTGACATATTTCTCTTATGTATTATTTTCTTCATTAATTTTAAATAATTAGGTTTGATTTTCCCCAAATTTCTACCTTTATAACATCTCAACTCTTTAAAGTTGTCACCATAATTTTTGTTCTAATTCAAGGATCTTCTAAATCTCATCTATTTTTTAAAATCTTTTTTAAAATTTATGTAAATTGATATTTCTCTATATTTTATTTATATTTATTGAGAAAAAATATTCTACATATGAAATATATATTTTTAATGTTCTTTCTATTTTTGTTATCTATGTAGGTAGAGAATTTCATGGATGAATTTTCTTTCTTGATCCTTTTATGATCTTGACATCTAGTTTCCATTTAGGATTCATGTTTTGTAAGAGTTCCAGTGGGATGTTTGTCATGAAATTTTGACTTCTATAGATTTTTTGATAGTGGATTATATTCCATTCAACTTATGTGGTAATTATCTAAGAACATTCAGTCCCTAAACAGGCTCCATGATATGCATTCGTATAGTGTCTAAATTATTCATGATTTTAGTGAGTCTTTCGTTTATTTGAGTAATGACCTCTAATTCAAACTATATAATTGTATCAATTTTATGATTAGTTGTATCAGATATAAGAGAAATAATTTTTCTAGGGCCTTCAAATCCTACTATTATATTTGTCCACATTTTATGTGCTATATGACATTGAGATATCATTTGGAACTCATAAGGTCATAAGCCACATATGATTTCATTCATAGAATTGCAGTTAATATAATAATTTTCATCAAATACTATCACATTTGTGATAATATTTTAGGTATTTTTATATTTAATAATTGTACTATCATTTTCCTTTGAATTCCTTTGGACATTAGAGAAAAATGGGGAGTTTTGGGTGGATAAGATCTTGTGCGTGGTTGATTCATGGTTAGTAGTAACCATGCACCCAACCCCAGAAACTGTGTGGTCGAAGGCAGATCCAACCACATGGATTCCGTACAACTATTTGTCTTTTCCCAGGTAACTATCCACAAACTGTCCTTTAGATACAACACTCATCATGGAAACTAGATGGATTTCTTAACCATGCGGGGACACCATGTGTGACGTACAGGTTAACAAAATTTACCTCTACTCTCAATTTTATCATCCCTAAAAATCATTTTCACCTTGACTTCATGATTTCATACCCTAATCATGCCTCACCATCCTCCCTCCTCTCCCAGATCATTTATCTCATTCCATATTTTGTGTGTTTTTCCTCAAATCATCAGATAATCCCTCATTCTTCTACTAATATCCCTCTGTTCTTGGGTTTCCTCTCTTATTTTTGGGGATTCCTCTTATCCGGCCCTAGGGTTTTAATTTTATTGTTTTAGTTTGACATTATTGCTTCTATCCCTTGGATTATGGTTCAGTCATTCTTTATTGTGGTTCGGTCGATGTGCGGTAGGAGTTTCACATAAATTTTTGAAACATTCTCTACCTCAGGTAGGTGATTATGTAATTAAACATTTATTAATGAATTTATAATGATTTATTGTGTTCTATAGATTTTTTTATGAAATATAATAGTGTCTTCAAAGTGTTTTTTGAAGAGATTTGATATACCTTATATTTTAAAATGAAATTTCATGTTAAAATGGAGTATTATTGATGCAATCATTTATTGTATACCTTTGAAATGTTTTTTTAATTGGGTAAATGATTAATTTGGTCATTTTTGTAATGTGAATCATGGTTGGAATTTTTTTGGAGTGTTTTTCCATTTTGAAAGAGGATTTGGGTGTAAATATGGTGGAATTTATGTATTTACTATGCTATTTGGATTGTGATTCATAATTTGGTGTATAATGTGGAAAATTAATCTTGATTGAGAACATTCAGGTATGTTCAGGTTCCTATGATGAAGGACTATGACTAGTGTGTGAGTTAGTTAAACGTCTGTTCATCCTACATTCACTTATTGGGAATAAAATTAAAACACTAACTAAATATATTGATGATGATCAATGACAACTAAAATTTTGGGTTCTTCTCCTCTCATGTATATCATGCATGAGAACGTAGCTAGTAGTGGTTTTATACAACATTACACTGAGATGATAGGTTCTAGGGTCGGATTACAAGCTATAACACATATTCCATCTTCCATGATTTGTGTTATTTGACTATGTTGCACCCACCATTGGAATACTATGTTGAATTTTTGGTTACATCAGAAGTAAAAGTGTTTTATTCTAAAATAGAATTTCATTAATTGTTTTTTAATTAATAATATAATCCTTTTAAATTTCTCATGAATTTCATATCCATTATTAAACATTCATGTTTATTAATCATGTTAGGTTTTTATCATGGTATCTTATTGTGTGGAATCCTACTGGTAAATAGATCAAACCATTCATAAACCATTATGTGTAAGAAGAATTGGCCATGTTTGTCTCATGTAAGGGTAAATAATTTAGATATGGTTGTTCATGATGATATTGATACTTTTGAGAGTTGTTGGGGAGATGTTTTGTGGTATATTCTTCCCATTCCTTGAGGTGGTTTTGGGATTTGGTTTTTGGATCCCTTTTTTATATCCCTCTATTGGATTTATATAAACATTGTGAACTAAATTTATAACCCTCTAAAGGTTTGATTGTATTGGTTTTTTTCTATATTTTATTTTGTATTTTTTATTGTTTTAAATTTTTAGGATTGGGTAAATTGATCCCACATGATTGTATTGATACCCTAGAACTTGTTTCAGCACGTGGGGATCAGGAACTCCATTAAGCTTGTAACTCAAGCCATGTTAGGTGCCAGGTCAGATGGAGACCTAACGTGGTTC
The DNA here is from genome assembly GCA_963277665.1 of Viscum album. Lineage (NCBI taxonomy): Eukaryota > Viridiplantae > Streptophyta > Magnoliopsida > Santalales > Viscaceae > Viscum > Viscum album. The sequence goes on along the minus strand of OY728126.1, from coordinate 511,508,571 downwards.
CTAATAATATTTTATCTGAGTAGGTTTATCTATTTGGGTCATGTTATTTAGGATGATTATATATATATAGAAGATAGTAATATCAGGGCTCGGAGTTCTGGTTGCAAATAGGATTCCTTGCCAGCACACCTTATGACTGAAATAAAGTCTCCATGGACCCTCATTATGTTGGATTTGCATTATTAATTTATAGGTTATGTGCTTACTAAAAGGATTTTATAGACCGGATGTGTTATAAAATATATTATTTGACAATCCTCATGTGTTTTTTCTTATTATTTTAATTGGAATCCTCGAATATTTCCCATGAAACCCCTGAATGAAGTGGGATAGAGTTCTCCCTCCCCACTTGATTAGAGTTTTGTAAATTCTATTGTTTGAGTTATACATGATTTGGGATAGGGAGAAGGCACTACATCTTCTCTAGTTAGGGATGATGATTTGTGCTCTCTGAAAGATACAGTTTGTTAATTAATAAATATCAAACCTTTTTTTAGGTATTTTCTTAGTACCTCAATAAGCGGTTGAATGGATTTGAAGGATAGAGCACATGATTGAGTTTGTGGACACTCATGAAGAGGTTATTGTGAATTGTTCTTTGTTTCCATGAGAGAGTCCAAATTGAAGGTGGTGGGACTCAATGATTCATCCTAGGAATCATGAGTATATGAGCTGTAAGAACATCATGGTGGTCTTCAAAAACCAATATTAACCCAATGAGTTAACATATTAATGATCTCGTGAGTTCATGGATCAATCTCAAGGGGTTCATTCATTGAAGTAGTATTCAAATTTTTTTACTGATCTAGTTCGGTATTTCCCTTAAATAGTAACTAATGAGAAGATAAAAATTAGTGTTTTGAGAATGTTTGCAGCAAGAGAACTACTCTGATGTTTTTTGTGCACATGTTGAAGACTTATGTTGAAGTGGTGTAGTGAGTTTGAATTGTAGAGATTAACTGTAAGGGAAGGTCCAGATCCTCTTGGACCATGTCTATAATGGGAATTGTAGGTTATTTAGAGAAGGATAGGAAGTGTATGGAGCACTAAAAGAAGGGATGTGGCATATCAGTCCATCCTTATAGGAAACCTCTATATGTGTCTTCTAATGCAAGGTCCATTGTGCGCCTCCAATGGAGGGAGGTGGGACACATTTATCCTAGTTGTCCATCTCCTCCCAAATTGCATCATCTAGGTGGAGAGGAGGGGGAAATGAAGTGATTAAGTTGAGCTACATGTTATTGTCTAATAGGAGGAGGATCAATGACTTATAACAGTATGAAAACTCAGTCAGAAATATCTAGGACATAGGGATCTTAGTTTGGTAGTCGAGGGATTATGACCAGATCATCTTCTAGTCAGAGTGAGAAAAGATAATATTCATAGGCTATTGTTCATGGTGGTACTCAAATGGATACTATGAATATTCATATACTAAATTAAGAACTAGTGGGATAGGATACATGGCCCTCGATTGTACAAGGTACCAATTTGATTACATCTTCTTTAGCTAGATTTTTATTTAACATTGGCACATCTGTGAATTTTATATCATCCCATCTTGTGAACATTTTAAATTTTCCAACTGAGAACATATAATTTGGGATGGATTTAGTGACAACATTTTGAAAGAAGATATATTAGGGCCTCAACTTCCGATCATGAATACTTTACATGTCAGGGGATGATATGGGATGAGATTTCATGGTCCTTTATATTGAGCATCTTGATTCGATCTAGGGTATGGAATGGATGGTGGATTTCTAGGAACCCATTTAATTTTATCGGTGGTGATTTAGTTTCATGTATCCAGATGTATGTTCTCTAGTTTTCCTTAGAGAATTGGATCCTCGTTATGGTTGTTCTAGACCTCAACTACTGGAGTTGGGTAATCATACTTTTCAGTTATCATCACACATGTTGGAGGAAGATGGTGGTGCTCCCATTGGTGGGATACACCACATAGTGAATCATTTACTAGAGGTATTTAAAGATGATTTTCCAGGGTTACCCCTTGTTTTGGTTGTGTATTTTAAATCAATTTTTCACCGTGAACACATATAATATCTCATCCCTTGTATCATATGGCCCCCATTAAATTTTAGTAAATAATGATAAAGATGGAAAATTTGGAAACCAAAGCCTTCATTTGACCATGTGTCTTTCGTTGGTCCTCTCTTGTCTTGTTCATGAAGACGGATGACGGATCACTCCAGTTGTGTATCAAAATTAATAATATTAATAAGATTAACATTAAAAATAAGTACCCATTTCCATAAATTGATGATTTATTAGATCATCTGAAATGGTAAAAGTGATTCTCCATGATTGATATGTTTTCATGTTTCCAAAAAGTTAGGGTAATAGAGGAGGATATCTCGAAAATGACATTCCTAAGTAGGATGTCCACAATGCGTATTTTTCCATGCCTTTGAGAGTAAAATAGTGATTTACCTATCTTTATGGAACTCTTGAATAGGGTGTTCCATCAGTATCCGAACACATTTGTTGTGAATTTGTGTATGACATCCTAGTTTACTCTATATGCGAATTAGAGAATGGGAATCATTTAATGATTGACCTAGGAACATTTTGGGAACACCATTTTTATGCGAATATCCCTAAATGAACATTATTGATTAAGGAAGTAATGTTTTTAGGTAATTTCAATTTATATAAATGGTTTTTAGTTGACCCTATGAAGATCTGTTCCATCATGACATGGGAACATTAAAAGAATGAGTTTGAGATTAGTAGTTTAATAGGATGGGCAAGTTATTACAAGAGATTTGTTCTAGATTTCTCACGACTCACCCCCTATAGGACCACACTCACTCGAAAAGGGTTCATGTTTTAATGGAGACCCAAGATCTAGAAATATTTTGGGGAGATGATGTGGATATTGACTATATCATGCATGTTGATCCTTATGGGTGTAGGAAAGGGATATGTGGTGTAGTGTGATGCTTCAAGTATGTGTCTTAGGTGTGTGCATATATTGGATGATCATGTGGTGGCATATGGTTCTCTCCAACTCAGACACCATTGGAAGAATTACCCAACCCATGACATGGAGTTAGTAGTGGTTATTCATGATTTGAAGATATGTTGTCATTACCTCTTTGGGGATAATTTTTTTTCAACTCCAATCATAAATTCATAGCCTACATCTTCTTCCAGAAGGATCCCAATCTGAGGAATCATCATTGGATCAAATATCTATATCAGTTTGACTTTCATATCATCTATTCCATTGTCAAGGGTAATGTGGTGGCTAATTCATTGAGCAGGATTGTGCCAATGTAAGAATTGATAAGGTATAGTGATGAGTGTAGTTTGATTGGGAACTTTTCCCAAATTCACTTAGTGAACAAATAGCACTGTTGAGGTTTTGTTTTGGGGAGTGTGCAATTAGATCAGCCTCTTCTATATATGATTTTTAGGAGAATCCTGGTGATGAGGTCTATCGGTGGTATATGTGGTTTCTCCATGTTGGGGAGATGTCTTCTGATTGGTCATTTTCTCCAAAGGGAAGTCTATGTTTCAAGGGACGTTCTATAGTACTTTTATCTCTGAGGATGGAAGTGATAATGGAAGGCCACCTGTCTTAGTGGACCATCCATCATGTTTATAATAATATTTATTATGATGTTCATTGATAGAAATGGTGTGTAGGTAAAATACGTGACATTGATGACTTCATCTCGAGATGTTAAACATGTTAGTATGTGAATGTATAGAATGAAAGGCCCCTGGCTTTCTTCAGCCATTTCCTATTCCTACCTAGATGTTTTATGAGGTCGACATGGACATCATTATTATCTTACCACATACACCTCAATGTAGGAATTTTTTTTGCATAGTGGTTGACGAATTGAACATGTTATCCAGCATTATCATAGTCAATGATTCTGCAATGGGGGATGATACGGTACGATTTTATGTTCAATTTGTGGTCATGTTTCATTGTGTTCCAATATATATTCTCTATTAAAAAGGTCCCCACTTAATCTCTCTATACTAGGATGTTCATTAAAAGAAATTGGGGTCACAAATCAGAATGAGTATTCTATACAACCCCCAAACAGATGGTCAGAAAGAGCGAGATAATGGGATTATAGAAGACCTGATTGATGTGTGTGTTTTTGACTGTGGGGGTATGTGGGATAGAGATTTGTTATTAGTTGAATTTTTTTATAATAATATATACAAAAATAGTTTTTGAATGGCTCCTTTTGAGGTTCCCTATAGTCATCCTTGTCATTCTCCACTTTACTAGGTTGAGGTAGGTGTGACCTCAATTTTGGGATAAAACCTTGTGCAATAGATGACTAAAAACGTCATGATGATTAGGCAATGGTTATTGATAGCTCAGAGTCACCTAAAATATTATACTGATTAGAGGAATCATGATATGGAGTTCAATGTGGGTAACTGGGGGTTTACAAATGTGGCACATCATTTGAGTAATTTTCATTTCTGGAAGTAATGAAGGCTAATGTCTTGGTTTGTAAAACCCTTTAGAATCATTGAACTAATGGGAATGGTATCATACCAGTTTCATGTAAATTCTCAGTTGATTTCAATTCATGATATTTTCCATGTGACCCAGCAGAATAAATATAATCGAGACCTATCTCATGTGTAGAATTGTGACGTGTTGGAGATATAGCTAGATTTTTATGTTCATGAATGACCAATACAGATAGTGGATTACCAAATGAATATTATTCCTAAGATGTCCATTACATTGGTCTATTACCTTTGGCAGCATGGGAATGATACACATGAGACTAGGGAGTTAATGTCTTGGGTCAAAGTAGAGTACACAATTATGTTTTTCGATAATGTTTTATATTGACATTTTAAGGGCGAGATTCTTTTTTGGTTGGGATAATTTTCACATCAATTATCTTGTTTTCAGGTATATTTCTAATTTATCTTCAATTTATCTTTTTTGTTTACTGTTACATTGGATATTGGATAAAATGGAGTGTTTTTTTGGAAAATATCTTTTGCATAGTTGGAACATAGTTAGTAGTAATTGCGCACCCAACCTAGGAAGCTCTGTGGTAGGAGACAGTACCATCCACATGGTTTCTACATGGCCTCCACACAAAAATGTACCTTGGCCTAGTTAACCATGTGTATACTATCCTATAGATAGAACACCCTACATGGTTACAACATGGTTTTCCAAACTATTCAGGCTAACTGTGTGTGGCTCCAAATAATTAAAATTTCTCTCTACTATCAATTTTAACATCCCAATCATCATTTTCCCCTTCCCTTCATGAATTATAACCTTACATGAACATAAACCTTATCTCTTCTATCCTAAATTATCTATTTGTTGTTTTAAATCATGTATTTCACCCATGAAAAATAATTAATCACTGTTTCTTCTCACAATCTCCCTCCATTATAGGGTTTCCTCTCTTCTTGTGGGGGTTTCCTCTTATCCATCTGTAGGATTAATGTTTTAGGGTTTTTGTTGACATTATTGATTTGATCCCTTGGAATATGGTTCAATCATTCATATTTGGGGTGTTTTCAATATGTAGTTGGAGTTTCACACCAATTACTAGAACATTCTCCACCCGAAATAGGTGATTTTGTGCTTAAAAATTATTTAATAAATTTTTTATAATTTCATGTGATCTTTAGAATGATTTTTAAATTATAATGGTGTTGAAAAGTGTTTTTAGAAGATAATTGATATTCCACGGATTTTAAAATGGACTTCACCAGTGAAAATGGTATATTCATGATGTATGTCCTTAAGGCGTACCATTGAAATATTTTATTAATTTGGTAAATGATTTATTAGGAGGAGTTAGTAATGTGAATCATGGTTGTAAATATTTTGGTTTGATATGATTTTTCAACCAGTATTTGGCTAGGAATAAGCTGGTTTTTGTGTGTTTGTAGTGCATTTTTAGGATTTTTTTTTGAATATTGTGTAACTTGTGGGAAATAAAACATGATTAAGAACAGTAATGTAAGCCTTGGAAACTTGGATAGAGGGAGAGGACTATCATATTAGTGATTCAGAATTGTCTTTTGATCAGTTTCACATAAGAGGATTAATGATGAAAAATATAACTAAATATATTGATGATGATCAGATACGACTATAATTTTGAATTCATCTCCTCTATAGTGGACTGTGCATGATAATGTATAAGTATGTGGATCCAATACCACTTTACATAGAGACGTGATGTTCTGGGGTCTCATTACTAATTAGTACCCATAGAGCCTCCATCAGGACTAGTTATCTTTGAATATGATGCACACATCATTAGTATACAATGTGGCATTTGGGGTTACATCTGAGGTAAAAGGGTTTCATCTAAAATATCAATATTTTATAAGTTTTTTATTAAAAACATCTTCCTTTTAATTTGCAATATCATTTCATTTATTTTATAAAACTTCAAAATATACTTTTCAATTAACATTTAGATCCTAAAATAATATTTTGTGGGATACTATTGGGAAATATATCACACACTGCTTAAAACATTGGTTGTAAGAAGATGTGTACATGTTTGATACATGTAAGGAAAATGATTTTAGTGATGGTTGTTTGGGATGATAGTGGCACACTTGGGTGGTGTTGCAGTGATTTCATGATGGAGATACTACCCTTTCCATGTGGTGGTTTTGGGTAGTTGTTTTTGGGTTCCCTTTTATTTTATCTCACTATTGGTTTTATATAAACTTGGAGACATAAATTTAAAACCTTGTAAAGGCTTGTTTGGTTTGGTTTTTCAGCTATGGATTATTTTTTATTGATTATTGGTTTATATTTTTATGTTAGGGTATATCATTCCCACATACTTTTATTTATACCTTGGATCATGTTTCGGCTTGTGGTGATCCATAATGCCCTTTGAGCCCTGTTGCGAGATGAGTCGAGTTTCGGTTTGGATGGGGACCCGGCATGGATTATGACAGATAAAACATCCCATTTTATAGGTTCTATCATTAATATTTCATTGCGATTAACTACTTTTGTGTAGACATTTAGAATATGATTTTTCATCAAGATAATCACAAGAGACGTAAAAAACTATAATATGATCCATTTCTGTATAAATCTCTATAAATAAACATAACTTCTCAATTAAAATCCATATAATAAATTTAAATATATATATTTTTATTTCACCTTCTTTCAGTTTAGAACTCAATATTCACTTACAGTAAATTTTTTTTGACATAGATAATGAATGAATGAGTAACAAGTGAGGGTTGAAATTGTTTCATTGAAAAGTATCTTGAATATCATAAACTCGTAGTCAATGTAAGAGAGATCAATTATTTCCTTTAGAATAATTATAGTGGTAAAATAAAAATAGGAACAAATAAAATTTAACAAGAATATTTATAGTGGTTTTCTTAACCAAAATCTCATAGTCCACTACACGAAACTATTATCTTCATGATTGCTGAATTCTACTATAACATCCTTTTTTTCTGAGGGTTCCCAGCTATGTAAATGTAGCATTCACTTAATCAAATGGTCCAAGATATTTAAACGTAGATCCCACATTACAGTAAATAACCTCTATCTTAAGCACAATATTCACTAAGTGAGAACACAAAAAAGTAAACAAAATTTGTGACTGAACCTTTATAGGGCACAGTTGAAAGAAAAAACTAACAGTTTATGAAGATTTATCCAGAAAATATAAAATTCTTAAAATTTGTTCAAAGGATGATGCTCATTAAAACTAATATAAATAATAAGAACAATAAGAAAAATTTGATTTCCTCTATATATATGAATCTAGTATATTTTAAATTTTTATGAATCAATTGATATCTCATTAATTTTCCATTTTTGTAGAGTAGGAGGACTTTTTATATCATGTTTGACCATTATCAATAGATATTTCAAACATTAAAATGATTAAGGTAGTGATTTTAATAAGACAGTAATAAGACAATGTTTCCATACATTCCAAATATAAAATTTCATCAACAATGTTGATGTCATAGATCATATCTTTTGTTGAACACTCTTATTCAGGTTTGTTCATGAAATAGGTCGATCATTTATTAAATTGATAATATCATTTTGATATTCTCTAATGGAATTAAATTAATTATAGAAATATTAAATAAGTAATTATGATGTTATTCAATACCCTATATTCAATGTATATTGATTAAAAGAACAATTAATTATAGACAATTTCTGAATGATAAAGCAGCTCATCCTCACATGATAAAATTACTTCATTGAATCACCAGATAGATCTGTAGAAAAATATGAGGATTTAATATAATACTTTTCCTCCTCAACATCCTATAGCGTCAACAATTTATTTTTAGATGCTGAATTCTTTTTGTGATCACATTCTAATTAGAGAATTTATCTTGAAAATCTTAGTCAAACTTCGTATGGTAATGTCTAACATGATACATTATGAATTTAAACTATAGAAATATAAAAATATCATAAGATAAGGAACTAGAATTTAATTAAATTAATACTCGAATAGATAGTGGAACGTAAATATAATTTTAAATGCCTAAGATAACATGTTAGTATAAATTTAGTATTTTGAAAATCATCAAAACACATAACACAATGTATTTTTAGAGGAAAATATTTTTCCAACAAAATGATCAACAATAACCACAATAATATTATATCCTAAAGGTGTATTTGGTAATCCCACCACAAAATATATGGACATATTTTCTTATTTCCATTTTGAAACTAAATATAATTAATGTATCATATTTGGATGTTTTTTTTTCAATATTAAAATACTTTAATATAAAATATTTATGTTGAAAATAAGTAATATCAATCATCATTAAATCTATGAAAATATTAAATATCACTATATGTCTTAGGGATAATATGAAGAACTATAAATTTAGATGTGTGAGATTCTATTTCTTATTTATTCTTCAATTGATAATAAATAAGAGTATATAAACTCGTACCATTTCAAATAATAACTTATTATTCAATATTGAACGTTGACCACATACCTTCCTTGAATAAGTCTAAATTTCATTTCAAAACAAATTATTTCATCAAATAATTTCAAATTATTTATTCTAAAAATGATCATAGTATTACCTTATACAAATGGTAATTGGTCTTTATGGAATATTTACTTACCATAATTCATTAAATCATCGATTTAATGGATAATGTTAAAAAACAATCTTGCCCAATGATAATATATCCTTTTTAAGAAAAGAATTTACTACCATGTAATCATTACATCGATAATCATTAATATAGAAATAAAAATTCATTATCAAATACATCAAAATTCATTGTTCTATATTCATATAAAAAATAGGTAATATATACATTAAGCATTTATGATCCATTAAAATATCATATTTTACCCAATATTGAAGTAGCCTCAACATATTTTATGAAAAAACTAAAAAATTATAATTAATAAGATGAATTTTATAATTCTTCTCATTAGGTTTTATTTTGTGTGATACAGAATAAATTACATAATCACCTTCCATCAAGTCACAAAAAAACTCCACCAAAGAAATATCACAAAAAATAATAAACTATCATATTTTATATTAAAATTATACAACTGGGTAACATACCAGTCATCTATTAAAGGCCTAAATTTTTTTATTACATTTATTTTTTCCAGTCAATTTAATATATTTTTCAGTTAAATAAGATAGTGTGGTTTAAATAAAATATTTTTTTTTCAAAAAACCATATGTATTGCCATAGTAATCCATGAAAATATAATATGTGAGTAAACCTTATAGGTCACGGATAATATTCCACCATATCAGTTTTAGTAAGGTCAATATTTTTCAATATTTTATTACAATTTACCCATAGAAAAGAAATCAGATGTATAAAATATCATTTAATAATTTTTCCATACAACTTCGTTTCATTTATAGTGTTTTATATATTCATTAGATCATTATCTTGATCTAATATTCTTTATAATATGCAATAATTTTATCAATTATCAAATCCAAAAAATTTATATGAATTCTCATGAAGGTCACCATTCATAAGATTCATAAAAAAAATTTGAGATTCTTTTTTAACAAGGATGAAATTACCACAGACTCATAATAGATATACTAATAATAAAATTTTATGAATAGAATATACTTGATGTTAACAATCATCTAATGGTTTCTATATATGAGGGAAATGATATTAAATTATTTAGTTAACTTGGGTTCCTAAGTCGAAAAAAGTATATAAATAAATAAATATTTTTTCATCACTATAATTTTATTGTGTGCCCAATAATTATTTTGATGTCTCCTAAAATAATCACTATTTTTTTATCAAAATAGGTGAACACCAAGGTGTTTTTATATTGTAGATGAAACCCTTATCATGAAATTATTTTATCTACTTTTTCAATTCTAATATATCAAATATTTACATTTTATAGAAAATGATTTTAAAATTAGAATATTATCCTAAAATGAGTCAATATTAATTCAACCCCTAGAACAATAGAAACACTAGAATATTCAACAAAAAATACTTCTGAAGATTTATTTATCATAGACACATCCCCAATCCAAATAATTATATTATTTTCAATGTCATGTTATTGATAAAATTCTCTTCATAGTTAATCAATTACTCATCTCTATGATATTTTATCACATGTATGATCAAATTATTATATGATTATTGAACATCACTATAACAATTATAGATGACATAAAAATATTAGTACTGTATCATTTTCTTGATAAACTAATTCCCAATAAATATTTAAAATAACATCATACTTCAATATAGATAAAATAAAAATATTTACCAGAAAAACTATTAAAAATTGATAATTGGAGGTTTCCTATAAATAAATTATACTTTAAAAGTTCTATGTTTATTTTTTAAAAATGGTTTTGTGAAATTTTATTTTGAAGAAAGATATCCATTTTACTATAACAAATCCCTAAAATAAAATAATTTATATACCCTTAATCAAATAAGATAGTGGATAAATATTAATATACATATAATGTAGTAGAAACAACTTCATTTTATGGTCTACTATTTTTCTAGGTAGTGCTAAATTATATTTCCAAACAGTAACACATATTTTGTTATAGAGAACCATCAACCATTCATTTATTTGGAGACACACTTTTATACAAGCCTAACTCATTATAATAAAAAACATAATTGGTTGGTCTTCATAATTTATCTAACCATTTCCATTACAATTTTTTTTGTAGTAATGATTTTGATATCCCAACATACCATACATGTATTTGGTTAAAAATATCATAAAAAATTATCTTTGATTATTTATACCATTCTTTTCACATGAAGGAAATTCATTTTTTCTATATTTATTTTTCATTGAAATCTTCTTTCAAAATTTACTCCACATGGACTGATTGTTATAAGTTTTTATTAAAAACTTAGGATATATATTTCTAAATCTTATTAAATTGATTAATGTTTTCATAATATATACATACCTTGGTAATAAAGTATCATTAATAAATTGGTATCAATCTAAGGTAAAATCTATCAATTTTATTATCATGGTCTGGAGTAAAATTTAGTACATACCTATCCAATACAATAAAATTATCTTATAGGTATCAAATACATCTTGATATTCTATCTTTAATTCCATTAGTTTTCCCACATTTTAATTTCAAATATAATTATAAACTACATATCATGGAAAATATCGATAAATTTGTTATATTCCCTTAATTAAATATCATATTTTTCTTAGGTATTATAAACTATTGTCTATAAATTTTTATCTTCACCATAAAAATTATAAATGGAAACAGTTTAATTATTGTATTCTAAAAATTCCCACACATTGAATATCTTCATAAAATAATTTATCTATCCATCAGCTACCACTTAGTCTAGTTATCCAAAATTATATTGAGGGTGGTTTTCATGAAATATTCGACACTAGAAATTTTCTTCTATGAAGATTTTTTCCACACTCATGTATGTGTTCCAAAATTATTCACTATGTCAACAGGGTTATTAATGTAAAAAAAATACTATATTAATATTCCAACTTGTACATTCTATATATTATGAATGATATAATTCTATTGATTCCTTCATAGATCATTTTCATTATTACCTATCAAGATAATGACTCCTAATGGACATATATTCGATAAAAAACAATGATATCATCTAATGAAATCAATTTATCATTATAATATAAATTTAAATATCATAAATATGTATTCTAATGTAATCATTCCCTCCAATTTTATTGTTAAATTTCCATTAATTCAAACTATAATAACCTATTACATAATACCAAATTAAATATGTGATTTATAAAAAGAATTCTATTGTAATAAATTTTGAGCATATTCGTTGTTATAATATTTAGATAATTTGGAAGAATATCACATATCCATGTGGATATTTCCCCATAATGTACATTTTCTTAAAAAAGATGTTCTTATGTTTACAAAAGTGATTTATTCATGACATATTTTCTCTATTCGAGACACGTCACTATCCACCATACTATATTTCTGGTCATCATTAGTATTTATAGAATCTATTGGGAAATGTATGAAGAGGAAAATAAATTAAAATGGTATATAAAAATGAAATTAGTTAGTCAATTTTAATGATTTCATATTTATGGGATTTTTGTTGTTCAAGAAATTAACAATGAGCATAAATAAGAATATAATTAATAAATAATTAAATATCAATTTTAACTTTTAGTATCATGTTATGATGAAAAATCATAATAGGAATTATTTCATAGGAAAACATAAGGATTCAATAAAAATATTCACTAGTAAAACAGACATTTTTATTCTATAATTTCATATCCCATAATATACCCATTTAATTACATCATTAATTCATTATATTTCCTATAACAAATTAGATATAATTTAAAATTTATATCATAATAATGGTACATTATAATAAAATCATTCTTATAAAACCATGATAATGTAATCACCATTACATTTAATTCCCGATGTCATATCATGAGAATATATCATTACACATTGCATTAGAGGGTTTTATCAAACCCATCATAATCATATAAAATATATAGGAAAATGAAATGAATAAATCATAAAAAAATTATATTTACATCATTAAAGTAATTGTATTGTTATTTTATCCCCTTTGAAAAATCCACATTGAATTATAGTATTCATATACACATAATAAAATTTTTATTTTCCCATAGGATGTGATATAAATATATAATAGTTATTACATCATTGTAATAAATTTTTAGTGTAGTAAAAATATTTATGATATTATTTCAAGTTGTTTATAATTGAATTTAAGGTTTTATATGTAAAAATGAACATGAAATAATTCTGGTAGGACTTCGACTTCCACCATGGATATCATCAATTATCATAGACCATATTATTTATATTATTGGTCATTTTTTATAAAAAAAATTATATAAAAAAAATTGATGGGTTGAGTGGATTTTTAATATTTTTTTCATATTGATTACACAAATTTTAGAAATTTAAGAGGAAAATTTTCCTTTTTATAAGTGATCATAGTTGCATTTTTTTAATTATTAAAGCATACAAAATAAGATAAATTCATATTAATTGTTGTGTGATTCTATATAAATCAAAATTGGATGATTTAATAAGATAAATTCACAATAAACTGAAATAATAAAATTTATATTATTTTCTAATTAATTTGAAACTCTATCAATTAGTTTACCCCACACTAGAGTTACCCCTTTTAAGCCATAGTCTGTGGGATAACATTTACAATTGTAACTATTAATTATGAAAAAAAGAATGTAAAAAGTTAAATTTTTTTAGTTTTTTATTTATTTTGATGCATATAATTTATAATATTATATTTCTTCATGAGGTAAATATTAATTGTAATATATTATTTTAAAAAATATTGGAGAAACATATTTACAAAAAATTACTTTTAAGAGGAAAAATTCCTTTTCACCAAAATGATGTATATTATTCATTTAAATGAATTTTTTATGAAATTATTTAATATTTATTGCAATTTATATTAATAAAAATGAGGATGGATCATTTCAATAAATCCAATAAAATAAATAATTTAGAAATAGTTTTTTATTCGATTAAAATGAATCTTACAATCCAAAAAGTCAATAATTAGTATACAAATGTACAGTAATACATTTAAATGTTTTATATAAATCTGAAAATAAATATTTTGGCAATGTAACTAATTTTTATTTTGAATTTTATTCTTATATGATAATTATTCCATAAATTTTTCCTTATTTGTAAAATTCATATTTTTAATATTCACCGAAAACATTTTTCTGAGAAAATCCCAAAAAACTCTAATGTGATTATAATTTGATGATATAAAAACATATAACTATTTAATCAAATTAAAATTTGGTGATTATGAAATATATCTTCTGATTATAACCGAATACTTTTTGTAAAGAAATTTAATTAGATTAAAATATTTCATATTTGAATAAAAACTTATTAGTATTATTATGGTGAATATGAAACCACAAGATCTAATTATGAATGATAAATAAATTTGATATTGAATTATTAATAAAATTATTTTGGATTTCATATAGTTTTTGGGTTCACTGAATAAATTCATGAGTTGTATACGAAAGGAGTTCATGTAATTTGAATTAATGGGCTTACGTTTTTTATATTTTAGGCTATTTTTTAAAATATATTAAGATTATATTAGGTCATTTAAAATTTCTAATGTATATCATGGAAGTAATTATGTATGGATTTTAATTTAATTCTTAATTATAGATTGATTAAACATAATAATAAATTAATTATCTCTTTATTATGATTAATTTTGTTGATATGGTCTCCAATTTAATAGAGTAATATGGGATTGGATTCATGGAGATATTTCTTATCATCCCTTCAATTAAATCATTTTAATTGGTATTTATCAAAATTAAATTTAGACATCATGCATTCTTTGATAAATATATCATACTTACAATCGTAAAAAGACCATTACTATTACCTTTCCCAGTGTTTAGTGTAGAGAAGGATGTTTTCTATGGCTGGTTTATAATATTTTCATTATTAGTTCTCTCCAATAATAGAACAAAAATATAGCTTTCCATTTGAATTTGGAGTTCTTTGTCCATAAAATGGATATAGTGGATTATCTTTACACTATCACAGCCCTTAAATACCACAATTAGATATTCGACTATGATGTAAGTTTTTTATGTAAACATATGATCATTGCACTTATTTATTTGTATAACCAACAACAAATAACATGTAAATTTTGTTCATAGATTTTTTAGACTATTTGTTTTATACTTGTTTTGTATTTTTAAATATGCATTGACGAAAGTATGTATTGGTTGTGAGAGAATGATGGTGAAATTTGATTAGTCAAATAGTTTTTTATTGTATGGAAAATAAAATATATTATCATTAATTTCATGGAATAAATTTATTAATTATATAATAAAGTTTATTTTATTATAGTAAAATTGGTTTCCCTATTAAGAATGGTTATTGTGTCACATTTTATGACAAGTGATATCATTAGAGGGACTAAAAAATTTCATTATCAAATATAATAACAACTATAATGATTGATGTTTAAAACTATTGATGTATAAGTATGTTATTTTCTAATAGTTGTGTACTATATACTATCTGACATTAAAAAATATGGTATTATATGACACCATTGATATGAAATGGAACATGAGATATGTTATATCCCAATGACCAATATGTTTTTATATTTTTTTATAAATTGTTCTTATAGAGTGGTTGTAATAGTAAATATAAATTTATAAAATGTTTTATAAAAGTTAAATATAACAATATTTATATTATTATTGTGATTTATAGTTTAATTTTTTGAATGATGAATTTAATTCAAATTAATGTTTTTATAATTTATGGAAGACCAAAGTGAAAGGAAATAACTTCTAGTATCACTATAGAATTCAAATGATACATGCTTAGTTAAAGGGTCCTATATGGTTCATAAAATATTATCAATGTTAAAGATATCGTCATGTGAGAATATTGTAGCAATATATTAATAAAACCCCTTCAAATTAAATCTATGGACATCATAGGATTTTGGAGTTTCTTTTTTATTTCATGAACACTGAAAAAGTTTTCATTTTTATAATGTTATAATTAATTTTTTTTTGAATTACTAATATTAGTTATTTTTGATGATATCTCATAGTATTTGAGTGTGTAAATAGGGAATCATAACAATTTATGGGATGTTAAAAGATTCTTTTATTAACATATATATATGTAATATTATCTATAGAATGGTTGTGATATTTATAGAGTTTTTGATTAGACATGTCACATATTTGAAGGGTGGTAATCATGAATCCATTATAAATTAATATATTGGAAGGGTGGTAATTATGAATCCATATATATATTCATAGGTTAGAATTATGACCAAAATAAGAATTATAGGATTTTAGGAGTCAATTATGAATTTTAGTTCAGTATTTATTGTCTGACTAAAATATTTCTAGATGTTTGAATAGAATAAGAGATGGTGTGTCATTTAATATATGATGATTGCGGAACACATGTAATTTTTTTAATGAATTTTTTTGTCACATGTCTTTCAAATTCCAAACTAAAATTAATTGGTAAATTATATAATGTTGAATATATATGGATTAAATATTTACCTAATATGGGTGATGTATGTTTTTGGTCATTTTTAACCCTTACCTTTTAAGTTTAAGTGCTTAGTAACCCCATTTTAACTTATTCTTGGTAAATACTTTTTTCAATTTTATACATTCTATTAAAGTAAAAAATAATTTTATGTTATTATAAAATATATATTATATAGATAAAAAATATGGAATCGATATTTTATTATTTAATTAAAATAATTATAAAATTTTATTTTTAATTTATTTGTGAATACATAATGAGAAAGTGGGTTTTAATTGAGAAAATGTTCAAAGGTTTACTATATTTTTATATAAAATTTAAAAATGAAATTTATTCTACATAATATTATAAGATTAATATATATATATATATACCCTTTAATTCATCAATAAAAAACTGGTTGTCTTCAAACACATTAAAAAAACAAAACATCTTAATTAAAAACAAATATTTATCACTATTCATAAATATTTTCCTTTTTAAACATTTTTTTAAATTTTGACCTAATATAATTTATAAATTTTGATTTAAAAAAGTAATTTAATTTTTAAAATATTATTATCAAAAGTAGAAATAGTAGATTTTAAAATAAATGAGTAAATTGTGAGAAAAATACATTTTAGGAAAATATAGTTTCTAACCATAAAATTGGATTCATTAATATATATTATATCTAAAAATCTTAATATTAATTATAAATATTTAATTGAATATATAATAAATAAATTTCATTAAATATATTGACCATTATTTATTTGTTTAATTTAATGATGTAAATCATTTTTTCGGTTATAAAAATAGATTTTCAATCAAAGATGTTTTTAGTTTGGGAATATTTTTATTTTCATTTTTAAATTTTTATTGACCAAATTTTTTATTATATATATACATTTTTAAACCATATATTTTCCAAATATAGGTAATCATATTCATACACTCGATTTCAATGACCGAGTGATTACTATAATATTAAATAATAATATTTTAATATTATGAATAGATTCATTAAAACTTTGTGTTGTGTGAAATGAATGATACATTTAATGGTCTGTGAAATGAAAAATATATAAATTTTTTAATATATTTGAAAATAAATCCAAAAAAATAAATGTTTTCATTCTACCCCTCATAAAATGAATTTTTATCTCAAAATTTATTACATTAGTACCAAAAACAATAGATAATTCTTCCTTAATACATATTATAGATCCCTTATAACATCATATATTATGTGGTTTCACTACAATTAATTTTATAGGTTAGTGGTCTTAATTCATTGTATAATCTAGAATCTCCAAGACTATTCCTCAATGAAATGTCATGCTCCATCAGTACAAACTCTATGATTATTACATGTAATGGATATAGTATAAAAGTCATCCAGAGGGATACATGGAAACCATCATGAACCTAAGAGTGGTTTGGTGGATCTTACAAGAAATAGACTATAGTCGTGATTCTATCATTGGTGTAAAAGTGACCTATAAATCTAGTTGTTTTCCAGATTTTTATTTTATTAATAAAATTATAGAGTCCCTTTTTCAACAACTCCAAATTCATAATCACATTTATGTTTATCTTTAGAAAAAAATCTCACCTTTTTCCTTTACATATTACTGAATGGATTTGACCTTCATTATGATCTCTTCATCTTATTCTGGTATCAATAGCATTCATTATTTAACAACGATATTGTATGTTGTAGTTTTACACTTCTTTCCATGAAGGTTTTTTCCATGATCCATTTTAATGCTCTAGTGAAAGATATTATGACAAGAAAACATAACTTGAGGATGATATATATTGAAAATACAATAGATATCCTTAAGAAATTAAATTCAAAAATCATCAAGGGTTTGAATTTTT
This sequence comes from Viscum album, assembly GCA_963277665.1. NCBI lineage: Eukaryota > Viridiplantae > Streptophyta > Magnoliopsida > Santalales > Viscaceae > Viscum > Viscum album. The sequence continues at coordinate 511,490,028 of OY728126.1, read as the reverse complement.
GTCTCATACAAGCCATCTATTTTTGGATTAAATAGAGTGGTAAAACTCAAATCTGTATCAAGATCATGTTGATGAATTTTTTAAAACATTGCTGAAAATTTTGGATCCTAGTCAGATCAAATTTACTGTGGAAATCCATGAAACCATATCACATAATGAATATTCTGTTAAGATAATCCTGAGGAAAATCATTAGAGATAGAAATATGGTGTTATGACATCAAGCAGTGATTAACTATAAACCATATTGGTTACTAGTACATTTAATCATATGTCTATAAATTTTAAATTCATACCGATTAAATAACACTCACACTAAAATATATTAAAACCTAAGTGTTTTATTTCCATAATTGAATCTTAATAAATGATTATTCTTGATAAAATCTGATTATGTTAAACCTAAAAAATGGTTTCCATAACATTGAATATATGATCAAACATAGTCTCATAAACACATAATGGTATTAATAAATCTTAAGTTAATCTTATATAGAGACATATACATTTTCGAAATTTAATTCACCATTTTTTTCTTATAGAGTCTTTTATAATATAAAAACATTTTTCATTTGAATCTCATGTTTAGCCTTATACTGATAAAATATCAAGCGTAATTTTATTATTTCGTAATCACTGTAAAGGTATAATATCACATGAAATTTCACTTAAAGATGATCAATTAGATTTTTATATGTGTAATTCATTAAAAATCATATATGAAATTCCCAATTAAGGATGGTAGGACATGTTTTTACTAATATTCATCATTGACTTCATCCATTTGGATTGTATTAAATTTTACTTTTTCCTTTTTCTTCAGATGTTTTGTGGATTATTATCTATATTATCCCTTTAATTGGGGAATTGCTTCACATAATTCCAAAACTCGATACAATTGATATATAGGTGTTTGGGTGGTTCATTAGTTGGACTTATTTATTTCAATAACCAGACCATTAATCACATTTTTACATTATTGGGATTTATTATCCAGATTTACATATAAAAATTACCCCATGTTCCATTGAATCTGTTTAATTGATTCATCCTAAAACATTTTTGGGAAGAAAATGGCTACTTTTCCATTCCACCATTTGAGAATTCAAGACAATAAATCATCCTCTTCATATCAAATCCATTGGAATGGTTCGTATGTTAAATTTATATTTTAACATATAGTGTTTTTTGAATTACATATCTGTATATAATTAAGTAATATATAATAAGTTTCAAATATTTGGTTTTACTTCAAAAATTATTCATTCACTTTTTCATTCAGCAATGATTATAAAATCAAATGTGTACCATGCATGTCCAATAAATTAGCTTCACAGGTACAAATATATTCATCCTCCTTTTTCTTAAGCACTAGGTATTCCATATCTATAAGTTTATATAATACATGGGAATTAAATACAAAGATATTTCTCATAAAACTCTTCCCATACCATATATTTAATTTCGTAATGTTCCCTAATCTTCTAAATAATAGACCACTACTGATATTGTTTACCTTCTAAATGAAAAACAACATAAATGATTTTTTCATGATACAAACACTAAATAATGGAAATTATATTTTCCATGTTAACGGTCAATTTCTCAATAACTAGTGGAGATGTTTAAATAAAAAATGAATGTCGAAGTTAACTTATGAAGGATTCAATATAAAAATTTTCCAATTTTTTATTATATGTGATTTCAACGACATTCATATCTTGAAAATGTTTTATGTTAATTGAAACAGTATTGTGAATTATAATTCCCATAACATTTTGTTTATAAGGAAAAAATAATTTTTTTTCTATCACATTCAAATTTAACAAGGTAATTTTTGGATCTAACAATTGAAAAAAATAGTAATCCACAGCATTAGAGACATAAATTATTGTGAAAACATCATATTTATAATAACTCATTTACTGAATGTTGAACTACTTACTATATATTTTCAATATGTGATGTCATTTACTTATCCTTGGTTTTTCATGGTATGAATTTAAATCATTCGTGATTGTTTATAAATATTCTTTTAATTTCCATCCATTGTGAGTGTCAAACTAAGTGTGTTGTAATTCTCATTGTTATTCACTTGGTGATTATTAGTTCCGTGTAAATTGACATTTTTCAGAGTTATTTCCCCAAGGTTCCTCTATGACTAATCCAGATCCACATGTAGTATACATACATAGATATAATTTCATGTAAACCCCTTTCTCTATCCTTTACCAAAATTCCTTGATATTTTTCTATACATTTATTTATCAATAGAATTATACTAATAGATATCCCAATAAATATCCAAATAAATTTATATTGGTATATCCCTAGGGATATCGGTAATGTTTTTAATACTAATCTCCAATAATTTACTATATATATTCCTCTAATACCAACTATAGTGACCTTGGATTTTATACCTAAATATTACATCTCTTTTAGATGAATATTCAATATATTTCATGAACACACAACTGATGACCGTAATAGTTTATTTTCCTTGGAGAATAAAATAAAAATATTAGTATTTCAAGAATTATCTTTAAAATCTACATCAAATATGTTCTCACATGTAACTCCTCTATATCATACCCTTCAATAGTCTTTCTTCATACCCTGGGGAAGGAATGATAAGAATGGGTGATATCTTATGATCAGTAAGGGTAAAAATTTTATATATAAATATATAATCAAATGAAATTATCAGAAACAATTAGTTTATTAAACAATGAACATAACCTGTTTTGTTTATACCGAACCTATCACAGATCATAACCATGAATCATGGCTTAAAACATCATAATTTCTGAAAACGTTTCCAATGAGAGCAATAAATCCTCAAAAATAAATAATTAACCATAAGCTAATTTCATAAAAAAAAATTTCATCAGAAATGTAGAAATAATATTCCATATGTCAAGGTTAACTTCCAATACCTTCATCATAATAGATTTGAACTGAATATTTTTTTGCATTGTGAAGCAGGACACACCGATTTTCCCTATTTGATCAAGCCCATCAACTTGTTTCTCATTTTTATCTAATGATATATATTTCATTACAAAATTTTATGGATGGAGATATAGGTATCCACCATATCAAAATGAAAACCATATATATGTGTTCCACAACATCACAAATCATTCAACATATCATCACATCATAACTTGTTTAAATAAAATGGGTCTCATAAACATTTAACAAATTCCCCATAGTACTATTCATGAAAAATAAATGTCTTCGATTTAAAATTCCATCACAAAAAATATATCCATACAAATAATTTAAAAATGATGGTATCATTTAATCTTATCCAAAATAATGAATATGTAACTTATAAGGATGTCATCACAGATGTATGATGATTTTAAAATACCACATGGAACATTTCTTAAGGAATATATGATTTCTACATTGGAAAAAAACTATTTAATGAATAATAAAATTTTAAAAAATCCATTTCTTTATTAATATCCTTGGAAACATATAGAGTAAGCTTCCTAAATATTTTAAAACCTTCAAACATATAAATGAATCCGTAAAATAATTATTTTTTCATGATGATAGAAAATACCATTCATGTGGTACACGTTAAAATAAATATTCCTAAAACATTTTATGTATATCCTAAATTAAAATTATTTATAATGTGAAATTTAGATTCTGTTAAAAAAATAAAACAGATAAACATGGGTAAAAGTTTCATTGATAATATATTTTGTTGATTTTGAAAAAGAATTAAACTTTTCAGGAAAATAAGATTTTCGATGGAAGAAGAATTTTCGGTTGAATTGAGAGTTAGATATGATATTATTTAAAAAATATTACTTTTAACTAATGAGAACTTAATGATAGGAAAACTATTGGAAAAAAATGTATTTTTATGACATAATTAGAGTATAAGATATTTTATGATATTTATAAAATATTTATCACTATATTTAATCACTATAATATTATCTCAATCCATTTAAATAAATTATGAGATTGTATCATAATACCGTAACTAATTAGGTAACTTTTTTACCAGAAACACCATAGAATTGAGATAATTTAAGGGATATGTAAATACCAAAAAATTAAGTGGAATCATCTTAAATGTCATGACTCGTCCCCTGGGGCCCATTCCGTGACAACCCAAAGCCCGCCTTCTGAAGGCCAGGGGTTGGAGACTAGCACCAAAGAGATAAATCCCTAATACTAGGAAGGCATTGCCTTTATAAACTTAAAACAGACACAACTAAGTACGAGCTGAAAGTAGACGCTAAGTAATTTTGTATACAAAAGAGTACTGAAAAGTAAAGGGGCCAGAAATACAAACCCAACTAGAAGTGAAAGTACAACTGAAAAATAAGTACAGCTGAAAAAGAAAAGTAGCTACTGGGTCATCCTCCGAGGTTCCTACCTGAAGGTTAGGTATAGATGGCCTCCTCAGCACTCCACATCTGTCAGTCTCCTCTGTGTACCAACTCTTCATAAGGTCCACCTCCTTGTATTTTACAGTCCTGCTACACAGCCTCAATCATCATTTTCCATCATCTGTTTTCAACACAATGAGGTCCGGGCAATCCTGTTCAGGGGTGAGTATAATGATACTCATTAGGGACCTCGAGACACTCAAGGTCTCACAAAATACAACAATGATAAACCACATAGTTTGAAATCAATAGATATCTATTACATAGGCATATGACTATACATATACCTAGGTTATCAAGTAACCCATCTCAATTGTGAGGAAAACACAAAAGTCACTGACCCATCTCACATATGTATAAAAATTACGTAGAGAGTTATAGATGATCAGATATAGACACTGAATCATTAGAGCTGTCAGACCGTCACATGATCCAGGACCTGTTATTCTGTCGTACCAACACATGATCCAGGAATAGAAGTCAGAACTGTCGGACCAACACGTGATCCAAGAATAGTCGTCAGAGCTGTCAGACAAACACATGATCTAGGACCAGCTATTTTGTCGAACCGACAAATGATCCAGGAATTGAAGTCAAGACTTTCGTACCAACAGATGATCCAGGAATATTCATCAGAACTGTCAAACGAACACATGATCCAGGAATAATCAATAGTGCACATCCATCCGGAGGGTTTCTACTAGAATGATTTATTCCAAGAGGTTCTTCTCCTCATTCCAAGAATAGATACAACAACTTCCACGTCGTCCCAAGAAGATGTATCCCGAATTCCCGTCTCGTCAAAAGAAACACAACGTGATAGAAGATGCATCAATTAGATGCACGATTTTATAGTTATTGGCATTTACTTTATGAGGGCCTGGTTGGATTTAGGTTCAATCCAACCTAACTATAACCCAATTGCATCCAAATATAATGTGGGGAATGCCAAAAGAATTGTCTCACTCCAAGAATTTCATCACTGCATATGGTTCGTCAATCGGACATATGCAGCCCATGTTATGGGCGGAAAGGTGAAATCGTGTAAAACGGGTCCAGGTCTGGAAATGGTTCTGACCAAGTTTGGGGGGTCTGACCCAGTCCATGGGTCCGACTCAGTCCGAGGGGGTGGTCGGGCCCATACGGGCGGCCCGACCCGTACTGGGTCCGGCTTGGCAGCCTGCGCTGGGTCCTCTTAGATCGCATCTAGGGGGCTGCACGCCGACTTAAAGTCTCGAACAGCCATGTCGTTCAGGTGGGAGCCAAACCGGCGCCAACATTCTCCTGTCCATGTCACGTGGGACCCGCAGTGTCCCTCTGCACCGGCGGCCGACCCATCTGGCCGCCTTTTCTCCACCATCACGGCCCACCCCTGGCCATGGCTTCTCCCTCTGCACGACGCGATGGCGTCGTGCCCCACTGGCAGCCTAGCGGCCGCCCGTGTGCACCGCCACGGCCTGGGGATGTGGCCAATTCATCTATGCCAGTTTCTTTCACGGATATCCTAACAATGTCCCCCATTGCTCCACTGTGACCCGTCACCCATAGCCTACTCCTCCGACGGCATTGTTTCACCACTGTCGTCCTCAACAAGTGAGGAAAACGGAGGGGTGTCGGGCCTTGTTCATGCATCCCGCACCCTCTGTTTTATGGTGATAACAATCGGTTAATCATAACATAACATTGAATGTTGTAAAAAAGAAACATGTTAAAACTCAAATCCTCTACCTCGGGTTCTTTGTTGGTAGACTATGTCTCAGTAAGGAGAACAACCATTCATTCACGTCAGAAATGAAGAATTCGAGGATGATGTCCATGGTATTCTTCAAGGACGGCACTTCCTCCATTATTCCGATTGAAGATCAAATGATGAGGATGTTCTTCATTGGCGGATGTAGAGTTTTTCGTTGGGAGAAACAATTTCTCCATGTTATCTCCTCTCTCGAGGCTCAACCAAAAGACAAAATCCATCAAAATAATAAATTACGATATCTTATTTAATTGTTTCCATAAAATTGTAATAGGTTTAAATTAATAAGTTTAATGTGTTCAATTAATTAACTGAGTGGGCTGGAACCATAAAGAGGGGAGTTCAATGGATCTCCCCACATAATAGAGATTTTCATGGGTTTAAAAGCAGGGTGGTCCCCACCTCAATTATTTTCCCATGGGAGGTAGAGTTCAGGTGAGCCCCACAACCATAACCACTCATGGGTGGTTAAGGTGTGGTGGCCCACACCTCCAACCTCCTCTTAGAGGTTTTAAAAAATAAGAATAAAAATAATTCCACAATATTATTTTTATTAAATTTATTCACAAAAACTCATAAACTAACATTCCATCTCGACAAACTGATGTTGAGTTTAAAGCCTTCTTAAACGAATACCAATGCTGCGAGTTCAACAGTGCCCTCAAATTTCAATTTCGATCACTGGTTCCAATGTTATAAAAATATCACACGTATGTTTACTTAACATACCAAAACAAAACATTATATATTGATTACGGGCGAGACTGGACTCGAAATCAATACTCGTCAGTTTTCAAGGACTCGTAAAATTCCTATGTATTTAAAAAAAATCCATTGAAATTTCGGGGCTTTAAATTCTCCCCACCTCAGAGATTTATGTCCACAGAAGCTAAACCTCAAACTATGGGAACAATTAGAGTTACTTAGCATGCATCTAATCCTCCTTCTCTTATGTGCTCTCCTAGAGGTTCCCATGATGACAGCGAATGTGCACCAGAGGTATCGATATTCCACGTAGGGCCCACTCTTGTCAATCCTCAATCTCCACTAGAACCTCCATGAATGATTCCCCATGATCGATGTCTAGATCCACATGGTCGATGACATGTGAAGAGTCATCCACATATCTCCTCAGCTTAGATACGTGGAAGACATCGTGAAACTAGTGCAACTGAGGTGGAAGATCTAGGAAGTAAGCCACCTCTCCTAATTTGATGAGGACCTGGAAAGGTCCGATAAATCACGGAGATAACTTGCCGCCTTGTCTAAATATTCGTAGACATCGTTGAGGTGGGACCCGTAGAAAGTCATGGTTGCCATCCTCAAAATCCATAGGCCTCCGTCTTCTATCCGCATATGACTTTTTCCTGCTATGTGAAGTCTTTATATGCTCCTTGATGATCGACACCTTCTTTGTGGTTGCTCGTACAGTCTTTTTTCCCACGAGTGCAAGGTCTGAAGTACAAAACCTCGAAAGGTGCCATACCAAAAGTGGAGTGATATCTATTGTTGTATACAAACACCACCAAAGGTAAATTATTCTCATAGATACAACTGAAGTCAAGGAAACATGCATGGAACTTGTCCTCAAGGGTCTGAATGGTCCACTCATTTGACCATCCATCTGAGGATGTAAGGCAGTGCTCAGATGAATCTACATCCCAAAATCCTCAGGAAACCACTTACATAGTCGGGAAGCAAACCATGCGTCACGATCAGAGAAAATCATCAATGGTATACTATGTAGACACAAAATCTCTTGCACATGGAGGCGTCCCAAGCTCTCTACTGAACCATGCTCTCTAATCGGTAGGAAGTGGGCCGACCTGTTGAGTAGGTCAACGATCACCCAAATCGAGTCATGTCCCCTATATGTAAGTGGAAGATCCATTACAATATCTATGGATATCCCATCCCACATCCACTCTGGGACCTATAAAGGTTGTACTAAGCCTACTAGTATCGGGTGCTCCACCTTCACTTGATGACAAGTGAGGAATCGAGAGACAAACTCTGCTACCACCTTCTTCATACCTTGCCACCAGTGCTGTCGTCTGAGGTCCTGATACATCTTCACCACACCGAGATGTACCATTAGAGGGGATGTGCATAACTCCCTCAACACATCCTCCTTATGTTCTACTGCTACCATGGTACATCCTCTGAATAGAATGATGTTCTCCCCACCTTTAGAAAATCCATCAGGTACCTGCCCTGTGGATATCTGAGCACGTCATGTCTCGTATTCTGTGTCCCTACGTTGTGCCTCCCTAACTCGCTGATGAAGTAGGGGAGTGACTATAAGAGACTAAAGAAAGGCTGCTCCATCTCTTTCCAGAAAGGATATCTATAAGGTAGCCAGCTGCTCTGTTGTCTCGCCCAGTAGCTATGTACCAGTTATCCTACTGAGGGAATCTACAACAACGTTCCCCTTCTAAGGAGTATAGACTATCTCGAAGTCATAGTCTTGGAGGAACTCCATCAAATGTCGCTGTCTCATGTTGAGGTCCTTATGAGAAATGATATACCTGAGACTCTTGTAATCAGAGTACACGGTAAAATGCTCGCCCATCAGGTAGTGTCACAACATATTCAAGGGGAATCCCACTACTTCTAACTACAGGTCATGGGAAGCGTAGTTCTACTCATTCGGTCTCAAATTCTAGGAACCATATGCGATCTCTGCTAACTTCTACATTAGGAAACACCCAAGTCTGGTCCCGGATGCATTGCAATATACTACGTACATTATGCTTTCCTCTGGAAGCCTCATGATGGGGGCACTGGTCAGCCTCTGTCTCAGCTCCTGAAAGATTTACTGGCATCTCTCTGACCACAAGAAGGTTTTCCCCTTCTTTGTTAAGGTAGATAGTGGTGCAGAAACTCTAGAAAAGTATCGAACGAACCTTTGATAATAACCAGCCAAATCAAGGATACTTTGTACCTCTGTCACACTTCTGGCTGGCTCCCAAGCATGTACCGATTCAATCATCTCTGGATCCACTACATATCTAGACTCCATGTTGACAAGACCCAATAAGTGAACCTCATGAATCCCAATATGGCACTTAGAGAGCTTACAATAAAGCTGGTGATCTCGAAGCGTGTCCAGTACTACCCGCAATTGGTAGGAATACTCCTCCTCAGTAGTCAAGTAGATCATAATGTCATCGATCAAAACTATAACAAATAGATCTAGTTATTGTTGGAATATCCAATTAATGAGTCCCATGAACAGTCTCGGATAATTGGATATGCCAGACAAAATTACCAAGAACTCTAAGTGGTTATACTGACACCTGAAGGTCGTCTTCTTCACATCCTCATCTCAAACTATAACCTAGTGATAGACTTATCTGAGTTCTATCTTCGAGAACCATCGTGCTCCCTTTAGCTGATCGAAGATGTCTTCAATCCTCTGGAGTGGGTACTTCTTCTTCATAGTCACCTGATTTAGGTGATGGTATTCAACACAGAGCCTCAAGATCATGACTTCCTTCTTTTGGAATAGAATCGGGGTAGCCCAGGAAGAAAGACTGGGACGAATGAATCCCTTCCCCTGCAAGTCATCTAGTTGTACCATCAGCTCGCGATTCTTAGTGGTAGACATCTGATATGATGGAGTAAATATTGTTGTCGTCTCGGGGTATAAGTCAATGTAGAAATCCACTTCTTTGTGAGGAGGTAGTCCTGGAACATCTTCAGGAAAAACATCAGTGTAATAGTACACCACTATAGGATAGCTCAGACTCTCCACATCAACTGCTACAAGGGTTAGTTAGGCCAACAGATGAGCGATCAGCTACAACCTCCTCCGATTAAGTCTGTCCTGTACTGCAAAGGCTCCCTTCTCACTGGTGATGGTGAACCTGGTCCCATCCATGCAGAAACACCGCACATTGTGCCTAATATAGATTATCTGATGATGGAATGTAGATAATAAGTCCATACCCAAGATGACTTAGTAAGGATTCAACGCCGCAATATGGAGGTCCATGTCGAACCTCTCACCTCCTAGAGTATGCTCACACTACCATAACCATTGAGTAATCATTGAGACTGCTCCTGTTGGAGTCTCTAGCTATAATGATCGATCCAACGACTCTGTCAGAATCTCTGAGCTCTGAACGAGGGTAGTGGAAATGAAAGAGTGACTAACACCTATGTCTATAAGAACTACAACTAAGGTGGAGTAGACACAAATTGTACCCCGAATCATCATCGGAGCGCCATGGATGTATGCCTCAACATCATGGAGCTGAGCTCTACCTTTTCCTCCTGCTCTCTGTGGTCGGGGTGGACCTCCTGGTGGTGGTGGTGGTAACACCTCGAATCATTTTCAACCACCAATTACAAGGCCTTCCCCACTGCCACGTTTGCATTATCCCTGTTGTCTGCCTTGATCGATCCTCAGCATCTTCCTGGGAGGTGCCTCAACTATCTTCTGATCATCTGTATGGCGGGTCGGATAGTCACGTTCCATGTGACCAAGCCCGCCTCAAGTGTAGCATTGCCCGCTCCTGGAATGACTGGCTCTGTCTCGTGTGCCCCAGACAACTAAACATGTATCCTAAGGTCATCCACCAGATGGTATGGTCTGCTTGGACCTCTACGACATCTGTCTGCTGCCAGGTGTAGAAGACTCCGCTACATGATGCCCGGTGGTGGGTCTCACTGCTAGTGACTACTCAGCAAAGGAAAATCTTCAATAGGAGGGCTCTCACTAACACCCCTGCCTACATAGGGAGGCTGATTTAGATCATTGACACTCCGAGCTCTCGCCTGATGCCCGGCTCGAAGGTCCGAGCCCTAAATAATGGGTCCCATGCCATATCAATGGAGTAACGCGAGGGGTCGGTGAACCTCACTGAGTACTGTGCCACTGTTATACTAACCTATTGTAGAGGTAGTATCTCTCGTATCGACACCACACATAGGGTGGCTGGGACATACTCCACTAGAAATAGGCTCTTGATGATAGCCCATAGTAGTGTCACCTCATTATGTACAGGTAACATCAGGATCCACCATTTGCCTACTGCTTCCTGAAGGAGACTCATGGCAAGGATCACCATAAGGACTTATGGTGTCCATACCAGTCTAAATATTCTCACCACATCCTCCATCCAATCCTCAGCTGCATGCGGATCCGTCTCTCCCCAGAACCTGGGCGGCCTATGGAGCTATAACTCATGCAATGCGATCAAGTGGCATTCAATCTCTACTGCTGGGTTTGGTGTTATCAGTGGCCCAATGGGTAGTGGTACTGCTGGTGCCTCTAATGTAATAGGGCCCAACAGCGAGGCCTCGTCGCTCGGTGGGATGTCATCTTATACAACTCATGGATCCATGGCTTTCTATCTGCATGGAGGCATCCTAAATAGAAACAGTTGCGCTATGGTCAATAATTTATACCTGGTGTTCAGACTCAAATAGACCACAAAGAAAACTCTAGAAACTCACATGCAATCAATTTTTTCGTGTAATGAGTCAGAAATCAGATGTACTGGTCCTAGTGTATGGATATGTCAGCCACCGCACCAACACTTGACCCCCTGAACTGAGAACCAAACTCAGTACCCTTAACAATATTTCATCACAGAAAAGAAAGATCAGAGTCTTAAGTTCTGTGGTAGAACCTACTCCTCTATTACCAATTTTTTGACAATCCTTCCCTCGTGGCCCGTACCGTGACTACCCCATTCCCTCCTAACATAGGACATGGGCTAGTGACTAGCACAAAAGGTTTAAATCCCTAAAATAGGGAAGGCATTGCCATTATAAATTAATAACTCACACACAATAGAGTACGAGATGAATGTAAACACTAATTAAAGATGTATACAAAAGAGTGATAAAACGTAAAGGGGCTAGAAATACAAGCCCAACTGGAAGTGAAAGTACGACTGAAAATCAAGTACAACTGAAAAAGAAAAGTTACTACTGGGTCATCCTCCGGGGTTCCTATATGAAGGGTAGGTACAAATGGCCTCCTCAACACTCCATGTTTGTCTGTCTCTTCCGTGTATCGACTCTTCGTAAGGTCCACCTCTAGGTACCATCCATTCCTGCTACTCAGCCTCAGTCAGCACTGTCCTTCGTTTGCATCCAACACAATGAGGTGGGGGAATTTCCCATTCAGGAGTGAGTATAACGATACTCAGTAGTGTCCCTGAGACCCTCAAGGTCTCATAAAATCTAACAAAGATAAACCACATGGTATGAAATCAATGTATAGACATTACATAGGTATATTCCCATTCATATACCTATGTTATCATGCTACACATCTCAATCATGAGGAAAACATAGAAGTCACTCACTCAACTCACACAGGTATACAAATTATGTAGATAGATAGAGACGATCAGATATATCCACTGAATCATCAGATCTGTTGGACCAACACATGATCTAGGACAAGCTATTCTGTCGGACCAACACATGATCCAGGAACAGATGTCAGAACAGTCAGACTGACACATGATCCAAGAATATTATTCAAAGTTGTTGGACCAACACATGATCCAGGAACAACTATTTTTCCAGACCAACACATGATCCAGGAATAGACGTCAGAACTATCGGACCGGCACATGATCCTGGAATAGTAAATATAACTTTCATACCAACACATGATCTAAGAAAAGTCAATAGTGCATAACAGTCCTCAAGCTTTCCACCAGCTATATGGATTCTGAGAGGGTTTTCTCCTCAATCCAATAGTTGATACATCAAATTCCACTTATTCCCAAGATGATGTATCCTGAAGGTCCGTCTTGTCAAAATAAACACAACCCGATAGACGGAGCATCAATCAGACGTCTGGTCTGAGAGTTATTGGCATTTCTGTTCCGAGGGCCTGATTGGATTTAGTTTCAATCCATCATGACCTTACAAAAACTTCATAGAAACCTCATATGGGATATTCCAAAATAATATTATCTCTCCAAGAATTCGGCCGCCATAGACGGTTCATCAATCAGACAACTGTAGCCCAAGTTATGGGAGGAAAGGGGAAATCGGGTCAAATGGGTACGGGTCAGGTCCGACCCAGTCAGACCGACCCTATCCTACCCAGGTTCGAAAAGGGGTCTGACCCAGTCTGTGGGTCTGACCTGGTCCGCAGGTCTAACCTAGCCCGCGGGGGCAGCCTAGCTCGTGGGGGAGGCCAGGCCCACGCTGGGTCTGGCCAGGCGGCTCGCGCTGTGTCTGGCCCAGCGGCCGGCGCTGGGTCTGGCATTGCGACCCATGATGGGTCTACTTAAGCTGCATTCAGGGGAGACTTTGTGCCCCTGGAAATCCCGAACAACTATTCCTTTTATATGGGTGCTAAAACGGTGCCAGGTGGGACCAGTCCAAGTCATGAGGGACCCGCTAGGTCCCGCTCCTCTGGGTTGGCCAAGCCATCCGCCGCTCCCGCTATGCAAGTGGCCAGCCCGGCCTGCCTCTTTTGCTCCACCAGCCCCACCTGTCCATGTCTGTGGCTTCTCCCTCTGTGATGCACTATGGCACCGCATCACGTTCTTTTGCATAGCACGAAGATGTCGCGCACTTCCCGTGACCCTGCAACACTGCTCTGCTGGTTTCCGTCACGGTCGGCCCGACGCCGGCTGGCGTTGCTCCATCTCGGACAGTCCGCCATGGCCCACTCCTCCAGCAGCGCCGTTTCACCACCACCATCGTCAACAATTGAGGAAAAACAAATGGGTTCAGGCCATGTTTTTTTGGCCGACACCCTCCGCAATACAATGATAAAAGTAGGCGAAACATAACCCAAGATTGAACGTTGTTTAACAGAAACAAATTCAAACTCAAATCCTCTACCTTGGGTTCTTTGTTCATTGACGATGTCACGGGAAGGTGGACGACGATTCATTGACGTTGGAATAGTTTTCAATAAAATATTTCCATTAATTTCAAATTATTCTAATTTTTTTTTCTAAATTTTCTGTAATCAAATAATATTTTGTACTTGTATATTTAAACCATAATCATTGATTATTTATCTAATCCTATTCATACTACCTATTTCAATGGATGGTTGACTACTATCATATTAAATAACAATTTTAATAGAATTCCATGTTTCATTAAAACATGGTGTTGTATGTAAAGCATGAAAAATCAGTGTCACGTGTAATGTTTGATATAAAAATGATTAAATTAATAAAAACATATCACAAATATTAGGGTGTTACATCACCTCCCACATATTTTACATATATCACAAATATGATGTTACACCAGAACCATAACGATAAATATTTAAATAACACCATCGGAGTTTAGGAGACCAATTGTTATTGAATAATAATGTATATAAGGAAGAAATGAAACCTAATAGGGAATATTCCATAATATAATAATGGAAAACTCACATTGTTTCATAAAATTTAAATATATTGGATATGTTGGATTGATCTGCTCAAATGTTATTTTAAGGCATTCCAAATTATCTATAGGGTGCCGTGGTTTTAGGGGTAAAATTGTCAGGAAAACCCCACTTAAAGGGGTTCAATAATTTTTAGGAGATGTGTTGACATGGAAATAAAATATTCTCTAAGGCAAGATACCATTACTCAGTTCACCATGTCAAATATACTTCTTACAAAAAAAAATATTCCACACTTTAGATCAAAAAAATTAGTAAAATTAACTCAATTCAACGTTACCACTATGATGTATAATTATAATTTTATAGAAATATGAAACATTACATCATTACTATTTTTCTTAGAAACACTAAAAAATATATAAAAAACACATCTCTATATATTCCGGAGATTATCAGACCTCACATGCTACAGGTGTAGTAAAATTAGCAGAAACCCCCGTAAATCCACCTTGAGATACTATGTCATTGTGCTTAATCCACAACAAAAAATCATATACCAATTAGACATGATCGAATGACACAATACTCCATGGATTATTCAATACTTGTAGATAATATAACTTCATAATTTACATCCTTCATCCCTTGGGAATCATCTCAATCCCGAAAAATCTTAAAGTAGACAATGAAATTTTTTTATCGTTATCAGTTCTATTAAATCTTATTTCACTAAAAATATTGTCATAATTTATATTTTAAAACCATACCCAAATATAATTTATGGAAAATGATTTGGTTGAAAAATGATCTTGTGATATTCCAATAATTAATATTTCCATCATAGGATCACAACCACCTCTCTTTGAGGAAGAATTGTAAAACTAATAATCAAAATCAATGTGATATCAAACACTCACTTTGTTGATATATAACTCAAATTTTAGAAAGTATTCCCACTTTTAATCATGGAAGAAAAAAATTTATCTCATAAACCAGAGAAAATTATTTATCATCCGAACATCTCTAAAAATTAGGAACAATGAATCAAATTAATTATGTTATTATTCTTGTATAGAAAAATAATTTTCTGAGGTTATATCCTACCCTCTATTATGACACTATAAAACATGGTCTAAGTGAATAAAAAACCCACAAAAGACAATTCCCCATATATCCCAAGATCACCATTGTCCACCTCTCAATTTTTTCATCATAACTAATTTTTATATCTCTTAAATAAATAACAAGAGATTCATTATAAATGTAGTGAAAAATATGTGACACATGTATTAGATTTTTTATTTTTATCCATAATATAGGAATTTATAGAGAATACATGATGGTTCCATCTCACTTTAACACCTATAATGGAGTAGGAAATTAGTGATATGGCCAACTAATATTACCTAGAAGTCACTTCCCATCGTAAGGATCCACCTTTAAAAATAGCAGATCTTCAATGACGATGTCTAGTGATCTTATTCAATGGTTATTATAGTACATATAACGACCTTCATCTTCCATCACTCTCTAATAGATAACATGAACCTTCTATTTCCGGATTTACACAAGTTATAGTTAGATACATGATGACTCTCACTCCCTATTACAACATACTAGAGAACGAAAGGTCAACCATAATAATAATTACATATTTATAATCCAATGGTGGAGTAAAAACTATTTTAGTGATAAAAATTTTTAATGGGTAGATTAATTTTGCTTTATCCTAAAAAATTGATGACATTTATGTTTGACATGTCATCAAATGTATTAATGGTCCACTCTATCATACCATATATATATATATAGATGATTGTATTGAAAAGGGAAAATTGTGATCCAAAAAAATATAAGGAACTTTACAAACCAAATAGTTGAAATAAGTATTTTTTGTTTTAGATGATTATTCATTGGACACTGGGTAGAATCATCACCTCCTCTAGATACAACTTCGAAAAAATTGTAACTGAGATCAACTCCAGGATTTATAAGAACTATTATAATTTCATAAAATAGTATAATATCATCCATACTACATCCTGAAATCCCTATGATAATGGTAAACATGTTATTATGTCTATTTATATATACTCTCAGATATGGTTATAAAAACCAATGATTGGATAAATCCACCAAAAAAGGTGTCTAATTTTCAGCTTATGGAAGACTAAACCACAACAAACAAACTCTAGAATAGAATGTGTTAATCTATACCATTAAAATTAATCCCTCAATGAATGAGACATTTTCATCATTTTAAGATTTACCACTATGGTTTAACTGTAGAACTCATGGGTCAACACATTACGAATCATTGAATGAATAAAAAGACTTCTTTTAAATAACACACAATGTTAATTATCCTTAGAAAAAACATATGATGAATCACTATAAGCAACTAATCTCAATAGATTTCCACCTTGAAATCCCCCAATTGAGAGTCATTCTATATCAATAAAAAATCTGACTACACTATTCTCTAAATTCACCCTCTACCACCATACTCCCCCATATTAAGTAGAGACTTAAAGATATTTTATATCACTCTCTAATAATAATTAGACTTATACATAGTATCACTAGATAAATTTTTTACCGGTGTTATAGAAATTGAATTACTCTTTTCCGGTTTGTAGGAAATTTCAAAGCCATAATGAAATAATAATTTCATCCATCACCATTTCTATATATACATATAATGTTAGTATAAGAAATTTCTCAATATCCTATGTTCAATAAAAAACATAAATCATTTACTAATTTGGTTGTGTCCACATAAATACAAGGAAAACACAACCTCTGCAAACTCAATATCATGGGTTGGGTAGTTACATTCATGGGAATATAACAACTAATAAAAATGAAAAACATCTGATCTCTTTTTCAACAAGAACCATAACCATATAAGACATGTATAATAAAATAAAACCTCAAACTGTAATTATTTTAAAAAATAATTAACTGGGGAGATGTCCAATATCTACTTAAGATTATTAAAAGATATCTGACTCTAGTTTGTCCACAAGGACACATTATCTATTCTAATCAAGGTTTTCATTAGATTTAAAATATACTAGACATTAAGGAATACCCTATTTTAGTAAACTATTAAACCATAGAGACTATGATCACCTTAAATTTTAATGGGTAATAACTAAGAAACAACAACCTCTTTGCTAATGGAATCTACAAATAGTCCATTTTTAGACTTGAAATTCCTTATGAACTGAATTTGAAATACTAAAACTAAATCATTTACAACTTTCTAAATATCTATTGAAAAACAATAATTAATATAAAATTATATTATTATATGTGTGGTCCTAATCAGATGAAAATTAAATATCAATTTAATCAATGAAATCCACCACAAACTAATAATAGGAATCCCAGAAGAATGTATTCATCAGACCCAGGAACATATATCAATATTTCTTCATACATAGGTAAATAATAAAATCGTAATGTCTGCAACAAAATAAAATTGTAATCATTCTAATATATTAATATATTAAAAACAATTCATTATAAATAAATCAAATATAAATCATCTAGTAATTACTAGATCCTATAATATGATTAATGAACTATTAAATCCATGGAAGAGGGTATAGATTAATTACTTTTCAATGATTAAGTATATGATAATTAATACAAAGACACTAAATAAAATCATACTTATTCTTGAGAAAAACTAGAGCACCCCAAAGTGACACACTCATACAAAAAATATCTTACAATAAATTATTATTGATTTAAACTATAGAACCCATAAATTAAATGGTTTCATATAATATAAATTCATTAAAATTAACGAATTGTTAGGATGTAACTCTTTCCTAAACATTCTCCCTTTTCATTGTATAAAACCTATAAACTACTCAATAAATACGTAAATGTAATATTCCACAACCCTAGGAAATTCATTTATATGAATATATAATAAAATATTCATTAACATATTCATCAATGGAGAAAAAAATAGCATTCAACTATCACATATGAGGGTCTCACATGATATTGACTATGGTATAAAATCTATCAGCATTAAAGATAAAAATTATCCCTTTAATAAATCCCTAGTACTATGAACCAAATATAGCCATTCTATGTAATGAGTGACATCATATGGATATATCAACAACCATATGAAGTCTCCCTAAACGATGTTTTTTTGTGGAACATGCTGAGAGTCTCCAAACACATCAATAAAAAACTCCATAATCAACTAGTGTTTTTAGTTTATAGGGTTCTGAACACCTCTAACCCTCTTGTCCCAATTCATGGATGTGGTTTTATGAAACTATTGAGTATGTATATCCTAAATTTAAAAAAACAATCACACATGCATAAAATAATAAAATGTAACCACAAATGACATCTGGATCTCCTAGTTCTAGGAACCCTAGATCCTTCAAGACACAAAAAACATCTCCCATGCCTCACTAAAAATTCTTATAAGAACCATCCCAAACACCCTCTACTCTTTTTATTTGAGTATAATATAATTTTTGTTATATATTGTCCCGAAATCCTCTACTATGACAAATAAATAGAGGTTGATTCTTATATACATATCAAATTGATACTATTGAAATGGTACAACCTGAATTAGAACACTGACCATACATTATATGACGATAATTATTAAGAAATGAGATCGCTAAACACATTATCATCTAAGAGAAAAATAATGGTTATGATCCCTTGGAATGGTTATGGGAGTCATTAACCCAATATAAATAAGATTTATTTGGACATGACCTAACTCTCTCAATATGAATACATTTCTACCTAAGAATCATTGAACCCGATAAGATATCTATTTTACGTGGATAATACAAATAAATATTCTCCTAGGATGATCTAATAATATGTAATATAATTCAATGAAAAAACACTCCCATGTACCTTCATATATGTTTATAACATAAAATGTGTGACTCAGAACAATATTAACAAATGTAAATGCTAATCAAAATTTCTGGAAATGGCCTCATTATTTTGAAATAGGATTTAAGAATATTAGATAAGTACATAAAGTTGATTTTGATCACCTATAAACAAGATCTACCATGTTTATATTTAAAAAACTTGTGGATACTAAAATCATTTATGGGGGAAGAAAGAAACTTGTCTTATAAGAAATCTCAATATTTCTCCTATGAAATTGAAAACATTCAGATATCTAGTAGAATAAGAGCCAACAATCCTTATATTCACCATGTAGCATCATCACCACCAAAAAGACCATATCTACAAAAATGAAATGATAAATCTGAATATTATTTCCCCATAGTTTAAGCAGAAATAATTTAATTAATATAAAATTTCCCCCAAATATTTCATATGAATATGATATTAACGATCTCATAGTTTCCTCTACCCAGTTTTTTTTCACCACCCTCAACTCTACAGTGATCTGGTGGAATATCCTACTGATAATAACCAATTTGAAAATAATAAATATTTCATATTAGATCCATTAATATAAAATAAAAAATTTAGGGTCTCTTAAAATCATAATATGTAATATTTAATATTGATTAATTAATTATTTTTAATCATATTTCATGTTCTTACCATTTTCAGAAAAAACAAAAAAACTATAATGATGCACAATACATCCCTAGTTATCTACTCCAAAACCAATATCAATACAAAATGTTTGGTTATATTACATTAATTTATACTCATATATTATTAAGTTATAGATATATACCTAGAATTTATTGATTTTACCATTTTTACACTACAAATGATAATATGATAATATAGTTTCTCATCTAACCAATGAATTCCACACCATTGGATATCATTAAAACTCTATCATATCCCTTAACATAATCATTTGATATCACTCTGAAAATATATTATTTAAATAATAGATCCTATTTTGGGAATTAAATGATAAAATTGAGATAATGAATCTTAAATACTACCTCCAATAAGCTAGGGGTTATCTATAATAACCACTGGTATGTCATAAAAAAATATTGGAGGCTTTAACAACTATGATAACCTATTGAATATTTGATAAAATATATCCTAAACATAACATCATATAATTATGAAATTACATATATCCTAAAAAATTAATTCAATTCCATAAACATAAAAAAACTAAAATAATCCACAAGTTTAAAAATTAATGTCTTTGGTAGTAACCCCTAATTCATATTTTCACATTAAAGACTCCATGAGATAGTAATGATTATCCCAGTCACCAAAAAAATCTTATGACATTAAAAAATAATTTACAAATATATAATATTTGAATAATTGTAATAATATTAAATATCCTCCTTAGAGCCACCCATGAAATAGATAATGAAAATATACCAAATCCCTATTAATAAACAAGTGATAATATCTTGACCCCAAAATATATGTACTTAGTTCCCAGCCTCATTATGGGTCTATCACTGTGTAATTAATACAGATAATAATATAATATATAATTTCATATCAAATGAATTTTACATGATACCACATCCCTGTTGATTTTCCACACCACCCTAATGTCACAAGTCTTGAACCACATTTGCAAAAAATATATGCCTAACTGAAGATATCAAGGAAACTACAAAATATCATTTACCTTGTGCTTAAAATCATAACCTAATCACCAAAAACATCTCCAAATAGTAACCAACTATTTTCAAGTATCCACCACATTACATTTGATATTATGATATAACATAAGTACATGTCAGAAACTCATAGAAAATTTGATTCGGTCTTCAGGCATCACTATCTCCCTTATCTACTTATAATTGTAAAAGGGAATCCTTTGGGGGTATGGGTAAGGAAACAATATATACTAAATAGTAATGTAATTATTTATATAAGGTAATATATCCTTCTACAAAATACTCTCCCCAAGTAGGAAGATACAGCTTCGAAACTAGAAATGGTGATGAGAAAATATTGCGGTATAAAACAAATTTTGACTAACCATCATCAATCACAACCTCCTTAGGTGCTCATTTTGAAGACTCAACTAGGGCCTAGAATACCTAATCTTATGGGATGAAATTCTAAAATTAGTCTCTAATGTCTCCACTAAAAGATAATATAGAGGGATGTGAGAACTATTGTTTTTATCATACAAAATCTACATTACCTTGGATGTGTTATAGGGAGAAGAAACCGTGAGTCATAAAGTATTAGATCATTAACTTTAATGAGTTGTAAATTACAGTACATAGAATATTCTATTGGGGGAAGATTCAAATATATTTATTGAAATAAAAATATGAGATACAACGTTAAACCTGATTCTTGTGGTAACTTCTTTAGCACAAATGTAAATCCAAATAGAATCTCTAATATCATTGAGGATAATTCAATAATGGATGTGTATAAGAAGACCATAAATCATGATCTGGACTACCATTAAGGACATGTTTTATCCCCTATTAATGTACAAAGATTGTCAAAGTGTGGGGAAGAAATGACTTTTTCATTATCCAGACTACCATGCCCAAAAACTTGTAATATCATGATCAAATAAAAGATTGACACATAACTGCATTCATATCATGATTTAAATGGGAATTGGATTGGATTGATTCTTTAATTTAAAGAAACATAGATACATCGGGGGATATTTGATATTTTTTAAAAACATTACGATAAGTGACCACAAAAGAAAATTTTTTCTGCATGGAATTCAATTGTAGAAAGAATGGGATCTTGGATTCACTCTACGAAATCATATAATTTCAATTTTCTGGATATCAAATGGTTAAGGGAAATGAAAAATATATATAGGGTGTTATAAAAGATACAATATCCCTAAAGTAACCTAAAAGAGTAAAACTCCAATTGTTCCCCTAATGATAGGAAAAGTGGTGCATATAGGGATGATACTATTAGTTCCACATCGAATACCAGTCATTGGGATATATACAAAGATTCTAATAGATTTGGTTGATAGAAAATAAAAAGATGAGATAGAGAGAGAATTAACTTTATGAAAACTAATGCTATAATGAAATAAAAGGGAACTAAAAGAGGATTTGAGGAAGGAGGCACTTCTATCCAAACTGATATTATCGCAATGCCCCATCAAATGCTTCAAAAATAAAAAATTGGGGGTGCACTGTAAGAGGCATTAAAACGGTTTAATGAAAAAACTATATCATTATTTTTACTTTCCTATGTAATAACAATCATTCGAAATTAACTATGTTATATTTACAAATATAAAATTTTATGAAAATAATCTTATTACTATCTCTATCTTGTTGGAAAATATTTTCCTAGAATTTATCATGTGGGTTATTTGTTTGGACAGTAATGGATTTATTTAAAATAGAAACATCTTTTTAAATTTATTCATTGTTTTAACACAAAATAAAATCCATTATTATATATTTAAAAACCTTCTCATTCCATTTTGGATTTGTATTAATGAGCCACACATCATATTAACAGTGGGTGTACTTTAAATAATAAAATGTGTCTTTTTATAGTATATATTAATTATGAACCTTAAAATAAGAATAAATCACTGAATATATATATATAAATATTAATTTTCCATTCTACTAGTTTTATAATATATCAAAAAAAGTTACGTTGATCAAAAAAAAATTTCCCAAAAATATATAATATTTCTTTTCAAGAATTATAACTCTATTTAAGTAGTATGAGATGTTCCGAAAAACCAAATGTGCTCTATTTTTTACGAAGAATTTAAATAATAGTTCTCTAAATATTTAACCCATAATAAAAATATGAATATTTAATTAGATATAAAATTTGAATGAATTTATCAAAAGTAAAATTATATATATAAAACATTTAAATTTATATAACATGATAAAAATCCAAATAAAAGTTAAAAATATTATAGTAATGTGAAAAATTTAGATAATGACCCTTTTTTGAATTATGATAATAAAATATTGATATACTATACATATAATGTGCATCATCCCTAAAATGAGAAAAAATTAATTTTCTTATAAAATATATAAAAAGAATAAACTTTTTAAATACATAATAGAATAAAATTTTGAATAAATATTCATGAAAATACTGTTCAAGGAATTTGTAGCCTATATAAAAAACAATAAATAATTTTTTCATCTATAGCTCCTTGAATTTTAGAAGTTGTAATTTGAAAATATACTTTATTTTATATCATTTACATATACATGATGAATTAAAATTGGACATAAGGATATTTTATTCAAAAAATATTGTACAATAATAATGTATTGTATTTGAATCCCTAGAAAAATTTAGTCATTTAATATGCAATGTGATGTAATAGGAAATATATAAATAGTATTTCTAAATACCAATAAAATATAATTTATAGTGAATATATAATCCCCCTATAATTTTTTTATATTTTGAATTAAAAATTTACATTTATATATTTAAGGAAGAATGGTTTTAAAAAAATCATAAAACAATATATATTTTTGGGAATTTTATATAAAATGGGGTGGTTATATTGACTAAAATTTTATATAAGTTACCAAAATTTATTCTATGGGCTCATATTATTTTCATAATGGACCTAAGAAATAGGAGGTTGTTATAGTTTAACATATGGAATATTAGTGGCACATGTTTCGGGTATCATGATGACCATTATGTTTTAGGTGAGGATTCACTTGATTCCATGTTGATTCCTAGATATATTTTTATATAATTTCAATAAAATTTTATTTTTTTACATAATGAACCTCACCATACAATAAGATAACATGCACATCTATCCCATGGTTCCACCCAATTTCCCTATTGCATGTGGTCTACCTCCCCCATTTGGGTTTATATTCACTCTCTATATATTGTATTGGATACCCCTTAGTATGTATCACTTAATATATAGTTTGAATTTATATTCCATTCAAAAAAATATTGTTATAGTAATTAAATATTTAAATTTATTAGTAATTATTTTTGAATATTCATAAATTTTTGACGATTTCTCTATTTTTTCTATTGAGAATGCACTAATGGGAATGTTTTTTTGGTTCATATGTTTTCTGTTACATTTATTTTTGTTGATTGAACGACATAGAATATAATTAATAGTGAAAGAGTTTGGATATCTTATAATAGCATCAATTTTGGTTTTTTGTCTCTTAATAGTTGGGTGGGGGGTATTAGACACCTAATGCACCCACGAAATGAAATTTCATAGTCTCATAGTTGTATGTTGCTAATATCTGTATAAAATATTTAAATTGGGGAGAAAATTGGATCTCAAGGAGTTTGTACCTTCAAATTAAATGTGATGATATTAAGATCAAATATTATTCTAGAGATATTTCTTAAAATGTAGTTCATTTTATTCTATCATAGTAGTATGCCACAACAATGCAGATAAATTCAACTAATTTTTTATTAGTATTCAATAAAAAAAATGTAAAAAGTAAAAACACACTCTAGGTATATATAAAACAAAATAAAATGATAATAAACACATGAATAAAAAATAATATTTGAAATTATACTATAATATGATCTCATAGAAATAGATCTAATTTAAAAAACACAATTAAAAGTAAACAAAAAAAATTAATATGAATAGATTATTTTTATAATGTATAGAGAACATTTAAATAAATTAGGTTGAGTGAATAATTTTTCAAATTTTATATATTTATAGGTTATATAATATTTTATTATCATTGGAAATATTACAATCATAATAATAACTACACCATTAGAATATTCACCCTCATGTTAATTCAAATGATGTATTAACCTTATTGATAATTATATAGGGTAATTAAATATGTAAAAATAATTTCAAAAAAATGTAAAATAATTACTCAATAAATGTAACATAATTTTAGTATTAGAGTTTATATTTATTAAATTTTATTTTAAAATATTAAGAGGAAAAAATGATAAATTAATAAAATAATATAAAACATAATATAATCTTATAATATGCTAAAATAAATTTTTTAACCATGATATTCAATATTATTAAGACTGATGTTTTGTTATTTTTCATGATTTTTAAAATAAGTAGGTGAATAATAAAATACTGTATAAATATTTATATTAATAAAAAGTGATTTTAAAAAAAATTATATTAATTAAGTTAAATTAATATTATATTACACCATGTACAATTAATTATGAACCCATTCATAATTAAATAACATTTTTTTTTCTATTTAGATAAATAATATATTTTACTATGTTATTTCAAAATTCAACTCTCTAAAAGGCTATTAACAACACTATCAACACATTACATATCATCATTAAATAAGGACAATATCATTTCAAATATATTCCAAATTCACTCCCCAAACACCACATTCAACATTCTATATGTTTTAGTCTTCAAAAATGAACATTCTTTAACTCCCATGTTTTATATCAATGGAATAATTATAAACGAAGTGACATTTCATCCAAATATAACAATTTATAATTTAATTCCTCTTCTAAATACTATAAAAATATTATATTCATCACAACATGTCGATATAAATATAATTAAAATAATAAAATGATATTATATTAATAAAATATTTATAATTGTATTTCTTTCCAATTATTTTAAAATGGAAACATCACCGATAATATGGTCGTTTCACCACCCCATGGATGATGCATTTAATTATTCACAATCACCTCTATGTATGGATGTAATATGATATTCATGAATAATTATGGAATAAATGAAAAAAATAAAATCTTTATTAATATTCTATATTATAAATTATAATACCCTAATATGAAGATAATAGATTTTTTTAAAAATACACATTCTTTTATGATCAGTAGAACAACATATAAAGATATTTATTTAAAAATTAATTATTCAATTATATAATTTTTTTTAAAATATATTGTATGAGTACTTTTAATATAATTTATATAATTAATAATCTAAAAAGTTAAAATTTTTGTTATATTAATGATATTAAAAAATAATAATCAATGTCATTTTACGCTCCTAAAACACACTCTTCATGATATGTTTCCAAATTTTCAGTAATTATCCTCCATTTATTATGTTTTGAATCTTATATGATACATGAATGATGAATAACATTTTGTGTGATACATAAATATATTATTATCAATTAGAAAAATTCCAATAGACTATATCATTATACAAATGTAAATTATTTATCTTTGAACTGAACATTCCAAAACTACCAAGATCCTCAAAGTAATAAAATATATTATTAACTTATTATAATAAATCTGTTATAGTATATAATTGAATATTTATTAATGATACTAATTTACTAATCAATATGTGTATTTCAGTTATTCCGGATGTTAATGGAAAAAATGACCAGATTTGTATCTATGGTAAAGGAAAACCGTCCAATATCTATCTATATTAACGTTTAATATTCCAATTTCAATCTATTTTATTTATTATTTATATAAAGATCATCCAAATTTAATTTAATTATTTTAAAGAATCATTCCTTTAGGATATTATAGAGACCATGGATTTTTTTAATTTAATATCACATCTTATTAAATTAATATTTATAACATAATAATTCATTCCATGCCTAAATTGTAATGTTTTATGTCTTTAAAACATTGATACATATATATCTAATACACATAATATTTTCAACATCTCCCTATAACTTTTTTATAAATAATAACTATCTTATATACATCACACATTAAATGATTCTTTATTTCCATCAAAAAATGAATCATAATAAAGATAGGGATAATATGATAAATAAGGATAAAAATTAAAGATGCCTATAAATTGAAATAATAAGATGACCACATTGGTATTATAAAAAACCAAGTGAGTGTTCTGGATTTTAACAATTAACTCAATAAAACATGTATCATAATATATAAAATTAATCTATATATAAATAAACTATTAAAATGGTGTATATGAAATGATCACCATTTTAGAGTCATAACATAAGTATATAGAATCATAATAATTGTAAATTATAACCCTGCGAACATAGATAGTCGTATTAATTTACAACAAATATTTTTTTAGTATATTTAATGTTATCATTCTCACAGTTCATGATGTGAAAAAGGATATTCATAATCATTAGAACATATATTTTAGAGTGAATAACTATTATAAATTATAATGATGCATAAATATGTCAACAACATTGTTAACAATAATTTCAATTCTTATCATCATCATCCTATGAGACATAATCAAAAAATTACAAAATATGTTGTAGTGATATAACTTTCCCATTTGAGAAACAATCATAATTTTTTCATATGTATGCCAAAAGATCATGAAAAACATTTATCACCCCAACCAATGAAAAAAAATTTTTAATGAGGATTTATATATCATAATCGATAACCATATAGATATATAATGATTATAGTATCCTTTTATCATGTACCACATAAATCATAATTAATAATAAATTATATTACCATAAATTAAAATATATTTAAATGATCAATTCAATATTTCTTGAAGAAAATTCCATTTTCATTTGAGAATCACATTATTTAAATTTATACATTTAAAAATGTTTATAGAAAATATTACATTTTAAAAGGATCTAGATACATATAAATGAAGTTTTAAAATCCCTGAACAAAGAAGATTTTATTTATCCCATAATCATTAACACAATTATTCTCTTCACACTATAGATAAATGTAATTTCTTCCTAAAATTAAAAGTATATTATTTTTAATCATATTTGTAAAGCTTAAAGAATTTTTTAAAATTAATTTAAACAATCTTAAATTATATTCAAAATATTTCATGAAACCATTTAAAAAAATGGATATGAATGAATGCAGGTTTCTGAATGAAATAATATATATAAATTCAATATTCATAGACATATTTTCCAAATCATTTTGAGTAAAAAGGAGAGTAAAATTATATTAAAAATTTTAAATTTCATAAATAACAAGATTATATTATTAATTAATGGGTTTTATCAAATAAATATAATATTCTTTTCCTTTATGTGATTACAAATATAGTCAATATTTATTAAATGAGATGAAAAAATATTTCCCCACCCAAATTGAAAATCCTTGACTCATAATACATATGACTGAATAAAAAATGAAACATGAAATATCATTAACTTCCATATATTAATTACATAACTTGTTAAAGGGATATTAT
This sequence comes from Viscum album, assembly GCA_963277665.1. Taxonomy (NCBI): domain Eukaryota; kingdom Viridiplantae; phylum Streptophyta; class Magnoliopsida; order Santalales; family Viscaceae; genus Viscum; species Viscum album. The sequence goes on along the minus strand of OY728126.1, from coordinate 511,461,404 downwards.
ATACACCTCATAAAAATAAATATTTTCCTAACATCAAAAATGCCACAACATAACATTATTGAGGAAAAGAACCAATACCGCTTTGGTAATATTTGAGTAAAAACCACAAGAGTGAAAGATCAATAGATATATTTTTTTAAAAAAATAATATAATTGATAATAATATTAAAAAAAATTCTTGGATTTTATATACATGTTATAAATTAAACATGTGGTGAATATGGAATATATCATATAAAAATATATGTGAAATGAGAAAATCTATCTGTAACTTCCACCATGGTTGATACTTGTGAAACAATAATTTATAATGATTATAAAAATATTATAAATGTATTATAGAAAAAAATTAATATATATCATACTATTTATCATACATTTATAATTTCTTATTATCAATTTTTTATTAATGACTTTATTAGAATGAACATTTAGTTTTAAACTACTGTGTTTTCCCTACATGTCTCCTATTAATGGCTTCAATTCATAAAACATAGTCATAGATTCCACAATTATGGAATAAAAATCATGACATAAGTATAAATTTTATTAATTTTATACAATTTTATAATCATTCTTATAAAATAGCGAAGAAAAATTATTTATATCATATTATGGATACGATAATAATTACGTTTGTATAGGTGATGTTTCCACATTTCAATGTTTGGTTTTAAGGAAGTGTATAGAATAATTAACCTTTCGATAATATTTATTATATTTTAATTTATATATTTGTTAAATCTATCCTTATTACCATTAATGTAATGATAAAAGTATAAAATATAATTATATCTATATGTGTAGTTAGTGTTCTACACATACAAATGAGTGACGTTAATGGTTTCCAATTAATGTAATATTAATAATTTATGTAAGATATTTTAATTCTAGAATACTTATTTTTTTCATTAATATTATACCTAAACATTATACTTATCACAAAAATGACCATTGATTTATGATTATGGAAAATGAATCATATTAGTATATAGATAATGAAAACATTAGTGATAAGTTTGAATATATACATGTAATGGAAAATTATATCTATGTACTATTAGATACTGTTATGGAATAATGTCAATAAAATGTTATTGAAAACGTAAAAAATAAATTGGTGGGGGATTAAAATACCCTCAATTATTCATATTTTATATTATTTTTATCTCAAAAACATATTCCTAAGTTTGAATATTCATTAACTGTCATGATATACAACACAGTAAAATAATATTAAATGATATCTTTTAATTTAAATTTCATAATTTTATACATTTTATATCCATTAATAAATTTCAAATCCATATGTTACTCCGTGAAATGAATATTCAAGATGAATTTTTCAAGACAAGGGAATTAAAACAATATTTTATAAAATAATAAGATTTGTGCTAGAATAAAAGTTCATTTCATTTGACTATTGAAATTTACCAAAACCATAATGTTTAGAACATGTAATCAAATATTTATTAAATAGTAAAGTTATGAAATAATACACTGATCTCTAAACATAAAAAATAACCAATGTTGATTATTATCCATTACCTAAATAGTTAACAATTTTTCGGCAATAGAATTTTTCTTCCAATTTGAAAACTGATTAATATGAATGATTTGAACAAATATTATATACCAATATCTACAAAACAAGTCAGTCAAAATATTATAAATCAATATTAATGTTCTAAACTAAAAATACATATAAAATAATCATATACTCACAAATATATTGTAATAAATTTCACAACTATCCTAAACTGACATAAAGTCCAAAAAATCTAATATTTTTCATAAATTAAATTGATATTCATTCCAATAATAATGTTGAACTTAATCATAAATATTCCCTCTGTGGGTTAGATTCTTTAATCTCATATTTACTAAATGTATTTTTAATAAAATAATTATCTATATGATATATTCCCAAAATATACTATCTCTTTTATCAAAATCATTAATAATTACATCAACATCAATGATTGTATTTACCCAAAAATAGATGTATAATAATAAAAACATGTCTATAAAATATAAAATAATTAATCATCAAATAACCTTTTAGATAAAACTTATAATAAACCATATCTTTTTATTCTTATAAATGTCAGTTATTATGTCCTTAATCATCTTGATATCCCATAACATTAAAAAAAATATTTTATCAATGCCTTTAATCATTTGTTCATCCTTTGACAAATAATCCAAATACATATTAAATTTATCCCATATAGTTATTGAATATTATTGTGTTCTATAGGATATATTATCTTTTTCATCATAATGGATCATAAATTAAATTGGAATGAACATAATATATGCTTTAGGATTTTCTAGATAGGTGTTTAGTATTAAGCCCATTAATCATGTTCTAGTTATCATTGAGTGAATACAAAATATTCCCTAATTAGTTTTGACATGAATATGTGAATATAGTGACCTATATAGAAGTAACACATATCTAGTGTTCAATTTTTTAAATTGGAAAAATATTCATGTAACTATATCTTGAAGGGCGATATAGATTATAATTTTTGGTAAACTACATACATATATAATTCATATAGTAAATTTTAATACATAAAATGGAAGATAATTTTTTTGATAATATCATTATTCCCTTCTTGAATTTCATTTCATATAATTAATTATATAATTCATTTATTCCTATTAAATGAAAAAAATGGATTTGGGGTCAAATTTTCAATAGGGGTCTAGTAAAGCGATTGATATCATGATTAAATGAAGAATAATTATTAAGGAATAATTTATATGTAAAGGTAAATATCTGAACTCCAATTCCATTTAATCAATAACATGATTATATATATTATATAAGTCATAATCAACATAGAGATGTAAATAATTTAAAAACAATCAATTTATTCAATAATGAGATAATAAAATGCATCTAGATATGATATCATTTCTAAAATATTATGACTGATAATAAATATCTTCCTACTGAAGGAAATGTTAAATTATTTGAATTTGTGATCTTAGGAAACATGATACTGCTATTGTCAAGACCTTTCACAAGGATATTTATAATTAATATGTACTGATTAACGAGAAACCCATTTAACTATGGATAAAAAACAATTTTTTCACATGAGACAATTGATGTATCTGGGGGATATCTATAACTAGTCCCCACCCACATCTTCATTGATAACACATTACATATAAAATTAATGATCTATTTAATTCCTAAATAATATTCCTTATAATCAAATATCTGAATGAATTATTGAATTATGATTGAAAATAATTTATCAATAAAATAATATAAATTTCAAAAGAAAATACCATATATATAAATTATATAAATAATCAGTAATAATTTTATCCTTGATAAATAATATGAATATTTCTGGGAAAGGTAATATATATTTATTATAAAAATGTGATTATTTTAAAGGAAAGTAAATAATTATAAAAATTAATAAAAAAAAAGAATTTCAAAAATATTCATAATCAAAATGATTGTAATCCATCTATTTAAATAATTAGGATTGTTCGGATAAAATATATTATTAGTTAATATTATGTAAAATAAAGGGTTTGTCTCATTTATTAATACGATAAAACATTCATTAAAAATTTATTAATGAAAATAAAACATTTACATTGAAAATATTTTATTTAAAAAATAGTTTACAAAATAATTTAAATGTTGTTTAATTTTAAAATAATGATTGTAATATAATAAGAAAGCTTTAAATAAATCAATATCCTTGCTAGTGATAATTTTTGTTCATACTGTTAATAATTCATAAATATCACACTATAAAAAAATGATAAATTTTTCCTCATTTGGAAAATTACAAGCTGATTTGTCTGAAACAATTTTGAAAAATGTAAAATAATGGAAATACTTTATTTAATAAATCATTTTTTGAATGTTAATTTTTTTTATAAAAACACATTTATAAAATATAGATTTGTAAGAAAAATTATTTTTGAGTTAAGAGAGAAATAATATCGTATTTTCTGAAAAACAAAATCTCTTTAATTTTCAGTCTCAAAGTGTCTAAAATGATACTGTTACAAGAAATATTCATCAATAAACACAGAATAAGAAAATAAAATGGGTTTATTAGAAAATATTCCAATATTGTTATTCAATAAAAATGAAATATAGTCATAATTTAAATAACATCGAATGATAAATAACTTCCCACCTAGGTAAATTTTGAATCAAAACCCTTGTGAAACGAGTAACATAAAAATATTCATTAAATAATATAGATATGAATTAAATTTTTTATATAACATATTATTCCTACAATATATACACATCAAAAAATATGATAGTTTTATAACATGACATATATCCCAAAGAAGGATATTTTAAAAAATAAACCCCAATAATTATCATAATGAGGAAGTAAGATTTGATAAATGAATATATATTATTATATAAAATGAAAATTAACATAAAAATGAGTAAATACAATATAATATATTCAAAATGAGTAAATACAATAAATGATTCTAATTTTAATTATACAAAATTTCAAAATTTAATCTCCAAATTTTGTTATTAATATTAATTAAATAATGTAAAATGGCAAGATTATAATGGTATACTATATTATGAATCATTTATAGTTGGTTTTTTTATTAGACAAGCAATTGGAGAGATTGAATTTATTTAAAATGAATTATATTATCAGGTATGGGGGTGTCAAATTTTCATCTATGATTTGTGTTGTGTTTAATAAATGATATTTTGAGAAGTATAATTATTTTAAATTGTTTGGGAGATACTTGTCATCATTTACACTACCACAAATTTTTTTAGTATTCAAGAAAGGATATATTTTCCACTAAATCCACACACATTATTTCCATAAATATTGGATTCTATCCTATTTTTCTGCCAATCACAATGGTTATAGAATCAATTATCATCCTAGATTTCAAAAAAAACTCTATTTGATAGTAATTATTATTACCAAGCATTTTAATATATAAATTTTTCATTTAATTACGTGAATAGTAAATTTATAAAATTACAATCCATGATAAATCCATAAAGGATTAGTGTCATCAAATACATGGATACATAAAATATTGGCACCTGAATTATTTTATTAATCTACATATATGATATTAAATGTTTAAACATGTTTATACACATCATACCATATATCATTCTACATATTCTAGGGAAAAGGAAATGTAATAAAGAGGAACTTACATGCTCATTATGGGTAAACATAGAGAATTTTTATCATATGAGAGAACATGATGATCATAAATGTATAAGAAAATAATAAATAAAATTTTCATAATTAAAATGTTTTATACCCAAAATCCATGATCAAAATATGGAAAAAACGTCAAAACAACAATCATGATAGAAAAATTGTCTCAGTAATAATAATCTGTCAAGAAGAAAAACATATGAATATAACATCATAAACATAGGAAATAATAATATTTAATGAATAGATAATCATAATAATTTACATGTATTTTAAGGTGAAATTACCTTTAAATTTTTAATAATGAATCATCAATATGAAAATATTGTAATTAACAATTAGGTCAAGGTATAATCTTGTGTTCATACAAAGAAGTAATCATAATGAAATGTCAACATGTTAAAAAAATATGCCCAATCATGGTCACAAATATAATTTCAATATCATATGATATCATTATCACATTAACAAATGTATTTTAGGGATATAATAGACCTAAATATCATATTATCATAATCTAATATTATATAGACAACCAGATCATGAGAAGAATTTATCATTTCATCATTAATAAACCCTTATAAAAATTTAGGATTCATTAAGAGTTTATCATCATATTCCACAAAAATACATGGATAGAATAACGATAGTATAATTTGATAATTTATCTATTGATTCATTAGTAACATCAATGTATGTTTTTAAATGGTAATACTATTAAATGGTCAATGGATTTTTTTCTTATGAAAATAACGAATATCATTATGAAATCAATTATTTAAAAAATAAAATTTTTAAAAATAATATGAAAAAAATTCATTTAAAATTTTTATTCATACATTTATAAGAAGACACAAATAATTTACTAATCATTATGGATATATGATCTATTTATGTTGTAATCATTAAAATAACGATTTTTTTCTCACATTAATTTAAAATAACCTAGTTCTAAAAAAATGACTTGAGAGAACATTTAAACCAATTTTGTAAAATTATACACATGTATAAAAATGACATTAAAAATTATTTAGATAGTAAAAAACATTAATATATACATTTTATAATACATATATATGGGAGAATAATTATTTATGAATGAATGATGAGAATTAAGACAAACATTTAATATTTACATTTTCTGAAACATTTTGAGAGCCATGCAGAAGTAAATGATTTTGAAATACCAAAATTATATAAATAATATGAGGTGATTAAAAATAAATATATTTTTTCATAAATCAATCATATTGTTTCCCATTATTGAAATTCAATCATAATCTATCCGAATTAAAATGAGACTAAAATATAAGTCTTTCACCCCATTAGTAACACAGGAATTAAAATCCCTACAAATATATTAAATTAAATGATTCACTTAATATACTAATTGTAATTTTTTTAATTAAAATGTAAAATAATTTATATATAAACCTCATAAACATATATAGGTGCAAAATATCAAACATATCTTAAAGAAACAATATTGAGATAATGAACCCTTGCCACACTGGTAAAATATTAATCAAACCCCCATGAAATATAAATCCACAATTGCATTTTTAAATCTACATAAAGTTCTTATAATCAAAATAAATGATATTCATTAGAATTATATACTCAAAAAAATTTAAATTTGGGGTATATATTTCATATGTCCTATAGAAATAAAAGTAACATAATAAACAATTTTCTTATGTTTCAAAAAACATCACATGAATTCAAATATCATTTATAATAAATATAAATTTATTAATATTGTATTAAATCAACTTATTTATACATTAAAAACCATGTATAATTCCATTATAAATTCCAATTATCATTTACTAAAAATTGATTCCCTAAAATTAAAATTTCGATTAAATGTCTTCCATGCATGATTTAGTTTAATGGTTCAGATACTATAATCATGGTCATGGTTTCACTATATAAAAAATATTAACCATGAAACAAACATAATATTTTTTCACAATATACACTTTTATAATTATTCATATAATATGATGATGAAAAATTAATTACATAATCTAAAGTAGATGGTAATTTATATGTACACATGAGTGATGATTCCTGTTTTTGATGGTAATCCATACATACACACGAGTGATATTTCTACTTTTTGATGGTTGCAATGAATAAAAGAAAATTAATAATTCACCTATATTAAATCAGTTTTATATCATAAATATAATATTTTTATTTACTTGATATATCATTAATGTCAGCAATGTAACACAAAAATGAAAAAAATCTAATCACTTCATATAGGTGGTAGTCTACACGTATGCACGAGCAATAGTTTATTTTTTTTAATATATGTAATGGTGTGATGTTAGATGACATATAATAATTCAAAAATATAAATTATTTTATTAGTGTCCTATATAAATATTATATACATCATAAAAACCCAACATGTGCTATAGTGATGGATAATGAATCATATTGCTATGTGGAACCAGTAGTCTATGCATACACATGAGAAATATATTCATTTCCATTTTAATATAAGACTAGGTAAAAAATGTGGTTCAATATTTATAATTAAATTTTGATAATTTTTTTATGTTGAATTTATTATTATATTATAAATACCATATATTTAAAAGTGTTAAAAAAATAATATATTAAAGTGGTTGGGTAAGAGAACACATAATCTTCAACAAGAACTTTATTAGATACCCAATAAATGAACATTATAATATTACTTTAACAATAATATAACATATAAACAATGTATCTATATTCTTTAATGACAATTGAGAAATGTTTGGTTGAACTACGAGGCTCATTATGTGTAAATAAAACAGTGGATGAATGTCCTTTTATATATTGGTGGTGGGAGACACCTTGAAAAAAAATTTGCTTTAAAATAATATAATTCATATTTATGAATTTTTTTCAATAAATAAATAAATTTATTCCATGATAATTTTAATAATAATATATTTATATAAGAATTAATAGGAAAAAAATTGACCTTATCACTTAGTTTTTTCAAAGGTTTTCTTAATTTTTCCTTTTACAATACTTAATTAGTTTTAATATTATTACCATTATTTGTGACAAAAAAAATAAGTTCAAAAAAGTAAGAAATATTTTTTATTATTATTAAAATTTTGAAATTAATATCAAAATATTTTATTTGTATTAGTGATAGAATTTAATTTTAAATTATCTCACAAAACATAGTGAAAACACATTGTAAAAAAAATCAATTTGTAGAATAAAACATGTTTAGCATACACTCATTTCCTTATTGAAACCATAAAGTTAATAATAGTATATTATATTGGAAATATAAATAAAAAATTGTATTTATAACATTATTAAAAAAATTTTAATTTAATATATTATGATAAAAAATCATTGTGTGTATGAAAATATGTATATAGAAAAAATAAGTTCTTAATATAAAATTAAACAATTACCAAACTCATGTATATTTATTATTACTATTTAATTGATTATATTATTTCTAATTAAATAAAATAATTTTTGATTTAATGTTAAATAAAAAAATAGTTTTAACTGTAATTAAGTGATTGTTTTTAACAAAAATAATAAATCATTCATTATTCAACGATAAAAATCAATTTGATAAAATTCTATAACATTTACCTCTAACTAATATTATTATAATTATCTAAAAAATTCAATTAGTAACTAAAATAAAACATCAAATTTTTTTTTATTTATAATAATTTATGTATGTAAAATTATATTAATTGTTTCCAAATAAAATTTGACTTTAAAGAATATTTAGTACTAATTTCCAAATAATTAATCAATACATTTTTATTTATTAGGAAATTTTTAAATATATTTCATAATAAAATTACTCATATATATCCACTCTAACATAATAGCTATTTCATAACCTTTACATTTAAATTATAATATTTTTATAGTATATCTCAGTTAACAAAAAATTCTTTCTTAAATGTTTAAAATGTATAGAGCTTATTTTTTCATTAAAACGTTTTTAGGGTGACACATATATGTATTTTTTATAATTGAAAATAATTTAATTAATAAAATTTTTTCTAAATTATATATCGTAATTTTTTCCATCTATTTTACTTCTCATTTATCAGTACCGTACTGATTCTTTTCATACGTTATATTCTTTACCCCGCATTTATATAACAAATAGTATTATTATATAATAATTTTTCATGATGTTAAATTTCATATCATTTCATTGAATTATACATTTCTGGTCCCTTTTGATTTTGGTATGGGGTTCTTTACCAAACATTACATTCAGATATACTAACTTTTTGTAATTCCCATTAAAAAGTTATTCATGAATTTTCTAAGACTACTATAATAAAATTATATTATATACATATTTCTATATATTCAATAAACCTAATATAAAATATTTATCCTTATGTAAAACATTAAATAATTTATAACGGATTTACTATATTAATAATTTCATTTTATACACTATTCATTATTTTAATAAACTTCTACAAATTTTATGTTTTGTATCTGATGGATAAATTATATTAATTTATATAATATTTCTGTGGAGTATCAATTATTTACATGTTTATACACTCATTAAATTTCACATCTTGAAACTCCAATATTTTATAGTCCATATTAAGGGTATTTTTGTTATTATATTTAATTTACTTGGGAAATATTGAAATTCCATCTTCCTATATTTTAATACAAATAATTATTGATTAAGTATCTATGTTTATAAAGGTGGATCTTTATTGAACAATATGTACATTATTGATTATATACTCTTTGATAATGATGAATACACTTTTCTTAGTAATTTATGAGTGGATCATAAATTTATATATCGTTATGATGTATTAGTACATCTACTTAGAAAAAAAAGAATATGGTAATATGAGTGTTCTTATCCTTTATATATTTTTTATTAAAATAAGTACATGATGTTATTATTGTGGTGTTAAGAGTTATGTATCTATTCATTATAAACTATATTATTTTTTCCATTTTTTCAATTAATACAATTTTTATTATAATTATATGATATTGTATTTAGTTATAGGGTGTATATTTGTTTTTTTATTCCTTATATATTATGAATGTAATATATGTTTCATTTTTATATTATATTTACCTCTACCCCATTATGAGATTTTGAGGTCATCCATTTCTATTATATCCATGTTTTCATAGGAAACCATGAGAAAGGTTTTATTATATAAATGTATAAGAAGATATGAAATAAGTTGATTTATTTGTTTTTATGATTTATTTTAATATTCAATGAAATAAAATTAATATCTTTGTATTTTCACTTCTAGGACAACTAAATATTTAATTTTCAATGATCTCAATAATATAAACACTCATAGGTTTTGGGTAGAATAATTCGGTCTTGTTACTCATTGTATTAAAGGATATTTAGTAAAAACCAAAAGAATCTAATTAGATATACTTTTATAGAGATGAAATTTATTTTATAAAACACAATACATTTTTGAAATCTTTCATTAATTAAATTAATGAATGTCTGTATTAAAAACGAATTTTCATTAATTTTATATTATGATTCATTATTATTAGTGTTATTTCTAATATTGTTAGCAATTTTTGTATCTATAAATAGTTACTAATTTTATGATAAAAATTGTAAAAACATGTAATAATTTTAGATATTTCTTTATTAATCAATCTAAAGAATCTATTTTAAGTGATGAGAAAATTATCACTATATTAGGTTAGATGACCAATTATGTGATAAAATATTATTATTGTATTGACAAACGTATTTTTCTGAACCATCATTTAACTATATTTTATCAATTAATAAGGTAAATACTTCATCAATCAATGTATCTAATAATAAATTTGGGGAAAATTAATGGATTAAATTAATATTGAAAATATTTGGTTGTTTTTTATTTAGAGAAAATGGTATTCTTAAAATGGTTGTATAGTTCCAAAAGGGAGATATTTAATAAAGTTAGTTTGTTATTAAAAATAGTATGAAGGGTGATGAAATGGAAAGTATCAAATTAAATGTTTTTTAAGAATTATCCATGGAGAAATATATTATTTTAGTTAAATGAAATAATATAGAAATGGAATTTTAGAATTTAAAAAAATGTAGATAACATATTTGAATATGAAGTTAAATTTAAAATATATTCAAGGAATGATTGGTATTATTTTTGAAATACATATTTAAAATCACTCACTTCATTGATTAACAAAATCCATATATTTGGATATAATTTATTTCAAAAAAAAATGTTTTCTCATATGAGGGCATACAAAATAGATCCACATTGAGTTATTATTAGTTTTATAATTCATATATTATCAATGTAAAACATAAAAATAATTTGATGGTTTGGTTCCACGTGAATGGTACTATTCAATGAAAAAAATTATGTATGGCGTCTCCAATATAAAAAAACTTTATCAGGATACACCATTGAAATTTTATGAATGGATTTATAGTTTTTTCACATGTTGGGATAAATGATATTAATATTAATAGGGATAGTATAATATATTTTCTATAAATGTTCAGTTCTTTAATTTTAAGGATATGTGTCATTATTCAAATAAATTCCCTATGCATTATGATATTCTACCTCAGAAGATACTGATGAATCATGTCTAGTCTTATGAAATTACTTAGGCGTAATTTGATTACCAAAGTGATTTTAATGAGGTTAATTAATTCATAAAATAAGATATTTCATTTTTTATCTATATGATGGTTTAATCATTATATCATTCGAGGAATATTTAATCATCCCTTGATGCACTGTGTATGGAGTATTCAGTTGAGAAATAAATGTGTTATCTTATTTTAATGGAAATTTATTTGTTTATCCCAATAAAAATGCATGGATGTAATATATAGAATAGGTGATTATTATAATCGTAGTTCTATTTCAAAAAAATTATATTAGTCATTAGAGATGAATGTATAATGTAATTATTTTAGTTAGAGACAATGACACTAAAATATATAATTTGGGAATAAAATATATTATTTTTCAACTTGAGCCTTAATTAAATATATCATTATAGTAAACACCATTATTGCCTCTAATTAATTTAATTTACATAATAATGTAAGATAAAATTCATCCAACTAATGTCAAATATATAAAAATAAATTAATAGATGTATATTTTTAATGATTATGTTTGTGTGTTCTCGAATGAATTTCTATTAATCCCTCTTTATCATAATTTTAAATTCCTTAATGATCTCATCTATTATGTGAATAAAATTTTCATGACACCCTATTCAATTTCAAAAGTGTAATTGGTTGAATTAAATAAAGAACTCCATCACTAGTGTTATTATAGATTTATATTCAGTAATGTCTCCCCATGTGGAGCATATTCATAATTATTAATTTCACGACCCGCCTTCACTAAAAGGAGGGAAGGGTCAGCAGATTTCCAGGCCCTCCCTTCTTTATGTTGAAGGAGAGATAATGACCCCCGAAACCAGCCTTCAATAGGTCCCGGAGTGGAGACTAGCACCAAGGGTATAGAAATTTCTCACAAATGGAAGGCATTACCCCTTTTTGTTTTATAAGATCGAGAGATGAGAAGATGAAACTCAAGCACACTAAGGTAAAAGAAATGTAAAACCAAAAACAAATAAACCAATCCCACATGCATGTTCTAAAAGTAAGGCCACAAGGTACAACATGCGACTACAAAGGTAAGTACCAAATAAGAAAAAAAACAGCAACTGCAACTACCCCAAAAGTCCGAGATAGTACGGTCCAGCGCGATCCCTGAAGTCCTCCTAGAAACCTAAAACTAGTTTTATATATGTAGGGTGATCATTCAAGTACACTCAGTAGGGAAAACCAAAGACTCTCGTGAACAAGTGGGGGAACGTACTAATGTCCCGTGAGAAAAGGTGTAAACTAAACACCTATCAAGGTAAACTATCCACCCCAGGGCTCACCAAGGCACACTCACCAAATAATGAAAGTCAAGTAATATATATATTAAGAGAACATCAATGTTTGGGTACCCCCCTCCACTTTCCCCCTAGTTAATGAGACATCCTACGCATCAGACCAATCCTGCTATTCTCACCGCAGTCCCACTACCACACCCGCCCGCACACACCTGGGCCACAACCACATGCAGTCCCACTACTGAAATCTCACCCACACACACCTAGGCCACAATTGTCACACATAACCATGCCTGCAAACACCTAGGCCATAACCACCACCCCCACGCCCGAAGACACCTGGGCTGGAAGATCCACTGCCACACCCGAAGACACTTGGGCCTCATCCCGAAGACGCTTGGGAAACCACCTGCCGCACACACCTGGACAACCATCACACTACCCCTCCTAAAGGTTGTTGGGCTAATAATGGACCTCAGTCCATCATAGTCTGCCCAAAGATACTTGGGCTATCCGGGAAAGGGAGCATAAAAGGAGCTAATACCCAGCCACTATGAATAGTGTTGGGAAACACACCCTCCCCAATGAAATGGGGGTGTTCGGCACTAAGTGCTCAACATGGGTGGGGAGAAAATAAGAAACAAAAAGATACAAGTATAGATATAGGTAACAACCACTCACCAAAAGCTCAGGTCTTTCTAACCATCCTACAGAACACAACACCGCTGCGTCCATGTCACAAGTCACGACTCTCACCAACAAAACCCATTTGTCCCATTCTTGTTTCAAGTTCAAAGAAAATATTTAATTAAGTTTAAGCACTAATGGGAAACTAGTATGCATAGACACAAGTCCAGGAATGTAAACAGTCATGCAAAAACCATAATGCCCATACTTGGTTCTCAACAACAGAGGATCCCACCCCAATTCTTGATATAAACAAGTACCCACCTGGTCTTAAAAATCACAACCACCAAATCCATACCGACAAGGGATCCCATCCCCAAATTCACACAACCACTGAGAGTATAAAGACAGGGGATCCCATCCCCACCTTCAGCTCCAGAAATTGGCCCAAAAAAGAAAACAACCAACTTCCACCACCAACACAGGTCAGGGCCATGCCGGTATTTTCAGATTTAAATGACTTATCACACTCTATGATTTCAATTTTATTGTGTTTTAACCGAGGTTATCACAGAAGGATTGATCCCGGTGCCTTAATTTATTTGTCCGGATATACGTGGTTAACCAATTTACTTTTCACAACATGAATTTAAAACCACAAACAAGACATTTAAAACATCAGCAGGGGTTCATTAGTGCACAAACAACGACCACCAATGGCCTCGATTTCTAGAAGGAATAAGCCATCACAACTCAACAAGATGGTCATAATATAAAAAACATCAATGATCACAGCCCCCCTATTTTCATTATAGAAACTAGTTCATTATCTTCATTTAGGTCTGGTTTATCCAATTCTACAGAACAGAAACAGTCCCATCCCGCATGTACACAAAAGAGAGTGGCGAAGGAGAAATTCCCTCCTTGTTGATAGATGATTGACGTTTAGGCTAGAGGTGTGGAACTTTAAAGATAATGATGCTGCGCACCCGATGCACCAAAATTGGTTTGTGAAAAGCCACGATTGAGGAAAGGAGAAACCATGGATTACCCTTATTTTTTAAGAGCTGCGGACGATTGAGGTGAGAACGTGAAACTGCGTAAGGCGCAGGGGTCGTGGGTTGATCACATGGCTCCACTCATCATTAAAGGGGGTTGGGTGGTTTAAGCTCACTCATTACTTGATTAAGTATTTAATTAAAACTATTATGCACATTACAGGTCTTCAAAACACGCTCAAATAGGTCAAAATAGGGTTTAAAACCCTATTTGCGCAAAAGGGAGCTCTACTGGAAATAACCCGCGAGGTAGGCCAGAGCCACCGGTAGCTGAGAGCTACCGGTGGGTGACAGCTACCGATAGGTCGAGCTACCGGTAGACAGAGCTACCGATAGGCTGCGGCCACCGGTAGACCGAGCTACCGGTAGGCCTGCTACCGGTAGGGTAAGGCTACCGGTAGGCCTACACCACCATGATTCCCAAAATGAGATTTTCACAAAGTAATGGTCCCCAAAAACCCGATACATTACATCAGATACCTCTTAAACGATTATCATCCTCGAGAATCAAAACAAACCAGAAGGTATGATAGGGTCCAAACAACCACCTCGAAAGATACCTCTTAGGAGTGAACCCATGTTAACTAAAACATTTCCCCGCCAAGAACCAAGAAACATACCATGCCAAACTGCCCGGGCATGTGGGCTAGGGAGTCTCCTTACCCATGTCAAGATATTATCCACTTTGGGCAGCACTGAATCACCCGCACGGGTTTAATCGCATCCACCTTAATGCATCTTGATTAGGGGTCGGGTTCTCTCCTCCCCCATAGCCAGGGAATTTCACACACAAACAGAGGAAAGAAAATCCATACTTTTCATAGCCAAAAAGACAAAACGTTCTACCAAAACAGGTACAACAAGGAACAAAACTCAAAACAACTCTTGGTATTGGGTACACACTTGTGATTCCCTATCCCATGTACTCTCTGCAAGCCCGCCATGTCTCCACAACACACAAATCAAGGGGATGGTTTGCTCACGAAGCACCTTCTCCTTGCGATCCTCAATCATCACTGGTCTCTCCACAAAGGTTACGTCATCCTTGATGTCCAGCTCACCCCAATCGAGGATGTGTGAATCATCGTGCAGATACCGACGGAGCTGGGACACATGGAAGACACCATGAATCCTCAGTAGCTGCGGTGGAAACGCTAGCTGGTAATCCACCTCGACGACCCGTCGTAACACTTCGAAAGGCCTGAAGAACTTGGGGGAAAGCTTACTCCCATTTCTGAACCACTGATGCCCACGCCGAGGGAAGACCTTCAAGAACACGTGGTCTCCAACCTCAAACTCCAAGGGCCTCCTCCTGGTATCAGCATACGACTTCTGTCGGTCCTGGGCCGCCTTCATCCTTTATCGTACGAGTTGAACCTTCTCTGTTGTGTTCTACACCACCTCCGGGCCAAGGATGCCTCCCTCTCCTACTTCAGCACAACACATAGGTGAACAGCATGGCATCCCATACAAGGATTCAAACGGGTCCATACCGATGGTATAGTGATAGCTATTATTGCAAGCGAACTCTACCAGGGGAAAGTGCCGCACCCATGATCCTGTTGAGTCTAGAACACATGCCTGTATCATATCCTCCATGGTCTAGATGGTGCGCTCTATTTGTCCATCTATCTGGGGATGGAAAGCAGTGCTAAGGCATAACTGGGTGCCAAACTCATGCTGCAATCCTCTCCAGACTCGCGAGGTAAACCGTGCATCCCTATCCGAGACTATAGACCTCGTAAATCCATGCAACCGCCCCACCTCATCCATGTACTTTCGGGCCAAAGCGTCCACAGTACTCGTCTCCTTGATCACCAGATAGTGAGCAAATTTCGTCAACATGTCCACTACCACCCAGATGGCATCATATCCCCCTTGGGCCTTGGGTAGTCCCGTGAAAAAATCCATCTAGATGTCATCCCACTTCCACTCAGGGACATCTAGGGGCTGCAATAGGCCACCCGGAACTCGGTGTTCAGCCTTCACTTGCTGACACACTAAGAAATTGACCACAAACTCTGCCACCGCTCGCTTAACTCTGGGCCACCAGAACTGCCTCTTCAGTCCCTGGTATATCTTGGAAACTCTTGGGTGTACCGCCAGGGGTGAGTTGTGGAACTCACTGAGAACCTTGTCAAGCATCACTCATGGAACAAAAAACCTTTTCTGGTAAAGAATCTGGTTCTGACCATCCTCTGTCCATCCTTCCGGAGAATTTCCCTGGTCAACATAGTCACGCATCACTTCAAACTCCGGGTCTCCGCACTGAGACCCCTCCACTTGTCAAAATTAAGATGACTACACTATCATCTGATATAGCCATTCTCTACCGCTATCTATCTTCGCATCCAGGTGTAAGGTAGCCAACTTCTCCATTGCCTTCCAGGAATCCGTCGACTCTCGGACCGCATCCTTATGCGTCTTCCTACTAAAGGCATCGTCCAATACATTTCCCTTTCCCTCAGTATAAGAGATCTCAAAGTCGTAATCCTAGAGTAACTCCACCCATCTCCATTGTCGCAAGCTTAAGTCCCACTGGGAGAAGATATACCTCAAGATTTTGTGATCCGTGAAGACCCAAAATCATTCCCCTATGAGGTAATTCTACCATAACATTAGCGTAAAAATGACTGCTGCAAGCTCCAGGTCATGGGTGGAGTAATTACGCTCATGGGGGTGTAGCTGCCCGGACCCATAATAGATCACCCCTTGTCGCTACATCAACACACATCCCATGCCCTATCCTGAAGTATCACAGAACACCTCATAGGTCACCCCTTCTTCTGGTAATCTTTGAACTGGGGAACTAACCAACTTCTCTTTCAGATAGCTGAAGGTTGACTCACACTTCTCACTCCACACGAAAACCAGGTCTTTCTTGGTCAGGGCTGTTAAAGGGGCTGCAACTCTGGAGAAGTTGGGTATGAACCTCCGATAGTAACCAGTCAGCCCAAGGAAACTACGGACCTCTGCCACATTCTTGAGTGTTGTCCAAGAAACAACTGCTTCAACCTTTGATGGGTCCACCGCTACCCCCTACTCGGACACCATGTTCCCAAGGAAGTGCACTTCCCCTGTCCAGAACTTGAATTTCGACAACTTCCCATAGAGCTGGTGTTGTCGGAGGACCTCCAAAACTGTCCTCATGTGCCCTGAATGGTACTCTTCTGACCTCGATTATATCAGGATATTGTCGACGAACACAACCATGAACTGATACATGTACTCCCGGAAGATGGAGTTCATAAGCCCCATGAACACAGTCGGGGCACAAGTCGATCTTCGAGAACCATCCTTCCCCATTCAGCTGGTCGAAAAGATCATCTATCCTCGGAAGAGGGTAGCGATTCTTGATCGTCAGCTGATTCAGCCTCCTGTAGTCTATGCACAACCTGAGATCACCATCTTCCTTATTTGCGAATATGATAGGAGCACCCCACAGTGACACACTCAGGCGAACATAACCCCTCTTCTTCAGATCATCAATCTGGATCCGCAACTCCTGTAGCTCTAAAGGCGCCATCCGGTAAGGAGCCATCGAGATTGGTCGAGCGCCGGGCTGCAGGTCTATCCCAAACTCGATATCACGCCGAGGGGGTATAGTCATCACCTCCTCCGGGAAGACATCCATAAACTCACGGACGATCTCTGGAACTTCCACCATTTCATCATCTACCGATTCCACTATCATCTCGGTCAACAAGGAGAGGAGAGGTTCCTCTCGCCAGTTTCCCTTTGGACTTCTCCGCTCGCCGGTGAAGGTAACACGCCGGCCGTCCAAGTCCGAGAACACGACCCTTCTTCGGAAACAGTCGATGACGGCACACACAGAGAATAGCCAGTTGATTCCAAGGATGACATCATATGGCTGAATCTATAGCAGAAGAAGATCACTAACCGACTGATGTGGCCCTATCATCAGTCTATATCCCCAACAACCAAACAACAAGTTGGTATGACCTCCGACTGGTGTGCTCAATACCAGGGGCACTGGAAGTATCTCCGCATCTAAACCCATGGCTTGGGCTAGACTGGGTGAAACAAAGGAGTGTGATGCTCAGGTATCGAACAAGTCATAAGCATGAGTGCTAAACAGACTGATCATACATCGAAAAACATCTGGCCCTGTGGAACTGCTGCCTATGCGGTGTGAAACTGTCCATGCCCGACTCTTCTACCCCTCGACTGCCGACCACCTCCCCGACCACACCCCGCTTGAGGTCCCTAAGGAGCGCCCTGTGGTTGGCCTCCTCTTCCTACGCCTGCCCTCGGAGGAGCGGGAGCTCGCTGTCCCTGCTGCTGCTGTTGGAAAGGTCTAGTTGGAAGCTGATCCTGGGGCAAGTGCTGGGGCTACCCACCACCACCTTACTGCACCCGGTCCGGGCACTATCTCCGGAGATGTCTAGGGCTCCCACAGATGAAGAACTGCGGTCCCGGGCCCGAAGGAAAAGGGTGAAGGCCGGGGGATCGAAACTGAAACTGTTGCGGTCTGCTCCCTGCTGGTCGGAACGTGGAAGGTCCTGACGCTCGAGGCCTCGTTCTGACGGCCTTTCCCTTCGATGGTCCCCGCTGGGTAACCTCTCGTGACACTCCTCCTAGATCATGCATCCTCTCCACCACTTAGGCCTTCCTCTGGACCTCCAAGTACGTCGGCAGGGTGAAGGGGGTAACAGCATACTGGAGGGAGGGTCGGAGCGCCTCCCTTAAACGTCTTCCCGAGACTCCTCGTCGGGAAAGTGGTTCGGAGAAAAACGTAGGAGGTCCTTGAACTTGATCCCTAGATCCCTCACGGACATACTCCCCTACTGAAGGGAGAGTAGTTCCTGCCTCTTTTCTTCCTTCATCGCCGAGGAGAGGAGTTCCGCCCAGAACTCCCTCTCGAAATCCATCGAAGCAACCTCAGACTGTCTCCTCTCCCCCAGGTAAAGCTTCCACCAATGATGCGCTGCTCCCCGCATCTGGCTGACGTCTAGAGGAACCCAGTACTCGGCTGGGGCCCGAATCAGGCCGAATGCTAGAACTAGATCCTCTAGCTAGCCTTCCGTCTTCATGTCGAAGGTGCTTCCCTCATACTTCCCGAGGGCCTGTCGTTGGAAGGCCTGAAGAGTCTTTTGCCACTGGTCATCCTCTTCCTCTTGATCAGCTCTCTGCCGATCGGCCAAAGTAGTCTCCGGGGCCTCGATCTCCCGTACCACACATGGTATCCTTCCAGGTGCCATAGCCTCAAGGTAAATAGGGAATGCCTAAGCCCAAGAAGTGCAGAATATTTTTCGTAAAACTTCTTAAAATTGTAATTTATTCTTACCTCCCAAGACAACCTAGAAACACAAGAACACAAGTCATTGTGATTTATGTACCTTTCCTAGGGTCTCTACCCTGAAATCAGTGTGTCCTCACTTGGTCATTTGGTAGGTCTAGAGTCCTTGCATCGGATCACGGGGGCCCTAAAATCCCATGTCCTATCCAGTCTTCCCTGGCCTAATTCACGCGCCATGGTCACCCAACACTGTTGCCTTACCATCCCATGTAAACCACATTGTTCCCAACTCCAGACTCCATACTATCTCCCAACCATCACCTCTAATACCATTCTGTCATGACCCGCCTTCAAAAAAAAGAGGGAAGGGTCAGCAGATTTCTAGGCCCTCCCTTCTTTAAGTTTAAGAAGAGATAATGACCCCCAAAACCCTCCTTCAATAGGTCCCGGAGTGGCGACTAGCACCATGGGTATAGAAATTTCTCACAAATGGAAGGCATTTCCCCTTTTTGTTTTATAAGATCGATAGATGAGATGATGAAACTCAACAACACCAAGGTAAAAGAAAATTAAAAACAAAAAGAAATAAACCATTCCCACATGCATGTTATAAAAGTAAAGACACAATGTACAAAAGGTGACTACAAAGGTAAGTACCAAGGAGGAAAAAAATAGCAACTGCAACTGCCCCAAAGGTCCGAGCTATTACGGTCCCGCGTGATCCCCGAAGTCCTCCTGGAAACATAAAAGTAGTTTTATATATGAAGGGTGAGCATACTAGTACACTCAGTAGAGAAAACCAAAGTCTCTCATGCACAATTGGGGGAATGTACTAAAGTCTCATGAGAAAAGGAGTAAACTAAACACCTATCAAGGTAAACTATCCACCCCAGGCCTCACCAAGGTACACTCCCCAAATAACCCAAGTCACGTAATGTATATATTACGATCACATCGATGTTTGGGTACCCCACACCACTTTCCCACTGGTTAATGAGACATCCTACGCATCGGACCAATCCCGCCATTCTCACCACAGTCCCACTGCCACACCCACCCGCACACACCTGGGCCACAACCACACGCAGTCCCACTACTGAAATCCCGCCCACACACACCTGGGCCACAACTGTCACATGTAACCATGCCTGCAAACACCTAGACCATAGCCACCACCACCACACCTGAAGACACCTGGGCCAGAAGATCCACTGCCACACCCGAAGACACCTGTGCCTCATCCCAAAGACGCTTCGGAAACCACCTGCCGGACACACCTGGCCAACTATCACAGTGCCCCGCCCGAAGGTTCTTGGGATAAAAATGGACCTCAGGCCATCACAGCCAGCCCGAAGATGACTGGGCTATTCGGGAAAGGGAGCAGAAAAGGCGCTAATAACCAGCCACTATGAATAGTGTTGGGAAAAACACCCTCCCCCAAGAAATGTGGGTGTTCGACACTAAGTACTCAACATGGGTGGGGCGCAAATAAGAAACACAAAGCTACAAGTATAGATATAGGTAACATGCACTCACCCAAAGCTCAGGTTTTTCTAACCAGCCTACAGAAAACAGCACCACTGTGTCCAAGTCACAAGTCATGACTCTTGCCAATGAAACCCGTCTGTCCCATTCTTGTTTCAAGTTCAATGAAATTTTTTAATTATGTTTAAGCACTACATGGAAACTAGTAAGCATAGAAACAAGTCCAGGAAAGTAAACAATCAAGCAACAACCATAACGCCCATACCTGGTTCTCAACAACAGAGGATACCACCCCAATTCGTATTATAAACAAGTACCCACCCGGTCATAAAACTAACAACCACCGAATCCATACCGACAGGGGATCCCATCCCCAAATTCACACAACCACCGAGAGTATAAAGACAAGGGATCCCATCCCCTCCCACATCTCCATAAATCGGCCCAAAAAAGAAAACAATCAACTACCGCCACCAACACAATTCAGGGCCATGCTCGTATTTTCATATTTAAATGACTTAACACACTCCATGCTTTCAATTTTAGTGTGCTTTAACTAATGTTATCACAGAAGTATTGTTCCTGGTGCCTCAATTTATTTGGCCGGATATACATAGTTAACCAATTTACTTTTCACAATAGGATTTTACAACCACAAACAAGTCATTTAAAATATCAGCTGGGGTTCATTAGTGCACAAACAACGACCACAAACGACCTCGATATCCAGAAGCCATAAGCCAGCACAACTCATCAAGATGGTCATAATATAAATAACATCAAAGATCACAGCCCCCCCCCCCTTCATTCTTTATAGAAACCAGTTCATTATCTTCATTTAGGTCTGGATTATCCAATTCTATAGTACAGAAACACGCCCACCCCGAATTATACACAAACGGGAGAGGCAAAGGAGAAATTCCTTAATTGTTGATAGATTATCGACGTTTAGTCCGGAGGCGCAGAACTTTATGGATAACGATGTGGCACGCCTGATGCACCAGAAGCTGTTTCTGAAAATCTGCGATCGAGGAAAGGGAAAACCACTGCTTACCCTTATTTTATAAGATCCGCGGACGGTAGAGGTGAGAACGCGAAACCACGTAAGGTGCGAGGGTCATGGGTTGATCACGTGGCTCAACTCGTCATTAAAGGGGGTCAAGTGGTTTAAACTGACTCATTAATTGATTAAGTATTTAATGAAAACTATTATGCGTGTTACAGGTCTTTAAAACACACTCAAATAGGTCAAAATAGGGTTTAAAACCCTATTTGCGTAAAAGGGAGCGCTACTGGAAATAACCCGTGTGGTAGGCCAGAGCCACCATTAGCTAAGAGCTACCAGTGGGTGACAACTACTGGGAGCAGAGATACGGGTAGGTTGCAGCCACCGGTAGGTTGAGGTACCAGTAGGCTACAGCTACCGGTATGCTGAGCTACTGGTAGGCTGCAGCTACTGGCAGGCCGAGCTACCGGTAGACAAAGCTACCTGTAGCTGCAGCTACCGGTAGACCGAGCTTTCGGTAGCTGTGTCTACCGGTAGGCTGCGGCCACTGGTAGACTGAGCTACTGGTAGGCCTTCTACCGGTAGGCTAAGGTTACCAGTAGGCCTACACCACCGTGATTCCTAAAAAGATATTTTCACAAAGTAATGGACCCCAAAAACCCAGGCCATTACAATTAATGTATAAGGATAAAACTATTGGGTTTTAAATTGAATATAGGTTAATCAATGTGTAATTTTTTAGTTCAAAACATATGGATTGTACTATCTATAATATGATCATGACACTTGTCTCACTATTGTTTGTTTGATTAAGAATCATTAAAACCTATGATGAGTTTTATTGAATTAATTGCTCACCATGGATATTTTTTTATGGGAATGATAATTTTTATAAAATGGGTGAAATGGTAAATATTCTAATATCAAAACATAGAATAATAATTTGGTTACATCAGTGGTTATTAAATGGGGTCTTCATAATTTGTTTTATGTTAATTAATATTCCAATAGGTTATGACATTTTATTTCTCTGGTGAATAGTATTTAAAATATATAATACATTTGTTATTATTCATTTTTAGTCTAACACTATCACAATATAATTTTAAAAAAATGGGAATTGAAACTAAGGTTTGATTGTAAAGAGACGAACTCCATGAATGGGGGAAGACATCAAGTATTATAAATACATCAATAAGGTATCATAAGTGTATAAAAATTGATATGGTCATTTTCACTAAACTCTTTCTTTTTATGGAAATAATCTAACATTTAATTATAATAGGAAATAATTGAATATTTAAATAAAATATTATTATATGCTACATATATTCAATTTGAATCCACTTTCATTGGATTCAATTATTGTTTTTAAATATATACTAATAAATAATGTGGATGTATTATAAATTAATTAATTTGAATATATTGATAAAAAATATTTCATAAATACTAACAAACATTTTTAGAATGTTCTCAATAAAATGAATTGACTTCCATTAAAATAACCCAAATTTGGGATATTGTTTGAGATAGGAGAAATAGAGAGGGTTATGATATTTAATATTCTCAAAAAAAATTATGAAATTTATATTATGAATTATGATGAAAAAACATAGATCTAGTATCGAGGAGTTAAAAATGATATAGAATGAAAATTGGTATCAAACAGAGCTAGTTTATATAGGTCAATATCCATCAGTGGTGAACATTGACAATGTTGTAATTTCTCCGTAAAGTCATTGATAATAAAATGATATTCATTTAATATAAAAATGAATAGATGTATAGGATACATATATACCTAAATAAGGCACATCTAATTATTTCATTGTATATTTGGGGAAAAACATTTGTCCCATAAAATAAATTAGATCAAATAATTTTGGATCTCCATGTTACCCTTACCCATGAGAATTGAATCAAACAACATTTCCCCACTATTACCATTTAATTTTATAGTTCAAATGGTATCATATGAGGATTTAGTGTCATTTAATGAGATATAAATGGAAATAATCCCCACTATGTTATCCTCTATTTGATATATTTCATCAAACAAAGTGGTGCATAAATAAAGGATTGATTTTTCTTCATATGGGTCATTTGATCAAATAATTAGAAGATTAATATTTAGAGTAGGCTCACACTTAGAATACCATGTGTGGGAGTTATGTGGTTAAGTGAGATGTGAACTCTGGATAAGGGAATGATTATTAGGCATGTGGTGGCATGTATGGGTCTGATATGGGTGATGAATGTTTTTTATAATTTTTATCAATATCCTGGACCAAATAAGTCTATGTGTGGATAATTTAAATTTATTTTTATGGATGAAATAACATTATAATTATTATGTTATCTTAAAATTTTACTATTATTATTATTAATTATTAATGTATTTTATAGAATTACCTGTTATTTTAGATCACTAAATAAAAAAATAATTATTGAAAAAATTTCCATGAAACAAAATTTTATAGACTGGGATGTCAGTATTTCTCTCTAGATCAAGTAAATTTTATTTTTAAAAATTATCATTATTAATATAATGGAATATTGACACTGATTAGTTTAGAAGAATAAATTACACAATTTTATGAGGTACTTAACCATAATATTTGATATCTTTATGTTCACAACAACTATGTGGACATGGCATAATATTACAATAATTATGCGGTAATCATTTAATGATGTAATTATTTATCAAGAAATATGTAAGTTGATATTATTTTAGTTATGAATTCATTATAAAATAATCAATTTGTGTCATTGATCAAATATGATTTAGATGGATTAGAATAATATATGGGATATAGAATATCTATAATAGTGAATTTGGATATAGGAAAAACAAATGAATGATATTATCATGCTACATAGTTAAATTATGTTGTAAAAATAGTTATTTTTGGATTATTTAAATTATTTATAATGAAAAATCTATATTGAGTTGATTGGATGATTTGAATGAATATAATGATAATAATTTAATTTTTAAATTAAATTAAAATAATGGATAAATTTAAAAATTTAGAAGGGATGATAATTGTGGAAAATATTATTTGGTAATCATTGAAATAAAAGAATGTTGTGGTGGTGATGGTGGGTATTTCAATAGATGGTGTGGCATTTTTTTAATAGAACTTTTATTATATTAGGAAATCATGTAATTGGAGAATATAATAACTACTTGAACATTAACCATAGAAAATATTGATGTATATCATTTTTATAATGATTCAGGTAATTAGAGTGGATTGATGGGTAATGTTGTGGTGAAATATGGTTACATGAATGAATCATTCGGTGTGTGGAGTGGTATGAATATTCGGATGACATTAAAAATATATTAATTAAATATTATATTTTATATTTTTTTAATTATTATTATATAATTTTTAAGTGATTATTTTCACCACCCATTAATATTTTTTACAACTATAGAAGTGAATTTGTATATTTTTAATGGATATAATATGAAACAAAATTAATAGATAACCCAGTTATAATAAATCATACTTAAATAATTTATAACTATATATATATAAGAAGGATTTCTTATTGAATCTATTTAGGTTGATGTAAAAACTATATATTTCTAAATAGTAGTATTACAAGACTCAAATGATTATATTTGAGTATGATTTTGTTGATAATTATATGTTTTAATTACTATGATATGTGATGTAGTGTTTGATTGGTCTAAATTAGTAGAAAAATATATATTAATTATTATTTATATTAAAACATTTTTGGATAATATTTTGGTTACTAAGATCACACATTCTATCACTTAGTATTCCAGGTAATGATTGAGGATGTTATATACATGTGTCTACCTTTTATCAACACGTTTTCTATGATGGGATAGGTCAGAAATTTCATATAATAAATTTTGAGATGTTTAATTTCTTCAATATCTCTGAATTATTAAGAATACGTATAATATTAGTTACTACAATGTCCTAGTTATGGTAATGGGAGGGACAATAATTCCACTGAGTGGTGTCATGTCTTATCTCCAACATCCAAAGGATTGAGGTTGATTACAATTCACCAAGTAGTATCCCATCCCCAAACCATTATTCTATGAATTATTAAGATATGATATATATATATATATATATATATATATATTAATCCATATAGATGTGTATTTCATCTATTATTGATAAATATTTTTTATTTGAATACATTTATTTCGTCTAATTTCAAAACATTTATACAATGCATGATTTGTAGTTATATATGTACTTCAACTATTGATATGAATTACATTTCTCAAAATAGATATACATTTATTTATTTATTACCTAGAGTGATTTCGAAATATTTTGATATTGTTATTCCCTCAAAAATCTCTATATTTGTGCATCTCTGGTGAATTTCCTAAAAAGGAAATTTTTATGGGTTGAGATATAAAATTTTATATTATTGAATGAGAAAAATTGATATTATTGGAGAATGATAAAATATATATGTGGTTATTTTGATTCGGATTTACCATGGATGTTTTTAATGATTTTTAAGGTGAATTATGGATATATAAAAATCATTTAATATTTATGTTGATAGACACTGGATGTTTATTGGGTTATCTCACTACCTGGGTGGACCATACATGGTATTCTTATTCATATCCTTGTATTAGATATTTCATGTTGTTCACCACATATTTTTGAAGATTACCTAATGTATAGGATCAAATATCAAGGTTCTTACATATAGAATGTGGTATGGAGAGCTGTTAGAGCATAGATCTCATTATGATGGGAACTGTAATGTGTTCTATATCGGTATAATGTTTGTTTGGGATATGCGAGTTGTATTTGGAGTTCATTTATATAATTTCTCATTTTTCATTTAAATTTTATTATATATATATATAAATTATCATTTTTGTATATATATTTCATTCATGTATAGAAGATATTAGATGTATGATAGCTGTTGATGGATCGATTAGAGTTATCCCCTCCAATGATGTATGTATACCTCAATGTTGTTCATAGTCAACTAGGTAGGTAGAGGTTGACTAAAGGATATCACACATCAGTTTCAAGGATGTGTCAAAATTATATTACCATTAACATCATGTATCATTTTCTGAAGAAATAATTATATATTTTATCAAAAAACGAGGTTCTGAATTCATATAAAAAATTGGTCCAAATTTGTTTTATAATCAATTCTGTTTTATAAATGTTCATATAATAAAAAATATTTTATATATGTGATGGGTGTGATCTGTATATGAATATTATTTTTGGATTAACACAATAAAGCTCAACACTTATTGGTTTTATGGATAGAGAACCTAATGATTATCATGAAAAAATGTAATAGTAAGTATATATAGTAACATGGTAGAGTTTAAGGACTTGAGGAGAATGAGAAAAATCATCCTATTTCCAAATATAATCTATTAGAGAAGGATTTATATTTGAAATTTATTATACATAAAGAATTATTAAATATGTTTATATTCTTATAATTATTGCCTTTAATGATGGAATATTTTTTATCCTCAAATGAGAAATGTTCTTGATGAATGGCCAACACCTTTGATAATTTTAAAAAATAGATTCATTTTATTAGATATTTTATATCACCTAATAATTTAATACTTTCCTATGTTATATGACTAGTAAACAAATATGACTTGTAAAGGGGTAATACATACATGTTTGAGATTATTTCCATAATAATTTGAAGAACTAAATACAATACCAAAAAAATAATCATGCTTGTACATTATTAAGGGGGGAGGGAATAATTTTTAAATTCTATGATGCATCAATTGAAGTAAAATGATTTGTCCTTATATAAAATGATGCAGTTTTTTGATATACATCAGTGAAATTGATACCACGTAAAAAAATTATAAATCATTATATTTACATTCATGTTTTAAGGTTTTCGTGGATGATATAGATAGACAGTATATATTGGAAAATATTTGGCATTTTTATCAATCAAATGTGTTTCAGGAATATATTCACCAAACAATAGATCCAATATTAAGAAATAAGTTGTACAAACTACTGAGGTGAAGTGAATATATTATACACTAAAAATATCTAGAGGAAAATGATGTAGAATATTCATTGATTTAAAAGATAAATATAATTCTATCTAAGTTAAAAACTATAATGGATTCAATATTTAGTAATTTTCTAATTACCTAGCCATATAGATGTACATATGGTGCTGCTAAAATTATTTTTTACAAACCTTATTTGATATCAATTTATAAAAATAAATTAAATATATCATTAATTACAACATTAATAACATATTAATTCACTTATAGATGTAAAAATAGTTTATATCATTAGAGAATTATGAAAAAATATTCACAAATATATATTTTTCTATTTCAATAGGTATTTTTCGAATTTTCTGGGAAATTTTTCTTTTATAATATTCGATCAAAAAGAACATATGAATCTCAAGTCATGATATCATTCTTGATATATAATATATATTTCTCTTCTTCATAACCAATGATATTTAACAAATAAGAAGGTTTAGGTCAAATCCTCAGAAAAATAAATAATATTGTGGATGCAATCAAGAATACATATGGAAAAAATAATATGATAGGGTTATAATTTAAATATAAAACATATTAGAAAAAAATGTATGAAATATATCAAATGATAAAAGTTAATATAATTTATTAGAAAACATTAATGGATTTCATAATAATATAGTGTATAATTTACTATTTCATAATCTTACCTTTAAGATTTGGTTTGCAGAGAACATAAAAAAATTATCAAGGCCATATGAAATTACAAAAAAAAACAATTAGTTAGATATACATAAAATACATAGGATAGTCTTTCTCCTGAGACCAACTGTAAAATATAGGGGATATAATGTTCTCCAGACATCACTCATATCTATCCAATGTATTCATCATATTCTGAATAATCAATATAATTATTCATCTATATTCATCAAAATCAATGAATATCTTTATAGAATAAATTATAGAGAATTTCAAAATCACTGAATACAAAATCAACGTATCTAAAATTTTAATTATCTTTTATATAGAAAAAAAGTATGTATATTTTAAAATTTTCCCCTATAAATGAAAGGGTTATATTTATAGTAAAATACCGACCATAATATGTGTTTATATTATGTTTTTTAGATCATATAGATTAATGGGTTATCAAATAATAAAAACAGCATCTGCATTATATTAAATAAATGATAATAGAGAAAATTGAAATAATTGAGACCATTAGTTCATCATTAATGAAATAATTTTATTGAGGACATGACCATTCAATTATATAGATCAAAATGGAAATAAATATTTGAAAAAGGTATTTATTTTAAGAAATGTGTATCATTTTTTAAAAAATGTTATTAAAAGTAAATTTTAAAACACTTTTCATGATATTTCGAGAAATAAATTGAATTATTATTTGAAAAATTATTTAAAATAATGGAATATTTAAAATAAAATATACTTTTCAATTAAAATTTGGAGTTTAATATAGAAATATAGACAAGATGTAATGAATCCCATTTGAATTTTTTTGAAACTAATAAACAATTCCTTATAAAAAATAATAAATTGGTGTGATAGATATTTCATTTTAAATCTATAAATAGATATATTTTATTTTAAAAATGATGAATGTCCATGATGGTAAGAAAATACCTTCAAGTGTAAAATATTTTAATAATTATTATCTTAAAAAATTCTAAAAGAAATTAAACAAAGACTTATATTGGAATACAGAAAAATGATTCATTTTGATCGTTGATATAGAGAATAAATTTCAATATAAATTTAATATAATATATCATTTAGTAATTTGAAATGAATTATTTTAATTAAAATAAATAATAATGATTGTGAAGTGAAATTTTACACACAAGAAAAATGGAAATAATATTGGATTTTCTTAAATGAATTATTTTGACAAATTTTAATTACCCACATATAAAAATATAAAAAAGAATTTTAAGCTACAAAAATAAAAAGGGGAGAATAATATAGGTTGTTTTTAAATCATAAATAATATATAAGAATAATTATTATTAATCTAACCTAAATTTATTTTATTAAAAGTGAGATTGAAATGCAAATCCTTATAGTTAAGGTAAATTTAAAATTAAATTTATTGATATTTTGAAAATGATATTGTCATTGATGACAATAAATTACATAAATAGTTATTTGAAAATATATTCATTATTACATAAGTAAAAAATATAAAATTATATAGGACACATAATATGAAACATGTCATAAGGACTCGAAATTGAGAGGAAGGACCCTTATAACATTTATAAAACACGAATCATAACACCCTGAAAGTGAAATAAAAATAAATAAATAAATTATTAACTTCGTTAAATTGTGGTTAATTATATTATATTTATAATAGGTAGAATATACCACATATAATGGATGTGGGTTCATAATTCAAAACACTTCTCATAGAATGATATTTGAGGATTGAAACACTTATCTTTTTTTTTATATTCCATAAAGGTTAATTTACCTTTTAAATAATAAAAATTATTATATAAATTACTTATTTAATAAGGTTATTCATAATTACTAAATTTAATAATATTCTATTATGATAATTTTTCCAATTTTAGTAGTTTAATAATTTGTTTTCTCAACATCGGATGTCAGACATATAAAAAAATTACATGTTCAGTAACACTAATGTCAAAAATCATTCCTTGATAAAAAGTATATAAATAAAAATTTATTTAACGTACATGAATTTATTTTTTATAATGATAAAAAAATTTCATATATTATTCCATTAATTTTTTAGTTTTGATTCTTGGGGATGAAATTGATACGAAGAATCTTTTTAGGTTATTTAATGATACCAATGTGTTACCTTATATTGTTCATTAACTTTTATGTTATAACTATACAATAAAGTTAATGAAATATATCACCCCTAAATACTGTTTATATGTATAAAATTAGTTGTTAATACCATAAATGAATTAATTTGCTGAGTAAATAAATACATCATTTCATATAGGTGGTAGTCTGCACAAACAACTGAGTTATGCCTTTATTTTCTAATGTATAGAGGGTAAAACATTAAAAGTTGGTTATCATTTTAAAACGAAATTATGTCCCAAGTATAATTTACAATAATTACACATATATATTACCATTCTTGATATTTTATCATGAAAAATGAAATACGTCATTTTATGTAAGCGGTAGTTAGCATGTACTCATTAGCACCTTTTTCATTTTCAATTAAATTGAAAGAAGAAATGAAATTGTTTTAAAATTAACACATATTATATTTTTTAATTTTAAATTCAATGATTTTTTTTATTTTAAATTATTTTGTGTATTTAGAAGAGTTTTAAGATTCACTGATCAAGAAAAATCATGGGAATAATAGATAGCTCTTTTTTGTATAATCTCCTCTGAAAGACAACTAAAGGTTTCTTTAATTATTATTTTTTGTAGACCAGAATGTCTATATCATTGTTAATGGTGTTTTTTTGGTATTTGAGTAATTGATAGATTATTTAAGGTTACCAAGTGGTATAGATAAATTGGAATAAGTTGTTTCATTTTATAAGTAGGAGGGGAGGCACACAGGTAGATATTAAAAACATCTAAATTTAATAAATTTATTTCTCAAGAAAAGTGGCTCAAATTTAGTATTATTAGAAATATCTAATAGTTTAAGGTTAAAATACACTATAAATAAAATTTATTATTTATTTTGATATATATATATAATAAAATTTATCTTAGGAAACACCATCATTAAAACATTTAACCCCTATTGTGGTGAATTTTTTTTAAGCATAGTAATTATTAATTGTTTCTAGAAAATTAAATATTACATATTAGATAATTTAAATATTGTTATAAAAATACATAATATATTTTCCAAAATTCAATTCTAATAGGTGGTGAAAATAATTTTAAGTAAACTATGAAAAATGAAATTATAAAATATTTTTCAAAAAATATTTTGGATGAATAAAAGTGAATATACAAAAAAATATTGTATGTTGATGATTGAAATGAAATTAATTTAGTTATGTGTAAAAAATAGGTTTATGACACATTAAACCCAATATTATACCAAATGTATCCTTTTAATTAAATAGTCAATAAAAGGGACGCAATAATATTATTTTACAGGTATAAACCATTAACTAGATTTATAAAGTGAAAACATGGATTTCTAAGTTATATAAAATAATTTTAAAGTAATTATATTACTTGTTAATTAAATACATTACAATGTCATTTTTTGAACATGAATGTAATTGTTATATCTTTATAAATTCCTAAATGTTATAGTATTTCATCAGTGGATATTTTTTAACATTTATCCAAAAATAAAAATTTTCATAAAAATATTGAATCTTCACCGTATCATAATTTGGATATGATGAATGTAAAAATGATGTTAATTCTATCCAACTCAAATTTTGACATTTATAAAATAAATTTATAAATTATAATATGGAATAAAATGAAAGAATCAATTCTATTAAAAAATGTCCCTCAAGTGTATTGAATTCGTCATATATATTTCTAATTACATTAGTGTGAAATTATTAGTTTTACTAATAAAAATTTAATTAATATAATATTAAAAGTTTTAATGCGAAAAAATTAATTAACTACGAAAAAATACTATTCACTTAGGATAAGTTATTTCGAAAAATAACTCATTTTGACATTGTATATTTCTCATCATTTCATATTTATTATTTTTCGATTATAATTATACAACATCCATAAAACCAAAATAATAAAATATATGTATTATAATGGATTTACTATATATTTTTAATAATTTGTTATCATAATATGTTATGAATCAATTATTTTTGTGTTATCTATTTTGTATGTTAATTAAAAATGTATTATTTAATATATTATCACATGATTAAATTTCGTGGACTTATTGAATTAGTAATTAAAGATATGTAAATTGGAAAGGAATGAAAATCATAATTATTTTCCAAAATAAATATAATATCATCATTATTGTAGAAGTTATAGAATCTTATACCATAAGACAATGGTCTGTTAAATAATGTTAATGATGTAGAGTAAAAAAAATTACCAGCCATTGTCTATGATGATGTATATGGTATGATTTATAATTATTAATATATAAAAATAAATAAATTATAGAAATAATAGTTTGATAAATCTGAGGCCATAAGATTCATTATAAAACCAAATTAGATTGTAGATGCAAATAGATTTATTAGAACATTTTTATTGGGTAATAATATTAATGAATATAACTAAATATGTATCAGGTGGATTTATATGTAAATAATTATTGAAGAAATCATAAAAATGTTGTAATAAAACCTCTCCGTATAAAAATATCGATGTGGTAAAATTTCATCATCGAATTAATCAATGTACTTCCTATAAAATCTAAGATAAATTATGAATAATAGGATATCATTTATAATTTTAGAAATTATAGTCATTCAGTAGAAATAAGTGATGTTCTACAACTGAAGTGGATTTATAATAATTTTATCAATAATGTTGTGAGGATCCATAGTGTTCCTGTACCAATTTTACCTAGCTGTGACCCTTGTTTCACATCGACATTATATATAAGACTACATAAGGCACTGAACAATGAGATAAATTTTAGTGTTTTATAACATATTTATACTTCTTGTATAGTCTTAAGGGACTATGCAAATATAAGAGGACAATAAATGGTCATTAACTCATTACATCCAAGTCACATAGGACTAGTAACCACCATTTTTGGAATTGATATGAAATAAATGTTTTCACTCCATTATTTATTTCGAACCATATGATTAATTGTACAATAATATATTTCAAATTAAAATATTTGAGGATAATGTTAAAGGAATTTAACTATTATCTATGACTAGTTGAGGTTGTCACGGCCCATCCTCAGGGCCCATGCCATGACTACTCCAAGCCCACCTTCCATAGGCCTGGGGCTGGAGAGTAGCACCAAAGGCGTAAATCATGAAAAAGGGAAGGGATTTCCTTTATATAAGTAAACAAACCCAACAGAGTATAGAAGATGAAGTAAAAACTAAGTAAACTGAGTACAAAAGTAAGTGCGGGAAAGTAAATGGGCCACAAAACAAACCCAACTGAAAGTACAATACAGCCGTAAAGAAAGAGTAGCTGCAGTAAAGTAAACTAGTAACCGTTGAGTTGTCCTTCAGATAACCTAATTTAAGGGTGGGTACAGATGGTCTCCCCAGCTCCTCAGGTCCGGACGTCCGCTCCGTGTACGTCCCACCAAGTGGTCCACCTCCTGGTACCGTCCTGCTCCACAAGACTCTTCCTCAATTTAGTGATGTATGTCGTCTGCAACCAGCACAACATAGTGAGGGCAATGCCCATGCATGGGTGAGTATATGATACTCAGTAAGGACCTCGATACCCACGAAGGTCTCCCATAATCAAAAAGGGTATAAAAAACAATGGAAGGATACAAACACAATGTATCAACCAACTTTACTTAGGTATATGCCCATACATATACCTAAGTCAATAATTCCAGTTCGACTCAAACTCAAGAGCCCAAGTACAACCCAGTCCACGCATGAAAACAAGTCAATCACATCAATGATAATGACTGAAAGTCAAGACTCAACTACTACTCACGAAGAGGGGTAGAGAAGATAGATGTAGCCTCTGAATCATCTCCCCTTTCGAATGCACGCAGGATCCAAGTATGGAAGTAGTTGCTGCCAAACCCACGTAGGATCCTAGTATAGTAAAGATCGATACCAAACCCACAAAGGATCCAAGTACATTCATCATTGCTGCTGAACCCACGGAGGATCCATGTACAGTCATCCTCACTTATAATCCCACATAGGATCCAAGTACAGTCATCATTGTCGTCACAATCACAACCAGCTATAGGGTTCCCGCACACAGCGTACTCGATTTCGGGGGGGTCCACTCCACAAGTAAAGAGGGGGTCGATACATCAATAGTCACGAAGTCTATAGTTGATGTATTCCGAAGTTCTACCACGTCATAGCGGCTAAACCAAAAAAACGTGTCCAAGACACTAAGTACAAGACAACCAAGTCATTTTAAAAAAAGTGCATGACATGTTTGTATGGTTACACGCCGTGTCCTCAGACCTCGGGTACTTTCTGTGTACCCCGGCCCATGTCGAAGGAATGTTCGTGTAAAAAGTAAGTACACAGTGTGTGGTACGGTAACACACCGTGTCTTCTGTCACTGATATTGTCTTTGTACCTCAGCCTGTGTCGAAGGGTTGTCTGTGTAAAAGTATGTACCTGGCATGTGGTATGGTTACACAACGTGTCCAAACTTCGGGGGTCTGCTTTGTATACATTGTCCATTTGCTTGTACATGGCCTCAACCTGTGTTCTCCAACCTGTGTAATTAGTACATGGGTTAGCCCACACCATTGGCCTTGCCTGGCCATGTGGTAGAGTACAAGCCCGTATACTCCACACTATGTCCAGGTACTCCTAGTTTACACACCGAGTCTCGTGTAGCCACCACCTCCTTGATGTGTGGCGAGTAGACGCCGTGTGACAGAGATCACATGTTGTGTTTTAGTCGCCTAACGTCTGAAACTCTAGATGCAGAATGCGAGCACTACACGGCGTGTTCTCCAAGAGTACACACCGTGTAGTCTGTAATTTTCAAGAATCGACGCCTTTGGCTAGCGCACCTCCCTTGATGTTGGTTCTTTATTCTGATTGTTCATTCATCACGAAACATCAGACACTAGGTCGTCTCGTTGTCCTGAAGTCGATTTTGGAATTCTCAGGCTTCCGATCGGTTCTGATAACACAGTTTGTATTTCTCACTCGAAGAACGGTCAAGGAACGGTCCATTCCGTTCCGGTCCGATCTGTCACCTACTATTGTCCTTGCACCTCCGATAGGTTTTTGTGATTATGAGTCATCAATTTTTTATTGTTGCTTCACTCAACGAACTCGTAATGATCCGTTGATCTTCATCCATCAAGAACACGATGAACCGCCAACGATCACAACATTGGAAGAGGATTCGAACCGTATTAGTTTGGCCTAGTCTCTCCGCATTAGTTCCGTTGTAGGTGGTTAAAGAGATAAAAACAAGAAAGAATGAAAATTCAATCATTGACCAATTAAAACACACCCCTACCTCAACATTTATGGCATACGTCGGGCATTGCGGATGACGGCATCATGGGGTGTGGTTTCGAAAACAACGTTGGCATGCAACAAAGGAGGGAACATCATCTCTACACTAGTTGCAGAGAGAAAAAGGAATGGAACGTCATCACTCCTTGGGATGATCGTGTTCTTCATCGAAGAGATGATGTTCTTCATTGGAGGATGATGCTTTTCAAAAGAGAAACATCATTCTCCTTTTTACACAAGTGCTTCCACAAATTTCTCCCAACCAAACATGTGCTAAAATAAATAAATAGACAAATGCTATTATTTTATTAACATAAGTAATTTAAAATTCAAAATTCATTATATTAATGGGTTGGAATGTGTTAAAGAGGGAGAGAGGAGGAGGTGAGTGGTCTCACATTTAAGTGGAGTAAACCAAATAATGAAAAGGGTTTTTGAATGTTATGGAAATGTGAAGGGTTGGGGATCATGTGGGACCCACCTCACATTTATCCTCACATGGGTTGTTAGGATGTTAGTGGGTCCCACCCATACTACCCCATGTCGGTTATAACCACTAAATATATAAAAATAAAATTGTTCCAAAATTTTACTCACCTCTCAATTAATCCACAAAAATTAACTTATCCTCCTGTGCAAACACATCTTCGGTAAAGGTCCTCTTATGAAATTATCGGCGCTTCAAGTTTATCGGTGCCCTCAGATTTAAATTCCAAGCACTGGTTCAAAACATTAAAAAACCCTCTCATTCGTTTACTGAACGTACGTGAGCTAAACATCAGAAATTGATTTCGGGCATACCAGGCCTCAGAATCAAGTTTCGTCAAGAGCCATAGATTCATAAAATTCGAAAGTATTTAAGAAAATATTTTCCTTGAATTTTTCAGGTCTTTACATTACTCCCACCTCAGGTATTTACGTCCCCATATAGTTATAACAAAAACTAGGGAAATAAATGAGAGTATTGAACACGCATCTGAGCCTCCCACTCACATGTGCTCTCATGGAGGTTCCCGTGCTACCAATAAATGCACACCAGAGGAATCAACTGTCCACATGGGACCCACTCTTGTAGATCTTCAATATCCACTAGGACCTTCGCAAAAGATGCCTCGTCATCGATGTCCAGCACCACATGATCAATGATGTCTGTCGCGTCATGAACGTATCTCCTCAGTTGAGATATGTGGAAGATGTCGTGCACTCAGTGAAACTGATGTGGAAGAGCCAGGTGGTAAGCCACCTCGCTTACCTGGCTGAGGACCTGGAATGGCCAAATGAAGCATGGAGGTAACCTGTCGCCCTAACCAAATCTATGTAATCTACGTCGAGGATAGACCCATATGAAAACATGGTCTCCAACCTCAAAGTCTAGTGGTCTCTTTCTCCTGTCAACATAGGACTTATGTCTACTTTGTGTAGTCCTCATCCACTCCTGGATGGTCTGCAACTTCTCCGTCATAGCCTGGACTATCTCTGGTCCTACGAGTGCTGACTCCCCAGGGTCACTCCAGCGCAGAGGTGATCTGCACGGTTGACCGTAAAATGCCTCATATGGTGCCATCTCGATGGTTGATTGGTTGCTATTGTTGTATGAAAACTTGAAAAATGGTTGGTGATCCTCCCAACTGCGTCCAAAGTCAAGGAGGCTTGCACGGACCATGTCCTCGAGTGTCTGAATGGTCCTCTACATTTGGCCATCTTTATGAGGACGAAAGGTGGTACTCAAGCATAGTTGTGTCCCAAACGCCTCCTAAAACCCCTTCCTAAGCCAGGAAGTGAAGAGAACATCCTGATAAGAGAAGATAAATGAGGGCACACCATAAAGTCGTACGATCTCATGAACATAGAGGCGTCCCAAGCCCTCTTCTGAGCCCTGCTCTCGGATAGGTAGGAAGTCACCCGACTTGGTGAGTCTGTCGACAATCACCCAGATGGAGTCATGACCTCGGGATGTACGAGGAATCCCTGTCACAAATTCCATGGATATCCCATCCCACTTCCACTCCGGGACCTCTAAGGGTTTCCCAAAGCATTCTGGTACCTAGTGCTCTACCTTCACCTGCTGGCAGGTGGGGCAACGTGAAACAAACACTGCCACAGCCTTCTTCATACCCATCCACCAGTGCTGTCATCTAAGATCTTGGTATATCTTCTCCACTCCTGGATATACCACCAAATGGGAAGTGTGAAACTCCCTCAGCACATCCTTCTGTAATGCAACGGGTACCATGGTACGTCCCCTGAAGAGGATGACATTCTCTCCTCCTACAGAAAATCCATTAGGTTCTTGTCCTGTGGATATTTGTCTACGTCACATCTCACAGTCAACGTCCCCATGTTGTTCCTCTCTGACCTGTTGAAGTAGTGGAGCAGTGATTGAGAGTAACTATAGAAAGCATGCTTCATCTCTATCCACGAATGATATTTGCAACGTGGCTAGTTGCTCTGTCTCCTATCCAAGTAGCTAAATGCCTGATCTCCTTATGAGAGAATCAGCTACTACATTCCCCTTCCCAAGAGTATAGAATATCACAAAGTCATAGTCTTGGAGAACCTCAAGCCATCATTGTTGTCTCAGGTTCAGTTCCTTCTGCGAGAAGATGTATGTAAGACTCTGGTGGTTAGAGAAGACTGTGAAGCGCTCCCCCATCAGGTAGTGCTGCCACATCTTCAAGGCGAAGACCACTTCTACTAAATCCAATCCATGGGTAGCGTTGTTCTTCTCGTGATTCCTCATCTTTCG
The DNA here is from genome assembly GCA_963277665.1 of Viscum album. Taxonomy (NCBI): domain Eukaryota; kingdom Viridiplantae; phylum Streptophyta; class Magnoliopsida; order Santalales; family Viscaceae; genus Viscum; species Viscum album. The sequence goes on along the minus strand of OY728126.1, from coordinate 511,421,917 downwards.
TGAACCATAAGCAATCACTACCCGCTCCGGCATCAGGAAACACCCTAGTCCGGTCCCAGATGCATTGCAGTAAACTACGTACACTACACCCTCATCCGGTAGCCTCAAGATGGGCACACTGGTCAATCTCTGTCTCATCTCCTGGAAGATCTGCTAACATCTATATGACCATACAAATAGTTTCCCCATCTTTTTCAATGCTGAAACGTTGTGCTGCAACTCTGGAGAAGACTGGAACAAATCTCTGATAGTACCTAGCAAGACCTAGGAAACTCCGAACCTCTGTCACACTCCTGAGTAGCTCCGAAGAAAGTACTGCCTCGATCTTGGCAGGATCCACTGCAACTACCACCTTAGAGATGACGTGGCCCAAGAAGTGGACCTCTCGAATCCAGAACTGACACTTCAAGAGCTTACCATAAATCTGTTGCTCTCGGAGTGTGTCAAGTACAACCCGTATGTGGTAGGTGTGCTCCTCATTAGCGTTCGAGTAAATGCATATGTCGTCGATGAAGACTACGAAAAATCAATAGAGTTAAGGCTGGAATATCATGTTCATGATACTCATGAACACTACCGAAGCGTTGGTTACACCTAAAGGAATAACCAAGAACACATAGTGGCCATACTGACACCTGAGGGCCGTCTTCTGAAAATCCTCATCTCGAACTCTTAGTTGATGATAGCCTAACCTGAGGTCTATCATCGAGAACCATCGTGCTCACTTTATCTAATCAATGAGGTTGTCAATCCTCAGGAGTGGATACATTTTCCTTACGGTCATCTAATTTAGGTGGCGGTGGTCGACACATAGTCATAAGCTCCCATCTGTCATCTTGGAAAATAAAATCGTAGAATTCCAGGGTGAAACACTGGGTTGGATGAATCCCTTGCCCTGAAAGTCCTCTAGCTTTACCAGCAGCTCACGAAGCTCAGAGGGAGCCATCTGATATGATGGCGTAGATATAAAGGATGTCCCGAGGTATAGTTTAATATATAAGTCTACCTCTTTATGAGGAGGTAGTTCTGGAACGTTGTCATGATAAACATCCAAAAACTGATCCATCACAACAGGAAAACTCAGACTCCGCACATCAACTACTTGGAGAATGAGACTAGCCAACTGATGTGTGATCGGCTTCTCTCTCATCTACGTAAGTCCATCCTACCCTGCAAAGGCTCCCTTATCGCTTGTGAAGGTGATCTTGTCCCATATGTGCCGACACACCGCACTTAGAACCTAATGAAGTCAAACTGAGCATGGACTGAAGACAACCATTCCATACCCATGATGACATCATAAGGCCTCGACGCCGCTACAAGAAGATCCCATACAAAGATCTCGCCTCCTAGAGTAAGCTCACACTACCAGCACCAATGCGTAATTGTCGAGTACTCCCCCGTAAGAGTCTCTAGCCATAAGTATCGAGCCAACGACTCCATCAGAATCTCTGAGCTCCGGACAACGACCGTGGAAATAAAATAATGACTTGCTATTGTGTCTATAAGAACTACAACAAGGGTGGAGTAGACATAGATAGTACCTCAATGAATCATGCGTGCACAGTGGTCATAATCCTCCAGTGCCTTATGTTGAGCCTGCCTCTGTCCGCCAGCTCCCTGTGGTCAGGGTGGACCTCATGATGGTGGTGGTGGTAGAGCCTCAAAGCGTCTCCCACCACCCGATGGTCGGCCGACTCCTCTGCTTCGTCCGCCTGATCCCTGCAGACCACAACAGTCAATCCTCTGCCTCTGTCTGGGTGGTCCCTCAACTGTCTGCATCTCCTCTGAATGGTGGGTCAGGCAGTCTCGAGCCATGTGACCTTGCCCACCGCAGGCATAGCACTGCCTACCTCTTGTATGACTGGCTCTGTTACATGTGCCTCGCACCTTCGAACCTGTATCCTCAGGTCGCCCACCTGATGGCCAGGTTCGCTTGGACCTCTGTGACATCTGTCTACTTCCGACTACAGAAGACTCCTCTACGTGTCGCCCTGCGGTAGGCCTTGTTTCTGGCGTAGGCTTCGCAAGGAAGCTCTCTACAAGACATGCTATTTCTAGTACTCCTGCCTGTATTAGAATGCTGAGGAAGATCATCGAAGCCCTGATCTCATTCCTCAGTCCCTACTCAATGGTCCTGGACCCGAAGAATGGGTCCTGCACTATTTCTGTGGAGTAGCGTGAGAGGTAGGTGAATCTTTCCGTGAAATGGGATACAGTCATGCTGCCCTACCGCAGTGGTAGTAACTCTTCGATGCGCACTGCACGGAGGGTGGATAGAACAATCTCTGAACATAATAGACTCTTGAATTCTTTCCATATTAGAGATGCCTAATCGTGCACCTGGAGCATCAAGCTCAACCCTCTACCTGCTGCTGCGTTAAGGAGACTCGCCGCAAAGATCACCATGAGGTCATCTCGTGTCCCTTCTAATCTGAAGACTTGAACAACAGCCTCTAGCCAATCCTCGGCTACCTAAGAGTCCTCCTCTCCACGGAACCTCGGTGGCCTCTGTCACTAAAACTTATGCAGCGCACTCAGGTAGTGTGCACTCTCCACTGTTGGGGCTGGCTGTATCAGTGGCTCAGCGGGTAGAGGTACCGCTGGTGCCTCCACTGTAATGGGGCCCGACACCTAGGACTTGTCGTTTGGAGGGATGCCATCTCACACAATTCTCATAACCCTAGCTAGATGTCCTCATATGGCCATCCTAAAATGTAATAGGTGTTGCATGATTAATACAATATACCTGTTGAGCTGAAACAATGTAATCACTAATAAAACTTTTGAAACACACATGAAATAAATGTTTTCGAGCACTGAGTCGGAAATCAGAAGTCAGGGTCCAGGTGTATGGATACGTCGGTTGCGACACCAACACTAGACTCCCTAGAATGATAACCACAATCAATACACTTAATACTATTGCTTAATAGAATGAAATTATCAGAATCCTATGGTCTACGGTAGAACTGACTCCTCTGATACCAATTTGTCATGACCAATCCTCGAGGCCCGTTTCATGAATACCCCAAGCCGACGCTTCATAGGATAGGGGCAGGAGACTAGCACTAAAGTCGTAAATACTGATAAAATGGAAGTCATTTCCATTATATATGTAAAAAAGCATGACCGAGTACGCAATATGAAGTAACACTACATAAACTGAGTACAAAAGCAAGTGCAGGAAAGTAAATGAGCCAGGATACAAAACCAACTGAAAGTATAGTACGATAGTAAAGAAAGAATAGCTGCAGTAAAGTAAACCAGCAACCACTGATTAGTCCTCCGGATATCCCACCTGAAGGGTGGGTTCAGATGGTCTCCTCAGCTCCCTGGTTCCGGCTCTCCGCTCTGTGTACGTCCCGCCAAGTGGTCCACCTCCAGGTACCGGCCCGCTCCACAAGACTCCACCTGGTTTCAGTGATGTCTGTCATCTGCAACCAACACAACGTAGTGCGGGAAATACCCGTGCATGGGTGAGTATACGATACTCAGTAGGAACCCCGAGACACCAGATGGTATCCCAGAATCCAAAAAGGATAAACCACAAAGAAAAGATACAAACACGAAGTATCAACTAACTCTACTTAGTTATATTCCCATGCATATACCTAAGTCATCAATTCCAGTTTGACTCCAAGTCAAGAGCCCCAGTACAACCCAGTCCACACATGAATGCAAGTCAATCACATCGATGATATTGACTAGAGGTCAAGAAATAGCTCAAAGAGGTATACTACTCACGAAGAGGGGTTGAGAAGATAGATGTAGCCTCTGAATCATCACCCCTGCCGATCCCACATAAGATCCAAGTACAGAAGTCATCGCTGCCGAACCCACGTATGATACTAGTATAGTAAGCATCGTTGGCGAAACCACGAAGGATCCATGTACAGTCGTCAACGCTGCCAAACCCATGGAGGATCCAAGTACATTCTTCCTTGTTGCCGAACCCACGTAGGATCCAAGTACAGTCATCATTGTCATCACAGTCGCAACCATCTCTAGGGTTCCCGCACATAGCATACTCGATCCTGGGAGGGTCCGCTCTACGAGTAAAGAGGGGGTCGATATATCGACTATCAAAAATTATAGAGTTGATGTATTCTGAATGTCTACCACATCATAGGGGCGAAACCAAACAAACGTGTTCGAGACACTGAGTACAAGATGTCCAAGTCAAATGGTATATGAATGTTTTTCTAAAAAAAGAATAAATATTTAAATAATATGCATTTATAAGATATATAAAATTATACATAATTAAGAAGTATAATTAATTTAATAATAACTCAGTCATCAGGATAAAAAATGACCATTAAAAATTTAAATTAATTATTATAGTAAATCAAAAATTAAAAAGATATATAATTTTTTCTATAAATTAAATTAATAAATATAATTATTATGATTACAAGAAATTTTTTATCAATAAATTTAATATAGTTTTAATATAAGTGGAAAAATTAATAAAACATGTTTTACTTTATTTAATAAAATTGCAATATTTATATGTGAAATCAACTTTAAAATAACGTAATTTATGACATTACTCTAGTAAAATGGATGTCATTTTTTTGGAATATTACATGAATTATAAAATTGGTTTGTGATTATGAGATTATATAATATTTTAACAGTGTTTTATGAATTAGTGAAGTTGTTTATATAAGTTACGTTAATAGTTAAATAACACATTTACAATAAATTATAAATCCACTTAATCTCGAATATATTTTTTATACATATATTGTGAAATATAAATTTATTCAAAAAAATCACTCTCCTACCCTTATAAATACCACCCCCAAAACCACACTCACCTACCAAATTATGAGTTTTAACATGCCCTTGATCTGAATATAAATTAACCCCAAACTCCCTTATTAATTTTATAGAGGTTCTTGTTTATAAATTAAAATCATTACATAATATCTATGTTATATATCGAATGAAGTCATCCCATGGAGTAAATAAATTATCGCAACCAAAATATTCTTAAATTTCTTCTACGACTACCTCCACTAAATATTTTACCTCCATAATTATATAACTATTTTAATTTAATTTATAGATATAAATGGTATTACACAAAAAAATATCCTTTATCTTATTCCCTGGCATTTACGATAAAATAAAAACAATGCCCATATTTTGATCGATTCAATGCCACAACGGTTGATTTATTTCTTTTTCCATAATATCAACAATATCTCATCATAATATGTTTTTAATGTGTTATTATTTTATAAATTTATAAATTCAAAGTATATTAACTTTATTTATTATTAATGATAAAACCATAAATTGAACTCAACAAATTTTTTGACCACAAAGTTATTCAAAGTATGTATAACGTCAGTACAGATGATTATTTCCAATAAAATACTACACCCCCACAGTGATATTTATGAAAAAATATTTAATTGAAAAATATATAATAATACAAAATTAATATCTAAGAATTTAAAAATGAATAATATATAAATAATATAAAACAATAGAAACCATGGTCATTTCTTGATCCTAAAACTATCATTCCAATATGTAATAAAATTTTTAAAATTTACTTAAAATATATATTAAACATCAAGTAATGTTTTGTACTAGAATTATTGAAGTGACTTTACTAGACATTTTTATATTTTTTGAAACTATTTGATAGAGACCATTGACTTTTACTAATATTCCAAAGCGATAATGGACCTACAGATTATATAACCCTAAACAACTTATATAAGAAAAGAAATTAATCATGTTAAAAAAATATAATAATAAATGGATTTTAAAAAATATAATAAATAATAATATTGTTATTAAATATTCATTTATCATATTCATTTAATAATATTGTAGGATAGAGCATCAGCTCACAGAGTTAGGACACATGGTTTTGGGACACCTTTCACCATCTTCATATAAATCTATTTATGTTTTCTATTTCTATAACAACCCGTTATTTTATGATATATATCTCATTAAAAATATTTTATTCCATTAATATAATTCTATAAATGTTACACCATGTTTATGAGAATCATGATAGTCAATTAAAATATTATTATTTAATGTGTCAATTATCACTTAGCCATTACATTCTAAAGTATGTATTCAAAAAACCACATTATCCAAAGTGTGTATAAAGGTTTAACATCATGTAATGGGTTTAATTAATTCATAATAAATATGTTCATAATTGTACATTATTATAATTTTATTATTGGAAAATATGTTTTACTAAAAAAAATTTATAATGAATTTTTTGTATGAATATTATAATTAATTTATAACATTTTACGAAATTTAAATTTTTTTTAAAATTATACCAATTTTTATATCTTCTATTTTTTATTATGTACTAGGGATTTTTTTAAAAATTTAATAAAAATATAATTTAAATATGAATAATGAAAATACCAATTTTTTTTAAAAAATATTTTCCTTTCTTGAATTGTATTTTCAATGTTTTATATAGATTTTTTTTTTAAATTTCATTAATTTTATTTATAAAAATACTTTATTTCATAAATTTTATATCAACCCAACACCTCATCTTGGTGTAAAAATACATTTAGACATAAGAATTATTTTTTCAAAAAATAATTTTTCATTCTATTTTATGGGATTATTTTAAAATTCTTTATACTGTTAAATAATTTCAACATTATTTTATCTCATTATTATTTATAAAAAATATATAATTTCTATTTTTATGGTTAACGCAAAAATGGGTTTTTTAGTTGTTATACTAAGAGATAAGGGTAAAATTGAAATATTTTTTAAAATATTAATGGATAGAATTATTTATACCATATAAAAGTTTCTATTAATTTACAAGTCATTTGGAGGTATATTTCATGAGTGTAACATTATTATATTTTATTTTTTCAAAAAAATCCAATTATGTCACCCCCTTTTAGAAGGACACCCATATTTTTTCTTATTGACAAACTATTAGGCCTCATATCCAAACAAAATACAACTAAATTTTATAAATAACATACATATACATTATTTAGTGGTTATTGTTTTCTTAAAATACAATTTCATGTGTAATTAATAGGTGATATAAAGGAGTTCTATTAAAGAATATGTAATCATATAACTCAAAATCGTTCATTTTATTTTATCTTCTTTCTCCTTGGAATATTTAGTATTCAATAAAGATAAAATCCATAGTATCATAAATGTAATAATTTATTGTTATTATTTTGTGTGATCTATTTTCCAACCATTTTTTCATCAAATGGGTATTTAATACTTCTCTTGTGAATATGTGTGGATTATTACCTCCACATCTCGATGTAATCAATTTTTCATCACCGTCATTAATCGTTGGTTATTAGAATATATTTAATTAATTTACCTTTTTTATGATATTATTAATTTTTTAATGATAAAATTATTATTTTTATTTTATTATTATTTTACAAATTTAATCAACTATTATACGTACCAACACACTATAATCAACATGAACATTGTAATGGATTTTTTTATCTTAACATTTTATAGATGATTATAAATTTGTATATAATGAATATATAAGATATATTTTTCATTATTAACATAAATTATATGATAGAAAATATATAAATATACATGTACCATAACTATCAAACTAACACATTCATGAAAAAAAAAATTAATAGTCTAAAATGACAAATTTAATAAGGAATTATTAATAAATATGTTTTTAAGTGTTATAAGTGGATAATATATTCTATTATAAGAATATTACTTATTTATGTATATAATTATAAAAAATTAAATATATTATAAATTAGATTAGATTTATTTTATAGAAATTTTTACTTGATGTATGAGATAAAGGTATAAGTCACATTGTTCGTTGGGATTGTTTTTGACTACTTTTCAAATGATAAAAATTTTTATTATACCTATATAGTATTTAATTGATTTTATTCACCTCTAGTTATTTTTTTGCCTTAAATTTTTGAATTTATTATTCCTATATTTATCTAATGAATGGAATTGATTAATTATTTTTAAAAATTAGACTTTATTTCATTCTTTGATCAATAATAAATTATTTTTAACATCCATTTATTCTGAAAAAAAAATCATTAATGTTTTTAGTATTCTACAATAATTATTTATATTCATTTTTAAATATGGTGAACATTATCTATTTTTATTAAATAAATGTTTTATCAATTTCCAACTAAGGCGCTATTTAATTATTACTGAAAATGATAAAAGAATATTTATTTTAAATGACACGAGATGAAAAAAATAAGCGACCATAATGACCGTTGAATGATTTCGATCAACCATTAAATTTTTCCTTATTTATTTTTAAAGAAACCATTATCCATAATATTTTTTTACTTTTTTAAATATTAAATATTCTATTTCAAATTGAAATAGTATATTATTGATAAAATATTACAGTGGCCTTTTAATGGAATTTTTCGTCAATGGTAAAATATATTGATGTTACTTATGGTTAACATAGGATATGATCCTATAATTCAATACTTTTTATTTATAGATATTCTTTACAATTATGATGATGATATGTATGTAAAACCAATTTATTTTCCACAATATATCATATAAAAAATTATGTAATGATTATGAAACATATATCTATTAAATATGTTCTAAAATGACGAAATAGTTGAATGAAGAATGTTTTTTAATATTTTGGAACAAAAATGTATGCTTTTCATTATGTTATGTGTGGTCAACTAATTATATAACCTCCAATTCATAGGGAATATATATATATATATATATAATGATATAATAAGAACTAGTATTGGGAATGAACCTAGTTTAGTAAAGAGATTTTTCCACTATGATAGTCTTGAGAGTAAACCTTGACTGAGAAAATGATGGAATGGAAAGTGAACCTAAAACAATATGATAACCATAGTTGTGATACAAGAATATATAAATGATTTTATTTTTGAATTTATATTATAGAAACAAATTTCTTATTGTAGATCAGGACTATTTATTAATTATTTCACACATTTTTGACTTGTTATTATTTTTGTAAAAATTTATAATGCCATGATTTATAATAAATGATCTTTTAATGATTGGGTATAATTAATGTTTGTTTGATCATGAACTTATAGTCTTATTCTTATAATAATCATACTTATTATCATTGATTCGTATCTATTATATAAATCATTAATTATTATATGATCTCACTATTTCATGTGTTTACATTCAACATGTTATGAAGAATATTTTTAAATATTGCTGCCTATGAAGGGTAAAACTTCTAAATATCCTAATGGAAAATGATGTAGAAAAATTATGTACCAATTATCCTTGTATCCAATTTTCTATATACACTCACCCATTATAGTCCTTAGATGTGTATTATCATGAAATATAATTAATATTAAACTAAATTGATATATTATTTATGTGTTAATGGTTTGGTATTTGATAATTGGTATCTGATTATAAATTTGTTGCTTTTCAAAACATGGATGAAAAAAATTTGTGAAAACCCTTGGGATAAGTATAAGATTAAGATAAATTCATATGTTATGGTAAAGAAATGATTTTTATCATTATAGGAAATACATACATACATGGATAATACAAAGATGATTCTTCTATTACACTGATTAAGCTAGGGTAACAATTAAAAATGGGATGTATCGATATTTCATCTATCATCTATAGGATATGAAGAGTGGTAATAATACTACAAACCAATAAAGAAATTTTTATAAGATATTTTTGGGCTAATTTATATATTGTTAATAAACTTGTGTGGTTAATTTAAAATAAATTATTATAAAGAGTGAATAATGTTAATATTATGGTGATATATATTGAAAATGAAGGTTTCTTGATTTATATATCCAATAAATTGTTATTCAAGACTATATGGGTGTTCAATATTATTATTGTTTCTTATAATATATTTTTTGGGTTTTATTCAATAGTTAGAACCTGAATGAATTTTTTAATGATAAATGTAATGGAAAATTTAATTATGATCCTGAATAGAAAGAAAATGTTTTGGTAGTAAGAATAAAAAATACATATCTTTATCCATATGTAACTTTCACAATTCAACGATCATATTTACATTCAAAATGAGAAAAGGATGGAAATATGTTCATTTATTTCCTTCATGTGGAATCAAAAATCTTCTTTTATTGGGTCTATTGATAAAATCTTTTCAAATAATTTATTCCTAACAAATGAAAATATATTTTATATTCTCTTATATTTGGAACATGAAATAATATATATGATCAATTCCTCAATTTGATAAAAATTTATATTAATGGTGACTTTAATAAATAACCTAATGTAATGGGATAAATTTTACTCTATGGTGTGGGATAAGTTTGTGGGGTAATTTTTCAAGTAATACATTATTAATATTATTCATACAAAAATGGTGAAGTAATTCATTGATCTATATCCAATTTATGATATTTCCATTAGTACTATTACACCCCAAGATTTCATAGTGTGTTATTTTTTCAAAATAATTCAATAACTTGCACTACACGCAACACCGAGTTCAAGCGCACCACGACATACCAAACAAGCCGTTAAAAAGAGGTTATGAATAGTATTAACTAAATTTTAAACTTTATATAATCCTTATAATTTTAGAATTCATATTATGAGTTTCTTAGACATAATGTAAGAACAAATCCATTTTCAGTATTGCACTTTTACCAACTTTGAATAGTGCTCCCTTTTTAAATCCAATATTTAAAAATTTTATATATCCAATTTAACAAAAAAATTTAATTTTTAGAATGTGGACTTCAAAAATTTACATTGAAACATCCCATTCTTCCACGGTACGCTTTCCATTAAATAATACACTAACGGGTGTTGTATGCAACTTTGAGTTCTAACAAACACAACAACCAATCAAACTAGCCATTATGAATAGTAATACCTACTTTTTGAAATTTTATAAATTTTATCTCTCAAAATGGACTTCATTTTTTTATTCTCAATATTGAATTTAGCCTACGGTGAAATTTTTTAACTTTTCAGATAACATTTATATTTTGATGAATAGTGAAAATTACTAAATTTTTATTAAAAAAACATTTTTAATCAAAATAATTAATACTGATAAGTAATGAATATGAGTGGTTTGAAAGTATATTTATAATATATTTTTACCATTTAATACAATTTTTTTAATTGTACATAATTTCACAATTAAACCTGACATAAACAAGTACTAATCTTTTCATAGTTATTATATCTTAAAAACAAGCTTTTTGTATTGACAGCGGGAATAAATTTTAAATTAATTTCTACCACTTATGTGTTTTGAATTTGAAAAAAATCATTCCATATTTGGAATCAGTATTTCCAAATTGTGTAAATATGTAACTTTTATTTTTAGACATTTTGAATAATTAATTCGGTAAATATTTTATTTTCCAAGGTTAATGGGTAAATCTGGTAAATAAGTGTTAAAAAATAATATTATAATAATACTAAATTTCCCTAAAAAGTATCCTAACATTATTGGTGGATACATATCCGACCATGGAAATCTTTGGGTCTATTTTGGGACCCCATGAAGCCACTTGTAGATTATAGGGACACATTATTTTAATTAAGTTAAAATAAATACAAAATTGACAAAAACATATATCTTTTAGAAAAACAATTTTTACAAAGGGTTATATATTTTGTATTTTTGACTATAAATATTAATTAGAAATATAACACAATTTCCTATATAATGATATTTTATTTATAATTTTTAGACATTAAATAATTTAAATTATTTATGACACAATGATGATGCAGTAATTACCATAATAGTAAAAAATTAAAATAATTGATATTACAAATACCCAAATAAATATAATTTGAGACTTTTAACGAATTAAAATAATTTTATAGTATAATATGACATATTAGGATTTATTTAATTGACTTTTTTCTAAGTAATCATTATGTTATGATTTTTACAAAAATCAATCTTTCAAATAGTGTCAAAATTTACAAAAAAGAGTTTTTAAAACAAATATTATATTATTAATTGATATTCAATTCCTAAAAATCTATGGGTCCGAAAAGAGACTTATATCATGATATATGTATCATTAATGGACCACTTGGGGGGTCTCTTGTATGTATATAATATGTTTATTAACCATATAATAAAAAAATAAAAAAAGACATTGTGAAAGTGAGACTAATTAAGTAAGAGTTAATACTTAAAGATAAGGTTAATATAGTAACCCAAACCTGTATAAATACTATTATTTGAGAGGTTTTAGACCTATCCCCACCTTAATCAATAAATAATACACTTTTAAGCCATTAGAAACTGAATATGAATTTATTATAAAATAATATTTCTATCTTTTCCAAAGGTGCCCCTCACCCCTCTTATAATAGGGCACTCTCCCTTCCCGTTAATTCACACCATCAATGAATTTTTGTTTGAGTATACCATACCCAATTACTCTATCAAATTACTTCAATTAATCCTAGAGGCCTTCCATTATTCAGAAAGCCAACCTAAAGAACCCTTTTGATCAAATCAAAAGGAAGAACCTGAAGAAGAGGTAATGATTCCACCACCCTTTTTGAATTTCCTTTCTTCTTCCACTTCTTCTTTATTTGTTATTCCCATTATAAAATAATGAATCCAGTATCTCAAATATAATTTAATAATATTATAAATATGGTACAAACATATTCATTATTATATCCATCCTTTGAATGACATGTCACCATACGTGCGTACGTACAGCTTACCATCTCCACATCGTGGTGTAATTGTTATTCAATATATTATTATTTGGATGGGTATAATAATGATTTTTATTTCATGTAAATAATAAATATAACATTATAATGATTATTTATATATGATATACCATCCTATTATATATTATTTTAATATCAAAAGAATGATATTTTCGCTTGTGCGTACGTACGGAATACCGTCTCCACGAACGCGATGAGATTCATTATCCATCGTATCCATTCAAGTATAATAATCATTTGATGATTTAAAAATAATGTTTAAGGACTTAATATCATTATGGATATGAATAAGATACATCCTATCCATGAAAAACATGGCTTACAAAACGAAACATATCAAAGAAAACAAGTAAGTTAACACACGAAACGATGATAATACCAAGATATTATTAACAAAGTAATGTTAAAAGAACATATAAGATATCATACTAATATATATGAATCTTGTATAATTTAATAACAATTATTTCACCATTATATGGAACGTTAACCTACCCTCAACCAAGGAAAATTTCAAGGTTAGGGTTTATTTCGCAATCTCTTCATTATCGGAGGTTGTTTATACGTAATAATCTACTGGGATTTCTTTATCATCCAAATCAATATTTCATAAAAATTGTATTTCCAAATTATTTTACTAATTACTATAATATGGGTTAAAGTCTTTTATACCTTTGTTGACTTTTATAAGTCGTTTATAAAGGAATCTTTCCATCGTTTTCCAAACAAGGTCCTTTTTAACCTTTTCGACAGAATTAAGGTAAGAATGTATTTTTAACATATACGGTGGGTGCGGTTATTTTCCGCTGTTATAAAATCATCGAAGCTTCCCTTACAATCTTATAAGAATATTTTTTTTGAAAATGTTTTATTTTATAAATATATGACTCTTAAATTATTTTTAAATATAAAGTGATATTTTTTTAAAAAGAGTTTTGATTTCATCAATGTCAACATCCTTTGATGGATTTTACGCTTATTTTATGCAGATTTATTATGATACAAAACTTTTATATTGTATTGAAGTTTTTTCGATATGTTTGACTTTGGATGTGTTATTTTTATACTAGTTATGGTTTATGGATGATGTATTTAAATTTATTATGCTAGTTTTAATACGAATGTTTATGTTATGTTTAACCCTTTTCATATGGGAATGCATTAGACTTAATATGTGATGGGTGGAGCCCGCTATATCTCCTCAATGCATCATTAGGTCTCATATGACGAACTAGTGTCTTGGAAAAGGCCTTGACAAAATCTTATTTTTATTCTTATCACGAGGCCTTGGCTATGTGGTTATGATAGTCTTGCATTATGCATTCCATCATTATGAAAGTGTTTATTGATATTGCATGTGATTATTCAATTAGTATAATATCCATGTGAATAAGTAAATGGAATTATTTAATATTATATTTTACATACTATGTTGAAATTAATGTTTAAAAGGATTTTGTTTTATTTATACATTTCCTTAAATGTTTATTATTATTTATGAATGTTTCTGCTATATTGTTATCCTTACTTGGCATTTGAGCTCACCCCTTTTCTATGTTTTATTTTTCCTAAGATGTGATGAAGTAATTTATGAATGACCTTCAAGGATAGTATGAGGGGATAAGAGTGTGTCCTATGGAGACTATGTTGTTGTAGTTTTCATTTTCATGAGGTAATGTTATACATTATTAATGTATCTAGTTATTCTAAGGCTACTATACTAATCAGTATTTCCAGACTTGATCATGCTTGTGATCATGCCAATGTTATATAATAATGCATCGAATCTGGGTAACTAATGTCTGGGCATTACTGTTGGTATCAGAGAAAGTTTAGTACAAACCTTGGAAGTGAGATTTAGATAATCTCTGATTAGATCACATAGACCTAATATGTAATTTTAGGATTAGTATAGAAGAAATTCCTAGACTTTTGGTATTGTAGAGATTTTGTGAGTTTTCCGAGCAATACATCATTGTCTGTATACGAGCAGGTAAAGGCGGCTCTGGCACAAATGTACCTAGGGGTAAAACTCGATAACACTGCTTTGAGCTAGACTCGAATGGGAATATGTGCACGACAACGGGCCTTGCTGCACTCTGGGTTACGACACTCCTGGGGGATATGCTTAGGATAACTCTCATTTTTGTTACAAATCATTATGAAGGGTTTATGAGAATATACTTCCTCAAAGAATTTTTTATTATTATTATAGATTATATCCATAAATAGTTCAATTTATGTTAAGTGTTTTATATGTATAAAATTATGTATTTTGATTCATAAATTAATCTAGTGTTTTCTATTTTTTAGAAATGGTGCCCAATAGAAAGAATGAAAACTCTAGCAATGCACATGATCCAGAGAGAAAGAAGGATCATATATTTCATGGTCTTAAGACAGAATTTATAAGAGAAATAGTCTCTCATGTATTATCATCATATGAAGAAATAATATCATATGTTGATAAAATATGTAAAGAGTTTAATGAGTCATATGGGTTTGAAGGGAAGAAAGAGAAGAAAAGCATGGAAGAGTGAAATATGGATAAAGGGAAGAGGGAAAAGGATAATTTTCCCATATGTGATAACTGTGGAATGAAACACCCTGGAACTTTCCTGAAAGGAATTGGATTTCGTTATAAGTTTGGTGGAAAAGGGCACAAATTATGTGACTGCAAGGGAAAAAAATGGTTTCAAATGTACAATTCTTCATTTACAAGGATTTTGGAAACTACGCGAACCTATGTCCTAGTCATCAGACAATGATGAAAATGATGCTATGGATAATAATCACGTTACGATACTACCACAGATGAAGAGGAATGACTAGAGTTCTTATGTTGATTATGTCATTTGAGTGTTGTATCAACAATTTTCATGTTATAATAATTATATAATATATAAGGATTGTACTACAATACTATGTCATTAAGGACTTGAGATTGTGTGGAACAATGGAAAGTTACTCAATAGAAGGTTAAAATTTTGCAAAATATATGGTTGAGAGGAAGATAAACCATAATATGGTTCTGATACTGATGTAGTGATTCTAGAATAATACATGATTTATTTTGAAAAATTATATTGGATATTTTTTACTACCATAAAACATATTAATGATTTTTATATTCCCTCATTGTTGGGGTTTACAACATTTTTGGATTGAAGGAGTATATCTATTATTCTTTAAGGAATAAGGGATCATGAATGTAACCAATAATGTTTTATGTAATTCATGATGATGTAGTGTTTTAAAAGAATACATGATGAAGGTGATCACATGTTATTACGTGGAAAAAAATATCTTTATTGTGTTTACCTTCCTTATAAAATTTGGAATGAAGTATTTTGGATAGTTCTAGTTTGGATTATTTTGTATTGCCATAAAAGGAAAACTCGGAGGTCGGGTGGCAACTCGTCGCGTCCGGCAAGGCCACGATACAAGAACCCACAACTGAAGGAAGAAAAGAGTTTATCACCTACCACTGACTCACGTGATGTCCTGGTTTGAATAATTTCATTTTTGATGGTTCTTCTAGATGAATTATAAATTCATTTTTTAACCCTATACAAATCGGATAAATATAATATTATTTTTAAGTTCTATTATCTTCTAGAGTGAAAGATGAGTTTGTGGAAGAACTTAGTTAAAGGTTGAGACTCTAATTATCAAGTATATATTTTTCTTCTTCTCTTATTCAACGATGAAATTAATTCTTATACTTTAGTGAAGGGATCTTAAAACAAAAACAATTGTTATCCTAATAACATATGTTTTGCAGAACCGTTGATATTTTAAATCATTATAGATTGATGAATTTAAGGCCCTCAATTTTACACTTGTTTGTGATTGATGACCTCACTCAATACTTATAAATATTTATGTTTTTCCTCCAATTATATGTTTCTAATTTCCACCAATGCTCTCCGAATAGAGATCATTATTTTGTGGTGACCCTTACATTTCTCTTTTCCTTTTATTAAGACTAAATTTTATCAACCCAATTTCCAATGTGGGTTTTCCCACAAAGATATTTTCTATATTCAACCTTTTATTTTCAAAGAACAATTTCAAATTAAGAGGACAAAATTTATTGAAGCAGGAGAGAATGTAACACCCCAAGATTTCATAGTGTGTTTTTTCTTCAAAGTAATTCAATAACTTTCACTACACGCAACACCGAGTTCAATCCCACCATGACATACCAAACAAGCCGTTAAAAAGAGGTTATGAAAAATATTAAATAAATTTTAAACATTATATAATACTTATAATTTTAGAATCCATATTACGAGTTTCTTAGACAAATGTAAGAACAAATTCATTTTCAGTATTGCACATTACCAAATTTTAATAGTGAACCCTTTTTAAATCCAATATATTAAACTTTTATATAATCAATTTAACTAAATAAATTTACTTTTTAGAATTGGGACATAAAAAATATACAATGAAATATCCAAAGAGTCCACGGTAGGCTTTCCTTTGAATAATACTGTAATGTGTGTTGTACGCAACTTCGAGTTCTAACACACACCACGACCAATCAAACTAGCCGCTATGAATTGTAATACATAATTTTTGAAATTTTATAAATTTTATCTCTCAAAATGGACTTTAGTTTTGTATTATGAGTATCAAATTTAGCCTATGGTGAAATTTTTGAACTTTTCAGATAACATTTATATTTTGATGAATAGTGAAAATTACTAAATTTTAATTAAAAACGATTTTTTTAATCAAAACAATTTATATTGATAAGTTATGAATTAGAGTGGTTTTAAAGAATATTTAGAATATATTTTTACCATTTAATAAAATGTTTTTCATTTTACATAATTTCACAATTAAACCGGACATAAACAAGTACCAATCTTTTGATAGTTATTATATCTTAGAAACACGCTTTTTGTTTTGACAGTGGTAATTAATTTTAAATTAATTTCTGCAACTTCTGTGTTTTGAATTTGGAAAAATGGATTACATTTTTCGAATCAGGATTCCCAAATTGTGTAAATAGGTAACTTTTATTTTTATACATTTTGAATAATTACTTCGGTAAATATTTTATTTACCACGGTTAAAGGGTAAATCTGGTAAATAAGGGTTAAAAAATAATATTATAATAATAATAAATAACCTTAAAACTTGTCCTAAAATTATTGGTGGATACATGTTCGACCATGGAAATCTTTGGGTCGATTTTAGGACCCCATGGAGCCACTTGTAGGTGATAGAGACACATTATTTTAATTATGTTAAAATAAATACAAAAATGACAAAATCATATATCTTTTAGAAAAACAACTTTTTCAAAGGGTTATATATGTTGGATATTCGACTATAAATATTCATTAGAAAAATAACAAGATTTACTACATAATTATATTTTATTTATTATTTTTAGACGTTATATAATATAATTTATTTATGACACAATGATGATGAAGTAATTACCGTAGTAATGAAAAATTAAAATAATTGATATTATAAATCCAAAAATAAATATAATTTTAGACTTTTAATGAATTAAAATAATTTTATAGGATAATATGAAATCATAGGATTGATTTAATGGACGTTTTTTGAAGTAATAATTCTGTTATGAGTTTCACAAAAATCGATTTTCCAAATAGTGTCAAAATTGACATAACAGATTTTTTAAAACAAATATTATATTATTAATTGATATTTAATTCAAAAAATCTAGGGTTCGGCCAAGAGACTTATAGAATGATATTTGTATCATTAATGGACCACTTGGGGGTCGCTTGGATGTATATATGAATTTTATTAAACATATAATATAAAAATACAAAGAGACATTGTAAAACTGAGAATAATTAACTAAGAGTTAATACTTAATGATATGGTTAATATAGTAACTCAAACCTCTATAAATCCTATTTTTTTAGTGTTTTTAGACCTCTCCCCACCATAAACTGTAAATAAACAACTTTTAGGCCATTAGAAACCGAATATGAAATTATTATAAAATAATATTTCTAGCTTTTCCAAAGGGGCCCCTTACCCCTGTTATAAAAGGTCACTCCTTCTTCTCATTAATTCACACCTTCAAAGCCATTTTGATCGGCCAAACCCTATCCAAATACACTCTCAACTTCCCTAACTTCATCCTAGAGGCCTTCCTTTTGTCATAAATCCATCCTAAGGAGCCCTTTTTATCAAATCAAATGGAAGAACCTGAAGAAGAGGTAATGATTTAACCACCCTTTTTCATGTTCCTTTCTTCTTCCACTTCTTCGTTCTTTGTTATTACCATTCTACATTATTGAATCCAGTATCTCCTATATACTGTAATGTTATTATAAATATGGTACAACCATAATCAGTATTATATCCATCCTTTGAATGACATGTCACCAAACGTGCGTACGTAAGACTTACTATCTCCACGTCGTGGTGTAGTTGTTATTCAATATATTATTATTTGGATGGGTATAATAATGATTTGTAATTCATATAAATAATAAATATAACATGATAATGATTATGTATATATGATATACCATCCAATTATATATTATTTTAATATCAAAATAATGATATTTTCTCTCGTGCGTACATACGGACTACCGTATCCACGAACGCGTTGAGATTCATTCTCCATCGTATCCATTAAAGTATAATTATCATTTTATGATTTAAAAATAATGTTTATGTACTGTATATTATTTTTTATATGAATAATATACATCCTATCCATGGCAAACATGTCTTACATAACAAAACATATCAAAGAAAATGAGTAAGTTAACACCCGAAACGATGATAATACTAAGATATTATTAACAAAGCAATGTTAAAAGATCATATACGATATCATATTAATATATATGATTCTTTTATAATTTAATAACAAATATTTCACAATTATACAGGATGTTAGCCTACCCTCAACCAAGGAAAAGTACAAGGTATGGGTTTATTTCGAAATCTCTTCATTATCGGAGGTTGTTTAGACGTAATAATCTACTGGGATTTCTTTATCATCCACATCCATGTTTTTAAAAAACTGTATTTCAAAACAATTTTAATAATTAATAGAATATGGATTAAAGTCATTTATTCCCTTGCTGATATTTATAAGTGGTTTATAAATGAATCTTTTCGTCGTTTTCCAAACAAGGTACTTTTTATGTTTTTTGACAGAATTAAGGTAAGAATGTTTTTTTAACTTATACGGCGGGTGTGGCTATTTTGTGCCATTATAAAATCATCGAAGCTTCCATTACATGATTATAAAAATATTTTCAAAGAAAATGTTTTATTTTATAAATAAATTAATCTTAAATTATTTCAAAATAAAAATAAATATTTCTCTAAAAAGAGTTTTGATTTCATCTATGTCAACATCCTTTGAAGGGATTTTAAGCTTATTTGAAGTTGATTTATTATGATATAAAAATTTTATATTGTATTGAAGGTTTTTTGATATGTTTTACTGTGTATGTGTTATTTTTATAACATTCATGGTTTATGGATGAAGTATTTACATTACCTATGCTAGTTTTAATACGAATGATTATGTTATGTTTAAACCTTTTCATATGGGAGTTCATTGGACTTAATATTTGAAGGGTGGAGCCCGATATAGCACCTCGATTCATCGGTAGGTCTCATGAGACAAACTAGTGTCTTGGAACAAGGCCTTGACAAAATCATCTTTGAAGTCTTGGCACGAGACCTTGGATATGTGGTTATGATAGTCTGACATTTTGCATTCCATCATTATGAAAGTGGTTATTGATATTGCATGTGATTATTCAATTAGTGTAATATCCATGTGAATAAGTAAATGGCATTATTTAATTTTATTTTTGCAATACTATGTTGAAGTTCATCTTTAAAAGTCATTTCAATTAGTTATAAATTCCCTTAACTGTTTATTCTTATTTATGAAAGTTTCCTCTATATTGTTATCCTTGCTGGGCATTTGAGCTCATTGATTTTCTATGTTTTATTTTCCCCAGGATGTGAAGAAGTAATTTATGAATAACCTGCCGGGATAGTATGAGGGGATAAGAGTGTGGACTATGGAGACTATGTTGTTTTAGTTTTCATTTTTATGATTTAATGTTATACTTTATTAATGTATCTAGTGTTTCCAAGGCTACTAAACTAATCTGTCTTTTGAGACTTGATCTTTCTTGTGATCATGCCAATTTTATGTAATAATTCACTGGCTCTAGGTAAATGGGATATGGGTGTTACATGTACCGGTGGGGAACATATTTCAAGATACGTGAGGTAAAATTTTGGTATTATCAACCATCCTAAATTTAATATCGATTGACTCTTCCTTGACTTAAAACTATGTCCCAAAATGGTGCTACCAATATGAGACTTCAGAAGCTATGAAGTATTTTTTTTGATGTAAAATCTATGTCTAAAGGGATTTTGTTATCCCCCCAAATATTATGGTTTTGATAAAAAATAATGATGGATTTCATGTAAATTCTAGTTAAAATAATCCTAAAGTAAATATTATGGACATTCCTTTATTCTTAATATGCGCATGGTAAAATTGATATAATTTCATTAAGAGTACTGGTAAATGTTTCGAATGTGAAAGGAATGATATTTGGATAATCATACATCGATGTGATGGAATGAAGAAGTTAACTAATAATGAAAATAGAGAGAAATCGACAAATAATTTCCCACGAACACTACACTATTTTAAATGTTTGGAGTATTATAATTATGCAAATCAATGCTCAAATATTTAGGTACAGTATTATTATTGACATTAAAACCCTCTTCATCTTGAAGGCAATGAGAACTATCTCATGATCAGTATTTTCAGTGATGGGATAGATAAAGATGAGTTAAAGGTATATTTTACATCAACTAAAAAACATTTAATGTTTTTTTGGTTTGGTATATAACCACCCGTTTTTATCAGATGAGTTTTTATATGGGCATCACAATACCACATCACGAATTATATATTTAGTTCTTAGTGGAAACCAAAAATTTCATTATGATCAAATGTTAGGTCTTTGATTAACTCTCATGGATGATTGTCAGAATATTATTTCTAAAAATATCGTAACATGATGTTATTTTGAACATGTAATGGAATTAGTTAAAATAATATCACATCAACATCTAGTGAAGTGAATTTATATGCGATATTTCTAACCAATCAATGGCTATCTATCAGTGTAATGACAAATTTTAATTTACACAGAAAAATCCACTGATTTTATTGGTCTATATTCCTTTTAAAAATGTGTATTTAAATAATATGTTTGGTAGAAACTCAACATAAATGATATATCGGTTGTACTAAGGTTTTTTAGTATTTTCAATTGAAAACACCTATTTCCCCCTAAATCTTGAAGTTTATTTATCAAAACAAACTTATAGATAGTGTCATAATTATTTTAATGTCTCTAAAGAGAACTATACATATTGTGTTATTTAAATTTAAGAACAATCTCCAAGAGAACATTGACAAGGATTTAATTCTTCGATGTGTCTCACCATGAAGTGACATGTTTCTATTTGATAAAAATATTTGTATCAATGTGACTTGCTATTAGTTATAAATAACTATGAAATATCATAATAAATATTGTATATCTTATATCCTGTATTAATGATACATTCATTCAACTATGAGGACCTCAATTTTTTCAAACATTAATCATCAACTATTATTTTGTCTGTTCAGTGTCAAAAGTGAAGAAAACTGCATGACATACTTCTACATAAGGTATGAATATTATGAATTTTTAGATATTTTTAAACTAATACCCAAAAATAATCACGGATTTTAACAATTTTATCATAAAGAATTAACTTGATCAATTTCAAGTTGTATTTATAGCTGAAATTCTTATATATTTCAAAATTATGGATGGGCATGAAGATCACTTTTTAATTTTATTGATGTAACTAAGTAATTAGTTGTTTTTGGAATGAAATTACTATTGAAAAATTGGTATATATATATATATATTTTATACATATCATCTCATTAGAGGTTATATCGGTGGATCTGATAATGAATTTATTTAATGAACATTGGACAATAATAATGATAGTGACAGAGATCCATAGTTTTCTGATCTTGAAAAGATATTATTTAAAATTTGTGAATAATTTCCCAAGGAAAAATAATCCATTAAAAAAGTAATCTCTTATAAGGGTTTAGTTTCATTGGAAAGATTAATGATGTGAACATTTTAGTTGTATATGATAAATGTCAGTCAGATCACCTGTCCTCGCAGTACCAAGCAGTGGATTATGATTTTTGATCAACAGTGATCAATAATAAATGGGACATGTATGGGTACTCATGGAGAGTGATATGGGGATATATAATTCCCCATTACATTTAATGGAACATCATAAGAAGCACCAAACTATTGATTTAGAGTTTTTTTCATTATTATATCATTAATAATTTAGAGGGATTCTCTTTATAGAGAATGTTGTGACATATAAGATGATAAAAATATATAATATATAATCCCATAGAAGTATTTGAATATTTTCTATAGAATATATATAGAGTTTACTAATGATTTTTATTTATTAATATATTAACATACTAGGAAAATAAACAAATTATAGATGCTCTAATCGGAGTAGATCAAGCTATATTATGACTGGTAATGACCAAAATGCATAAAATATTTTAATATAGGAATAGGATGCATATGTAAATCATAGTTTATGGGGAAAAATATTATCTTAATCAAATATGTATTCAACAATCTATTCATGATAATATTAAATTAGAATATATGGGTAATGTTAAACTCTAAAAGAAGGAGCAAAATCTTCATAGGATCAACCCTGGATATGAAAGAATGAAAAGGTTAAATAATAGTGTATGTCTCATATCTAATCCAAATTTCAAGGATCTATTGGTGTAACATAATAGTCCCTCATTTTCAATTGTTCCTATAAGTATAAAGATGTATAGAAATCAGAAATTGTATTTATAGTGGCAAAATATAAAAATAGACATTCACATTTCAAATCATGATTATTGGTACGTTAAAAGGATAAGGTTATAGAATGAATGTATCTGTGGTTGTTATATCAATTCACCATAGAATAGTTCAAATAGTAAAACATCTCAATGTATTTAATCATTATGGTCACCATAATTTACCATGACTGTAATGCTATTCATGTTTAATTCTATGAACATACTATGTTAGGACACCTAATTTTCATTAGATATTATTTATATCTTCATAAAAGTGAAATTTTATATATTATCTAATTCATAACATTACATGATGTACCCCTATAAACATTAAATGATTTATATTTATGGTTTAACTAGTTTTTATGGATAATTGTTCATCTTTTTCAAGATATAGAGTTGAGGTTTGGTATTATTTATCATCCTTAAGCATATTTTCATTTTAAGAGGGATATTTAAAATATATATGTTAATATTTATAGCCTAATTTATGTATATGAAATGTGGTTGGTATTAATATCTTATTTTAACTTAAATTCCATTAAACAATAAATTTAAATAGAGTATCTATATGGATCATTATATATCCCTTAATGGAAGTATGTGATGAAATATAGCATTTTGGAATTAATTTTTCCATAAATTATATTTGGACCTGATCTATATAATAAAATGGTAGATAATGTTGGATCAATTTAGTACCACTTAATGGAACCTCAATTTCATAAAAAAAATTTCATGTTGATAGTAATCAATATGATCTAGAGTTTAAAGATGGTGATATGTATTTCATATAAATTTATCATTCGAATAAGGTTATGAAATATAAAATAATTGTATAATGATACATTCATACTAGTTCATTTAAAATATTAATCATATTTTGATAGTATCATATCTCTCAAACCTTCTATAGAATCTTGATATTGTTCAAATGTGTTCCATGTATGTCTCATAAGGATGTAAAAACATACCCCTTCACATGTACAAGACTCAGACCAACTACCAGTGGGGAAAGATCTATCATACAATGAAATTTTAGTGGATATTTTTTATAATAAAGAAAAATTATGATGATATATGACAACACCCAATTTCAATGTTTTGTAGTGAAATAATAAATATGAGAATGCTATATGGGTACATGAGGATGTGATAAGGTAAATGTGTCATTATTTTTTGAATCAAAGTGATATAATTTTATTTGAAAATTTATTTCAATGTTATTTATAACACATAACACTAATAATTTATGATATATTTATCATTAAATAAAATAAATTTCATTGATACATTTCATTACATGACATAATGACTTTAAAAGAACTCTGATATAATATTAGAAAATTTCTATTTATTAAGTCAGTTATCACATATTTATATACGATTGGAGGGTATTAATTTGATTAATTAAATTATAAAATATATGAAAAATGGATTTATAAAAATTAATTTTTTTATTAACTCATAATTAGTAAGTACGATATTTTTTGTAGTTATTTTATGCTTCAAAAATATATCTTCCTCAATAATGGTTTTATTCAATTTTGTTATCGAATATAATAATTAATGTATAAATAATTCTGTAACATAATATTATAATATAGATACATTTTCTAAAATTAGTAAATAAACATTTTCTTAGGGAGATCTTTTAGAAATTTTTGGGAAAAATTCATTTTTATATTAATACAACATGTACAGATTATTAATGAATATAAGTCATTTTTATTTTAGAATTTCCAGAGAAATTTTTTTATATGGAATATTTTTCTATTTAAATAGATGATTATTGATATAATTATGTCAATTTATACCATTATGATCAACATTATACATGAATATATTATAAAAATACTATTTAACTTTAAGTAAATTTTTTATTAATGTTATTTTTCAACTCATTTCATTGATGTATTTCAAAATGATTTTAAAATAGCATTATATATTCAACCATGTAAAATGGATTCCATATTTGGGATCATTATAAATATTATAATGTTACAAGGTATAAATAAATTTTTTGTCATAGTGAATTGTTAAATCAACTATATTATATTACCACAGTTATGGTTAAAATATATTTACTAGTGGGTTAAACTAATAGATGTGGTTAATGTTTCTATATAAACTTATATATAAACTTTTTAATGTCCAAATTTTTTATTTATATTCTATCAAAATTTTAAGAAACTCATTCAGAAAAATATTTCATTATAATAACACAATACTATTTTTTTTCTTTTCAAAAGATCCATGTGGTCCCTCTCTATACCTCACAAAATCAAACAAATTTCCTCTCTTATTTAAACAAATTTTGAGCCTCTTATATTGAAAAAAACATATCCATGATCTTTAAAAAAAATTATTAATGAATTATATGTTATTTTATTCTAAACATAACATTCCACTGGTCTTTAAGATGAGATCTAATTTATGCATACCAAAAAATAGGTAATCATCCTATAGAACCTCTTTAATTTTTTTTCTTCTTCTAACTACTAAAAAGAATTTTTATTCATAATAAAGTAATAAATTAATTATCCTTAATAAACTATAATGTTTCTATTTTTATATAACCTCCACTATCTACCAAATATTACTTCAAATGGGTAATAAATGTATTGATCGTCCTAACATGTATACTATAGCTTCAACATAGAAATATAATTTAGTTTTTATAACAATCATTAATTGTTGGATAATATAAAGGATATGAGTCTTATATATGAAATTTAAGATAACATTATTTTCCTAAATATTAAAACATCTTATATCTATGTTAATTTTTTATTAATATAAAATGAAAACATCATTTTTGCATACGTACAAAACTATTATCCCAATGAAAATTATAATTCCTTTTTTATATCTCATGTTTTAAGGGTGATAATAAAAAATCATATATTGAATATAAATTATATTTATATTTTTATTATAATTATTTGTCTGATGTAATCAGGTTATATATACTTGTATCAGAACTACTGATTTTACAAATTCCTGAAAAATGAAACAGTTAACACATGTTTTGTGGTATAAGAAGATGATATATGATTTTATAAATATATAATAAAACATTTAGTAGAATTAGAATAAGTTGAAACTTTAAAAAAAAATTTATATAGATTTCAAATAAATTCAAATTCATGGTATTATATTTATGTTACACTATCATTGTTTACCAGGATTTTTATGACTATGTTTTTTGATGATGCAATATAATGATATACCTCTCATACATCTCTTAAATTATATTCTCATATGGTTATTTTTTATATTAAATATTTTTATTTCATTTTTCTTTCATTATATATTCATGGTATGAAATCAATTTCTGTGAGGATAGTCGACTTTATTTTACTTTTCAATTAAAAGGCAATTTTTTACATATTCGTTTTTTATGATAGTGTTTTAAAGAACATATTTACTGCTCATATTTTATTTATTCCATCCATTTATATCATTGTTTAAATTTGATAAATTATATTTTAATTAATATTATTTTTCATTCATAATGTGTTACTTTTTACTTTTTAACAACAAAATGGATAGAATATTTATTTTAATGTACAAATATGAATGGAATTTCCTGACATCGTGATCACTCATCATTTTGAAGTTTCATTTATATATTTCATTCTAGTCTATAACTAAAATTTTTACCTATTATTTAATAAAAAGATTTTGAATAATTGAATTCAAAATGAATGAGCATTTTCCTCAATAAATATACGAATGATCGTTCAAATACACTCTCCGTATTTGACAAAATCCATTGGTATTACTTATGTTTTACTGGGGATAAGATCAAATTCTTCAATTATAACTCTTCCATATTATTTTTTATTATTATTTTTTTGGTATTATTATATAAAACATTGATATTCCATGGTTTATAACTTGATGAAATGATAATGTTTTTATCGAAATTTTTTCATTACACGGGTTGTGATATGGTGATATATTGATATGATGAATTTTTAATGATCCTTTAGGACACATATATACAATTTACATTATGTCATGGGTCGTCCTAGAATTATATATTCATCTAATAAATTAAGTAAATATTGTTATATCATGACATTATAAAGACTATTATGGGGAGGTAACCTAGTACAATAAGGTACTTTTTCACTATGACAGTTTTGAGAGTGATTATTGACTATTGAAATAATGGAAATGGGGTAAAACTAATCCACTATGATAGTATTTTCTATGATCCTTGAATAAGGTTATTATTTTATATTCATGTGTAAATTCTATAATCATATTACTTATTATTCATATTCCTTATGATTGATTTTTTTGGTTCCACAAACTTATGAATTATTTATATTGTTTTAACAAGACCTTATGTAATTATTTATTATAAATGAAATTTTAATGATTGGGTATGATTATTGAATGTATAATAATGTTCATATAGAGTTATGTTTATAGTATTCATAGTTATAATCATTCCTTGATATCCCATTTTTATACCTTTACTAAAAATATGACATCATCCATTATTATGTTTACATTACATATGTTATAAAGAAATGTATTATGTATGATATTTATAAGATGTCTTTAGGTTGTAAAAAACAAAGTAGTAAATTATGAAGAGATTTAGTTTATTAGTTATTTCTGAATCCATTTTCTCAAAGATAGTAAAAATTTACGATCCCCATGCATTTATTATCATGCAATGTATTGAATATTCAGGTAAAATGAATGTAATATATATTAATGAAATTTTGGGATCTCTATTCATTCAATCAATATATGAAAAGTATAAAAAATTGAAACATTTAACTTTTCCATTATAAATATTATATGCATTTATTAATTCATAATAAATTATATTTATATTGGATAAACCATTTCATGACATGAAATTTTCATGAAATTTGAATGGAATGTCTACATTAATCTATAAGGAACCCCTCACTGTTAATGAAAAAAACCCTAAACACACAATGAAGTATAATTTACGAAAACTATAAAATAGAATCACGATTATTATGCCATATTAAACACTAGAATCACCCTCCTCAACTGTTTGGGTCAATCAGAGAAATGAAACCCGATTGTAAATTATTATGCACAGGATTTGAGAAGAATAAGGATGACGAATATAGGATTACCTTAAAACATCGAGTGAAATATATTTTGAGGAGCTATAATATACATGGTGGAAGAAGTGAGTGTCACCCCTAAATTACTTCTGGTTTGAAAATTTTTATGATGGGGGTATATAGGCCAATGAGACTTTATATCTTTGTCGGTAGAATGTGTGAATCATAACATTAATGAATTTGGGTGAATAAAATCCATTGTGTTGCAATAACCACCATGTAATGGAACCACATCATGGAATCCATGATGCCATTAACCTCATGATAATGAAAAGATGTACATATAATAGAAAAAAACAATAATCCTATTATGTTAGCTGATAAGTTGTTTACATCCACCAACATGGTGTGAGAAGACAACCTATCTAGGCCATACTATGTAAAAAATGACCATTGTATTGTGGCCAAACTATGCTCATGAAATCAAGAAAACTGAAATACATCACATAAGAGTAAGTTCTTCATAAAAACTAACCAATGAGTATCATCACAAGCATGGCACCCATCATCCATGATATATTTTCCATGTTCAATTGTTTTTTCACAATCTAAGGGACCCTTATGAAATATATAAAAGTAACATTGATTCATATCAGATAAGCTACCTATAAGTTTCATGAACCCCATATAAAAATAAAACTATTATTTCCCTACCCACAATCTAACCCCATATAATTTTAGAAGAGAAAAGAAAATATATCATTTGAAAAAAAATAAAAATTATTCTTGGATTTCCATATGTTATGTTGTGGCCTCTATAGACCTAAAAAATAAAAAAAACATCCAAAATTAAATAATATTAAATACTAAATAAAGATTAATATAACTATTAAATAGGGGTGTAACAATTATAATTATTCCAACGTTTTTAGATATATATAGAAGATTTAATATTAATATCCCTTTAGTAAGGGCTTAGTTCAAATGGGGAATACAATAGCCAATATGATACATGATATCAGATGATGAGTAGGGGATAATGAATATATATCTAATTTATATAGATATTTTTTTATTGTAAGTATAATCTACAGATCTCGTGGAAAATTTTTATGTGACGGTGGTGGTGCATGAGAGTAGATGTAAGGGATGTGGAATATAGGGTTATCCTATATGGATCATCATGATTCACCAGTTAGTATAGGGATATGTAGTCTTCAGTTTACATTCTATCATGACATATATTGATGAATATTCCTCTTAGTGATATAGATAATTTGTGGTTATGTACATTAAACAATTCTATTAAATTAGAGAAAAGTATTCTAACCATATGACTATTTATTAATAAATAATTTATTATTAAGTAATTAAAAATCCTAGTCAATATCATATCTTAGTATTTGATATGGATGAATTTCTATTTGATATTTTTAATATTTATATCTTGATTTATAATAACATAATAATGTGGATTAAATCTATATTTATCTAAACCAATTTAATTTGTAATTATAAGTTTCATTAAAATTAAATAAAAATAAAAGTAGTATATTAAATCAAAAAATAAATTTCTATTTCTATTTATTACATATTAATGAATCTAAATATAATTATAAATTCATTATGACGAAATGCTTATAATTTAATGGAATTAATCACATGAAAATAATGCAATTAATTTTCACATTATTTAAATGTTTTTATATAATAAAATAAAATATTATAAATTTTTTATTTTTTAAGGTTAATATTAATATTATTTACTATATGATTTTCACAACATAATTTCTTATATAAATGATACAATTCAATAAAACTGAGTAATATTATGTGTTTTATGACTCAAATATAATGAATCTATATCATTTTCATATATATTTTAATATTTAATATACTTAAATAATTATCATAACGATGTTAATGATTTATATCAAGTTGGAGATGGATATTGAGGTTTTCATCCCAAAAAATAGAAATTATTAAGGATCTTAAAAATGTAATGAAATAAAATAATGATGATAAAAATCTATTCAGAAAGATAATAGTATTATTAAGTTTACTTGTGATTATAATAAAGGTATATATATATGTAATTTAATTTTCAATTATGGAATATATTTATTCATATTGATATTTATATTGAATATGGGAATGGGTATAACATTTAAACAATACATAGAATATCATTTGATTATATGCATTTAATATATGTTTTGGGTCTCAATATTAGTGTTGTTATGATGATGTGATCTAAATAATCAAAAAAATAGATATGAAATATTATTCTATTCATATTAACTATGATTATATAATTGATTATAGAATAGTATGTAGAAATTTTAGAATACTATAATGTATTTTCACATCAACTAATATATAGTTTGTTATTTAGAAAGAGTGAGTTACTTTCTTACTATGCTAATTTTTTTCTTTGATATTTTTTAGTTTTTAAAGGATCATAGTTTTGATGTTGTCATATTATCCACTCTCATACACCTCTATTAGGTTTTATTAGAGTTATATGATGAAATATGATAATTTATTCACCTATTAAAAATTATTATTTATGGGGGGTAATATTAACATATTTCTATATTAGTTTATGGTGTATAACCCAAATATGAGATATATAATATTCAGTATCCACATCATTATTAAATTTTAGTCTCCCTTAAAATCCTAGTTTTAGGAATATGAATTATATAATTTAATTTTTTTTTTCTATTTATCTCTCATGGATTTGTTATCTATTACAACACTAATAAACTGGGTACTTATTCCAATATCACCAGATATTATTTTTTAGATGAATACATGATATTTATCTACTAATATGTGTGAAATTATTTACATATTTATCCATCCAAAAATATTTAATAGTAAATCATAAGTGATTCATTTGGAAGGGAAATTATAATATTATTGTTATAACATTATTATTTTTTGGTATATCAAATTTTTGTGACTACTATCCACATGTATGATGGATGGGTTCCAATATCCCAAGTGTGTGGATTGAGGTGATTCATAGAGTGGATGGGTAAAATAACCATTATCCGATATGGTAAAATAATGGGTGGGATTTTATCTTATTGAGGCCTTAGTATAGATTATTAATATAACTCTCTTAGAGATCTAGGTCTTGAGAGTATAAAAGTGTGTTGGGAGCCTATTAATATAGAAGTTATTCTTAATACATAGTATTTGGTGGGGTCTATATTTTTTAAATTATATTATTCATGGATTTATATTTATATCTAACACATTTCTATTTGGAGATACTAGATAATTCATGATCTGGATTGTTGGATAATAATAGAGTCACGAATATCATACCTATTTTTATTAGTATTTATTTAGTTTCTAATTTTTCTATACTTTGTTAATTACATATTACCATATACATGACTAATTTATTATCAATTAATCACTACATGTAATAACCATATAAAGTATTATTTCTCACCCTAACATGGTTACCCTTGTGTTGCCCATTTTTTTGGTTAGTCAATCTACCTATTCATGTTGTGGACGATGTTGGAAATTGGGGATTATAGGTGTATGTTTTTTCTAGGTGAGTGTAATTTTATTATGATGAATAAAATCTTGATATTTCGATATAATATTACTTTATTTAGAATATTTAACATGTATGTGATAATTAATTTAAATATTTTACATTGAATTATAAATTTGACTATATTATATAAGGTTTTTTCATATTTCATGGTTTATTACTGTATTATAGTATTGTGATTAACATTCCATAGTAAAAAGAGATTAGTAATAGTATGAATTGATGACCAAAATATTTTAGTGGAAACCGAAATATTTTTCATTACCCCCAATATATTTGAGGTATTCATGGGTATTTCATTATTAATATATCAAGATATGAAAAATAGACATCATAAATTTGATGATATATACCAATATAATCTAAAATGGTTTACATTCTATGATCTAGAATGATTTTTGTAATAAACCTAACCATATACACCCACATAGTTACAGTTACCCATACATTTATTAAAAGGATATTACAAGTTATTATAAAAATATTCAAGACGTTACATATTGATACACACAAAACTAATATATGACTACAATAACTGAAAACATTAAAATTGTAAAAAGATATATATCAATTTAATATTAGAATAATGTTATGGGATTAGGAGAATAAAAATTTAAAATCATGGACTGCATTTCATAGATTAAAAAATTGATATATTCAATAAATAACGTCTTTTATTAAGATGTGGTTAGAAAAGGAATCAAATATAATATCCATTATATTATAACATTGTTATTATACAAATATTTGTTGCATGAACATAACAATATAAAATAATTTTCAATTGTTATCCATTAAGAAATTTGTAAAATGTTATTCTTTGTAAAACAACACATGTAGTTACATTACTATTAGAATAACCTCTTTTGCGCCATATTTTCATCTTTTGATAACCTCCCAAGAACCCTATTATTTAGGCCTTGGGAAAGCCTCCCATTGAAACTGTCATTTAATTTTAGGGATAACATATAGTGTTCCTTATTTTTGGATCCATGGGATGTCCTCCTATAAAAAAATTGAGATCGTAGAAATTAATCGTAATAAAATGGATGGGAGGGTTATATAATTCTACACCCGCACATCAAGAAAATAAAATAAGATGTATATGTGTAAAAAATCCATTCACAATATCATAAACCATGAAATGTTATTGGGTTTCATAAAAATTTTATAATAGCATAACCCATGGGAAATAAACGAGTTTCATAAATATTTGTCATCATTAACATAAAACAAAGAATGAAAAGATATGGATGGGATCACTAGGTCATATCAATAGTAAATAATAATCAAAATCCATATATCATGACATTTATTAATATAAATACCCTAAAAAGTGTATCAACTAGGCCCCATAAATATCATAGACACTCTACCTTATCCTATACATTGGGTTTTGGCCCTCCAGGTACCACTAGTTTGCCCGTAGACATGTGGTCTCCACCCTAGGGCCTACCCATGCTCCCAAACAGGTCATCTGACAATGAATATCCCCATATTCTAACACTTGTTCTGTTGTGTGTTCTTTTTCCTCACACATTGACACCTTGGGAAACATCCCATATGATCACCCAACCTGATCACAACTCCAGGAGATGTACATTTTACTCTCGAGTTATAAATATGTAATCTCTCAATAAGAAATGTTCCACTTGTTGACATAAGCCATATCATGTAATATTTTAACCCATTATAATTATATGGTGTCACATTCACCCCTCTTTTAAATCACAACATCCTCATTGTTTACCCTAAATCTCAACCCAGGTAGTATATTGTACTTAAGTCTAGGTTCTTCCAGTTAAAAAAATGTAACAATTGGGCCCTACTGAAAGCTTAGACACCCACTATAACATGATGGTATATTCATATCATTCATTATATTAAGAGTTTCCCCCCACACACGTGTTCCCCAACTTCAATCTCAACCATGTGCCTGAACAAGTCATCTGACTAATTAATACCACTATATTCTAACACTTTTTATTTCCAGTATTTTTTTCCTCACTGAAACACACCTTCAAAAACATCACAGAAGGCCTCTCATCCTGATAACTACTCTAGGTAAAGAATGCTTAATTGTGGAGTTCTAACCAGGTAGGCTCTAAGAAAGCAATTTTTTTATGTTGATATCATTCATATAATTTTTTTCATTAAACCCCTTATAATTTTGGGATGTTACAAAAATATCATTAAACAATTCTTGAGGAGAATGGACCTTCCATTTTAAAATCAATTCTTTATAATATATAATTATCATAAATATGATGTAATCCATTTTCATTGTGATGAACCTCAGATACTTATAAAGGATTCCTTAAATAAATGTTTGGTTATGATGGAATAATTTTTCTTAATGTTTGTTAATATTAAAATAAATATTTATTTCATAATTTATTTAAAAATTCTAACGTACCTTTTTCAAAAAACAACATGAAGATTCAATTGAATTTTTTTTTTAAAAATCGAATCATTGTTAAGAATTAAATTAAAAATATATATTGGAATAAAAAAAAATTCTTAATAACATCTTCATATAACATGTATATAGAATAAAGGGTATTTTTAAATGAAGGGAGAAATAAATGTAGTTTTACATAAAAACATTATTTTAGTATATTGCGTACATATATAGAGAGAAAATATATTAAAATAGTAATTTTTGAGAAATAAATAAAGAGGGAAAAAACATCAGGGATTTTATGATTTAGGTCAAAATATTTCATCATCGAAAACATAATCCTAAATAATCATAATAAATAGTGACATTGTAACATAAATCAATTACATCATTGGAATAATTCAAATAAATAACCTCCATAAATAAAGTACCATATATTGATATGTATATCCTAGAAATATTCACTATAATAACTATAATATTAATTAAATGTAATAATATACACCACATAAAATAATTAAATAATTAATATTCCATGTGTCTCATAGAATTAAAATTGATACTAAAAAATAATTACCAAAAGTCTAAACATTATTCATACACATTCCAACCTCATTTATAAGACATATATGAAAAATATATTAGAAAAAATACTCATATATATCATAAAATATATGATTCAATTATAATATTGTTTATACCATACATTTTTAATTAAATGTCAAAAACATTGTTTTGTGTAGTAACTAAATTATTTTTCATGTATGTTTTGTCATTAGTTATAGTTACTTTAAAGTCATCTTCATTCCATAATCTCAATAATTTTATTCCAAATGGTTTTGGATCCAAGGAAACTCAATCATAAAAACTAATAAGAAAAATGTAATGCAAAATAGGAAATGAAAATAGGTGTCATGTAAAATGCCACCATGAAAAATTAACTAACTTGCACCCCACCACAAAGAAGAACCAGATCGATATCCCCAATGAGAGAAGATAAATTGAGTCCCTCAGTACCACAAAATAAGTATATAAGGACCAAATGGATATTTCCTAGTTCAATTATTAATTCATCACCTTGGATACATCTTGTAGGCACATAAAATAATTCTTTTCTGACAATTCATTACCCCTGCCACTCCCGAGTTCTCCACACCATCCCAAGGTTGTCATGTATCCAATGGTCAATGCATACCTAGGTCACCACACTATACTATGGTCCACCCGCATCCTAATGTTTCCACAAACATATGTCAGTGCGCCATCCCAATTTCAACTCACTCCAAATAATGTAGCCATCCATTGAGCGTCGTCTCCAATGTAATTCATCAAACGATGCCCCCGGTGATAGTATATGATCTCTAGTCCCATTGTTATGTAGTCTAGACATCGATATCGCTGACTATAGGGAACCATTGTGTGAAACACATCCAACATCGTGTCTCCATACCTACTAATAAGGGGTCATCATATAATAACATCAAAACAATCAATAATATGGCCACACATCCCCTTTCATCGGTATCCACTAAATCTTATTTTAGGGTCCCAAACACATAATAATACTTCCCAAATTCCATTCTCCAGTGTAACACCCTTCAATACAATCGAGGTTCCAAACCCCCAATCTCTTGGGGTTGTCACGAAAAAAATAGATCCTTGCCCACTGGTCTCACAATCATCACCCTTCCATGTTTTAGTACACGGAAAGTGTTCTTATTCCTTTTGAGAATATAGAGTTATTCATAAGTAATTTCAATTTTTTTTATCATTTTATAAATATTATATACATTAATTATATTTATATTGATATTAATCGATGAATGTAGGTATAGATAAATCAATTAAACTATTTGTTATATAGAAGGTTGTACATATGCATTAACATTGTTTCAATATTTCAGAAGATGAAACAGATGAATGTAAACTAATATTTAAACATTAAAAATTATTATTATATAATGCATATCATATATATTAATCAAATATATTTCAATTAACATCCACTTCAAACTAAATTTAAAACAATATCACATTAGATCATCGAGGAGGTAGCCCAAATGTATACATTAATGATGTTATCATATTTAAATGGACTGGATAGGGATAAAGTTGATAGGATATTATAATACTAAATTATAATAAAATTATAAATAATATATATATAAATTAAATGTATCATTAAATTTAGATTTGATCGGTAGTGATGGAAAACGAATTACATTGGTTCAGGGGTGGTACTCTATTTTACACATCATTGATGGTTTTATATCCCATTTGATAGAAAAAATATAGATAATTTTAAATTCAATAACATAATAACATATAATTAGACACTATTTAAATTTTTTTTATTTCGGAATATATAAATAATTTTTCAAGGGTGCGGATAATTAAATAAAACATAATCTCTCGATTAATCAGGATACCTCTTTTTTGGACGACCACCATTTGATTGCACCAAACACAATCCTATATATTGTTAAAAATAATTAATCCATAATTTAGAAATATATTTATGTAATGCATTTGGGATGTAATTGGATGATTCAAAATGATTTGGTAGTGTGATGGAAATAGGAGAGGAGGTTCCCATTTATATGTGAGAAGAGTGGCATTTTTTTTAAATATCCACAACTATTCAATAATTGGAAATCCCTATCAATATATTTTCCTATAAAAATGATAAACAATGGAGTGTAGGATTTACATTCTTGATACACAAACCCAAAACTATAAATTTTTTTTAAAACATGTTATAAACATTAACTCAATGTCTACATACTATTATATATTAGTTTTCAACATGTTAACTATTTTCTGACCTTGTTAGTTTATACTTTTCCCTTAAAATAAAAAGTTCCTTATTGAAATTTTTTTCCCAATGATTATATATATGAAATTTAATTTATGATATAAAAATCATATGTGTGTATAAAATTTATTTTAAACACAAGGGCATGTAATTCACTAATCCCAGTTGTTGAGAAAAAATCCCTGAAGGTTTCATTGAATCATTTTTTAGGTGATTGTTTTTGTTTAAAAAGAGGGCCTCTTTGTTGTGTTTATTGACAATGAAAATAATGATGAAAAAATTTTTAGAATAAAGTTATTTCATGGTGGAATGTCGAGTTTAAAGGATGTAGTTTACGATCCACGATTGATTAAATAATGTCGACAAAGGAATTGTCAATCTGGAGGTAGTTCAAAAAGAGCAGATACAAGGTGGCAAGATTTTCTAGTGTTTTCCAAATTTTTGGACCTCAAAATCGACAAATGGAGAAATGTGATTTTTCTAAAGGGAATTGTGTGTTGGTGTCTTAGAGGATTGGAAACTTGTGCTCCATATGTTTTTCAAGATTAGAACATCAATATATGGAAATGGAAATAGGGGCGACCATGTTTTAAGTTTGGTCACGCATGTGACTTGGGCGACAAAGACTAGGACGGCAAGACTTGTGCGCTAAGAGGAAACTTGTGCGACCGATGCTTAGGGGGTCCAAATGCCTATAAATAGAGGTAGAACCCTCCTCATTAAGGGTGATTTCAACACATGGAGATAATCTGAGCTCCCATCGTGTAGGTGTAGTGGTCGTGCAAGAGGTGTTGTGGTCACACAAGTATAAATATATTCAGAAGTTGTGCGCCAGTTGATTGTTGTGCACCCTAAGTATTTTGGGGGAGAAAGGTTGTGGGTCACCCATGTTTAGAGTTGAAGAAGGGGGTGTCATGTAGGGGGTTTGGTGACACTTGATCTCTAGGCTTTGAAGAAGCACGATAGTTGATCATTGCGGGCGAAAATTGGTTTGGGCGTAAAAGGGTGTTAGTTGCGCAAGTTTGGAGTTGATGAAGCAAGTGTCGCGCAAGTGGTTAAAGTAAAATTGAACTCCTATTTGAAATTTCATGCTAGAACTTGAGTACCATCTTGGAGAATCACACCATGTATGGTAGATGTACGCCAATCATTTTAGGGTTGCGCGAAAAATGGATGATTTCCCGATACCTTCGGTGAAAAGTTAGATTAATCTATGGGTGAAAGTTGGACTCCAACAGAGCATCTACATACAATAGAGGATGTATGAATTTTTAATAAATAAAATACCTACAGGTCTATAAAATATGAGTGAATATTCTGAAGAAGCATTGAGAACACTTCAGTTGAGAGAGTAGTGAGCTTTCATTTTGTGAGTGATTGTAAACCAGGAGGGACATTGAGTC
The DNA here is from genome assembly GCA_963277665.1 of Viscum album. Taxonomy (NCBI): domain Eukaryota; kingdom Viridiplantae; phylum Streptophyta; class Magnoliopsida; order Santalales; family Viscaceae; genus Viscum; species Viscum album. Next base: position 511,382,906 of record OY728126.1, on the reverse strand, counting down.
CGCTCCGAACATGTAAACAGCAGTGCACTTATAGTGGAATTGGTACATTGGCAGACTGTCGGTGTATTCTCCTTGTATATATCCCTGTGAGGGTGAACCATGTATAAATCTTTGTGTCTTATGCATGCTTTATGTGTTATTCATACTCTGCATTAGGGAGGAGAGAGAAGAGAGTTTCTTATAACAGTAAAACAAGATCAAAATGGGCATTTTTTTTAATCTGTCATAACCTGATTCACCCTCCCCCCCTCTCAGGGTATCATGCATAGTAGTCATAACAATTGATAGCAAAGAGAAAGGTTGATATCAGTCTTTATCTCTCAAATGGAGGTCACTAATCATAAATGGATTCCGATCATCGACGTGAACAATTTTTAGCTATGGAAGAATTTGATCCAACAATACTTTCGATCTCTGGGAATGGATATGTTTACAGTATAAATGCATGGTATCACAACCGATATTAATAGTGGTGCATTATCAGAAGCTGATCGAAGATAATTGGATGCTGGCACAAAGGGAATTAATTCTTTGGGAGGATCCTTATCGAATTCTATATATACCATGGTGATTTCATGCAAAACATCACATGATATGTGGGAATAGTTTTTAAAAAAATACGATGGAGATACAAAGGTCAGAGAAGCAAAGATACAATTATTATAGAACAGGTATGAAGATCTAATAATGAACCTGGATGAGTTTTTGATGGATTCATTGACAAGGTAAATGTTGTTGGGAACTATGTGGAAGGTCTTGGAGAAGTCATTGAAGACCTAATGATCGTAAAGTGAATCATGAGGAAACATCAACCTCGGTTCAATCTGAAGGTTTCAGTTCTAGAAGATAATGATCCCAAGGAGATAACATTGGACAATTTTCACAGTACCTTTGTTGCATATGAAATGTGAAATGATGTTAACAAGGCTGTGGAAAAGGGGAAATATAAAGAAGTGGCATTCAAGGCCATGAAGAATCTCACCATTGAAGATTCTCAAGAAGAAGAAGAGACAGATGAGGGAATTTTGTTCCTCTCCTCAAATATTCAAAGAGGAAAAGGATAGTTTAAATTGAAACATCCACTGGCTTGTTTTTGATGTGGAAAGGTTGGTCATCTTGTAGCAAGGTGTCCAAAAAAGATCCAAGAAGATGATGATGTAGATGAAATCGAAATTCCCAAGAATAATTCATCAGCCTATGGGAAAGGCAAGAAAAAGTTCGAGAGAAATTTATTTATGAATACAAATATATGTTCAAAATAATGTGATAGTTCTAATGAGTTAGAGGCTGAGGAGGTCGAGGAGATAGAGAACTGTGAAGATCTTGGAGAAAATTCTATAGTGGCAGTTGTCTGTAGTTCTTAGGAGAAGAATGAAACTGAAGGTGGTGATGATGAAGAAGAAGTTGAAGGAAGATTAGATGTGAAAGATGAGTTAAAGGCTTCTATTAAAAAGATAGATGTTCTAAGATCCAAAATAAATAATGCTATCATAGTTGATTGTGATGTCAAACTCTATTTGCATCAAGAAGAAGAGAAGTCTAAGCTGATGGAAGAAACTGAGATACTCAAGTCATCAACACCATAGAACTTAAAATCAGTTTCTGAGTATAAAATCTAGATTGAAGAACAAAAATTGTCGATCGATGGCAGAAAAAACACAAGGAAATATCACTTTAAGCGTATTGAAGATCTTGAAGAGGAAGTTGTCGGTCTATGAAGAAATGCTAAATACCAGGAATACCATTTTTTCCCAACACATTCTTGGGAAAACAACTCATTTTGAACACTAAAAATATTAAATAGGAGCCTAGTTGTTCAATAAGAAAGAAGAAACAATTGAGATTAGACGTTAAGGCTGATTCCAGGCTTGATCAGATAAAAAAACTGTGAAAATTGAAATCAGAAAGCAAGTACCCATCCTGAGATTGAAGGTTGATTAGGGAACAAAGAATAATTATAATACTCATAGATCCCAAGGGGGAACTCGTAGTTCCGAAGTAACACGAAAGAATTCACCTTTTATTAGGTGTTATTGTTGTCTAATGATAGGACATTTACAGTATGTGTGTTCTATAGCGAAGAGATATCGAAATAAACAAGAACAAAGGTGGCAGCCAAACAGAGAACAATTTTCTAGAACAAATTTTGAAGGACACTTATTTTGGTGTAGAGGATTTGGGAAAATGTCTAGGTAATTAATTTCGACCATATAGTGGAATGTGCCAATGTAGACACAAAATGTTTGCAAGCAGCAGATCAATAAACCAACAGGTGAGTTAAAAATACAAAATAGATTTGCAGCGTTGCAAGATTAATTTGGTCCGTTATACTCTGAGAAAGAACAAAATATTAAATACATTCCAAGTGTGAAGACAATAATATTGGCCAATAAGAAGAAGTGTGATATGGTCATGGTGGTTGAAATTTCCCTTAAAGAATCAGATCGCTCTGGTGTGTGGATCCTTGGCAGTGGTTGCACATCTCACAAGATAGGTAGTTAGGATCTTGTTACAGGCATAAAATATGATAAAGAAGGAGTATTCAAGTTTGTAAATGATAAAGTCCTGAAGATTATTGATGCAGGAAAGGCCAATTTCAGGGAAAAGATATGAGACGTGTAGATTTCTTAGTAGTGGAAGGCCTCAGTCACAATTTTCCCAACATAAGTCAACTATGTGTCTTCGGACATTCTATAAGGATTACTAATAAGTTTTGTGTCCTCAAAGGAAGAGATGGGGAAATAGTTCTACAGGGAAAATGATCAATGAAAATTCTCTACCTGGTAAGTGGAGAAGAAGATATGAGTTTTTTGTCTAAAGAGGAAGAAAACATGTTGTGGCATAAACGACTTGGTCATTTTTTAAAACAATCCTTGGAAGAACTGGTAATGTGTGAAGCAAAAAGGGACCTCCCTAAGCTATCATGTGATCGTACAAACACGTGTGATGCCTTTCAACAATATAATATAATCAGAAATACATATAAATAGAAGGAAAATAAGTCGACAAGAGTTCTTGAATTGGTGCATGCTGATGTCTATGGACCTATTTCACCAAGATCCATTGATTGGAAGGGGTATTAAGTTCATTTCATTGATGAATATAAAATAATGGCATGGGTATTTTTTATTTCCCATAAGTCCAATGTGTTCAGCTGCCTAAAATAGTATACAAGGGAATCTGAAAGGATTATTTGATAGAAAATTCTGAAGTTTCTTACTAACAATGATACAGAATTCACAAACAGTCAGGTGGAAGAGTATCTCGAGAAACATGGGTTAAGGCATCATGTTTCTTCATTTATAACTCCTCAACAGAATGGAGTGGTTGAAAGGAGAAATTGGATCATCAACAACATGGACAGAACAATGCTTATTGAAAAAGATCTACCAGAGATGTTTTGGAAAGAACCAGAATTGACATCAGTCTACATTTCTAATAGGGCTATGTTGTGTATGAAGGAAGGAAAGACTTCATATGAGATTTGGTATGGAAAGAATCCAATTGTAAAATAATTTCTAATATTTGGATTTAAGTGCGTCATTATCAACACTGAAAAGCATAGCATGATTGAATCACTGAGAGATGAGAATATATTTCTAGGCTAATCAGGAAAAAACAAAGCATAAAAATGCTTTAACAAGAGGCTGAGAAAAGTATTTGAGATCAATGACATCACTATTTTGGAAAATAAAGAGAATATTCAATAGCACAATGAAAAGTATCTTGATGAATGTGGTGAATATGATATTAACATAGGAGGAGAAAAAGTGACAGATGCTAACTCAGAAGAGGACACTGATTATGAACAAGAAAGTTTCAAGTCTGTGTCTCCAAGGAAACCAAGAGTCGAGCTGAAATTGATTGGTAGAATATCATTTGTGATCAAACAGCACTTGTTCATAAAATATGAATGAATTCACTGTAGTAGACATCTTTCTTATCCCAGGTAGAGCCAAAATTCTTTGTTGATGTAGCTGAAGATGAAAACATGGTTCAAGCTATGAATGAATATCCTGATCATATTGAGAAGAACCAGAAATGGGAGATTGTTTTGATACTAGTAGATAACAATGTCATCAGGACTAAATGGGTATTTCCAAACAAGATGAATGATGATGGCAAAATGGTTCGAAACAAAGAAAAACTAGTGTGAAAAGGGTACTCCCAGATATAGGGAATATATGTTGATGAGACATTTGCACTGGTGGCAAGGTTGGAGACAATCAGATTATTCCTCACCATTGCATTGCAACAGAAGTTCAAAGTTTTCCAAATGGATGTCAAATCTTCATTCCTAAATGGGATTCTAGAGGATGAAATGTATATTGAGTATACAGATGGTTTTCTCATTCATGAGGTTGAGAAAAAGTTTTACAGGCTGAAGAAGGTATTGTATGGGCTGAAACAAGCACCAAGAGCATGGTACTCAAAGATTGATTAGTTCTTGTAGAAGCTTGGTTTCCAGCATGGGGGAGTTGATTACAATATCTATTTAAGCAATGACATTAATCAATGGATGATGGTTTTGGGTTATGTCGATGAAATAATATTTGGAGGATCAGATGAAGCTCATTGTAGATAATTTTTTGAATTCATGAAAAGTGAGTTTGAATTGTAAATGATTGGAGAGAAAATGTTTTTCCATGGACTACAGGTGACGCAAGGAAAGAATGGAACATTCATTTTACAATCAAAATATTCGAAAGAGGTTTTGAAAATTCTTGAAATGGAAAATTCCATAGAGATGAAGACTCCATTTGCTACCCAGATGAAACTGTCCTCAGATGAGGATGGTAAGGCAGTTAATATCACAGAATATAGGAAAGTTATTGGATGTTTGTTGTACTTGACCGCAACAAGGCCTGACATTGTTTCCTCCACATGTCTAGTAGTGAGATATCAAAGTAATCCCAAGGAAACCCACATGCTTACAGTGAAAAGTATACTTTAGTATATCAGGGACACGGTGGACTTTTTCTTGACATATAATTTTAAATATTAGATAGAGTAATTGGAATATACTGATGCAGACTAGGACAGTTCAAAGGATGAAGAAAATCAACATCAGGTGGTGCTTTATATCATGGTGGATTGTGTATTTCATGACTAAGAAATAAGAAAGATGGAATTTCATTGATAACCATAGATTCTTATTATATTGCGTCCACTCAAGCATGCACACAGTTATTATGGATGAAGCAACAACTTGATGATATGGGAGTTGGAGTGAATTCTCCGATCGGAATCCAGTTCAATAACTCAAGTGCTATAAATCATAGCAAAAATTTTTCCCATCATTCAATGACAAAGACCATTGAGATAAAGTATAATTTTATCAAGGATAAAGTTGAGCAGGGAATCATCAATTTGGAGTATGTGACTATAGAGTTAGAGGTTGCAGAAATTCTGACAAAGGCCTTACCCAAGGATGCTTTTGAGAGGAATCGACTAGATCTGGGATTTCAGTTGACTTCCCTCACAAGAAACAGTGTGGATGTGGCCCCCCTCTCCCCAAGGTATGATGTGTTTTTCCCTCATGTGATAATATGTTTTCTATACTCTATTACAAACTTCAAAAGAGTTAACTTTGGAATTGTTGATAAAGGTGGAGAAAATAGTGATTGTTAAAGGGGGAGACAGTGTGGCTATTTGAGATATCATAAATGATAAGGGGAGAAGATGACAGGTGGGGCAACCAGATAGGGTGAGTAGAAGATGGTTCAATGTGCATAGCCAGAGCATAGATTGGCCAACATAGGAAATAGTGGGGAATATGATTTGCAGCTGACAAGAGTTAAAGCTGTGAGTAGATAGGGAGAGTATCAAATCTGAAGATGCTAGAAGTGATCGATCAAAGAATAGACATCAAGACAAATGTGGATCGTGATAATAGCAGAAGACTTGTGTTGGAATTTGGTAAGAATATTTCCAAAATTTGGTATCAGTTTGGTATCAACAGTGGGTGTCAGAGTTGAAGTGATTCATTTATGAACTTTTCATTTACTCTTGTTTCTCACGGTAATCATTTCTCATGTGAGCTTAGAGTATGTGTTGAGTAAATCCATGATCACTATTGGAATCAAAATAGGTTAATGGTAGCTAAAGAATTAACTATGTATCTTTTTATGGAATAGTTTTCAACAAACACGAAGTGAATGATTATTGGGAAAAATCCCTCAAGGTATCATTGAATTATTTTTGAGGTGGTTGTGTTTGTTGACAAAGAGGGCCTCTGTGTTGTGTTCGTTGACAAAGAAAACCATGACGTACAAATCTGTTGGCATAGGGGATTTCATGTTGGCATTCTGAGTTCAATGGATTCTGGTAACGATCCACGATTGATTCAAAAACATAGATAAAGGAATAATTGATCTGGAGGCAGTTCAAAAAGAGCAGATAAAAGGTGGTGTTGTTTTCCAATGTTTTCCAAATTTTTGGACCTCAAAATCGACAAATGGAGAAAAGTGTTTTTTGAAAAGGGACTTGCATGCTGGTGTCTTGGAGTCTTGGAAACTTGTGCTCCATATGTTTTTCAAGATCAGAACATCAAAGTATGGAAATGGAAAAAGGAATTCCAATGTTTTAGGTTTTTCCATGAAAGTGACTTCGGCGATAGAGACTAGGGCGGCAAGACTTGCATGCTAAGAGGAAAATTGTGTGCCCAGTTCTCATGGTGTCAAAAATCATATAAATAGATGTCAAAGCCTCTTAATTCGGGGTGATTTCAACACTTTGATAAAATTAGAGCTACCATCGCACATGTGTAGTGGTCGCGCAATTGGTGGTGAGGTCACGCAGGTATAAAGATATTCAGAAGTTGTGCACTAGTTGATTTTTGCATGCCCTATGTGGTTTGTGTGAGAATGTTTGTGAGTCTCATAAGTTTAGAGTCAAATAAGGGGGTGTCATGCATGTGTTTTTGTGACAATTGTGTTCCATGATTTGAAGAAGCACGATAGATGATAATTGCATACCAAAATTGGTTTGGGGGTAAAAGGGTGGGAGTCGCGCATGATTGGAGTAAAAGAATCAAGTGTCGCACAAGTGGATGAGGTGAACTTGCACGGTAGTTTCAACATGTGTGCAGGATCTTTCGCGCTGGCTTGGAGAAGTGCACCAGGTATTGTAGAAGCACGCCAGTCATTTTAGGGCTTCGTGGAAGGTGGAATATTGCCTGATACCATCAGTGCAATGTGGGATTCATCTACAGGTGAAATTTGTACTTCAACATAGCATCAACATACAACAGAGGATGTCTTCATTTGTGATAATGAAGAGACATATAAGTCTATAAATTTTAGTGGATCTTCGGAAGAAGTAGTGAGCACACTTCAGTTGAGAGAGCAGTGAGCTGTCATTTTTTGAGTGGTTTTAAACAAGGAGGTATAGTTAATCCGCACCGAACATGTAAACAATAGTGCACTTATAGTGGAATTGGTACATTGGAACACTGCCGGTGTATGCTCCTTGGATGTAGCCCAGTGAGGGTGAACCAAGTAAAAATCGTTGTGTCATGTGCATGATTTATGTTTTAATCTTACACGACATTAGGAAGGAGAGACAAGAGAGTTTTTTCTAACAGTAAAACATGATCAAAAGGGGTAGTTGTTTTAATTTTTCATACCCTGATTCACCCCCCACACTTCTCAGGGTACCTTTCCTAGTGGACCTAACACCATTTTTAACCTTAACCAATGTAACTAGTTGTTTTTTTAATTTTTACAATTTGGTATGACCATGATTTTAGTAGAACTTAGAGTATAAATTTTATTATTTTTATTCAAAATATATAATACATTTTAAATATTATATTCATAAAATATGAATAATTTAATTTAAAATTCAACCTATAGATGTGACGAAATAGAAGTTTTACAAAGATAATATATGCTAAATATATAAAGTTTTTATATTGATTTCTTTCAAGAAATTTAATATATTGACCTAAATATAATTTAGAATATAATTGAATGTATTTTACATTTAAACCAATTAATGAAAGCATATAACTTTTTAAATACTTTAAATGATAAGGATTTTTTTCACAAATCATTTCTTTCATTATACATCGAAAAATTATTCTTTTCAGAAAATTCTACAAATATCACAGTAAGATAATTTTGACATGTTTATTTCATAAAAAATTATTTATTTTATCAAATGAATTTTATAATATTTTTAAAAAATAATTTTTTTATTTTTTTATGATAAAAAAATAATGAAATTTTAAGGGATATTTTAATTTCTCAGTATATAATGACATTACTAATTATTATATGAATATTTATCTATATATTTTATTTATCTACAAAAGAAATACATAATATTAAAATAATATTCATATTCCCTGAACCAATTTTAATAGATATTTTATGATTTTGACATTTAAATAATATTATTTATATAAGGGTTTTTTTTAAAATCTTGATTACATGTATTGCAAGATATCAAATAAAAAAAAATATTATAAAAAAAATATTTCATAAAATTTCATTTTTTTACATTATACTCCCCAACCCCTAAAATTAATTTCAACCAAAATTTTCTTTAAGTTCATATAATAAACTAAAGATACTTATAAAACATTATATCCTCAAGTTACGTGATGCTTCTTCAAATATGTGGTTTCTCTACACAAAAATTACCAGCTGAGTGGTCTTATTTTATATAAAATTATCAATATCGTCCAATATTTCCACGAGGTATATTTTATAGTAATGATATTTCATTATTTCTTTGATATTGGAGTTCAGTTCATGAAAATTTTCGTTAATATGCTTCCTGGTGAGATATACATAGAACACAATATGATATTGAGAGAGTTTCTATGGAATCATTGAGAGATAAAAAACCATAAATAATTGTTAAAAAACCCTAAAAGGGGGAATATACATAGGGCGCATCTTTCAATTCTTTTTGTATTTGAAAACCATTTTAAATGAAGTGATTCATAAAAAAACCTCCTCACCTACATCAAATTCCATACCAATTCGATGATTTTTAGAAAAACTTTATTTTTGAAATTGAGATACCTTGAGGTTTTAATGAATGAAACTAACTTTCATACTCATTTACTATGCTAGCTCAAGTAAAAATATCTTTCTCTTTTTAACTTTATCCAATCTTATCACATTATACAATTCATTCGATAGGGGTATTCATAAAAAAACCATATAAACTCACGACTAAAATGCATTATTGTAAGAGAACATCAATAGAAGAAGTTTTTGATCCCAACCTCATATTATATCAATAAAGAAATATCATATAATATTTTATAGGTTTACTTAGACTACCCTTATATCTAAGGATAATAATCTATGATGAAAATAATCACTATGTCATGATCTTAAAGATCACTTCTCGATAACATCAACTTATTTATCAGATCCTGATCAAATAAAATAAATTTGTTACTTCATGAAATATTGACTCATTCAAAGTATATATCAAAAATAAAAATATATATTGAAATAATTTCTAAAAGTAGTAACATATTATTTCATTATAAATAAATTGACTAAAAATAAAATATAATTTTGGACTTTATGTTTTTTTGATATTTTTATGACAACGACCATAGAAATGTCTTACCATTTATGTTTTGGTATTGCTAATGATTGTAACATCCCCTTATAATTATTTCTCATATCCTTAACTTTTTGAGATACCAAGACTAAATATATATACTCAAAAATATATCTATTCTTGTTTTCTCACAAGAAATATTTTTTTAAATATCTATGCATCTTCATAATTATTAGATGAATAAGGAATAAAGAAATATGATCATCATCCACTATATACTTCATTGAATTTAGTAATGATATATGATTTATATTATTCATTTAAATCATCATTCCATCAAAATAAATGATATACATAGAAATATTTATCACTTTTTTATAGAATAATATCTCTCATCTACACCTCTCTAATATTGTCATGGATAATTGAATATAAACAGATTTTAAAAATATAACATTTCAACCCTTACATAAATATTAAAATATTTGTTTTTTAATATTAATAAATAATGGATAGTTTTTTATCCTCATCGGGGATAAGGTTTCATAATCCTTTTGATGCAATGCATCAGACACCTTGCTCTCTTTCCCAGGGTGGTAATGTATTGATAAGTCATAATCACTATTCAATATAGACCATATTCTCAAGAAAATATTCAATTCTTTCTATGTAAATATATACTTTATACATTATTGGATAATATATCAATGTCACACCTTTATATTTAATGACAGTTATTACATAACTTTAATTGAAACCATACCTGAACTTACTACAAACCATGTGTCAGGTAATTTTTCTGATAAACCATATATTATTATAAGGGAATAGATATAACCTTATCAATCTTCATTATAAAAAATATCAATACCTCATTCGATGAATAATTGTACATTAAAAAACCTTCTCAACTATAGATTAATGTACGGAAAGGTATTCTAACAGTCTGCTTTTATAGTTCCTAAATTTTTTTAGATTCGTTTTTTAATAAGAAAATGGATCCCATTTTAGTTAAACAATGACTAGATTATAAATTCATGAAGAATTATCCAAAAACCATTGATAATATCCATTTATATCATGAAAACACTATATTTCATTCAAATTGGTCGTTTTGGCCCAATTAAATACTACATCGATCTTTGATGGATCCCCAAATATACATTTTGTTGAAAATAAAATACCCAAAAAGATTCCTTTTTAGCCAAAATTCAAACATGTTAAATTTCACGTATATCCTCAACATCATCTGGTTATAAATTCAAATTATCAATCAATATTCATTGTCTTCATTTATCATTCAATATGTAAGATTATACTCTATAAATACTACCATGTACTGGTCAAGGGATTATATAAAGACTATATTATTCAAATCCATGTTGATAGTGGGGGTATAATTAAGACCAAATGGAATCTATGTATATTCCTTTTGTCCTTTCCATGTAAATAATGTTTTCTTGGATATATCCTCCTTATTAACCCAAAATAAATGATATAAAAAATGAAGGTCAATCTTGTTAATGTATTTATATCTACAAAGGTGGAAGTAAATATAATCAATACTGGGTAGATGATGCATATTCTTGATTGTGATCTTGCTCAATTCTTTTTAAACAATTCATAGACACACCAAAGCAGCTTTCATATTTAAAAATATAATAGCTTCACCCTATGGTGAAAATCATGGATGAATAAATATCCTGTCAAAATATATCTTGTATTTTATTCTTTAACTAATACAAATTAATTTTGGACTTTCTATATGGAGTCTTGGGAATAGGTATAGCCCCATACTTGAGTTCTTTTGAGGACTCAATTTCATTATTTGTTATAATTATTGGTAACTCTTACAAAAATAAATCAAAAAATCCAACATAATAGGTTCATGTTTTATGATGAATTTTTCCATGACCATCTAAGTTTAAAAAAACTATTTTTAATAGGATCCAGGAAACATTCATTATATGTAATTTGTTTTGGAAGTTCGTATATATAATCATAATGATAGATGATCAACATATGGTTTTGAATATAAAATGTGACTTCCCATCCTTGGATAATGTGGTCAGATTTATAGATTAATCTAATATCTTTGTAATATAATATCAAATTCACATAGATGTAAAAAAATTATTATATTTACAAGAATAACATTCCAAAAAATCTCAACTAAATAAAAATTATAAACTAGAGATTCTATCATAGTACCATTACGGGTTTTCATATATTATTTAAAATATAATTTTTAAGGAGGTGTTGTGGTATACTTATCAAAATTTTTATATATAAAGAATGGTTAAATTTAAGTTAAAAATATACAATAATATTTATACTGTAGATGGATAATTTACCTTTCACCAGATCTTTATCATACCCCACAATTAAAAAAATGATCACATGAGATATACCTTTCTTTATATGCTTAAAAATATTCTGATGTTGATCATTTTCAGTAATCAGTAGATTCAATATATAATTATTTTAATTTCTATACTATTCAATGTTATAACACATGAGTATAGGTAGTTCATTCTATTGATATTTCCCTTTATTTTCATTTTTATATTCCTTATTCCCGTCACATTAACATTCATCAAATAAATGAAATTAATTTACACAATTAAAACATGTACTAGTCCCCTTAAAAAATTCCCACAATTCTATCAACACATTATTCATTAATGAAATATTATATTCTTATCTCTATGATATTTGGAGTTTTATTTAAATTATTATTTATTTTATTTATAAAAACCATGAAATTAATGGGTAAATCCAATCTATATTTCCATTTTGATATAACATAAAATTAATTATCATAAATATTGAAGTCACATATTAATAATTCCTCTTAGGGAAATAATTTTAAACTCATAAAGAATCGATCAGCAACACTTTCTAGATGGATGAAGATACTAGAACTATACCTCACATTTCCTGTTAAATTTACCTCATATGTACCAACTGGATCATTACACTTCACCTTTATCTCATGGAATTTATTACCCATTTATTTTAAAAAATAAAGTTATTTTACATGTATAAAATTATTCAATAAAAATTCTCCCACTACGTGGTGTTAATTTATTTATGTTTCATCATATTATTGATATTAACATCACATTGATCTTATTTTCCTCCCAAATGATTTAAACTAAAATGAATTTTTAATTCTCTAAAAATTTGGGAATGAAAAATATTATTTCAATGGAATTGATCCATATCACACAAAATAATGTATTAGTGGGGCATTTAAATGAATCATGACATTTTTTAATGAAGGAATAAATAAAATCATTATCTATCATTATTCATTTAAACGATCATCATGATTCATTATAGAGAATGTTTTGTGGGTATATAGGAATTCCTTGTTATTCTAGATCACTTTAATTTGGTTTCTCGAGAATAAAATCATTTTAACGTCTATGATAGTCATCATGAACATAATTCCATCAGGTTCTATCGATATAATAAAAAGAGAATAGTCTAGGAAACAATAATAATTTTTTGAAACCACATAATCAGGAAAAATAATTTATAGGATGTCAAATAATGACACAGTGTTTTTATCCTATTACATTCAAGGGAAATATATCTTATAATACTTTGTTTATTTTTAATCTTGAATTTGTGAATTTCTAAAAAATATCCCAAGGGGCTGTCAAAGTATCACTACAATAATGTCTAAAATCTTGCATCAGGGGAAGAGTGAGTCAATGACCAATTACAACTTTTTCGGTTATTTACCCATAGGTATAACGTTTACATAGAAAAATAGCCTTATAAAATTCATATTGGAATATATATTAATGGAAACCACTCAAGCTATCCATCATCAAATTATAATGAATTTATATATATACTTGGAATTGAACATATGGATATCACCAATGTTTCCTCATCAACACTTCATGAATATTACTAAACCACGATTTGATACCAACTATAAAAGACCATAATTTTCAAATACATATTACATATTATTATAAAAATATAAATTACATAACATAATGATTCATGTCAGAATCATATAGGTATATTATATGTAGAAACATTGTCTCATAAACAAATGGTTTATACGTGAACCAAACAATCTTCCAATATTTTATTCATATCTAGAACCCTTAATAGAAATATCATAAATAATACCTTTCATAATAATATGTGTAATGAAAATGTATGAAAGGGTGAGGTTAGTAAGTCATTAAGTGTAAACATCTGAGACAACAACATAACATGAGCATATGGTTATGATAACATGATAATAACACAAAAGACCCATACAATAAATCTCAAAGATCGAAAATTTGATATATGGATTAAATCGTGGTTGATAATAAGACATGAATCACTAAGTAATAATATATCATAATTTATAAGGTAATATAATTTTAATAATACATAGATTTGGGCTATTCAAATAAACATAAATGATCATATGTCAAGAATAATCACAAAGACCATAATAACCTATTATGAATAACTACTCAAACCATGTACCTACAGTAGTCTTTATAATACCACACAAGTATCATAATTTGGGATTTTTATAACACTATTTGAACCATCTTCATTGGGTATCACAATAACCTTTATGTACCCAATTCTTTTGGCTTTGGAAAACATCTCATCTACCCTTCTTTTAATTTAGATAATTTCTAATGTTTATATAAAATTAATGATTATACAATTCATTGTAAGGATATATAATTCTTGTCACACTCATCACAAAATAGAATATATAAGTATGTGTTCTATAAAATCAATCATCAAATCATAACCTGTGAAAAGAAAACTCATTTCCAAAACATTTCATCACTAAATAACCCATGGGAAAGAAATGAGTTTCAATAATATTTCCATAATAATAATAAATCATCTATAGAAATGATATATATTGTATCATTATATATCATCCCTATTAAATCATATTCAATATATGATTTTATTCACTAGTGAAAAAAAATACAAAAAAATATCATTGAATCATTTTTAAGAAAATAGCCTTTCAATTTTTAAAGAACATCCTTAAAATATCAAAATATATAAAATTTTATAAAATACATTATCAAAGAAAATGGACATGGATAATTTCATATTATGTGTTATATAATTTAGTGGTCTTGAATGTGTAAAATTTCATTCATTTATTATCCATTAATATAACGATTTATTTCACATTTTCGGATAGAATAAAAAATTACCTCATTCAGAAATGAACAAAAATATTCCTATCCAACCATTTTGTAGAAAGTAAGACATTGGTAAAAATGAAAATAAAAATTCATAGGATTATTTAGAAAGAATTCTAGATATATTTTTCAAAAACATGTATATAGAATTAAATTCATACTCCACAGAAAAGATAAATAAATACTATTTTTTCTAAAGAATTTAATTTTTAAATATTGAGTATATAATTTGATGAAAAGGAAGGGAAAATGTATTTTAAATAAATAACTATAGGATAAAAATATTAAATTTGTTTCTTATGATAATAATCATAATATTTCATGATTTATAATTTATCATAATTTTCTTTGATAAATCTGATATTTTCAAATAAAATAATTATATATTTGGTAAGATTAAAATCAAAACAACAAGAAATAAATGATGTTATATGATTATTTATAAACAAATAATAATAATTCATAGAATCAAAAAATAAATTTATGAAAAAATATATATGACATAAACTAAAAACATGTTGAATATGGAATGTGTCTCATAGAAGGAAAAGTGAGGCAAAAATATCGCACCTCAAGTCTTAAAATTATTCATACACATTTCAAACACCAATAAAATAAAGATTCCAATGTGTTAAATATATTATTTTATAAATAATATTTTATATAATTGAATCTATGATTTATTTATAACATTTTATCAAAATTTCCTTAACAATTTTTTCGTAAATTATATATTTTGGGTAATAACTGTTTGTTTTCCATGTTTATTTTGGTATGGTCATTTTGGTTCTTGTATTTTTATCACAATTCCATGATCTCAAGAATTTATATATTGATATTGAAATCATAAAAATACATTATATATATATTCATACATAATTATAAATATATAAAATTTAATAACTCTATTCATGGAGAAGGTAGGTCATATGTACTCATGGATATGATTTCCATTTTAGATATATTGAATGGAAGAATAGTAAATATCAATTCACCATTAAATAAAAATATTAATATCATATATATAACATATATTCAATAAATATTTACTCATTTCCATATATTTTTATGAAAATTGTAAAATTTATCACATCACTTCATGAAGGTGGTACTCCACATGTAAAGACATGTTTTATTATCATTTTTTAGTAGATTAGATGGTAATAATGAAGATGTTACAAAATAATTCTCTATTTACAATTATTTCATAATTATTGTATATATGTATAAAAAAATGCATTAATATATTCATCTATGAGAGGCAGCTATGGAAAACAAAATAAATTGGTTCGTAAGGTGGTAGTCTTTTGCACACAAGATCGATGGTTTCATTTCCCATTTCCGTGAACAGAACCTGGATATAGGTTATGAAATTTAAATAATAATATAGATTTATTTGGGAAATAATGTTTTCATCATTTTATAACTATTGAAGACTAATTAATTATGAGGATGAATAAATGAAACAAAAAATACTAGGTTAAGAATGATACATCTTATTTGATTAACCACATCATCATTGCATCAAAACCCTTAATAAGAGGGGGTTTACATTAAACAAAGACTACATGATTAAAAAAGTAAATTAGGAATGGAATTTAAGAAATTATTGGTTAATCCAAAATTCCTTTTATGTGTGATGAATATATAATGTAGGTTCCCTTTTATAATTTATAATGATTGGAATTGATGAAAATACAAAACAGTATTCATTAATGGGAATTCAATGTCATGCCATGTTTCTGAAAAATTGGTAAATAAATTAATGGAGGAAGATATGTTTGATACAAGCCTCCACCATTAAAAAATTAATGTGTTTTAAACGTTGTATTCCTATAAACACTATGTTTACATACTTTTACCATTTTAGTTTTTAATATTGTAACTAGTTTTTTACCATGGTAATTTATCCATCAACAATAAAATAGTTATTTCAAAATTTAGACCAAAAAATTATAAATAAATAATAATAATATACGAATTAAAATATTATCTTTATGTAGAAGTATTTTTTAACAAATGTGTCCCTAATTAGAAAAACACATCATTATCCCTAACATTGGAAAATAATTTTTATGGTTTCTACTATTATTGTGACAAAAATTAAGTTGAAATTATTATGTAATATTAATTATTTTTATTAAAATAATAAAATATATTTTTCCAAATTAAACTCATATAAATTGATTAAATTAATTAACTATTAAACCAATATACATGATAAACATTTCTTACCAAATAAATGTTTTCATATGTATAAAAATCTTTTACTTTAAAATTCAACATAAAATTTATTCCAATGTCCGAATTTTTATTAATAATTATCAAGTTTAACTAATAATACTTTTAATCCATTTTAAAAATAATTTAATTCATTGAACTTTTAAAATGAAAATGTTGTTTTTTAATTATAATCAGAATTTTTGCAATGCAAATTTAATATTTTCCAAAAATTCTAAAAAACCCAAATTAAAATAAATTTCACATTTTTATTCAAATAATTAATTAAATTTTTAAAAATCATAATAAAAATTTAGGAAAAAATATTCTTGTTTCAAAAAATGTAATAAAAAACATTTTAGAAGAAAAAGGTATTTTTTTCATCAAATAAAGACATTACAAAAAATTAAGAACATTTTTATCAATATATAATCACTAAATAAACAATATTATATATAATTATGAAAACATGTTTATTTATATTCATGCAATAAATTTTAATGATGATGTTATAATTATTACGTATAATTGATATTTTTTATATCGTGGGTTTTTTACACTGCTTTTCTTGGTTCAAAAATTATTGATTAAATTAAATTTATTTTAATATATATATATATATATATATAATAAAATATATGAATGATACAATAAGGATTTTTCCATTATCTAGGACTATTGTAACACCCCATTACCCACATTCAGTTAATACCATTCTATTTGCATGTTTTCTATTTTAATTGGGCGTTTTTTGGGACTCCTGAGGATAGAGATAATTGGTGGGGTAAAATGACCTTATGTTTAGATATATTTGTTTTTTAATTAATAGAGTCTATGTAAAATGTATAATGCTTTAGTTGGGTTCTCCCTAGGGTTTTATAATGTACAAGGTGTATTGGGTTTTCATGTAAGAATCTTCATTTTTTTCTTTATCTACAATAAATTTAGACACTGTATAGTCGGAATACATGACCTGTAATGTTTTACAAGATAATCTCATTAGCTGAGGACATTGTGTGTAATATTACAAACCATGAAATTATTACACTTCATGTAATGTTAAAAAGTGTATTTTAAATAAAAAATAGAAAAATGGCTTTCTTTATATTTGTACCATATAGATTATAATCCATTTAAAGAGATAACACACCATGTCAATGTTGAATTTTTGGATTTTAATGTGAATTTAATTTGGTTTGTTCCATTATTTGGTCCCACCACTCATTGATCTCAACATAGTTTTCTTCAATGATAAATTTTAAGACTATCACATCATCTATATTTCATTGTTCAGTGATTGTTTGATGATTCAGTGTAATTGTATCTCTAGGGGTGATTAATACATTATGTTTCTTCATTTAATTAGATCGCAGTTGTGTTGTTATGTTTCATTGTCTTATCAATTGATATGGGGCTGTAATCACATTAATTCTATTCTATATACATGGTGAGATCATCTTTCGGGGGTTGATCCATTACTGGGTTCAGTGTAGAGGGGGTGCGTTCCGAAGGTATGTTGTGATATTTCCTCTATGTTGGCCCTATTTTTAAATATAATCGACCATGATGTTTTGTATTCATTCTAGTGCCTTATTTTTCATTATTTTTTTCATCATGTTGGTGGATCCCATTGCAGGTATATGCATCCCAGTTGTTGAGGTTAGAGGTTTCATCTCTACCTTTGATGATGACTTGAATTAGAATAGTATTTTATGATTTATTTTATAAATTAATTGGAATTTTTGACAGATTTCATTAGTTAATGTGGAAATGGGTTTTTCATAAAAGATTTTCTTACCCAAGTATTGTTAAATGGGAAGAGTTTTAAATAAATATGAAAGGTTTTTTTGAAATGGTTATCGAATAATTTTTTTGATGAATTGATGTGATGAAATATATTAATAAATAAATCGAAGGGGAATAATTGGGTACAGAGGTTGAATATGTTGTAATAGGAATTTTCAAATGTTGGGGGGGTTCACTCATGGGGTGTTCCTCTGAACCGTAGGCCAATTTTTCTAGGAACATGTTTGACATGTTGGGGAATTCACATTTTAGGTTGTTCATATACTCTCTAGACTAGATTCATGTGTTTAAATTATTGACACAAATTAGAATATCTTCATTTATTTATTTGTTTCATATTTATACTAAACTTGTTTGATCCACTATTTGATTTTAACTATGCTTTTGGATTGTATGGTTTAAGTTATATTTCCATGGATTTATTATTTTATGTGATCTACGCTTTGTTTTAATTTGATATATTTAATTTTATATAGGAATATAAAATTATTTGAAAATAATTTACCATATTTTTTTAGAAATTTGGAAAAAGAATAAATTACATTTTTTATGCTTTTGAGATAAAAAATTTTAAATTGTATATCAATCATTTTTTATTTAATTTTGATCATTCATGGAATATAATACATTGGTTTATTATAAAACACATATATGAGGCCCTTCTAAACATATTATCTCACCCCATTGATCACCCCTTTAGTTGTACACATACCCTATTATTTATTTCTATACTAGAAAATTTAAGGCACCATAGTGAGGGGTGAGTTTTTTTAGTTGGGTTTGGGTAGCTAGATGGTGTGATGGTGGGGTTTTTCCCATGTCATCACATGGATGCGGTCAGAGTTGCAATTTTGATTTCTTTTCTTTTTTAGTTGGACATTTATATTGGAAAAATGTTTCTTCATTTCAGTTATATCATTTTTATTGTTCTTCTACTATAAAGACGTGTACATATTCATGAACTCATCCATTGTTTCTATTTTTATGTGTATATATATTTTATGTTATATGATTTAGTTTGAGAAGAATCATTTTCTTTATTTTTTTCATTGGGTGATAGATGTCGGCTCATTGTTATTGGGAATGCCCATCTGTTATGTTGAAATTCATATAGGGTACTAGTTTAAGAGGGTATCTAAGTTGGGTTCATCACAATTCTGAATATGAGGAGGTTTGTCCTCAAGAGTCTCGATATTGGGTTGTCTAGTAGACTATAGATAAGATTTTTTGAAGATGAGAAATAATTTTTAGTGTGTGTCTAGCCATCACATTCTATGATGAGACTCAAGTTTCCTTGGGATGTTCAAATGTATATCTCCTTTTTTAGTTATGGACCTAAATATCTGTTTTCGTAATAGTTTTCTGGAATGAGCTATGATTAATCAATTTTTTTATTGTTTCCCCTGTTTCGGTGTGCATTAGTTTTCGGATGAGACATGTTCCATGGGTTCCACAGGAGGGTTCTCTTAATGGACCACAATGAAATACTCATATAGATCGTAATCCAAGAGAAACTGTTTTGTTGGAAGTTCATGTTGTAGATCAGAATTTACCTCTAGATCATAATGCCGTTATTGAGGTACAAGTTGGAGTTGTAGGATATAGATATCAATATTAGGAGTTTATCATTGAGAATACATTGTCCTCTAAAGGAACTAATGATAATTATGATGTGTAGGACAAGATTGACAAGATTTATTAGATATTAAACTTTCTATATACACATGAGAGAATTATGGTGATGTGATAAACATACAAACTTGAGGCTCTGAGCAACTGATGGGGGTGTTTAATGGGAAAATATTATATGTGTGTAGGATTGGAAATTATGTGTTTCAATACTGACTTATTATAGTAGTTTTTTAGATTTTACATTGATGTAGAAGTATCTATTGTTCATCTATTTGGATTAGGGAGATAATTCAAAATATGTGTATACTAATAAGTATATTGATCTAGTTCGTTTTGAACCATAGGTTGTAAAGAATGGATCAGAAAAAGCTTATATGTACCTATAGGGTTTGGGACGGGATATAAGATATAATGAATCTATGCAGAATTATTCGACCTATACAGACATGGTAGAAAGTTATATAGTTGTAGAAATGAGTATTGTAAGAATGGTTAGATATATTTTACCTTTACATCTTCATATAGGATGCATCAGTGGCACCCTAGGGGAAAATTAGAATAGGAAACGTTATCACATGACTACAGGATATGTTTTGGAGTAGTTGGCATGATCGAAACCTCTAGTTATAGTTGGAATTGTTCTTATGACATGACATTGGCGTGGAAAGGTCATACCCACGTGGTGTTATTATCTTATAACTTCAATGATATGTAATATTTGTGGAAATTATGGTAATATGCAGTATTTCTTATAGGATATTAATTTTCTTCAATATGGTTAGGGATCACCAACTCTAATAGAAACTATGATAAAATAAATATGCATTGAGGACTATAAGTATATAGTTATAGTCCTCAAGAGTAATGAATCATCACAAATTTGAATAGTTTTTAGTTAAGTAGATGTAGGTCATGTGATAGTGAGAGGAACCCAATTTATTTCATATTTAGTTGAAATTTATTTATTTGATATTGTTGCATCATGTTAATTTTCATCTGTTCATTTTTTGACATGAATAAAAATAGAATGGAGTTCATGCCTTTTTTTGTAGTTAGAGAAATTTTTTCGTAAGTGGAAATATTAGGGGTTTCAGTGTTATTCTTGTGTGTTTTTTATTGCAATGTGAAGATGGTATGAGATTTCCACATTCATAAACGATATTTGTTTAATGTCATCATCCCGATGGATTTTATTATTTCTCATAATGTCTGGGTTGATTGTTATCATTGGTTGTTCTTATTTCTTGTGGTTGATGGGTGATCATTTGTGTTTTAGATATAGTGGGATCCGAAGAGTAGTTGTGTAATACCTTCTTACTAAGATTTAAGAGTGTGTAACCTACAATACTAGTTGATCTTGATAACTTGTAATAAATTTTTTACCATCCTGCAATTGTTCATTATTTTCTTTATGTTTTCTTGGAAGATTTATTCAGGATTCCTCTAGACATGAAGGTTGTGTTTAATATTAACCCAGTTTCATTTACATAGTCGGATTCAATACTTTCTTATCATTATAAAATAGGGAAAAAGAAATATCTCAAGATTTAGATGGATTATCTGATGATGAATTTTTTTCTAGTGTTTCTCTTAGGTCATCCCCATTGCAATCTTCCAAGAAGTTAGATGGTTCACTTATATTGTGAGTGGAATATTAAAAGTTGAACTGGGTACTAGAAAAAAATATGTATCATTTTCCTCATACAGATAATTTTCTTATTTTCTAATTGGAGAAAATTGTTTTTAACAATTGATATATGGATGAGTTATCATCAACTGAAATTTTGGGTTTTTGATATTCAGTTGACATCTTATAAGAGTAGGTGTGGCCATTATGAATATCTTATGATACTGATATGACAAACTATTTCTCCTAAATTTTTTTTGGGATTTTATTAATTGGATATTCAATCAGTGTCATGGTACTTTGAGGTAGTTTTCATGGATGATATATTGGTTTATTTGAGATCCTATCATGAGCACAAGAACAATTTATGTTATGTTATAGAAACACTAAAGAGTTATTGTTTGTATGGATCACTATTGGAATGAAACATATTAATTCATGAAGTGATTTTCATAGGTATTGTGATTTCTAATGCAGGATTAGTAGTTGATCAGGATAATTTGAAGGTTTTCTTGTAATGGGAATAACCACATAATGTATTTGAGAATCAAAGCATCCATGATCTTGTACGATAGTATGGATGATTCATAATGGATTTATCAAAGTTGATTTCACCTTTGATTTCCCATCCTAGTAAATGGGTAAAATTTACATTTTATAAACATTTTCAGTCCAATTTAGATGAGATGAGATGACTTCCAACATCATCTCCTATTTTCATCTTACCTGATCCTCGTAAGGGGTATGCAGTTTTCTTTTCATATTCATGAGAATTTTTGGGTTGTGTGCTCATAAAAAATGACCAATTTGTAAATTATGGATCTTGTATGCTTTGATTACATTACTATAATATACCAACTAATTATTTTGAGATTACCACAGTTATACATGTTCTGAATTGTTGTAGGAAATATCTTTTTGGGGTGAGTTTCACCTACTTTTTTGGAAATAAGTGTTTGAGATTCTTATATTCACATGATGACATGAATATGTAATATCTAAGATGAGGTTAAAACCATTATACATTTCACCTTGATATCACCTAAACCTCATAGATGAGGGTTGTCATTTTAGATGCTCTTAGAAGGAATCTATCATTGTAGGCTTTTCATAAATTGAAGGATTAGTTGAAACATATGGAAATCTTTTCACGGTTTCATCTATATTCATAAGAGGATGTTTCTGGTATGGTCTTGGACAATGTTCAATTATCATCATATTTCCTTGATTCTATTCTATAGTTTTGTAAGAAATATATGGAGTTAATATGAATTCAGGAAACCCTATATAGTGGGGAGACCATTTCATGTTGGTCTCTCTCTTTATATGGTATTCTCAGTTTTGGGGATCATTTTTTCATCCTAGTATCTATGAGAACATAGTTTTTATTGATTTTTATATGTGATCATGGATCATTAAACTGGAAACAATATGATATATTATGAAATCAGTCGGTGATTCTTCTGGATGTGAATGAAGTTTGATATTACTAATTATGTGTCTCATTATTACACCTTCCAATAAATAAAGTATGAGAATTTGAAACATTTTGGTTTAATGTAGCCATGTTTAGTTCTGGTTAGTAAATTTAATGAGGTACTAATTGATGTTTTAGTTTGATTACCATGGAATTCCTAATGAAATAATTCTTTGTTTGGTGGTGATTGAACAGTTGAAAAAGTCATTGTATTTTATTTCAATCAAGTAAACCAATTAATTTGAATATCTATGTGATATTTATATATATAAGATTGTGAGGTTACATGGGTTTCCTTCCTGTATTGTTTTAGAATTCAAACGTATAATTACTTTGAGGATCAAGAGGATTCTCTATGAGGGATTGGGGAATACAGATAGGTTTAGTGTAACATATCACCCAATGAAAAATGGTCAAACTGAGCTTTCTATTCAAATCCTAGAGGAAATTATATGTTCCAGTTACTTGGATTTTGGTGGACTGAGGGATAAAAATCTGGGACTGGTTGAATTTTTTAATGATAATAGTTATCACTAATCAATTAGAATGGATCCTTTCAAGTTGTTGTTTTGTCACTCATTCTGGTAACATATTTGTTGGGAATAGTTTGTCAAAAATTAATTTATGGACTTAGTTTGGATTGAAGGTTGAAATTTTTATTTTGGGTATATGTTAAAGTCTAATTCCATGTAAGGGTCAGCAAACATTTTACACAGATCAATGATAGTTCTCTATGAAGCATTCTTTAAATGGCCTAGAATTCAGGAATTTTTCTCAATGGTTACTTCACCGCTATTATGGGTAATATAGAATGTGGGTTGGGAGATATGATGAACACTTTGAGGTCACTATGTATCTTGTGATATTTTTCTTTTAGATTTTATTTATGTGTCATTTTATCAAAAGTAATTATGTTTTCTACATATCTCATATCCAAAAATAACATCCTGATCATTCTCATGTAATGATATGAGATTAGATTGAGTTATATCTAGTTGTATCTATTTTTGGAGTAGCCAAAAAATATCATAGGTTTTTATGTGAATATCATGCATTGGATGTATGTTCTATTGGTCAAAGTGTTATGGACACATGTATTAGATTCTCATCAGACATAGGACTGTGAGTAATCGATGATGGAGTTGTCTCATCACCTATTTACTATACGTCATTCTTCCAAATGGAATCATGGGGTTAAAAATTATTAGAGTGAAGATTTTTTAACACATCATTACCCACATTAAGGTACCTTCATTCACATTACTTTTTCCTTTTTTAATTTATTGTACCCTGGGAATCCAATTTTTCTAGATAATTTTTTGGGTACTATGATTTAATTTTAGGGATTTCTATATTCTTGAATTATTAGATTTCTTTTATAAGCATGTAATGAATTAGTGGGGTCCTTCGTAAGTTATGAGAATCACCACGAGGTTCTGGTGTTTTTTGTTATAATATTTGTTTTTCATTTCTTGGTAGGCATTTACACACCTTTTAGTGGGATTAAACGACATATAATGTTCTATATAATTATTTTCTGAGATGAATAGGTATCCTGAAATATTACATATTTTGTAAGGCTTAAAATTTTGTTTCTAATAAAAATTTAATGATTTTATCTATTTATATGGAGCTCATTGATTAAATTATATGTTAAGGGATTACACCCCATCTTAATACAATGATTTTTTAATTTATGTTGATGCAGTACTAAGTTATTTTATGGAATCCATATGTTCTCTTGACCTAGGTATATACTACATGGTCTTTGGGGACAATAACTGAAAATGGATTTCTAAATTCACAGATTAATATTCATTTTGGTATGGTTTTATGTATGTGGGTGAGTACTCATTTATTATTCATTATTTATTTAGATCATGGTAGCTTTTGTGGCATTGTATTGTAAAATCCATAGATTTGTAGTTGTCGTTCATTTGATTCTTTTCAAGATTCATCATGTGATCATGTTCTGGGAGATGATATTTTATTCCATACGGTGTGGAATTTGTTTGTTTATGATTTTTTGATATTTTATCATTGATGATCCTTTTATTAAATTGATTGGATTATAATATGTGTAGATTGATTTTAGCTCTTCTTTTTTATTAGTTTCTACTTCCGATTTGGGGAACCCATTATGTGTGGTTGTGACCCTTGTTCTATGGTTGGTGGTTCCATATCATGCCTATGTTGGTGAAGTACATTACTCTTATTATTTGTAAATTGAATTATTAATATATTTCAATGATGGAATAATAAATTTTTAATTGGTGGAAATTTGATCATTTTATGAGATGGATTTCCCATATTTCTTGTTAAATGAAAAGCTTTTTAAAAGAAATGTTGTAGGGTTTTTATAATTGTTTCAAAAGAATAATTTTGATGAAATTGATTAGAAATAATAAGATCATGGTAACACTTGAGTACATAGTTGGATGTCTTAGTATTATTCCTCATCGATTATTAGGGGATTCACTCATGGGGTGTTCCTCTTCAACTTAGTTTTTTTGTTTTAGGGACTTGTTAAACTTATCCGAGGGTTCACTTTTTTGGGGTCCCACTACTGTCTAGACTTGATAAATATGTGTATAGTCATTATTAATTATTTATTTTCTATTTATATATAATAATTTCCATGATTTCATGTTTAAATAATTTACCTTGTTTAATTTTAACAAATGAAAATGATAAATTAATTTTTTTCTATTCTTTTGAAATAAAAAATGGTTACTTGTATATCTTGCCTAGTGGTTTATAAATTTGACCGTTCTTGGATTATTTTACCGAGGCTTGTTATAAAACAACTTAATGGGAGCTTATTGATCTTATTATCTCACACCATGATAACCTTTTTGGTTTTTTGTATACATTGATAGGTCTTTTAACGTAAGGAAATATGAGACACCAAAGTTAGGAAATGCAATTTTCTATTAGCTGGATTTGGTTAGATAGATAGTGCTATGGTGGAGGTTTTCTCATGATATAACATAGATTCTATAGAACTAGCCATTTTGTTTTATTTTCCATTGTGGTTATAATTTTCTCTAATATAATTTATCTAGTATTTCAACCACATCACATTCACTGTTATCTCTCTATTTCTGACGTATACATGTTAATGTTTTCTTCCATAGTTTATTTTTATACAAGTGTGTGTGGATATATATATATATATATATATATATATATGTAATATTTCATAAACTAACTTGGGATAAATATTTCCCCTTGTAATTTTCTTTTACTCGAGTTCTATGTTTCATCCCATTTGGATTAGGACTACCCTTTGAGTATGTAGAATTTTTGGTCGGGTTCTCGTTTGAGAGGGTATTTGTGTCGGGTTCTTCAAAACTATTATCTCTTGAATACCTCTTCTAGTGAATTGCCCAGTCATTTTAAATTATTATAAATAACAAATTCTTTATGTGAAATCTATCGCATCAATCCAATTTTTTATGTAGTGAAATAAATCAAAAAATTTAGAAATGAAAAATAAAAATTTCCATTATAACCGCATGATTCCACTTAAATGGTAAGATGTAATAATATATCATTGAAGAATATTAACCAATATTTAAAAATTATGAAGTTATGTATTTGTAGTAGGTATTCATTATAAAAATAAATTTAAATATTTTTAGTTTATAATTGAATACAAATATATGTTTGGTAATGAGTTAATAAAATTAACACATTTCAATTTATTAAGAGGAGTGTTTTGGGCATTAACAAATTTTATGAAAAAAATTAAATTTATTAATTTCCTCAATTAATTACCCATATAATAATAATAATTATAAATAAATATATAATAAATAATTGATTTTATTTATTCTTATATTTATATGCAGACACACATGGAGAAATAATTTTTCATAAAATAATTAATGTAATAAAAATAATTATTTAATAGAAGTCATTTATATGAAATCGTTAATATACATTCAAAATGATTTATAATATTTTAATTACAAGTGATTAATAATAATAATAATAATAATATTGTTTTGAAAAATTAAAAGTTAAATAAATAATATAATTATTAGTGTTATTATTAATATTATTCTATAAAACAAATATGATCAGTAATAGTTTTTATTTAATATTAGTGGTAGTTTTGACAACCACTATATAATTTCAGGTTAGTTTATAAGAACCACCATTAATTAGTATCTCATCATTATTTTATATTATTTTGAATTATTTCTGGTTGATATTTATGATTTCTAGGAACCCAATAATTATAATTAGTTCTACATAAAAATATTTGATTTCCAAAATCAGTCCTAATTGATTAATTAACTTATAGAGATATTCGTGTCACATATTTATATTAAATAAGAACTTGTCAAAGCATAAATAATTAGACGGTGTAGATTTTATATTCAAGGAATGTGGGTAATATTGTAGGAGACATCTTAATATTTATATTTTAGAACAATGAAACACTCATTGTTTATTCTAGTATTGAGTATCTCCCACTAGAGTGTAAAATCATAGATATTGGGTAAAACATATAAATCTATAATTTTAGACCTTCCTATTTTCTTATGTTCTATTTTATTATCAATTAGACTAGAAAATTAATTTTTTTTTCATAAAACAATTATAAGGGATAACTAGGAACCTTGAAAAAAATATAGTTCAACATAGATAAGATAATAAACCACATTACTATTCCATAGAAATCTTGAGTCGTGGTATATGGGCCATGGAAAAAATTTTATTCCACTTCTAAATATCTATGTCATTTTGATTCATCATTTCAATTCGGTTTTAGGGACTGACATGGGTAGATAGTCCATAAAAATTAATAGTTATTTGAGTTTAATCCTCCCACTATTCTCTCTTATGTTCATTTTGATACTAATGAAACATCGATTTTAATACTCATCGAAAAGGATTGACACCTATGAATTCTAATCTAAATGTGGTAGATCTTTTTTGCACCATGATACAGGATTTTAGTGACATTAAGTTGACACTCTACCTCTAGGGGGTTAATGTCTCATCCCTTCCCTTAGTCTGTCATTATTTTATAGATACTATAGTGACGGGAGGAGTGGGAAGTTGGAATGAATTCAGTCCAAAAGATTATACTAAGGATCATTGTAATATAAAATAATATGTTTAAAGGACTCTATCCTAAAAAAATGTTTCCCTGAGTCAAAAAGGAATAAATACTTTGGGATGGGGATTTTATTGCCAAAGCGACTCATCATGATAAATTAATATTCAAAAAATTACTTCATAACTGAAAGCTAATGATTATGATATCATGGATCCTGAAGTATAGAAAACATACATTCCACAATGAAAATGAAAGGAAACAAGGTCCAAGACCGTCAATTATATTGAATCATGTGACATAGAATCAGACTCCCAAGCATTATTGGGCTATGTACAGTACCACCAAGAGATAATGAGTGTTGAGTCTGGATCATGGAAAGGAAATAAAGGTAACCTTATTTCTACAATGATTACAATGTAAAAATTAAAAAAACAAGGTAAATAAAGGAAAACTCAAATACACCAAAAAATCTATGATAACATAATCTTGAGGTAAATAATATAAATATGATAAAGGGGTTAAGAATATTAAAATTGTATTGATGGTAAAAGTGAAGTAAAATCTTGGTAAGTTGTTAAAGTATTCTATAACTCTTAGTAATTAGGATAAGGTGGATCAAGGGTTTAAGGATCCTTAATCCTTGAAGGAGAGGGATTTATTTTATGTTGGCCAATATAAAACATTAAGAAACATATATGTAATGAAACAAGAATGGGTGTTACTCCTACAATCTATAGTATAAGAGTTAGAGAAGCCATTCATTGTAAATTTATTAATATAATTGGAAGATATATTATATTTTACGACACTTCATGTTGATATAAATAATGTGAAAAGATTGTAGATTGGAATAATTGATCATATTTTCTATTGTGGAAGAAATTATATTATTAACTATTACTAAAATAGTTTTTATTGTTTCTGAAATGGATGTTATTAAACATAGAACAATTAATTTTTCAAATTTATATTAAAATATAAAAAAATCATATATATTATTTTTTACAATATATATAGGCGAGTGTAAAAATAATGAAATATGTATATCTTGATAAAACAACCACTGGAAGAACAACATGTTTTATGCAACCCATGTATCCTCATAAGAATAGTGGTGGAGGACCTTCATTTTATTGGAAGACACATCAGTCAACGAAGTTATGAATATGTGGATAGACGTCCCACACATAATTGGATTTCACCTTTGATGTGGAATTACTGATCCCAATTAGTAATGTGTATATGGACTCGTTCTTCATTGGTACTAAGGGAGTTACAATCCCATTATGATATTATGGACATGCTTCACGTGAATATGCAGAGCACTTATATCTAAGATAATTGAATAAGGGGGATCACTTCCATATCTTAGCTAGCCAATATGGGAGTACCAAACATGTTCTTTCACATATTAACACATTATATACTTTTTAGTTTTATATGTAGAGCTAAAATCTTTTGTCAACACGTACGCACGAACAATGTTAACATTTTTAAATGTATTAAAAGGTATGAAGGTAGTTGTGATATAAAAATTCAACAAGTATGATTATGTTAAAAATATCATATATATGAATTAAATCCATAAATATATTCATAAATGAGAGTAATTTATGGGAAATTAATTCTATCGGCCTGTGAGGCTGTAGTTCCCCATACACACGATCAACGATTTTGTTTCCCATTTTATGGGAGCAGAGATTGATATAGGTTATGAGAAATAACATAAAAAAATATTTATATATGGGATATAATTTTGTTATAATTTCAGCATAGTTGAAGAATATTATAAATAGTTGAAGAATAAATAAAAAAACATGGTTAAGAATGATACATAATATTCGTTTAACCTCTTTATCGATTCATAAAAAGAATTAATATGAGAGTGTAATAATAAAAATAAATATTGAAGTTTCTATTATAAGAATTATAGAATTTATTGGGTATATATTGGGTACAACAAAAGATCTTTTATGTTTGAATAAGAAAGAATATTAGGTTCCCTTTTATAAGTGACAATTAGTTTCATTATAGAAAATACTCAATAAAATTCACCAATGAGAAGTAACATCCACTACATGTTCCAAAAAATTGATAAATAATATATTATGGGATGATATGATCGATCCAATCCTCCAACATAAAAAAATTGACATTTTTTAAATTTTTTATTCCCTCTAACCTCTCTTCTGATCATACTTTTACAATTTTAGTTTTCACCATACTGATATGTTATTTACCTAGGTAATTTATCATTTAAGACTAAAAATTAAATACTCTTTATTTGATAATTTTTCCCCATAAAAAAATAATGTATAAAATATCAAATTAAAATCTTGTTTGTGTGTAAAATTAATTAAAAATAAAAGTGCATATAATTAAAAATCTATGTATTAACCTCAACATTGGTAATTATATTTTCCTATTTCAACTATTTATTAAAACCAATAATAATGTTTAACATACTGTATAATATTAATTATGATGATTCTATATATAAAATCCACTTTACAAAATACAATTCATCTTTTAATTTTTTATTAAACCTATAGACGATATGAAGACATGTTTTGCAATTAAAGGTTTTCAAATGTATAAATATATTTTATTTTAAAATTACAAAATGAAATTGATAAAAAGTCACTAAATTGAATTAATAAATAAATAACTGATCTAATAATAATTTTAATCCAATTTAAAAAATACTCAATTTTTACAATTTTTAAAATTAAAACTATGTTCTTGATTAAAATTTAGTATTTTTATAAATCTTTGAAAAAATATTATTTTTAGAAAATACTCAATAACTCACTATAAGATAATTTTACCATTTTTATTTCGAAGAATAAATTCATATTTAAAAAAAATTAAAAATTGAATAAAATTTTGTTTTTTGAAAATTCTATAAAATCATTTTAAAGGAAAAGTGTATTTTTTCATTATATAATGAAATTAATGAAAAGTAAGAAAATATTTTTCAACATTAAATCCTTATCTAAAAATTGTATACATAATTTTCAAAATATGGTTATTATTATTCAAACCATCAATGTTAATGATGATTTTAAAATTTTCAAGATTAAATTATATTATTTATATCATGGTTCATTTAGATTCTCGTAATCTTATATCATAATCAATCGATGAAATTAAATTTATTTCAAAAAATATATAATTCATAAATTATTTGGATATTAAAATAAGAGCCTATATATGATCATAGACAATTGTTACATCCCTTTTCCCACTATCTAGAAATTCCATTTGCTTTTATTTTTTTCTTTTTTAATTAAGCGATTCTTGGGAATCCTAATGATGGAGAGTAATTTTTTTTGAGAAAATGACCAAAATATTAGTTAAGGTTTTTTCATCAATATTAATGCATTTGAGTAATAATTGTGCAGTATCATAGTGAGGTGATCACCAATTTAATAAAATCGCCAAGGTTGTTTCAATTTTTATCTATGATTTTCCTATTTTCATTATCTTCTGATAATTTAACTACCATGTATAGGGTTTACAAGAAATTTAATATTATTTTAGGATCATGTCATGTAATTTTTAAACATATGATATATTACACATCATGTAAAAATTACTTGTCGTGTAACATTAAAAATCAGGGTATTAATAAATAAGTGATGGGGTTTTCTTTGTATATGGACCTATAGAATATAAAACATTCAATGGTATTAAAAACAATGTAAATGTCATAATTTTAGATTTTTGTGTGTTTCAAAAATGATTTTTTTATTATTTGGTTAAATACCTCCTTTATATCAACCTATATCTCATCTCTAGTAGCTTTGGGGACCCTTGATTCATCCTTATCACTTGGATAAGTGACCGATATCTATTGTTTTTGGATTTCATCTCAAAGGTTGAATAATCTTTTATGCTTCATCAATTTCATAGATCATGGTTGAGTTGTTTCATTTCTTTGCAAGATGTGATGATCTATAGTGGTAATTCATTTTATTATTCTCTAGATCATTTTTCAGATCTTGTATTGGGGGATAATAATTATTTGTTTGTAATGTTAATGGTGTTCATTCTTAAGATATAATAACATATTCCCAATTTTCCAGAAATTTTGATAAATTAAAACAAATGTGACATCTAAATATTTATTCTAGGTCCTTTTATCATTATTTTGTTTCTTCTATTGGTGGATTTCATTGAAGGAATGTGTGGCCCATGTTTTTATATAGGTCATTCCTTCTCCATCTTGTGTTGATGAACTATATTTCTCCAGTTTCTGATAAATTTCAATATAAATTAATTTTAATGACTGACTAATTTTATTTATGGGTGTGGAAATGGGGTTATTAAAAATATAGGTTTCTCCATGGTTTTCTAAATATAACTTGTTTTCAAAGAATTTTAAAATGGTTTCTATATATAGTTTTCAAAACATGGATCAGATGAAATGGTATAATGAAATTATTCAAAAAATAGATCACATAGTAATCCTATTATACCTAGCTGGATGTGAATTAATAGTCCATTCCCACAATCTAGAGTGTTCTCTCATGGAGTTTTTCCTCTTCTATCTATGCCCTTTATTCTTGGAAATTGTTAGACATGATGGGGGTTTACTTTAGGGGATGGTCTTCAACTCTCTAAACTTGATAAGTATATCTATAGAACTTTTCGTGTGTTTGACTTTATATGTTTAGGTGTGATTATTATAGTTATCCATAATTAGTTTTAGCCTTGTCATGATGATACCTACAATTTTGGATTATACAATATTGAGTTGTACTGCCATAGATTGGATATGATATGTGATTAAATGTTTTTTTGATTTGTTATATCTATTTTCATATATTTATAGGAAATGATTTGATACTAATTTAAAATATTTATTGGAAAAATATTATAAGGTGAAATAAATTTTTGTTCATTTATTTTGAGAAAAAACTAATAAATTGTATATCATGTATCTTTTTTCATTAATGTTGAGCTTTCATGGATTATTTTATAGAGGAATGTTGTGGAACACTAGTTCAATAACCTACAGATCAAATTATTTCACACCTTTTTCATGCCTTCAGTGGTCTATAGACCCTATTATCTCATTCAATGATGGAAAAATAAGGGCACCGTGCTGAGGCAGAGAGTTTTGTGGTCAGTTAGGATTGGTTAGATAGAGAGTGAGATAGTGGTTCTTTGTCCATGATTTCACATAGAGGATGGTGGATTAACTGTTTTTTTAGTTCAAATTGTCTCATAGTGTTTATTTTTTATTCCTTTTCAGTTATATAGCCTATGTTTTTCTCTTTCTTAAATAAAATATAGACATTCATGCTTTAATCTGATGTTAATTTATGTATATGTGTGTGTGTGTGTGTGTGTGTATATATATCATGTTTTATGATTCAAGCTAGGAAAAATAATTATATATATTTAATTTTTTTCTTTTGTGCTAAATGCCAGCCCTTGGGAATTAGGAATTTCCTTTTGGTTTGTGGAAATTTGGTTCGGGAACCAATTTGACAGGGTATCTGGGTTGGGTTAGTCATAGTTTTGTATTATCAGTGTTCTTTCTCAATATTAATTATCATAATACATCATGTTTAGTGGATATAGAACTATCAAAAGTTTTACGGGTTTGTATTTGTGAGATCATGACTAGATCTTATGGTTATGAGACTCATTTTACATTGGGATGTTAGGATGTGTGTCGCGTTTTTTGGGGTAATGACCATATTCTTACTTATTTCTTATAGTTTTCTGATTTGAGATGAGATTATTATATTTTCTAATTATTTATTATATTTCAAGGGGAGAAGTATTCCTCTTAGACTTGTTCTGTGGGTTCCATAAAAGGGTTTAACTAACGGTCCTCAATGAAGTCCTCTAATGAGTCATAATCTTTAAGAATATATCATGTGGAAAGTTCATGTTCAATATTTGAATATAACATAATATCATAACATAGTTTTTGAGTTATAACAATGATATTTAGGAGACAGGGATTAATCATAAGAGTCCTTTCATTATAATACACCATCCTTTAAAGTATTGAAAGAATCTCAAGAGGTGCACTACTATTTTTGAAAAGATTGAATGAATAATTGAATTCCTCAAAACAACCAGGAGTATAAATGTGATGTGTGCAACATTCATACTTGAGGATCCTAGAATTTGGTGGTTGGATTCCTTGGAATAGTTAGATAGGCACATGGGATAGGACTATAATATTTTCAATACTCACCACTTCTAGTTGTTTATTCTATAGTCACTGATAATTGAAAATTACTTGAATTTCCACTCTTTGAATAAGGATGACCATTTAGTGTTGGCATGAACTAATTAGTTTTCTAAGCTGCTATGTTTTTTAGAAGAGGTTGTAATGAATGACCATCTAAAATCTCAGATTTACCTATAGGGTTTTTAACTGGATATGAGATAGTATGTATTTATTAAGAATATTTTGACCTATGTGGAGTTGACATATAAGGATATTATGGATGAAATTAGTATGGTAGGAAAGGGTATATATTTTCCATTTCTCTTCCACCAAGTGGAAGCATCAATAGTGCACCAAAAAAGTGTATGTGGAAAGGACATCACCTGTTTGGTGGAGGACATTTATTATAGTAGTTATTTTCACCACCATTGGATTAAGTTATCAATGTTCCTATAAATTGATATATGTATGGAAATTTCATAAATAAATGATGTTAATTTCCTTAATGAGGAATGATTTATAATATTTTTTATTCTTATGGTCACCTATAACATTTTTATCAGGCTATGTCTACACCAAGATATGTTTAGGGATCCTCTGATCCAATGGAAACTATGGCACATTCATATTCAACAAATATAATAGGGCTCAAAAAATATTTCTCAAAAGTAAATAACCATCAGGTAAAAGATGATTTTTCAAGGGAAATTTATGAGAGTCCAATGAAAATGAGAGGTATAAATTTTATTTCATCATCATTAGCATCTTCTTTTTATGATACTAGTATTTCTTAATTATATATATCTATTACATTGGTTGATATTCATGAACATCTAATAGATCTCACATAATTTTTAATAGACATAGATTCCCATTTTGGGAAGAAGGAATAACATGGTTTTGGGGTCATTCTTGGGAACTATTGATAGAAAATGTTGAGTTAGTATGGGTTTTCCATTATTCTTGACCTATATTTGTTTGATGTCATCACCATGATATATTGGCTCATTGATCATGATGTTGAGGATTATTATTAGAATTTTTGTGTCTTGTTTATTATATCCAATGGGATATAATAGGGGTTTTAGGGAGAGTTGTATCTACGGACATGCTATGTAGGAACTTCCAACCAAGATATCATTAGTTTTTTGTCTTCCATACAAGAGATCAAGAGGATTCATGTCTTTTATAGTAGTCGATCCTGATGACTTCTATTCTATTGTGTATCAACACACATTTGATTATGATTTTCATTTTTTCTAAATATTATTTTTCTAGGATTTCTCCACAATTGGTGGTTGAATTTATGATTAACTTAATGCCGATTACACAACTAGTTTTGAAACCTTCATATCATATGGCACAAGTAGATCAAAAGGGGAACGAGATTCAGTTGGATGATCGGATAGAGAAGGGTTTTTTTTCATTTTTTTATTCTAGGGAATCCTCAATATTCAATTTAATTAATTCATATGGTTCATATTGATTGATCATGATGTATTAGAAGTCGAATTGGGAAAAAGATAAGAATAAGTATCATTTTCTTGTTTGAATGATTGTTTCGATCAGCTAATTGGGAAAAATTGTTTGTAAAGATAGATCTTCAATCAGGTTATCATCTGCTCAATATTTTAGAATTGAATATACTATTGATGGATTTTATGATCACGTATAAACATTATGAATACCATTTTATTCAATTGGGTATGACAAATAATCATATACAATTTTATCCTTTGATTAATCCAATATTCCATCAGTTTCTCAAAAAATTTGTGGTAGTGTTCATGGATGGTATTAATGTTCATTCATGATCTGAGTACAAGCACGAGCACCATTTGGTTTAGTATTTACAAATCCATAAGAATTACAATTTTTATGGAATGCATTAAAATGACTGTTTTGGACCAAATAAGTGAAGTTCTTAGGTAACGTGATTTTCATGCAAGGATTATCAGTTTATCCTTAGAAGGTAAAGGCAGTCTTTTCATGCGAAGAAGAAAGAATCTTATTTGAGATTCATATATTCATTTGTCTTGCTAAGTATTATTTAAAGTTATTATGAAATTTATCAATTTTGGATTCACCATTAACTATTATTACCTGAAAAGGTGTAAACATTATATAGGATGTAATGTTTCAGTCTACTTCTATTAAGATGAAAGTAATTCCAAATCATCTCTTATTTTGATCTTACCTATTACTAATAATGTGTATGTGGTTTTCTATGATTATTTTATACCTAGTTTGGATTGTGAGCTCATTCAGAAATAATTGGTAATATCATATGGATGACTTATTTTTTGATTGTATTGGAAGAATTAACCTACTCATGATTTAGATCATTCTTTAGTTATGTGTGCACTTAAAAATTGGTTGAACTATATTTTTAGGGAGAGGATCAAATATGTTATTACAATAAGATTTAATGTTATATCATATCTTTGAAATAATTGAATTTAAAAGAATTAGTATTGGTGGAACATATTCATTTTAGTCTAATTATCTCATTATTCTCTTTTCTCTTTATTTGGATACTACAGAAACCAGCACTTCTATTCCAATTTTGAAAGTCTCAAGACATGTGAATTCAGATCCAAATTTTGTGGATATTTTATCTATCTCATGAAATTATTTTCATGACATTAATTTGATAGTGTATGTCCAAGGGGGGTCATTGTGATGTTCCTTCTCTTAGTATCTCTTTAATTTACATATTCTATGAATACAAATAGACTGAGTGGTATTAAGATGATCGATCAAGTATATAGTTTGAGGTTTTATATTAATATAATCCAATCGGTTTCAATTCCACTTTCTTCAACATATGTTTTCACCAATCTCAATGGAAAAACTACATTGGGAGAGATATTATCTATATAATGTTACTGATCAAGATCAATTCATCATTAAAACTAATTTTCATATTTGAAAGGGAAACATAATTATAATGTGGATTCTGAATGAAAAAACATATATAATAAAATATGGAAAAGAAATCATTAATGGTCATGGTCCCTCATTAATATTTAATTAAGAGATATAGGGTCAGACTCCCATCCATATTCCTACTATGAACAAGACCCCCATTGGATTATGAGAAATGGGTCTAGAACAAGGAATTTCACAAATTTTAATCTTATTTTTAGAAATTTTCCAAACCATGATGGAATGAAAATAAGGGAAACAAGGGACTACTAAAAATTTCCAAAAAATGAGGAAACCATATCCTATCATATTTCAAATAAATATTTAGTATGAGTTAGGCTGGTTAACATTGAATAGGTAGTATAGGTTAAATATAAGCACATATATTTGGTCAAGTTGGTTACAAATCACATTGATGTGGTTGAGGATGATCATGGGAAGAAGGATCCAGAATCATTAAATAAAATAAAGTAATTCTTTCAATTTTATTATACCAAATGAAATTGTATATGGAATTACTGTGAGGCCTCCCTTATTTAATTTGAAAATTGAGTAATGATTTTTTATTATAATGAAAGAATAGATTTTGGCAGGTGTAGTTAATTATATTATTCATCCTTAATAAAATAAATTTTATTTTACTTTCAATGGATGTAATTAAACATCCATCAATAAATTTTATTGATGTATAGTAATATAAGAAAAAATATTTTTATATATATAAATTTATACCACATTTATTGGTGATTATAAAAATCTAGAAATACATATAATTTTTTAAAACATCCACTGACAGACGAAAAAATTCTTGTGATAGATATAACCTCATGATAATTTAAGTAGAGGACCATCACCTTAATGGAATACACATCAGTCATGGGAGTAATGACTCTATAGATAGAGAAACCACAAATCACTGGAATCTACCTCAACTGATGGAGTACTAGACCCTATACATTATTTTTATCGCTAATCATAACTCCTCATTATAGAGGGAGTACAAACCACATGATGATATGGTGGACCTTCATCAAATATATGTGGGAATGTATTGATCTCTTTGATAAATGAATAAAGGCTACATGTTCCATAACACAGTATGCCAAAATGGGTGTACCAAACCATTTCTTTGCTTAATGAACACTCTAGATACTTATTTGATTTATCTAGAAATATAAAACCATTAGGATATATATATCCCCGCCCAAATTGACTCCTCTGGATGAATTGATAGAACCATTTTGTTCTATATTGAAAAATATTTTGGATAAACTACTAATTTAATAAAAATTATAATCTTTTAAATTATTTTCATTTTTCCAAAAGAAAATATGGGAGGGTTATGTGATGTGAAATTATGTTTATTCCCCAAGTTAGAATTTCATATCACATTTTTTTATTAAATAATTAAATCAGTTCTATGAACATGATATATATTAAAAGTCTTCAATATGAAATAATATTGAGATGATATTGTAGTGACAAAAATAAACAATAATAATATCAAAATTATTACTCCAATTTTTATCATCATTAATAATATAAAATTATATACTATAGTATGGGATGAAAATTTTCACATGAAATTACATCTCAACAATCAGGCCACCCTTCCACTCTCTACAATTAATTACTACCACAATAATCTTTATTTAAATAAATTAATATTATTATTACTATATTTTTTGTCTTTACATTATTCTATCAATATAAATTCTTTGTTCTCTCTAAATTAGGTTTCATGACACATCATTATAACCACCACACCATGACCATAATGCCACAACCTTACCTGTATCTACAATATTTTTTCATTCCTTTTATAGAGGTTCATAATACATCACCACATGTTGTGGATAAGGCCAACCATTTAAATTCCCTCCACACTACAATGATGATTCTAGAATATCACTACCTCCCTCCCCACTAATGACTATAGACACCATTTCACCAGCCCTTTCAACCTCCACCCACCACTATGGTCAATGGGTCTTCACTAATTCATAAGGGATAGGGGGTCATATAAGGAAACATATAAGAGTCTTTCAAAAATTACTATAGTAAATCCATCCCAATTAGATGATATGAATAAATTAACAAATTATAATGAAAGAAGAAATATTTTAAAATATCAAGTCGTTCATCATTAGCGAAATGAGGATACTTCAATCTATCATTGATGTTGTGATTACATTCTACATTTTTATATTGCCTATACTTTTAGGAATACTCTTTATTTCTATCACAATTCCACAAGATAAAATGGAACATCCACATTTTCAATCTCCCACCCTTTCTCTCTCTCTATCTCATGAAATGTTTAGAGTGGTTATCCCTAGAAAGGGTGTTTTGGAGAGGATTAAATATATGGGATTAGGGTTTTCAGAAATAACTCAAATTATTTATATAGTTAAGTATTAAATTATTTTAATCCATTTATTATAGTAAATAAACCAGCATTAGAAAAATAACAATGATTATAGTGATAAAAAATTACCACCACTCCACTGGTAATCCTACAATTATCAATGCATCCGTGGAAATGATCTTCATATCTAATACTCTATTGATGAGATTTAATACTCTCACTAAAGATATATTTCCTCGAAATTAAAAAAATAATATTTTCATACTTGATGAATTAGAAAAGAGTCCATGTCACACTTGTAGATCTACAATGAATTAGCACAGGGGTAACCACCACTTCCCAAAGTCAACAAAATCATCACATAATTTTTATGATATTGTATTCTAGTCTAAATATAAAATCTAATATATATAATGGTATCATTGATCTGAAACACAAAATTTATCATAGACACATTTAAAAAAACCTAGTCACCACATCCACTATACATTTTACCATTTTCCATAAAATGATTTTTTCTAAAGATCTGTTAGAAAGGTCATATAACGGCCTCAACAATATATCACCATCACATGAATTTCTATATTCTGATGGGAATAAGAGTTTATTAAACATTATACACTACCTTCTTGAAAAGAATATTTATCATTAATATAGAAATATATCACCTATAATTCATACTGGAGAAACAATTTCAATGAGAACCATATTTTTATCCTCATACATGAGTCTTTCCAAGACTCTGCAATCAAAATAATTCCTCTTTTGATAATGATCATTCTACATGGGAAAAATTAAAAACCCCGCATCACAAATATATATTATATTCCTCCATCATCATGTATATCACTTGTTCTGAATTAAACTCAACATATTAAATGTGAATTCCATTTAGTTTTTGTATATAAATAACACATCCACACAACACTTTAAAAATCCAGATGTTCTCTAAGATTCCACATAGAGATTATAAGTGTTGTAAGTAGAATTACCTTCTTATCCAGAATTATCTCTTATGATGTGTCATGGAATAAATATAATAATCACATTTTTCATTATCTAATGACGAAAGAGTGGAATGTTACATCATTCTTAATGGCTATAAAACCCCTCATGGGAATCTCATATTCACCACCTAATAACAAAGAGGTTTTCAATCCACTATGGAAAAAATTATAGTTATTGATAATGAGAACATTGTAAACTAAAAATTCCTCGACCAAAATCTCAACAACACACCACTACACATCTTGTAGCCCTCTCCCCCAAAATCTAAAGTGGACGGTATTATCATTTCAATTAATCATTCCTTGTAATCTTTTACCATTATGTTAACCCCTAACCATGACATGAAAAACCAAAATATATTAGGATAAATTACTCACCTGTCACATTCCATGAGTTTCCATGTTATGGGTTCACACAAAGTTATTCATTAGATATACTACACTTGTTTTGAGGTCTATTATTAGGAATACCAACTTAGTATATTCATTACAATCATTAATATGAACATTCAGACAAAGATCACTTTCATCCTCATTAAGTTTGTAACGGTCATTATATAATTAATAAAACTCTATATATTTTATACCTATTAATTTCCTATTATAAAGAACTACTAAGTTAGATTCAACTCAATGGTCTCATCACACCGAAGGTAATGTCCTAATACCACCACTAATGACGAAAATTGAGAATTGTTTTCCTTCAGAAACAATATTTACCATTTCTAAAGATTCTTAATCATGTGAAACATATATCAACCAAACATAGTGTCCTCTACCAAAATAAATAACCACAAAACAACAATAATCACCATAATGATTAATTTAATATGTATAAATTGAATTTCATGAAGACTAATAGTAATATGAAAATCCAGAACCCTCACAATGAGATATAATTTAAGAAATCATACTCCCTCGGTCAGAATTGATAACTCCTCTAAACACATAATAATCTCTAATGTGAATTGATACATAGAAGGACTTAGTTCTTAAGAACTGAAAATGCTGCAATTGTGTTTTTAATCCCCCTTAGTTTCATATTAACTATTTTTCATAAATTTATATTGATTAATATATTTATTTAATAGTTAGGGAGAACTATGTGACTCCATTTAGAAGCATCAATAAATTCTTCAAAATTCCTATGAATTAATTTCTTAATATACATTATAGTGCATAAAGTCACACTTACCATACATAGGGTAGTGTATATCATATTCAAGAGGATTTGTTTCACTCACCAAACCCATAGAAAGATAATTATAACAAAAAATATTAATGAACAATTTTTATTCAGGATGATACATGCCAAATTGTTTTTACGAAGTTCAATATTTAAAACATAAATAAACCGATGTTATAAAAATCCATAATTGAATATTATTTTATCACTAAACTATAAGGGTTTTTTATATGAATAACTCAATTAGTGGAAACTATATAGTTTACAGTAGGTCTAGTTATGAAGTCAATATTAATCTCCAAATATTATAACATTAATTCAGAAATAATATACCATTTTTACACCCTCTAGTATGGGGAAAAAAAACTTATAAATTGTGATCTTATATTTTTAGTATATAAAAACAAGTGAATATCAATGATCACATACGTATAACATGATAAAAATGGTATTAGAACATGATAATAACATTTTGAATCCATACTAATCATATTATAGATAATAATAATGAGCCATGGAATGAAAATTTGATGATAATAACAATAGAATCATAAAAATGTTTAATAACCTATGCTATGATAAATTAACATTGGAATAATATTTATATTTTTGGTACATATATAAATATAGAAAACCATTTTGGTTTTAGTAAATCCTCGATGCCAACACAATCAAAGTGTATTGGGTTTACTCCTTTTTCCATCATATCTACAGTGAAGGTTCACTCATAATACGATA
The DNA here is from genome assembly GCA_963277665.1 of Viscum album. NCBI lineage: Eukaryota > Viridiplantae > Streptophyta > Magnoliopsida > Santalales > Viscaceae > Viscum > Viscum album. Next base: position 511,339,918 of record OY728126.1, on the reverse strand, counting down.
ATATTGGATAATGTCCTTTATTAAATTATCTTCACTCACCATTCACATACTCATTATCTCATGAGATATACACATTTACATAATTCATTGGAGTTATGTATTATTCGATTCTAACCCATCATATAATTAAAATCATTCATATGTGTTCCTAAAGATTACGAATTGTAACACAAAAAATAATAAAATTAATAAATAATCAACATATAAAATCAAATTAATTATAAATGGGGTTCATAAACATTACATCATATCATAACTATGTGAAATGAAATGGGTTTCATAATCATTTCATCATAATATAACACATAGTAATGTGATGGATTTCCTCAAAAACATGTTATTATAATTATAAATCATACAGTGAAAGAATAAGTATAGAATGATTTGATCACATCCCATGGAAAAAATAAATGACATAAAATGATGTTATCAAATATGAAAAATTATTTTAAAACATCTATGAAATATTTTTTTTGTGGAAAATACCCCCATTAATATGGGAATTATATTTTTAAGATCATAAAAAATTTAATATATTATTGATAAAATTCATTTCAAAATAAATTTTTATACTTGTAAATTAATTTTTAATTCATTGAGTGGTCATGGTGGTGAAACATTTTATTCATTTGTTTTATGATAAAATTATGTTTCGTTTTACCTTTTTTTAAAAAAAAATATAGCTCCAAATAATTTAGAAAACAAAAAGATTATTAATATTAGAAAAATTATCTCATAGTTAATATGTATTTAAAAATTAATTAAATTATATGTATATTTTTTAGGTAAAAAATTAGGAAACATGGATATGGAATAAACAACACATCTGATCGATGAAAGATAAATTTAGTTATTTTTATTCTTTCGGTCTGATGAGTTATTAGAGATTCGTAAATAAAATTAAAACATGTAATCTCAATAAATAACAATATTGGGGGACAAGAAATTTAAATATTGAGAGATATATCATAAAATTTCACAACTATAAACTTACTCATCATCAATTTGAATATATAATGATATTATAACATAAAAACCGTACCTTGAGATAAATTTTCCTTGAAACCACCCCAGATTCACTAAAAATAAATTTAAAAAGTTCATATCATTTTTAAATATTGATTAAAATATATTTAATATCATATATTATAACCATATAGTATTTCAACATCTATTTATTAATAATTATTTATTAAAAACATTATTTAATTGTGTTTACTATTTCTTTTCTTCATGAGAATTTCAGTTCAGTAGTTTAAGTCCTTGTAGATTTATCTTGGTTTTATATTTTACATATTGTTATTATTATTTAGATATAATATATTTTTATTATATAAAAATTTCAAAATCATACAAAAAATATATAGAAAATAAAATAAATTACCATGTTCATGGAGATGATATGTCGTACGTACCCATGAACGCTGTTTTACATTTCAATAGATGAAATTGATAAATGTTAAATAATAATTCGTCTTAAAAAATTATAATATAACATATATCATCAATTTTCATTAAATATATACTTATTAACATCCTTTTAAAAAGCAAATAAAAAATCACATCGCATTGTAGAGGTAGTAGTGCACACGTACGAACGAGTGGCGTTACCATTTTCAAGAAGAAATTTAATTTTTTAAGGTATATATGATATTAATATTATAGGATAATTAATATTTTATAAATAATAAATATATACATTAAATATATCAAAATAAAAATCCCTGAAATCTGATGATGGAAAATTATTTTTATCACTATGTGTATATGGCAGTCCATACAAGCACACACGTGATACTTTTATTTCGCATTTGATAGAATTTAGGGATTGTAATTGTTCTTTCATTATAATATTATTGTTTTAGCATATTTAATATAATTAATTTATTTTTTATTTTGAATATAATATATTTAGTTGATTTATATGGTTAATTAATTTGAAATATGTTGGATAATATGATTATCGCTCCTTCAGTTAGAATCTATTCTATCCTTTCATAAAGAGAATTATAATGGTATTTTATTAATATTAGATGCTTTAATTCATTTATATGGATTCTTAAAATATAATTAGATGGTTTTTGGTTGATATATAAGGCTTAATGTGGTTTAATTATGATAAATTAAGGGTTTCCTTTTATATGTGAGTGGAGGGGATGTCATGGAATTGCATAATGTAGTAATTTTATATAAATTAATATTCAGCTAAAAGTGGATCCAAATTTATAGATATAGAATATATAATGATGATATGGATAAATATTCACATAAAATAATATTTCTACATTATTATATGTCTTTTAACACTTATATTGTAGTTGTATCTCCCTCATTAACTCTTTTACAATTACCACAAAATCAATTATTTTCCAGATTTATGGGTCATGAAATTTACCATAAATGTAAAAATGACCCATAAATAGGACATGGATTATGTTATCAATATTTACCATTCACATGGCCAAATATAAATTTTTTTATTTTAAATCATTTAATGAAATATTGTTTATTATAAAATTTCGTTAATGTCATTTTTAGAACTAGTCATATAATTTACATTAGAGACTTTATTGAAAAATAATCCTTTAAAACATCCATAATATGTTATATTTATCTAAATAATTCTTGGATCACAATAATTCATCAGAATTATATTGAATTTAATGTTTTGAATATCATTTATTTTATTTTTTGATTATAGGAAAAAATACTACATCTAAATTTGATATAAATTTGTTATATTTATTTTATCACTAAAATTTTAAAATATTTTACCTTGATAAAAAATAGTATCCTTAAAATACTCATATATTACAACCATATACTCTTTTGTAATTATTTAAAAAATTGAGACATAATAATTTTATTATAGTGACGTTATTTATTTTTTTAATAATGTAATGATCATAGTCCAAGAAAAATGTAACATGTAATCATATATTAATGTATTTTAAGGAAATAAAGAAAAAAATTATTTTAATAGAAAAAAAATTAATGTGTTATGTAATGTAGTGCCCCGCTCTGAGATGCATTGAGTCAGTTTCAACTCTTATTACATTGGGAAGATTATTAGGAATCAAATCTTTAATGAATAAATAGTTTAGTAGTCTTGGTAAAAAAGATACATAAATGAGTCTTTTATTACATATTAATACAATAATTAAAACCTAAATTTTCTATGAATGGAATTTTTATTCCCAATTATCATTTCCTTGAATATCTTTCTTAATACACTTCATTATTTCATAGGGAAAGAACACAAAAAGAGTGTTCTCAAATTCTCATTAATGGTTATGTAAAGCATAGAAAACAATTAATCAATGATAATAATTATTATGTTATGGTAAATAACTATAATAACATTCCGTGTAAATAATTTTATATTTCATAATCCACATGTAAAGGTTAATAACTGAAACTTATTCTAATTAATCAATAAACAACTAATGAAATACATCCATATATTTTTTATAGTGAAAATATCATGGATAAATAATAATAATAATTACTTAAAAATAAATTATGTTAATTCATAATTACTATAATTCATGACCGAGGAACAATAAACTAATACCTTCAAGACATGTCAAAATGCAATTTAAAATAACTGGTAGAAATTAGTTTATCTATTTCAATTTATTTATCTAATGGGAAATTGTTTATGCATCAATGGGATATGTAAAATATTGTATCTAGACTTCAATATCAATCTAAATCTTCTTGTATCAAATAATAAATTTATTTGATAAAAAATATGCTTTATCAAATATCTATATGAATAAATATTACCAATTTGTCCAAAATTCCCCAGAACAAATAAATAATAGCCAAAGTAAAGAAATTATGAAAAAAATAATATATGGTTCAGAAAATAACCCTATCAATGAAAAATAATTTGTTTTTATAGGATAAATTTAATTTTTATGGTCTCATAAAATTAAATTTTTTAGGGGAGTAGAAAAATTAAGCAATGAGGTTAATATCTATTATATCATTTTCCAAATAAATCAAAAACCATCCAGAGAAATAACAAGTATGATATCAATATAAATTATTCAATGTGTATCATAAATTACGTTTTTTTATTTATGATTAATATAAATAAAATAAAAATATATTTTAAAAACAATATTGAAAATATTTTTTGAAAAAATGGGTTTTTTAAATAATGCATCTTCTCTGTGAAAAAAAGATAAATAATGTTGGATTTTTTAAAAATATTTTCTAAAACATTTTGACTACCAAAGGGTGAAAAATATTTTAATTACATAGAAAAATATAATTAATAATCAAAGTAAAAAAAATAGGTCTTATTGAACAATGATTATTTAAACTCTTTTAATGGTATTTTATGATTATGTAATCTATATTAGAATGATCTTGTTAAATAAACCCTAAAAATTATCATAAAATTGAAGTGAGAATTGAAAATGTATTTATTACGTATATTATAATTTAAATATATATTAATAGAAATTAAAATTCCCTATACACATTGTCGTAGAATATTAATGACAATGAAGATGTAGTATAAACAAATGAAAAAGGAATTGAATTATGAAATTTCTCTACCACATGGAAATTTTATGTTCAAAACCCTTTATATGTAATAATTCTATATAAAAGCCAAAATACAATGAATAATTATGTATTTATTATATTACATGAAACATTGGTAGTATGTACATAATATTTAAGAAATTAGGTTCATAATTATAAGGTTTTCCATATGGAATAGAAATTGAGACGAAGTCCCTTTCCACATGGAAACTAATGAATTTATGATCCCATTGATTGAAATAACCTCAAATTTAAATTGTAATTCTATGATTATAAAGGTATTTATTATATGAAATACAATAGGAGAATTATATATACAAAAAAATGATATATGTGGTGAATATAGTGTATTCCTTATGAATGTAGAATTGAGACATGAATCCATTACCCTGCTTTTTTTGGGTGAACATCCATTCACCTCATGTATTATTGTTTCAATAATGTTTTTAACTTATTATAGAAATATAATATTATTTAATTTATCATATATTAACTTCTTATAATCTCTCCTTACTCATTTGATAACGATCATTTATTATTTTCACAATTTCTACTGCTAATTATCTTGTTTTTCGAGTATGTTTTGACTTTTAACTTGTATTCTTCTTATGTGAATCATTATTTAATCATCATCAATATTTAAAAAATTATTTATTAATAATATATTTTAATTTTATATGAATTTATTATAACCCATAAATTTATTATATAGGAAATGGATTTCAACGTTCATGGTGACAATAGATCATACGTGCACATGAATGTTACTCCCATTTCATTGTCATATTCAAGAGAATTCAAATTAAATTTAATATATCTATATTATTATTATAATTATTTTTTATTTATTTTAAATATTTCACTTATTTTTATTAAAACCAAACTTAATATATTACATATATATTTTTAAGGAATCACATCGCTTTGAGGAGGCGGTAGTCCATAGGTCCACAAACAATGTAATCGTGTTCCCATAAAATAGAAGGAATGAATGTATTGGTTATATAATAATAATATTATAATAATAATATTAGATATGTTATATATATCACCTATAAATTATAAACACATTATTATTTCCAACATTGAAATTTAGAATATGGATGAACGGAGGACATAAGTTTGTGAGGTAGTAGTCTATCGAACACAAGAATGATTATTATGTATCCCATTGATGGATTTTTTGTAATTCAGGGTTGAGATATTGGAATAAATACTTATTTTTATATTCAATATACTGATGAAATTATATGATCATGAGGTAAAATTAATTTAATGGCTGAATAAGCATGTGGAATAACAGTGATCATCGATGAACATTACCTCATATTTAGGTAAATAAATTTTTTTATACCGAATGATTTATTTGGTTTCTCTTCATCGAAAATTTATTATTATTATATAATTTTTGGAGTTTTTTATCTTATTTGGTATGTTTTTTATGTTTCAAATATATTAAGATGTAGGAATGACTGTGAGGGGTGTGTGCCTTTTTATAGTTGAGGAGGAGATCATTCTTGTAGATATAAAAATTTAAAGAGTATTGAGAGGAATGAATTAAATAATACTCCACAAATATAGAAAAAATAAATGAAATTGATTATATGGTATTAATATGTCCCTAAAATATATTTTTTTCATTTTTCTAGGTCATTTTGTAACTTAATATTAAGTTTTAGTCCATTATAATGTTTAATTTTACCCTAATATTTGTAACTAATTATAATTAAATTCATTAATATTTTTTTCCATCAACATTAAATACAATATTTTAATTTATTAATTATACTTATTATAAATATTTAATCCATTGTTCCAAATTCTAATAACATAATTGGTAGAAATTAACTTAAATTTAATCTCATATATAGGACAAAAATATTTGTTTTTATAGAAAATATTGTACAATGTTTTAAAATGTTTTTATAACAAATTCCAATGATAAATTGATTAAAAAAATAAATTAGATTAATTTATGTATAATTTACATTATTTTAATTTGAAACCAATAATAAAATTTGACACTATAAATTATTTACACAGAAAAGAGTTTTCCATTAAAATTCAATATTATTCATTATTCATAAAATAAATTAATCATCATAGAAAAAAAATTAACATAAACATATTTTTATTCTATTAGATAAAAAATAATGTTTATTTTCAAATATAAAATTTCTAAAAGTTTCAAAAAATTGGATTTTAAAAATATCCTCCATTAGAAAGATCCAAAACTAACATTATAAAAATATAAATTTCTATGACTAAAATTTGGATTAGTCTAACCTTATGCCTATAAAATCTATTGGATAAATGTCAAAAATATTTTAATGAATTTATAATATATATATATATATATATTTTTTTAATATCATTCACTACTAGTAATTATTTTTATTTATTTGGATTAAACACCATTGTGAGCATAAAATAATTTCCATTATATTGTATTGGTTTTCATATTTATTTATAACTAATTTCAAACAAATTAATTCATTTTATATTTTTTTCAAAATATATATTTTCACAAGTTAGTTAATAATATTAAAAAAAATATTATTTAATGGTTGTGTTATATATTATTATTATAAATAAAACTCTTTTTATATCATATTGTTGTTCAGTAAAACTCCATTCTTAAAATAGCTAACTCCATCTGATTATTTTGTGCTATGAATTATATAGAATATAATAAATATTTTTAAAATATTATGTATTCCATAAATTCTCAAGTTGGTATATCAATTTCTTCATTTTTCTTGTGTTTTATACAAGCTATCGAACACAATGTTCTTATATTTTAATTTTGGGCCGATATATTCTCCACAACATAATTAAATTGTGTCCTCAATGATTAAACATGTTCTTGGTAGTCTATGGTTTGATATTTGATAATTAACTTATTTAACAAGCCAAATAATATATGTTTTTATAAAATAACATCTTTATAATAGATTATTATAAGTTCAAATCTCACATCTAATAACTTATCAAAAGGTTGCTATGTATGAGAACAATATGGGCAAGTAGAGATGTGTACATGGAATAAAAATGTAAATATTTATAGGGTTAATTTACTTCATTTATTAAAAACAATGTAATGATAAATTTATTATTGAGGGCCTCAATGATATAAAATTATGAGGATTTAAAGACCATCGGTTGAAGAAAAATTAAGGTATTTGGATGTCATTTTTTTTATCTTCTTAATGTTGAGTAATTATTTTTTTCTTAGGAGTAGAAAAAATATACATACTTTTAATTTATCTATTTCACAGAGTCAATTTTTATTCTTTGTTTATGATTTCATCAATTTCTAATTCATTCATTATCTCAACAAATTGATATCAAAAAATTATTTTGGATGCCCAAAACACAAAAATACACATTTAATAGATCATAAGGCTCGTAAAAGAGTGGAATGTATTTCCATTTTCCTCTAACTATTCTCTAAATCCTATATGTTTAATAAATTAATATCTAGACCAAATAATAAACACAACTGGATTAACATTAATATTTATTCATAAACATTTTTGACTGAAAAAATTTCATCTTTACAAGGACATCACATTGTCCTATTGTATGCATGAATCCCTAATCGTCCTTCAGTCATTGAATAAAACCACATCACTCTATGGGTTTTACATTTTCTAAAAGCATGTTAACAAAATTTCCAAAATAAATATAATGGACATATTTAAAATTTATTAGTTAAATAAACATTTATATATTGTTATCACAACAACAAAAATTTATATCCTACTAATCTAATTATATTATTATTACAATGTCATTAATGATAATTAAAACACTAATCATTATTAAAACTATTAAACTAAATTCGATATATTAAAAATTCATTTTTAATAAAATAAATTTTCTAAAAAAACATGTAATAAACTAATCGTTTTTATTTCCCTAAATGTATTCTAAAATATCCTTATTCTTGGTAGGATTGTATAAAATAAAATCTAAAAATAGATTTTTAACACTAAGAACATATAATCAACAATAATATCATAATATTATGATTTCCTTTATAACTCTAAAGTTACTGAATACATATGTGCTTCAATGAAAATATGTAAATCCTATCATAGGGTTATGTTCCCTAATCTCTATTTTTTATCCAACTTTCAATGTTGTTATTAAATATCCTTTAATACTAAATGTACTATCAAGACCCCATAATCATGAAGTTAGTGTCTAATGGAATTACAGTAGCATGATTATATGTTTGTAAAATATTGAATTACTAAAGAGTATATAAGACTTGTTTATCTAGATAAATATTTGAGTCATGTTTTAAAAATGAATACACTAATTAAAAAATAATGTTTTTCATTCAATATTAAATTTATCCCCAATTATCATACAACTTCATACACATATTAGTATACTCATATGATTCCTTGTTAATGGAAACAATATATGGTTGACCTCAAATTCTCTCTAATGCATAATTATAATAAATACAAAAATGAATCAATGTGAATAATCAATATGTTAATGTAAATAACTTAACAAATGAGAAATTTAATCAATAAGAGGGAGTGTATATCCAATATGGTATGGTAAATAACTAAAAAATTCAATGTAAATAAATTCATACGAAATAATCAACATGAAAATGTAAATAATAGAAATCCATTGAATTTAATCAATAAATTATGATTGATTATAATACCTTGATTCTTTCCTTGTGAAAATCTCATGGAAAAATAATATTAAAAATTGTAACTATATTTTCAATAGAGGAAATTATTAATTATGGGGTGTTGTTTCTGAGGCCCATGAAAACCTATAAAGTCCATGAACTATCACAAGATGTTTTAAAAATATTTGTAGAAACTAATTTAATTTCTGTAATGTATTTGTCTCATGATAATATGCCGATATATTTATGGGATACATATTGTCTTGGAACATCCCATCATTAAAAGTACAAATAATTACTCAAACTCAATAATTTATTTAATTAATAAAAAATTTCGCAATGAAATATCTTTGTTGATTAAATTATATGAATTTGTGAATATTTACCTATAAAATAAAATAACTTTTATTGCAATCATAGTATGTAAAAATTATATATGTTTAAAGAAATATCCATTTAAATGATAAATAAAGTGGATATTTATGATAAATTTAATTTTCAATGTTCATTCGAAACTGAATATTTCTAGGGGACTATAATAATGAATCAAGGAAGTGAATATCAATATTTTACTTTTCCAAATCAATGAAAACTATCTAGAATAATAAAAAGGATGGTATCATTAAAAATATTTCAATTGGAGTGATGATATATAGATTTTAATGATTATGAATATAAATAATATAAAAATACATTTTAAAAGTATTTTTGAAAATATTCTTATAAAAAAGGTTTTTTAGAAGATACATGCTCATCGACTAAAGAGATAAATGACGTTTGTTTTTCGTAAATACATCTTCAAAGTACAATTTGTATTCAAGAGTTGAAAATTAGTGCTATTACATTAAAAATTTCATGAATTACCCTAAAATAATAAAATTAAATGGTTTATTTAACAATGATCATTTAAATTTCGTTATTTTAATTTCAATAATAAAAAATATCCAATAGAATTACATTGTGAAATAAACCCTTAAAATGGTCATAACATTGAAGTGATAATTGATCAGTGAAATGATTGGGTGTATCAACTATAAATACAAATATAATAATTTTAAATAAATCAATATATATTCAATGTAATTATATATATAATCATATAATATTAATTATAATTAGTAAGTAATGAAATCCAATGAAAAATGAATTGAGTTTTGAAATTTTATTACTATTTGGTATTTTTATGTTCAAATACTATTATATGATGTAATTAAAATTTATACTCATATACCATGAAGAATAAATCATTTACAATATTTTAGGTCAATGTGGTATTATTTACACCATATACAATAAATTAGTTTCACATGACAAATTATTCCTCAAGAAATGGAATTTGAGTTGATGTTGCTTACCAGTAGGTAACATTTGAATTTATTATCCCTGTGAATCAAATAACCTCAAAGAAATCATTTTATAAATTTAAGATAAATATAATCATGATATTAAATAAAATACTTTATTTTTATACACCAAAAAAAAATAAAAATGGTGAATATGGTGTATGCCTTAGTAAAGAATAAGTGAGATAAGAATATATTACCTTATGTATTCTTTTTGGGGAATATCTTTTCACCTCATGTATATTGTTATTAATAATTAAATTAACTTATTAAAGAATCATAATAATATTTTTAATATCACATAGAAACATATTATAATATCTTATTACCTATTTTCTAACAATAATTAAATATTTTCATTATTATTTTTTAATTTCCTTGTAATTTCGAGCATGTTTTGAGTCATTACATTAGAACTTATTATGTCTATATTGATTTCATCACCTATAGAATGTAAAATATATTTTAATTATCATATATATAAATATATTCATTATATATATTTTTATAATAATAGATAAAATTTGGAGATAAGAAATTGAAAGAATAATTAATGGATACGGTAGGTCGTATGTACAAATGAATGATACACCGATTTATTTTTTCTATTTGAAATATTTATAATTAAATGATATATACGTGTATTATAATTCAATATTCATATTTATTTCATAAATTTAAAATATTTTTATTAAAAAAAACTTAATACACTCCATGTATACAATGAACAAATCACATCGCTTTGAGGAGGCGATAGTACACATGTCCAAATAATGATGTTATCGTACTACCGTAAATTAGTAGGATTAATGGAATGAGATATATAATAATTCAACAATAGTAAATAAATTATAAATATAATATATATATATATTATAAAAAATATAAATCCATCATTATATCGAACATTTATCGTGGTAAATGAAAGGAATAAAGACATTGGTATGCGAGTTATTAGTCTGTTACACACACAAACAAGGATTGTGTATCCCATTTAATGTAGGTTTATTAAATTGTAGGTTAATATATTATAATAATACATATCATTATATATGATATAATGGTTTTATTAATAATCATGATATAAAAATAATTGAATTGGTGGAGAAGTAAATGAAATAAAAGTGATCGTGGAATAATATTACCTCTTATTTTTGTAACAGATTTTGGTTTATACCAAAATAACAACATCGGTTTTCCTTATCTAACGCATCAAGAAACAAGGATATTGTGAGAGAATATGGAAGATTATTTGGGTAGGGTTTGGATGAGCCAAAGTGTTTTAGATGTGTGAATATGTTTGTGGGGTAGTGCATTTTTATTATGGATGTAGAGTGGCATTCCTGAAAATATAAAAAGGTAAACTCAATTGAGAGGTCACACTTATTTATTGTTCCTTAGATAATAAAACAATTTCAATAAAAGGATGTATAATATATAAATATTAAATGAAAATATGTTTTTACATGTTTCTAGGTAATTTAGTACCTTATGATTAATATTTTGTACCCTATTTAATCGTAAGTTTATCTTAATCATTGTAATTAATATTAATTACATTCACTCATATTTTTTGTGAATAAATAATTTGATATTTGAAGAAATTATAAATTATTATAATTAAAAATATGGAATATATTTTTCATAATTCAAATCAATCAAATTGTTTAAAATAATTCAAATTTAAACCTAATGAGGGGAAGACAAATCGGTTATTTAATACAAAAATTATTCAAAGGTATCTACTGTTTTTATGTAAAATTTCAATGTGAAATTTATTCCAATGAAATAAATTGGTTAAATTTTTTATAATTTATCTAATTAACATTGAAAACAATTTAAATTATAATTTAACACTATAATTACTTATATAAAAATTCATCCTTCCAATACAATTCAGAATTTTCGGTATTCATGATTAAATGAAACTTCTCATAAAATTACCATAAACTCACCCTAAGAAAATATTTATTATCTAATTTCAACAATTATGTTTATTTTTACATATATTATTTATAAAATTTCCAAAAATTACATTGAAATAAGATATTCCTTAAAAGGTGGAAGAAATACAGTTATAAAAATATAGATTTTTATGCTTAAAATTTGATTTAATCTTACCTTATGTCTACCAAATATATTTGTGTATTGTAAAAATTGTTTTATTGAATATTTAATATATAAATTTTATTAATATTATTCACTAATATTAATTAATTTTATTTATTGGGATATAAAAACTTTTTAATCTTGAAAACATTTCCTTTATATTATATTATTTTTATATTCATTTATAATTGAATAGTAACAAAAAAACTGTTTTCATATTTGTGTAAACCATATAATTTAAAAAGTTAGTTAGTTATATTCCTAACCACTCATTTAATTGTTGGGTTATATATTATCATACTAAAAAGTAATATTTTAATAATTATTATTTTTATGTACAACTCGATATTTCATATAATAAAACCTATCTCAGTATTTCATTCTTTGAATGATAAAGAATATATTAAATTTATTTAAAATATTAAGTATTTCATAATCTCTTGAGATGTTGTATTCAATTATATGTTTTTTATTTATTTCATACACTCTATAAAATACTATTTCCAATCATTATAATTTCAAGATGTTATAGGGAAATTTCATATCTCTATACCAATGTTATAAACCTATTTTTCCTATTTTACCCTTACCAAGGTGAAAAATATTTACTAAGGTTAATATTCATATTAAAAAAAAGAAAAGTAAGCCATTTAACAAATTTTATTTCCAAAATTTCAAATATAAAATCTATTTTTCCTGAATTAATTTATATAATTGATGGAATTTAATTTAATATTAAATCCATAATAATTGATGAAAAGATGTTTTCCTTTAATACAGGAAATGCATCATGAAATTTAGAGAGGTTTGGTGAATGCTCCCTGAAATATGATACCTTCCCAATTCAATCAAAAATCCTAAATATTTAAATATACATATGGATCATATTTCCCTTATTTTGTAATCTCATAACTTTCATCAATGTATAAATATACAATAATACATTATCACTAACATCAAATCCATGATTTGATCAATGATTTTCATAATTAGTTTTCATTGAAATATAATCTATGTTTATGTTCTATTGAATTGATTGGAATTTCTATTATATTTAGTTATGTATCACATGTCTTATTATATTTCTTTCTCTAGTAGTTGTACATTAGTTTTTAGTTCTACACTTATTTTCATATAGGTCGTCATAAAGATCCATTTTAATGCTCTTCTGAATGTTATATTTGTATGAAAATCAGATAAATGAATTTTTTGGTCTAAAATTATTTGTAATACATTGAAGATGATATGACCATATTATCCATATATTCAATGTTCCCCCAAATTGACTATCTTTATGATGATCATAATAAGTTCCAAAACAAAAATCAAAATCTATATCATTTTAAATGCTCCAATAGAACATCATGGTAATCCTCAAAGCCTAAAAAGATAAAATATTATTTTTTTACTATATTATACATACCACATAATTAATTTATATTATGGTATGTTGGTCCAAATTAAAATATTCTTCGGTATCAATGATGTTTACTGACATTATAAGGAGTTCGATTATAAAAAATTAAAATTATTCACATTAGACATATTTGGTACTCTGACAACAAAAACCATGGTTATGTTTTCCCATTTACATTAGACATAGTTGTGTCTGTTCATAAAACACCCTTCACCCACATGAATTTGTTACCCAATTCAATACACCCATGTTGTTTCCCACTTACCTTCACTCTCCTAATTGTGTCTCTTCAATTTTGGTTGTTTTACCTTTACCCATTTATAGGTCTATAAATGTATCAAATCCCATTAAAATAGATAAAAATATGAAAAAATCATGTATCTCATGCATGTGTAGCTTTAAATATGAATAAACTAAAATCAGTACACAAAAAAGTGAACCTCTTGACTTATTCAAGATGAACCAATTAGATGCAACACAAGGAACATGTGACAACATATTGATCCTCAATTGAAATTTTGATCGACTAGTATCTCACGACCCTCCATAATGTATCAAACCCATACAAAATAACTTTTTTCAATTCATTTATCATTATCTACCTATTTCATTACTATAGAAGAAATCCCTAGCGATTTAAACTTCTCCAATCCATGAACACATTGTAGTGTAATGGGTTTCTTTAATGGGTTATGAAATTTTTTTGAGGGATATGTTTTCGAGTATTTTAAGAAAGTTGTTAAAAGAAGTATGAACATGGTTTACGCTTCTCTCTCTATCATCGATGAAGTTGAAACCTCAATCATGCTTATTTGGTGAAGTGATGAATGTGTTATCCCAGTTCAGGATCCCATCCCAATTATTTCAACAGAGGCATGAACATGGTTCACTCATCCTACAACGAAATTTATAAATATGGTTCCCCCCTCCATTATCCATTATTCTACTTGGTTTTTTTGTTGTGAAACCCTGCTATAATTCTTTCTCAATATACATTTATATCTTTTAATAAGGTAAAATATCTTGTTTAAAATTTTAATTGTCTGATTGTGTTATTTATATTTTTTGTATGATTTATTTATTTAATATATATGGATGTATGATAACATAAATTTAAGAAATATTTTCATTTTTATCATTTAATTTCTGAAAGACTTATTTTTTATATGATTTAATTGAAATTTAATGATTTAGGAAATTAAATTATAGTTTTATTTAAGTGAAATGTATTTTTATAAAATAAAATATATAGTTAATGAAATATGATCATTTTAGAAAAATTTATATATTTTTAATTTAAATAATGAGTAATTATATATTTTAAATATTTTTAGGTATATAATTTATATTATATTTAAAGTGAAATTAATTTGAATTATAATGTTCTATAAGAAAAGGTAATTATATAAATATATTATAGAAAATATAATACTAAAAAATAATAGTTTTATTTTTTATTATATTTAATTATATTTAAATATATATAATATAAATGATTAATCGTATAATTTTTTTTACTATTGATAATAATTTTATTTAATAATATTCAATTATATTAGGTATAAATAATTATTATACCATGTAATAAACTATAAAAAAATTATTTTAATTTTTGAAATTATAAATAATGTTTAAATTTAATATATACATATATAAATTTTTAAATTTCACAAGAACAATATTTTACACTATTTTAATGGTTATTAACCAGAAAGGTCCAGATCAGACAAAGGTATGATCTCCCAAATTATTATTAGAAAAAATTAAAGTGCAAATAAAATACATGGAAAAGTCACTACATCACGTGAAATCCATCCCCATCCACATATCCATACGCAGTTACCTCATCATCTTCTTATGTGGCCGATTGCAATTCAAGGGACTCATATCTCTTGAAAAGTTCGAGGTATTGATTCCTCTTGACGAGTTGTTCTTTGGTTAACTGATCTTGAAAAGTACGCTTCCCTCAAATATCTTTTGTCACATCATATTTCTTCCCACCACTTTTCTTGTATGATGCCCTAGTCGCCATTGTTTTGGGAAGATATGTGTAATCTCTTCGTGGCTTCCTTCATCCTTGCGCTTTCCTATTCAACACTTTATCTGCCATCTTTCTGCCCCCATTTTTGACAACATAA
This sequence comes from Viscum album, assembly GCA_963277665.1. Taxonomy (NCBI): domain Eukaryota; kingdom Viridiplantae; phylum Streptophyta; class Magnoliopsida; order Santalales; family Viscaceae; genus Viscum; species Viscum album. The sequence continues at coordinate 511,323,691 of OY728126.1, read as the reverse complement.
CTATAAGAGGACTTTGTGCATCCATATTCCTTCTCAGAATCAGGTTCAACTGCCCATTGCTTCTGATGTGAAGGAAGAGTGGCAGATGTGCTTTTGCCCACGGTGTTACACATTGGCACCGCAGCCTGCTGACCAGCAGCTGAGTCCTCTATCACACAGATAGTGTTGGCATCTACATAAGAATGGGGACATTGAATTTCCTCCTCTTCCATTGGTTCATCATCCTTCGGGTAAATATCCGATAAAACACCAAAATGGTTTGGCGAGCAGTTTATCATTCCATCAGCTCTAACATGTATCATGACAGGAGGACTCTTCCCTAAAAGTGTGCCCACACTGGATATCTGAATTTTCCCTACTACCATGCCCCTATACGGTGAGTCAAAATCACCAGCCTTCATCTACCCTTTATCAGACTGCTCCATTTCATCTTTCTCCTTTATACTATCCATATTCATGGAGTTCTCATTTGTCTGAATTGCATCCTCCACATCCATATTACTCCCATTCGACGGTGCTCCTGATTGGACCTCCTTCCCCACACACATTTCTGAAGAAACGCCAACTTGATCCTGATCATTTTCTAATTCATCTTCTTGCTGGGGCCAATCCATTCTCAAATGCCCCTTGATTTAGACCTTTTTGAGTCCGAGACAGATCATCATTCCCAGTAGCATTAGGCACACCCGAATGGGCATCTAGGGTCTTCCTTCAGCATTTAACAGTTTCATGACCCTTCTTGCAGCAATTGGAGCAAAACGACATCCATGATTCATACAGAATTTTTGGAGCATACCTATATTATCCTTCCACGATGATCCATACAACCTCCGGTGGGACTCTTGAGAGGTCCATTTCAACACAGAGCCTCGCAGTGGTAGGATATGATAAAGAAGCAGTTTTTTGATCATAGAAAATAATTTGCCCAATGGAATTACCTATCGATCATAGAAGTCCCGGATTTTGGAAGGGAATGGGAAGACCCGGCATTTGCAACCAGATTGCAGAATTTGGAGAGTCACGATTCATATGACATTCAAAGGTCCAACGAAGAAGGTGAAAACCAGAATCCATCTTTCCTCGAGGCCAAGCCTTTCCCAAATACTCATCATCCGCAAACAGAATGAGGATTTGTCACGGTCCAAGAATCCCAACATGCGCAAGATTCTTGAGCCCCCATTTTTCATTGACAAACTTACCAAAATCCTCCACCAGCAGACTCCTTCTCACGAACCGTGCAATTAGGGCATTAGACAGCATCGAAGAAGCCTCAGAGAATTCCTGGATCGTAACCGAAACAACAGGTTGGCCAGAGATGCATCCGGGGACCTTCGGGGTGACATTGATAGCCAGAAATAAGAAGCCAGTATCGGATGGGGGTTAGAAAGCACCATCACCTCTCTTCCCAGGCTCAAGCACAGGAGAAGAAGATCCCCCTCCCCCCGCTGTGGGAGGAGGGGTCGCAGCGGCAGCCATCGCTGAACCCTAGGTCAGCGATCGCTATCGAGGGTAGTCGAGAGCGAGCCCCATATTAATGGTAATTATATAAGTGTAAAAAATATTAATTTAATTTACAATAAATAATAGTCTTAAATAATATTATGTATGAATAGTTATTCTTCCACGTTTTTTTAAAAAGTGAGACATGGGAAGGTTTCCCAACCCATATCCTTGAAGAACTTATTCAAAAATAAAAAAGTTACAAAGATGTCTCGAGGTGTAATGAACCTACACCAACAAGGAAAGGAACCAGATACATGGGGATAGGAAAAAGATTTAAAACAGGTATCGATTCAAAAAAGAGGAACTGCGGATCTTTAATCTTGTTCACCATTCATCCTTCTCCATTCCTCTTCAATCATATAGGGAAGTATAATCTAAGCATCTCAACCAAGCAGCGAAGCCCCAAACTTCTGGTTTTTGAACATTCTAGCTAAATAAATCCTTCAAATCCAGAAGCTGAAGTAGATGACCATAGAAATAGAACAAACTCAAAACTCAATTAATCAGGCAGATCCAAATCATCCTTAATCACACAGAGCAGAAATACAACATCTCAAATGCAGGAATTGGCCTAGGAAGGCATGCACCGCCAGGATTGTAGCAACAACCAGTAGTGTGCTTCACTAGAGGAGATGGTGGCATCAACCATTATCAAGCTAGAGAAAACAACAACCGATGTAATCAGAAAGTCTCATAGCAGAAAAGAAGATTGAACAGCTTTCAAAACATGCAAGAAAGTGAAAATCTACACTGTGAACAAATAAAAAATCATCTCAAGATTAAAACTCTCAGCCAAAACAGAGGAGCAAGGAGAGACTAATAACCATAAAACCATGAGAAAAACCACTCCAGCGATCAAAACATAAAAATAATAGCATCACCCGAAAATAAAACAACACATCAGGAGAAATGAAACCGAAAGGCTAAAAATCTTCCAAAATTAGGATGATTTGATACTCATATTTGATTTTTCTTCAGCGATGGATCTTTTTATACTAATGTATTCAGCAGGTGAAATATTCTTTTCCTGAAATTCTTGATGGGAAATTTCTTATTACCTATCCATATACTGTGTCCACACTTGTATATCTTGTTCATCAAAATCCTGCAAAAGTATTACAATAGAGTGCTAGAAGCATCAACCTGGGTATTTTGTTGAGTTTCCTCTGCAGGTTTATGTTTGTAAGAATCAACCAAAGGTTTTTCCTAAGGGACTTCAACAGGTTTAGGCTTAGAAGCATTCACTGATCTGGTCACAATTGTTAATTTTGCGTTCGAGTAATCCTTACGTCTTCTAGATCTTCTTCATTGTGGGGTGATGAACCCATCCTCATCAACCAGGGGTTTCATACCTTTTTTTCCCATAGCATTTATAAATGTTTCTTCAATCTGTCCTGGTATATCATTATAACCAGAGGGCTCACGATGTACTTCATCTTCATTCTTTTCTAGAGCTTGTGTGTTATATTGATTCAAGACAAGTCCTTCATTATTACTTGAGGTTGGGAAATTATCACAGCCTTTTTCAAGCAACACCTTAATAGGTTCCTGTAAATTGGCCTGATTAGGATCAGGAGTCAGGGCTGTATCCTCTGAGACAGCCGTGACAAAAGCCTCAACTTGATTCTCATCAATGTGATTATCCTTCAAGCTATCTCCATACACCAAGTTAGAGGTTAAAGAATCAACAGAATCAATTGTCACATCTTGGGAAGCATTCTTGACAGAAATGGTTTGATTGTTTTGCAAAATTTGTTTTGGTTTTTCAACCCATGTGGGATTAGAATGTATTTTAGTGACAACTTTCCCACGGTCTTTATAAGAGTGATCGGCTATGAAGCATTTTTTACAAAAAGGTGGTAGGTTCTAAAAAACCACATCATGGACAAAGCCGCTCACTCCATTTTGGATCCAGAAACAAGTGGGAAGATCTTTGGATAGGTCAATTTCAGTGCAGACTCTAGCAACTGAAGGCCGAGTGAGATTCAAAGTGGCATAATCTAATTTAATGGGAGTTCCGAATAGCATGGAAATTGAAAATATGGCCCTATTTTTAAACAGGTGAATCGGAATATCAGGAAAAGCTAACCAGATAGGAGCAATGGGGGACTCAAAGCCCGAAATAAAATCTAGAGACCATTTAATAACATTCATAGTTGCCCTCCCAAAATACCACGAGCCACACATCCAAAAACGGTAAAAATTAGAGTCCGAAGAAAATCTAAACAACACATTCCAAGAGTTTAAGAAGACAATACTAAAATCAACAAAACCAACCATTTATAACGTCTTGTGCAAGAACCGAAGTGAGGGACGATGCTTTGAAAATTCCCCAACCAAGGGAAAATGAAGATCAGAGGCAAGAGAGATTACCTCAGATTTCGAGAAGGAAATAGAAGATAAACCTCGATTCTTGAAAACCTTTGGCGTGATAATCTCCTCTTTCTTCATAGAAGAACTCGAATTTTCACCTTCAACCACTTCAGCAAAAGTTCGGCCATCCTAATTCCATCCTAAATTAGGGTCTTCTCCTTGTATGCCGCCACCCAACAGGGCCCCCGCTTCGGGCATCTCCCTCAAGATCGTGTATGTCATGTGAGTCTCATTCTTCCATGTAATAAAGTATAAAATATAATTACATATATTTTTTGGAATGTAGAAGTATTCCAAAAAAATCATAAACAAATATATAATTTTATAAACATGAAAATTACCAAGGTTTTCATTATTTTAATGGTTATTCTGTATCTGTTAATTATTTTACATTAATTTTCTATAAATTATAATTTTAATTAATAATTTTAAATTATGTTAAGTATAAATTTTTTTATATTTATGTAATTTGTAGAAAAAAATTAGTATAGAAAAGAAATTATTATTAGTATTGTTTGGTGACTAATCTTAAGATGACTAGCCATTGCATAATTTTAATTATATAAATTTTTTGTGTATGTGGTTATATAATTTTTTATTATTGTATTGAATTTTCATTATTGATAGCATATGACTTATCCCTCTCTATTTATGTCAGGACCTACATGTCCACTTAAAAAAATTAATATATTTTAAACTTCTAGACCCCCTCAATTGCATGTGAATAAATTTTACATAAAAATTTATTTGACAAGAGATGTTTGGCAAGAGGTGTTCGAAAAGAGGTGTTTCTATTTGAATATAGAATGGTGGTTTTTGAAATATGAGATAAAAGATACTCTTGGAGTTCACCCCAAGTTTTTTATAGTTTATCAAATACTGATAAACTAATCAGTAGAAAAATTATCAAGATCGTGACATAGTTATTAATTCATTAGTAATTAAATTTTTTAAATAATGTTATTATATTTTTTTTAAAAATATATAATGTTTTATAAATTTTTTTTGGTAATCATATAAACATCATTATACTTCAATAGTTATATTATTTTTATCGATAATGGTTTTAGTTATTTTTTTCACATGTAATACTGAAAAATCATCTTGAGAGTATAAATATAAATAATTTGTTTGACATATATTATATATTAAATATAGTTCTATAGAATGTTAGAAGATTTAGAATTTAATAAATATTTCATACAATTAGGTTAGAAATCTAGATTTTTTACTGATCTAGATATTACCATCTGATTTATGATTGAAATTGGATTTTGTATTTTTTTTATTATGATTTAATTAGTATTAAGTGTATTTTCTTGTGATGGTTGACAAATTTAATATTCAAATTTCATTTTTTCATTTATATAATTTTTAATAATTTATTATTCTTTTATTTTTTGGTGACATATGTTTCATCACCCTATTTATGTTTGTAATAACCTATGTATCCACATGAAAAAATTTATATATCTCACACCCCTAGACCCCCTCACATTCATGTGAGTATCATTGTAACAAAAGGGCCTTTGACAATAATTCTTGTGGTTTGAAGATGCATTTTTACCCCATGCATGTGAGGTGATTGATTTAATCTGAAATTTGAAATTATTGAGGATCTATTACATCCCCCAAGGATTTTTATGTTTTTTAAATTAATTATATAACAATCAATAGAAAAAATTTCAAGAAAAACTCAATTATTCCATCGCAACCAATTTAACAAATTAAAAAATTTAATGTTGTGGTTTTTAATATTTTATTATGTTTTTCTAGTTAATCATTTCTTTGAAAATATATTGCACTTGTGAGGTAAATTTTACAGAGTAGGACTTTAGATATAGTTTTCAACCTACACAAGAGGAAAATGTTTATTATTATGTGACTTTATATAAATTTTACAAAATGATTCAAAGCTAGTTGAATCTAGGGGATGATAAATCATTTAATTAATTTACATATCAATATATTCAATTTTCTAATTTTTTTGGCACAATGAGTATCCTTTAGTTTATGGTGCAAATTATATGGATTAAGCACTATTATTCATGAATTAGTATTACAATGATATAATTTAATTATATTTGGTCATATTTTATATTGATGAGGTGCAATAAACTACTAAAAATTATGATTTTTGATCTTTTTAGTAGTTTTTATTTTACAAAAATATCATTCATTTCATTCTCATATATCTCATGTCATATAAATTAATTATAAAGAAGATGGTCTTCATTTTCACGAAAATATAATGTAATTAATGTGTATAATCTAAATTTACTGAATTATTGTTTATCAGAATAATAAGTATAAGGTAATGCATCTGGAGATGATGTGTGTTCGGGTGGTGTTGTGAATGATCCTTTTGAGGTTACTCTGATAGATTGAAATGCACTAGACAGTGGTAATCATTATACACAATTAAATTTTTTAGACAAATAAAATTTTCATGAATTGAAATTTAATTATGAACCCATTACACCAACTACAAAATCCCCTATTATAATATGGAATTATTTTGTATCAAATTATAACACCATATATGTTTGTAAAGAGTTTAAAATTATAGATTCCTTGAAAATGTGATAAAACAATACCACATAGAGAGGAATTTACCATTGGTAGTTTCTAAGTAAAAGAAAGAAAAATTTCTCATTCGATATGGAAAGTATGGTCCAGAATTTAAATTCTGAATGTGGGAAATAAATGATAATTTTTTTCAATATAGGAAGAAAACCAAATTAGAAGTCCCACACACTTTTGCACATCTATGATTGTAGTTGAATCACTATTCACTTGATATATAGTTTATATCAACTTTATTTATATAGATAATTTTAATATATCAGGAAGATATAGTGTACCATATTCAAGAATAAATTATACAGTTTGGTAAAAATAGAATATCCAACATAAAAGAGTGTAATGAAAAACAATAGGAAATTGTGAATGTGTATGGTGATTGAGTTGAATCATATGCAATTTTACTAAAGCTTGTGGGATTTTTCCCCAAAAAATCAGATTATTTATCATTTTGACAATATTGTGTTTCTCTCCATATATCACCAAATTGATCAATAAAATGTGATGTTTGATGGGATGTTATGGTCATTGAAGCCATGTATCACTACGTTCCCATATTTTAAATATTTTATTCCAGAAAATGGAACTTTTCATTATGAAAAGTATAAAGGTGTCCTACATATAGATTCCACGCATGATGGTAATAATGATAACCAACCACATTCATTATATATTAATGAATAGGATAATTTTGAATCTATGATTTGGTTTTTGGCATGTATATTCATTCGTGTCAGGCAAAAATAGGGATTTTATCAGATATTAGATCACCATCAAGATATTTTAGATTACATTGATAGTTATGTGGTTTTATGGAGTGAACCAAATTTTTTATCATCGAAATTTCATTAGACATATTAGAATTATAGTGCATAATCATTTTAGATATGAGGTAATGTAGAATGAAATCCAGAATTAGGGTATTTTTTTTTAACTTTTTCTTGAATGAAAATTTAATATCTTTTTAATTACATTATTCTCTTATGGTTTCAATATAATATCTCCAATATTAATGGTATGATCAGTGTCTTGAAGAAATTTAAATTGGTAATAAATATGTGTAATATTATATGATGTTGATTTCAAAGGAAAATTTGTCATTATCATATGATGGGAGAAGGTGATATGAACATATGATCAATAATATAATAGAGTGAATAAATGGGGTCATTAAGTTTGTGCACGGACTATTGATCATATAGTTCATATAGGAGAAATTTTATAGATTTTTGAATTATTCTTTTTAATAGACCCAACAATCATATCAGAAAATGAAAAATGTAATTCTCTTATGGTCAATATTTCCATAGTTATATTTATTAGATTTTGTATGATGCATTAGAATAGGATGCTGTAAAATTTTATTGGGTTACATGGAATAATGTTTGAGTGTTTGTGGTCATGTTGGAAAATTGGTATTGTGGTTGCGGTAACATCTAAGAATTGGGATATCACTATGTACATGTTGTTGCATCTTGTGAAATGATAAACTTATCATGGGTTCCCTAAATTGTCCTAATTTATTATGTTATAACTCTAGTTAACTATTATAGTGTACCATGGAATCATGTTGGTGACATTAATTCTATTTCCTTTCTTGATGATTGGTTTAATGTCATCCCTGAAATTCCTAGGTTTTGTATTTATGATTTTTCATTTGTTATTTTTTAATATAATCATTTTTGAATTATTAAATTTATATTACTAGGATTCTCCCCCAAGGATTATCAAATTATAATCAAATCATAAATAAGATATACTGGCCTCAAAATGTGGTTGGGGCTATGGTGCATCATTTTTTACCCAAAATGGAATTCTCATAAGAGATGTACCCAAGTGGTAAGAAAATGCTCGAATTTTCATCATCCATGATTTTTTATATATATTTTATCATTATTGTGTATATTCAATTTGAATGAAGTCATATACTTGATCAATACTTTTATTTATGACATTCTTCATTTCTAACCAGATACAACTCTGGTTTGATTCATTTTTTGATTCAATTATAAAAAATTTGGTGATACTTTATCTATTAAAAAAATTTAATGGACAAAAAATTGAATAAGACAACATTCATCATACAAATGAACTCTTATCACATTTATCCTTCAAACCACATGGTCAATTTAATATTTCATCAAGCTGCATGTTTTTATGTGGGGTTGTCATCATATATGATATATATATAATAGTTACAAATAAATTAAAAAATATTTGGGATCATTAAAATAAAAAATTTATATACTAAGACAAGTTTAGTTAGATCTATATTTTACCTCATTTTTTATCAAAGTATTTAATTATACCTATTATTTGTCAACCTAGTTTTTCATGTAGATTTTTTTAAAAAAAGAATTGAATAAATTACTTTTTTATAAATAAAAATTTTATAATGATATTAAATTTAAAGATTAAAAGGCCTAAAGTTCATAATTTATAGGATCGGAAAGTTTCAATAATAGTTTTAGAGGTAATTATAGTGTCGGGTTTATATGAACAGAGATCTCATTGTTTCCATCATGTCGCACATACTCATGTCATCATCCCTCGTCTTCATCATACTGGTTTATATGTAATAGCTTTGTTTGAAAACACATTTATTTATCATCAAATCATTGATGTACTCAAAAACAGATAAAGGCCAAGGAAAAATTAAATCCATTTTACAGATTAGAAGATAAATATTACATAATATGATTGTCTATTATGTTGGGCATCCACAACTGCAGTGCAATAATAATAGGTCGAGTGGATATAGATTAGTTTGAGTCTGTCTATAGTTTTCAATGGATCGAGGTCCATGATAAGGGAAGGTTCAACGTCAGCAGTAGATTACGTATTCCCTATATAGAAATACACTTTTCTGATCAATTTAAGAATTTTGATGAAATCACTGTCTTATGATTTTCAAATTCATATATTTTAACGATGATCAATTGCACACTATTAATTGATCATTCAACTACATTTTTACATTTTATGTATTTACCATTATTACAGTACTTGTACTAGATAGTGCAATATAGCTGGGGGTATTCAAGATTCACATATACATACAAGGTAGAATGTATCGTATGATTCATTGATAAGATATAAATCATAGGATGTGTTTTTCTTATATAGATGTGAATATGGGAGAACTTCCCAATCTTAGATCCAATTTACGTGTGTTATTTTCTACTGATATTGTAGCAAAGTCTCTTTATTGATGATTGTATGTTATTCCTTCATCTAATGTAAAAATAAAAGGTATAATTTATGTTGTGATATTTAACTCTAAAAAACATTCCTATAGGTGGATATAGGAACACAAACATTCAAAAAAAAGTTAGACATGATATCCACGATTATAGACATATGATTGATAATCATCGACTAGATGATATATGTGGTTGTTAATTATATAGTTAAATAATTATTCTACTTTTTACATGTCATAATTTATAAATTTATTATTTAGTATTTTAGATTACATGGATTACTTATACTAAGGTTTTCATCCAGAGTCCCCAACTGTTTTTTATGGTGATGCTTGTTGTAGGATCATGTGTCATTCCTCCACTTAATTTTCATATAGTTGACTGGAATCGAACTAATAGAATTATGAAGTAGTTAGGTTACTATTATCCCATTCTGACACCACCATGTCAATTACTGTCACATAATATATTGAAGATGTTTGGGAAGCGAGACTTTGACTGGATGAGATATCATGCATGATATATTGAAATGTGTAATAGAGTACATTAGTCTCAGTTAAGAGGATCTCACTCAGTAAAAATAAATTTATTTGATCCCTTATATTATACACTAAGTAGCGTATGTCCCTTTTTAGTTTTTTATATGACATAAACATAGATATCATGAGTTGGTAATAATTATTCCTCCAATAGTTGAATAGTTTTTATTATCATTACATAACTGCATTATTTTTTTTCATCATGATGGTCATATCACCCATATTATTTTCATATCATATCCTATATAGGGAGGAACATTTGAATATACATATTTTCATAGATCTATGATAGAGTTTCTTCCTCCCATGTAAAATATTCTTCTTGGGATAAACATTAATTTTCAATGATATATTGACGGTGCGGAGCCTAGAAATGGAGATCTAGGTGTGAGTACCATGTTTTGAATATAGATGTTAAAAGGATGAGGTCGTTCACCATGGAAATTGATGTCGTATTCCAACCCTTATTGCATATTATCCACAACCACAACAGGAGGAGTATACATAAAAATTGTCTATTAGCTTGGCGTATTTTGTTCTAGAGATATACTGTTACTGGTCTATGAAGCATTCTTTATTATACTCTGATCCGTATATATCAACTACAAAGAATCCATCTTGTTCATATTTTAGGGAAAGTTCCGGATAGCATCCACTATCTTTGGAGGTAGGGCAGTATTTTCACAGTGATACTATAGATCTACTGCCTATCAAACAAGATGATGCAGAGGATTGAGGTTGAGATAATAAACAGTATCATTGCATTCTAGAGAATAGTGATAGATTGACACAATATGGATGTATTATATATACACCTTGATATGGTACATAAGAGAGTCAATTCCACTAATGTCGATTAGATTGATACATGTTATATGTATTTTAAATCATTATTTATAAATTATTATAAACTATACTAATACATTATATAATGTTTCATAAATAAATAAACTAATATAATATGAAATTTATATATAATAATTTAAAACGAATAAGAAACATTAATATTAATAACTACATTAGTAATAATAATAATTACTATTTATATTTATATTAAAAATATTTAGAATTATTTTTTAAATTTAGGGACATGTCCTCTGTTATTAAAATTAATAAAACATAAAGATTAAAATATAGGCTTGGCATGGATATATCCCACAAAAATGAATAGCCCAATATTAATAGTTCTCTAATTCTGATACCAATCTTGCATTCATTTTCATGATTTTCATTCCAATTAGTTCACCCGCACCCATGCCCACAACCACAACCCCTAAGAGGTCAGGCCCACCTCCAATATTCTTCTTTTTCCAGCAGGCATCTATAGTATTATTAACCATATTTTTTATACTAAATAATATTCTAAAATTTAGTGTTAAATATTAATAATAATATTTTTTTGAATTCAAAAAATATTATTAATATTTAATCATTAATCTAATATAAATATTTATCATACATAATATGATTAATAATAATATGTATTAATATAATAAATAATACAGTAAAATTAATTATTAAATATTAATATTGTTATTGATTTAAATTCTATAAATATTTTTATATTAAAAAATATATTATTTATTTCTTATATAAGTAATTAATTAATAATTCATCGAAATATATTATGAATAATATAATTAATTACTAATATATATTTCTATAAATAAAATTTAATGTTATTTAATTTATTATAAAATTAATATTACATATAATGTTATTAATTAATATAATATCCTATTAATACATTAGCAATTAATACTAGATAATATAATTGATACTTAATAAATTATGTATGTATTAAAAAATTAATAAAAAATTTATCAATAAATAATTTAAAAAATATTTATGATTATAATATTTTAAGAATAATATAATTATTAACTAATGTATATATTTTAAAATATATATTATTTTATTTGTATTATCATACAATAAATATCAACTAGTAATAAATAACATGATAATATATTATATATTAATATAACATAATATAATTGGTAATAAATAAATATTGAAAAAATTAATATTATAATAATAATTAAATCAATAAAAATTTTAATAAAGATTTATAATAAAAAATTTTTGAAAATGCGTATTTATACTATGAATTAATTAATATAGTAATAAAATAATATTAATTATTGATAAATAATATAATTTATTATTAATAAATAAATTATTTAATAACAAATTGGTATGATTTTATATTCACCTACAGTTTACAATTATTTATATTTACCATACATAGTTTTGATATTATTAATAAATATTATTAATTACTATGAATATTATTGATTAATATTTTTTCCATTTTTTATGCATATAAAATATTAACTTTTTGTAAAAATATAATTTACTTGTTAATAATTAGTTCTATTATTTATAATTCCATAATTAATGTGGATGTAGGGTCAACTAATTTTAATACACCTGCTTCCCTCCATTGGAGACTAGAGACATGTGTTGTTAATCCTCTAACGAAGCTGGTTTTAGATGATCCAAAGGTATTCATCAATCATGCTAGTAGAGTTGGATCTTGGGATTCAAAATGATGTTTTACCACTAGCATGAATGGTGTTTCCAATAAAATTTTTTGATGAGGAAATTCATCCCATATTCATTTTAATCAATATCGGATTCATGATACGTTTTATATTTTTGTATTCTCAATCATCGCAAGAGTGGTGTATCCATTTAGTAAAAAGCATCGAAATAATGAGTACATGGAATGATGATTAGCCATTGTTTGGGGATTTCATTACTATAAATGATTCTCATTTGGGAAGGTTCATTTCCACATCCTTTTCCACTTGGAATAGCTTAAATGCATGGAATGGGGGTTTTCCTGATCTCTATCAAGCCAAGGACTTTTTGCAATGAGTATTTGAACCCTTTCATCAATCCATTTGTTGTACGTAACTAAATAACTCAGTTTTAGTTCAAAATTACTGTTAGAATTGGATTTTATGGTAACCTATGATCTTATTTAGCATTACATCGGCAATTGGTACTCCAATCCAATATAATTGTGTAACCAAAGAGGCCCATATTTTATCATTTATGCACTTATTTATTGAGTTTGATCTTATTCTAATTCTTATTGAATTTATAACTCTTTCAATAGTGCATTTCAGTTTTGATATAATTGTAAGGTATGATAAACTACCCTTGTTATATGTTGGATGTCAGCGAATTGGTAATTCCAAAGAGAATTGCATCAAATTATTATACTTCGGTGTCATTATTTTTTCATGTCAAGAGTTCGATAAATATAGATTGAGGAACCCAAGGTATAGAAAATTTATGGGTGAAGAGGCTCCTACTGATCAAACTGTTAGTGACGTTGTGGACGAAAGAGAGAGGGGTGATTGTTGCAACAACCTAGTCTATAATAACTATGATACCGCTTATGTCTGTCTTTATGTAGTTTTTGTATAGAAAAGTAGGATATGGGATAAAACATTTAATGCAGGAAATGCCTCTTCGGATGGTGAGATTAATGATTAGTATAATTCAAATGTGGCATAATCTCATAGTTAGAAGACACTTCCATCATATAAATACATTGCAGCATCTCTTGGAGATTACCCAAAATACACAATAGGTAGTGATCTTGGTCCCACTCTATAGAGCAGATCTACTGTAGACATGAGTTATATTTCATTAGTAATATTTAATTTTTTATCTACAATTAAACCAATAGAGTTAATGAGAACTACTCTGACTATCCATTACATGGTTCAAAACCATGGTGCAGATGGCGAACATTATGAGGAAATTATCGATGCTCAATCCATTGATGATGATGGTTCTTAGGAGTCAGTTGACCTATATTTAAGACATAAAAATATGATTGCATGATGTAATTTTAATGGTAATAAAATCTACGTGGATGAATAGGGGTTCTAATTGGTCATCCCTCAAAAATCCCAATCAATTGACCCTCCAGGTTGCAATTCTATCACAACTATGCATAGTGTGAATTTAGGTGATTTCAGTGATAATGGCATGTTATTATCCGCCACAATTTGAGGATACAATGAATAAGGAATATTCCTATTTTAGTAAGGATTTAGAAATAAAATGTGATAATTTACAAGAATGAAACTCTTGCATCAATCCTTTTAAGGATCAGGATGGTGAAAGACTCACTGAAGAACATAGAATGGAAGATGATGTATGGTTATTTTTATAAATTGAAATTAACTATTATATGGTGGAAAATGATATATTTGGATATAATATTTATTTAATACAAAAATATATCTATTTTTAACATTAATTTTAGAATGGGATCTATCCCAATAATGCGAATTAGATATTTATCTTGGAAATTGATTATTTTTTATTTTCTAGGGTACAGATTCAAATAACCATCAAATGAAAATTAAGGACATGAATTTCAAGAGATGGAAGAATGGTTGACAACCAAATGTTATTGGAATGTATACATGTAATAAGTAATCCAATGGTACTCTCATGTGTTGAATTTGTATCGTGTGGGTAATTATTCCTTCTATGACCAATCTTCTCTCTTGTACAATTTATTTTATTACATAATTTTATGTTATTGGTTTGGATTAAGAACCCATGACTCTGACATTTTATATGAATAAATACTATATTATTCATTAGAAAAATAAATTATTAATTGTACATATATATAGATAAAGATGTGTGAATAGTGATCAAGCCACTTTGACTGAGAGACAGAAGTGTGAACCTTTTTCACACTTCTCTCTAAAAATGAAAATTTTGAAGAGTGTTCAAACTTCAAGGAACAACTTTTTTAAAATAATCAAAACCAGTCTCAGTAAAAAAATTTAAAACACATTAAGAACACATAGTGTAGAACATCAGAAAATAGCATGCCAAATTCAATGTGGGTGTTTCATAGCTATTTTCTTTGTAGAACTCATCATTCCATTTGTATGAAACCCAACACCCAGGGCCCCATATAAAACTAATCATTTTATAAATGTAATTTTCTAATAATCCATGAGATCTACTCCCTGTAAAACTTCTTCTTAAGTATAAACTAATTTAATGTTGGTTTCAACCCCACCACAACAAAACACATAATTTTTTCATATTTTAGTAATAATTTCAATCATATTACATTCCATGTGTATCATACACGTCTTCTATAGTAGGTGGGGGATGGATATTACCTGATCAAAAAATCCATGATGCAAGAAAAATTTCATCACATCTCTAAGTACCAGTATTCATGTAGTTGATGATGGAGCACGCCAAAAGATATGGTGAAGATGTATCATATAGAATAATCTTATTAGGAAAATTTGTGGTTCCACTAGTTGATCCACATTATAAAGAACCTCCACCATAGTAGTTCAAGAATCATAAATTGATTTGATGGAATTATATGGTGACAAAATATACCTAATTTTCATTTATAATTTTCCATGATCGGTTATAGATCTTCCACAATTAGGATAGATACATGTGGTATTGGAATGAATCTTCTTTGGTCATTAATTAATAGTTAATGGGTGGGATTTATCCCATCATAGTTTCTGTATGGGTATTACTCATTTAATAATAGGGATGTGAGGATAGGGGCATATGTGCATCTATTTACCAGGTCCTAGTCCTCCTGGCTATTGAATGAACTCTCCAATCTATCCAATCATAACAAGGATAACATTTAAATTCATAAATTAATGATGATTAGATATATATTAGTTTTATCAAACTCACCCACTCATACACTTTTTTTATTTAAGAAAAACGTCTACATCGAACAAAAATATGATTCTTACTTCGATGAGGTAAATTTGAAATTTATCTTGTTCAAAAAAATATAATAACTAAATATGCTTCAAACCAAAAAAACTCACCAAAAAATGTGAAAATATTATTCATTTAAAATTTACAATCAAATAACTTTTCATATCATTAAATCATATTTTTTAGTGTCTCATCAACATTCAATCCAATAATGATATACCACACCTAGAATTACATTTCACTTGACAGTTAAAATCATTTGACACATATTTACTCTCCATATTATTTATGTTTACTCTACCCAACTGTATTCAAGTTCTACATATATCCACATTGGAATTAAACTATAAAATCTTGAGAAAATTTAAGTTAGTAACTAATTAATGTGACTATAATGTTCCTTGGATAACGATGAAAAAATTTGAATTCACGTACTTGAAAATTTTATATAAGATTATTAATTTGTAATGAATTATATTCTTATATGCTCAATAATAAAAAATCCCCCTTACAATCTGCATCATCTGAAAAAATCCCACACTTCATTCCCCTCTTATGAAATTTGTGCTACATTAAAATATTTAAATTTCTGATAATATTACTCTTTTTCTCTCAGTGTTTTTCCTATATTTATATTTAGTTTAATATCTGTAAGGATTGTGTCCCACAAATTTAAAATTAAAACAAACTAGCACAAAAAATAAACACCATCACTCTTCTATCAGTATTAATTGGAATACTTAGTAAAATAAAGGGATGTTATTTTTAAGATCCTAGGTTTTCTTATGAGGTAAAGATATTTCTAATTTTGGTTTAACTATTTTTTACCTAATTTGAGAACATAATGAGGTTATAGGAGTTTCGAGGGTGTACATGACATTCTCAGATCATGGAGGCCCAGTTTATGGAAAAACCAGTTAGTCCACACGGTTAGTATTAACCATGCAGTGCTTGATAGAGGTTTGTAGGATGCCTCACGGTTGGAAGAAATCATTCCTCTAGGGGTGCATGCTCATGTGGGACAGTTACAATTTTTTTACAGTTGGTTTTTTCCTAGTTTTCACATGGTTATTCAATATATTTTCATGAACATTGTGGGGTCTCCCTTGAGAAGGATATTGTCTCTTGATTGGCACATGATTCGGCCAATTTTTTGGCCAAAACATGTGACCTAGAAATTTGAGGGTAATATTCCATTTTTTGCTTAAAATATATTAAAACTATTTTTATTTTCCCCCTTTGAATCTAGAAGATAGCCTTGAATATGGGATCTCCATTTAAATCCCTAGAGGTGGGATTGGCACCTGATTTTTCATTTAGGATCAGATTAAAACATTTTTTGTCTCATTGGATTTTCACATGTAATTTATAATATCCACTTTTATCATTATTTATTTTTCTTCACATATATTGATTTATTTTTATTGAAGATAATATTGCTTATTTCAAGGGTATTCATCCATTATTCAATTTTCCCTTAATATGAAGTGAATTACAGGTTGATACAGGATGTGTAATCTCCCACATGTACATGATTGGTGGTTGATATATTTCCCATAAGTTTTGGTGTTTTATAACCTTAGTTTCCATTATTCCATATGCATCACGTTTTGGAATTGCCCCTGATATTAATTTAATTTGTTGATATAATTTTTTGGGACATTTTTTGGGTTCCCATTAGTACCTTTTCATCATTAGAAGTTGTTGACCCAAACATTGGCCACCCATGGGATGTCTTTACATCTAACCTATTTTATACCACCCTGAAGGGTGTTTATGATCGCACCACTTGTTTTGGGACACTTTATAAATTGAATTATAATCGAATTATTGCCTATAATACCTTTATTCCTCCTTACCATGTGATGACATGATTTTAAAATTGTTGATTGTTTAAATGGATTTTATAAAAATTGTCTTAATTAGGGTGATGAACTCATGGAATTTTAATGGGGTTGAAATGATTAATGTAATGTGATGATGAATTGAGTATGGTAGTGGACTCTTTAAATGAGCTCTATGGATTCATATTCCATATGATTCCATTGAAATTACTTATCCTTGGGTATTGATTATGATAGTGGACTCCTTGGATGTGCTACTTAGATCCTTATTCCATAGAATGATGTGGGAATTACTACCCCTGGGATCTATCATTGTTTGACATTCATTTGATATTCTCTATTGAAAAGATCTTTGGAATGCACCCATGTCATTACAAATCTTTCATCAAGATTCTCCTTGGGATCAATGTGGATTCCTCAGCCTTCTATATCCATGATTCAACCCTTTGTGGTCTGAATCATGATGGCATGGAATGGCTGTTGTGGATGTATAATACGCATGATTACATTAGATGACCTTTGTGAATGGTTATTCTTTATTTTATAGATATCCTTGTTATGGGTATTTGATTATACATTCTATAGAAAATAGTATCACACAATTCGATTAAGCTTTACATCTTCCCTGTTGTTTGGGACCTTGACTATTTATCATAGTGAGCCATGTTTGGATGGATATGATCTCTTTTCCATATCAAATTGTGTCAATTTATTTTTATCATTATTATAACTATGTTTTATCCCACACTACTTCTATTTATATATCAAATATTTTAATTGTTATAATAATCAATGGTTGTGTCCAACTAAGTGATATCTCACACCCTGTTTGGCCCACAATTAAAAACCAAGATGGGCATAATGGATGCATGTAGGGACCAAGAAAAATTCTCATTATACGAACATATATTTGGTTGATCATAGTAGTATGGTAGTACATGACCGAGCTATTCCAGAGATGCATGATGGTATAGTTTTTATTTGGTATTTTTTTTATACATGAATTGTATTGGATTATTTCATACCAATTTACCTACATTGTAGAGACATAACACGATCATCATATTATATATTATTAAATGTCATTATTTATTATTATATCCTTATAGACTTTATATTAAATCATGTTTTATATTATACATCCTCTATTGATTGATATTATTATAATGTTTTATTACATTATAACAAAATCCATTAGTATCCCCACAAACACAATTATGGACCTCACTATTATTCATTACCCTTAGTTGTATAGGGAGGTGTAGATGAGGTCAAGTCTCCTACCCACTCATGGTAACATTTAGAGGATCCCATGTCTAGATGTTACAAAATTGTATTAGATAAATTATTTTTTGGTTTATTTACTATTTTGAGAAAATAAATGTGAGATTAGGGAAGTATTGGAATTTGTTATTTTTTTATTCCAAGGATTAGCTAAACCATGTTTAGAAAAAAGCTTATATTTCTTAAATATAAATATTGTTTTCTATATTTTTCCAACTAACGATGAATTTTTTAAATAGATGGGTGACACAATTAGAGATTATTGGTTATTATGATAACATATTTCATATTACTTTCATGGGGAGATGAGGTATTCTATCTTATCCATCATTTTAAGAACTTATTAGAATTAAAAATAAACGATTTTAGTCATATTATATAGGCTGCATTACTTGACTGCAAAAAATTATGATGTGTTCCTTGCATGATATATTTGTGATTCAGTTAACCATTTGTTTAGGGGACTGAGTAACATAGTTTCTATTTATAGTGGCTATCACAACCTAATGATTTTTTACTTGTATAGGTTATAGAAGATTCCATATGTAATCAATTATGGAACGTTGATTCATGAAACATTGGTTTCATACACTAGAATGAGTTCTGGATTTGATAAAGTGGACACCACATTTATTTATATAAGGTTTATTTTACCTTATATATAATAATTTGTGACCCATGTGGTTTAACAATTAAAATATAATTTCAAAACAAATATGAATTTAAATGAAATTAAATTTTTGAAACATATAACATGACCTAGAACCAGGTTTAGAGTGGGCAGTAGGCAGTTTCCCTGATCCTTTTTATTGTAGTTATTATTACTCATTCAACAATTTAGTATCAGGAAGAGGGGAGAAGCTTAGTTATAGTAAGGATTATACTTTTTTTTATACAATTAACTTTTATTGGATTATTATATAATTTTTTGAGGTGTGTGCTTGGAATTTGAAGATACATTCCACCATGAAAGCCACTAGTCATGTGTTAGGAGGGGTGGTGACGACCATGCTCCAGAGATGACGGGCCCTAGGATACTAGTAGAACCTCTTATAGTACCAGCCACATAATCAATAATATACCAAATTTGGATTCTAATTCTTCATTTGGTGAGGTTTTCTTATTCTTTTTACAAATTTTTATGGTACCTCGCGTCGTACCAAGACTGTTGAAAAGATATCTCAGGTCTTCCAACAATAGCATCCTCCAACATAATTGTGGGATAATGGTCCAAAAGATGTTATGACATGGCTTGTGACTACATAATAGACCGTCATGCATCATTATACATCTCATGGGAGAAGAGTGAATCTTGTGACATATATTATTTGTGGAGAATCTAAGAAATAATGGGATAGATTAAACCAAGAAGATACACTACAATATACAGTTTAGATGGATTTAAAATATAGGTTTTATGATTACTTTTATCAAATGACATAAGAGATAATATTTCTTCTCAGTTTATTCTTTTGTATTAGAGATCCATGATATTAATGATGTATTATTCATTCATTATGAAGAATCTAGTTTTTTCATCGATTTGTCTTGTTGATGATCTATCAGGGGAAGGAATCTTTGAGGAAGGACTTATGCCTACTATTTGGTTATATGTAAATTTTTTTCAACCGATATATATTACCGAGATAGTAAATTTGGATATTACTACTAAGTGAAACCTGATGGATGCTAGGGTAAAAAAATTGGGCAGTTATGTCTCTCGACCACGTGGCTCAGTTTTAAGTGTAAAGAAGAACCAGTTTGATGCTACTCATGAGGGGTATGATAGCCATGTTGTTAATGTTTGTATTTCTGTCTTCTATCATAAGTATAAGAGGTGATGATATATAAGTAATTAGTTTGATCAAGACCCATTCATGTACTGATCATACAATAGTATGGTCCATTTGCAACTTTTCAATAGGACATTTCCTCCAATAGTCAGTAGAAGAGGATCAACTCCTACTCTAGGTTTAGGAGTGGTATTCAAAAATATTCATACGGGTGGGAGATATAGTAGTATAGTTTATTTAGACTAAGGTGGTGGTCATAGTCATGGAAGACAAGAATAAGTTGTAACAAGACAATATATTTGGCTTTCTTTGAGTAGTAGGGTTGTTCTACATGGTCAGGGTTCAAGCCAAATATATTATATGCATACTACACCTAGAGGGATGAGTGATAGGCCTTCAATGGTGAGATGTATGATATATGCAACCTATAATATATTATCTATTCTTTTAGATACAGGTGATTCTCATATCATGATATTTTTACCTATTTATGAGATCCTCATGGGTCATTTTTTTTGTTTTAGGATGGTATTATGATGCTTGATACTCCATTGGGAATCATAACCGAGGGAGCCCACCAGTACAGGGAGTTCCCACCTTTAGTTTGGCTGGTGTCACTTCATATTGAATCTTTTTTCATCATGATTACTAGGTTTGAAGTCATACATAGGATGTACTATCTGATTTCTTATTAATCATGTGTTAAAATATATTTCTGAATGGTGACCTTTGGATCACCAGATAGTGGAGATTTTATTCACAAGGGTGAATGGGATTTCTAGGATGGTATTGATGAACCAAAGTATCAAGGGCTTGGTAGGATGAAATCCCAAATATCTGGTTTATATATAGATGGTTAGGAAATGAATCAAGAAAATATTCCCCCCATGGTTGATCATTTTAGGGATGTTTTAATAGTCCCCATTTCCGTTTTACCTCATAAGATATTGGTTATGTTCTCCATCAAGATTGTTCTCAAAGTTTCACTCGTTTATATTCCTATTTATATGATGGATAATATTGGGTTTCATGATCTCATTATGTATTTATATTACATAGTTCAAAAAAGAATCATATGACCCAACAGTTCTCTGTGGGGTTCAATAGTCCTATTTCAAAAAAATTGATGGTACCCTTCGGCTATGTATGTATTATCAA
Organism: Viscum album; assembly: GCA_963277665.1. Lineage (NCBI taxonomy): Eukaryota > Viridiplantae > Streptophyta > Magnoliopsida > Santalales > Viscaceae > Viscum > Viscum album. The sequence goes on along the minus strand of OY728126.1, from coordinate 511,301,657 downwards.
AATCTAAATTATTTCATGGTTAAGAACTAGTATTCCTATACATGGATAGATGATACCTTAGACTTTCATTGAGGGGATCAGTTTTTCTCGATGATTGATTTGGGGTCAGGTTATTATCATTTTCATTTCTGGCCTGCAGACATACCTTGTACAAATTATGATTGTTTTTGATGATCTATATGAGTATCTAGTTGTGTATTTCAGTCTAAAAATTTCACCATATTTTTTCATGGAGTTGATTATCCATGTTTCTCATATATATATATATATTATTTTGTGGTTTTATTCATGGATGATATATTTTTGAATTCTCACAATCAATACAACCAAGCCAAACATCTTGTGATGAGTTTGGATACGATGAGGGATCATCGGTTATATGATAATATCAAAAATATAAACCTCTAGCTGGAAAATATTTACTTATTAGGATATATTATCTGACAAAAATAAGTATAAATTTACCTAGAGAAGGTAATAGATATAGTTTATAGGGAGCATACCTAAAATGCCTTTAACATATAGATTTTCAGGTGGATAAATGGATATTTCCAGAATTTCATACAGGATATTTCAAATTCATAAGAACCTATTATGATATATTAATATGAAGTGTGTGATGTTTTTATGGTTAGATATATATGAGAGATCCTTTTTGAAGTAGAAAGGGAGACTACCTTTTGTACAAATCATGATTCAACCAGAGTCAGGAATAATAAACATTGGCTACGTGATGAATTGGATAGCTGTCTATGATATGTTCTGATGAAGGAGGAGTGAGTCATGTCATTTGGGTCTCATCATTTGATACCACATGAGATGAATTATCCAATGCGTGATCTCATTATGGACTATTTTTTACTGACCTTGCATTGTTGGATGAATTATTTTTTGGGAGAGTATTGTTTGGTGTACATAGACCACAAAATCATCAAGTACATATTTACATAGCGTGATATGAATCTATGGAAAATAATTTGGTTTGAAAACCAATAATATTTCTTCATTGATATTTCTTAATTTCACGAGAAGGGAATTGATGCCCTTGATGCCTTGAGCATGAGGACTCAAATACCTAAGTTTAGGAGGCTGGTAGAAAATTGAAACTAATGGACTTTTTCACCGAGATTAACTTAGAGGTTCAGGATGGTTAAGGCTAGAATTTTATCTCATGATTGGTAGGGACATACATACATATGGTTAGAGTGAAGATGATATAGTTATTTTTTGTTGACGTCATTGTCCTATGAGAGGGTGTGGAACGTGAGGACTCGTTTTCTAGTTGTATTATGAGAAACAAACAAATTAGTCATATTCATTTTCATAGTTGGGTTCCATCAAACATATGAGAAGAGATATTGTGAAAATTTCATTCCTAAGTTTGGGAAGTACATGACAATGTAACCAATATGAATTGGGTTCATGTTGCCAGTACTGGTGGTCATGGATGAAAGTTGAGTTCGCTATTTTTGTCAAAAGGTCTTCCACTTCTCATCGGGTGAGGAATAATATTAGTGACTGATTGGACATTTAAGGGATTTACATATTCTCATGTCTAAATTGTATGATTTTGTGATGGATTATGTAATTTTGTTGTCAAGGTTTCTTGAAGGTAGTGATTTTTTACCTGTTATTATTGATAGGCTCACGATGGTCATTCATTTTCGGCAGATCATGGAAACCTTCTTAGTAAATTATACTAGGAGAGTTTATATATATGAGACTATGAGCCTTCACATGGATCCTCATACCATGGTATTGAATAAGGACGGTCAGTCTACAATTTTATTCTCATACATTTTGTAGATATTTATGGGTACACTTGTGCTTCTTAGCATAACATAAAACCCATGGACTAATGGATTGTTAGTGTACATGTTTTAGGTTCTTGAAGAAAATCATATATTATTCGTTATAGACTCTACCGTCTTTTGGGAGAGGCCTATAACACTGTTTGAGTCCACCTATGAGAATGGATATCGGGAAAATATATAGAAGGAACCTTATGAGAGGCAAGTTATGAAGATCTACTCAAATTACATCTCATGGGGGATACATTGATGTTGTTCCAGTAGATTTAGAAGTGGACGGCTACTACACAATTTTGAAATATATCATTAAATGATCATCATCAAAGACCACTAGAGATTGTGGTTAGTTTCAGTTTTTTTAAATGCCACACTAAGGCAAGGTCATATAATGATTAGGGGATAGGGTAATATTTCACCATGATATGTCGAGTTGTTTGAGATTACTGATAGATTCGATCCTGAAGCCTATCAGTTGAAATTACCTTAAAGGTATCAATCATTCCATGACATATTCTATGTATATTAGCTATGCCATTATCACTCATACATGTCCAACAATTTGAATTTGGGTGAGGCTTAGTTATAGGTATATGTGTCCATAACAGATCATCTTATTCGTATTGTTGATAGGAGAATAACAGTTTTTTGAGGAATGTGAGTTCCTATACTATTAGTGTTATAGTAACATGACCATTATAATAGGAGACTTCAATGTGGATGATCAATGTACATGATTAGTGGCCATAGTTATACTTAGATGATTATTGACCCCCCATGGATGGTTAATTAGGAGACTAATTCCATCCCGAGGGGACGATTGTAAGATCCATGATTTTCCTATGGTGTATGAACCATTTCTAATTTTGTTTAACTCATTGGTTTTGACATAAAGTGATTACCTCTTCAGGCCATGAAGATTGTGCTGGGGTCCAGGGCTTGTTCTGATCTTGGAGGCCCAGTTATTGAAAATATAGATGGGTTGCATGATTATGAGATACCATGTGACCCAATACACATAGTTAAAATTAATCATTGAAGTCTTTATAGAGCGAAGATAGATGCTGCACGGGTTGAGGAAACTGTAACGCCAGGGGAACATGCCCCTGTCGGACCTCTATAATATTTACCAGAGGGGTATTTCCTGATTATCACATGGTTAGTGAAACTTTTCAGATGAATCATGTGGTGTCTCCCTTGATGTAGAAAAAGGTGCATAATAGATGCATGACTTTTCCAACCATGTGACCCATGAATTTTTGGTGAATTTACTATTTTTAACTGAAATTTTTTTAAAACCAATTTTCAATTCCACCATTCATTCTAGAAGATATACTTGGATATGTGATATCTATTTAATTCCTTCATGGTACACATGGAAACTAATTATTCATGTAGGCTCAAATTCAATCAATTTTTGTCTCATTGGATCCATGTTGATATGTTCTATATTCCCCAAATGTCATTATTCCTTTCTGTTTGTATAAATGGAGTTATTTTAGTGCAAGATAAAATGTCTTATTTTACGGGTTTTCACAAATTATTCATTTTTCTCTCAATAAATATAGAATTTTAGGTCCATACTATATGATTACTCGAGAATGTGTACATGGTAAGTGGTATATACCTTTCCGTCGAGGTTTTTTGTTTTATGATTTTAGTAGTTGTTCTGTAGCAAGTCGGATCTACAAGCATTTCCCATTAAAATAATTTAATTTCATGATATAATTTTTCGGGACATCTTTGTGTTTCTCACATGTAACTTTATGATCATTGGAGGTTGTCATACCTTATCTAGGCCACCCATGGGTTGTGTATTTGAATCTACCCTATTTTATACCACCTCACTGGGTATGTGTGAGCTCTCCACATGTTTTTGGATCCTTGATTAATTTAATGATACTTGAATGATATATTAAGAGAATTTTATGACTCCTTTCTTTATGGTTACATTATGTTTAATTCGATGATCATTTAAATGGATTTTATAGAAAATGTTTAAACGAGAAGGATGAACTCATGGAATGTGAATTCATAATAAATGGTTAATATAATGAGATTATTAATTTATTATAGTAGTGGATCCAATGGATGAGTTCCTTGGATCTTTATTCCATAGTATGTCATCAGAATTAAAAATACATGGTTCTTGATTATTGAAGTGGATCCCTAGGATGATATCCTTGGATCATGATTCCATATAATTCTAAGGGAATATTTTCCCAATGGATCCGGAGTTCATGGACTCAAATTTTACAATATCTATTGAAATTATCTTTATACTCCACCCAATTCATTACCTAGTTACCATCAAGATGATCCTAGGACTTGACATGTTTTCCTTGGTCATCTATTCACTGGATCCATCCCTTCACATTCTGAAACATTATTAGATTGTGAAGCCAATGTTAATGTAATATAAACATGATTATATGGAGAGAATGTTTTCAATATTTTAGATTTTTTATAGATAAATCTGGTATTGGTATTTGTTTATTGTTAGTAAACGATATAGTATCACACCTTTCATTTTTGCTTAATTATTTCCCAAATTTATGGGAGATTGATTATTGATCACAAGGATACATGTTTTTTTGGACATGATCACTTTTTAATCATAAACTATATCACATTATTTTCATCATGTTTATACCTTTGATATATGTAACACTGCTTTTTTTTATATAACATAGGATCTACTTGTTATAGAAATTGTTTGTGGTGGCCTATAGAGTGTTATGTCACAACCTATTCAGGAGACCATTGGGTATGGAGACATAATTCAGGGATTCATTTAGTGACCAAGGAAAGAACAAATTTTAGGATGATTAAATTAGTTTTCAATAGAAGTTTGGGATCACCAGACCAATCTATGCCTGAGATTCTAATTGGGATAGTTTATTTTTCTAATTTTTTGATTTGTGATAAATGTATTAGACTGGATTCATGTATACCCATTTTCATGCATTGTATATACATGACATGATTATCATATTGTATATAATTTCTTCTCGTAATTTATTAATTAATCCTTCTTTGTATTATATTATGGCTTTCATATATTATGATTCTTTCATTGGTTGATATGATTACATCGATTTGTCACAAGCTAACATGAGGGCATAGTCTCCCCACATACATACTTTAGGCCCTCACTGTTAGTCAATAGCCTCTAGAATATGGGGAGGAACACTTGAGGAAATTTGATCTACTAGATCATATCACCTTTTAGCGTCTACTATTTGTATATGTTTTAGTTTTACTAGTTATTTTTTATTCTCGGGCATCCCACTTGCTAATATTTTTAAAATTTCATTGTTTTTCTTTTTCCGTTTCAAAACATGGAGGATGAAATTTATATATGATCAACCGAAAATTGGGAACCCAATGACCAATTAATCTAGAGAATAAACTCCATTTTCATTTTACAACATTAATTATAGAAAAAACATCAAAATACAAATTCAATTTTTAAAGAAACAATTTATAATCATGCCTTTATTCTTACTGAAATTAGTGTAGGATGTAAAGATTTTATTATATTGAGTATTTTTATAAATTTATTAAATATTTTATATAGTTATCATTTATGAATTTTATGTTGGTTAAGACTCAAATCAAAAGGTAACAATAAATATCAATCTAGAAGTAAAATAGTTTTAATTTTGTTAAATTTGATCATGAAGTGAGAATATAAATATGAAAGATCATATAGTTGTTCACATCTCGAGTTCCATTAAAATATGGGTATACGAAATTGAATATTAAAAATCCTTAGAAACCCCTCAATAATTAAAATAAAAATATGATAGCCCAAAAATTCATGGAATGAACATAAAAATTGGGTATATAAATTCATGCTACCAAGAATAAAATTCAGTAATTAAAATCACATCAAAGAAAACCTTTAAGGAACATGAAATTATAATAATCACATGAATATTATAAATTTCTAGCAAAGTTTTTTTATTTTATCATAATTAAAAATAAAAAATTTCTAACAATAAAAAATATTTCTTCCAAATGAGTATGTATCCTAGGTCAGTTACAATAGGTAAAAATTAAAAATACGAGTTTCCAATGATTCCATACCAACACATAAACTAAACAATGACCTCAATTTCAACCAATATTATAAGGATGTAAGAAAATATTATATTCCATGAGGGTATTTCTTATGGTTATTAAGCTAAAACATTATTTTAGGTTCCACATTACTGCTCTTTGAAATAGTGTTACTGTTTTTAATTGTAATTTGACTTGATTTTTAGGTCATCAAGAGTATGATTTAAATTTTTTTGAAGTGTATATGTCCAACACCAACTTGTGGTGAAGTCCATTTATTGGCTAGTATTATATTACGAGTAAATAACATGAAATATGAGATAAAATTATATCTCAACACTTACACTTCTTCTTAATTCATATATTTGATGAAATATCTTTTGAGTTTTAGCATGTTTTTTTATCTTTTCAAGGTTTTATATGGAGGTATTCCCAGAAATTGTTTTCAAAATCCGATTATTTATGCACCTTTACATTAGCTTTCTAAAATTCCATGAGTTTAATCAGAAATAATTTAATTTTAATATCCTTATTATATCCTTTTTTAAAAAAATACAACCATTCTAAAAAAAAGTTCCGCAATAACCATATAGCTCTCAACCACCACTTCACTGTTATGAACTCTTTGAATCTTGTTATTTATTCAAAACCACAATTGTTTTCTATCAAAACCTCCATTTGATTAATGATATCCAGCATTTAATTATCCACTTATTATTGTTAGTGGTAGAAAGAGTCTCAGTATTCTTCATCAACTATAGTAAATGATTCAGTAAGTTCACAATAATTAGTTTCCTTCTCTTTCACCACTTTCACTACCTACAGCTACCATTTTTTTCCATTTCTAGATTACCAATAGTAAAATAAAAAATAAGATATTCTAAAAGGAAGTAGAAATATTTCCACTATTAGATATATTATATTCCATCTCTTACAATTTTGTGAAAATATTTTCATGTTTATTAAGATCTTCCTTGTCATTAATGTGTTCTCATGGGTAATATTACTCTTCCCATGGAACATTTTATAGTTATGATAAATATATGAACCCTTATAGGAGTAGACATTAGTGGACCTATAATATTAATTCTGAAATTCATAATACCGAGATGTGTATGAATCATTATGTCTTTTCTATATTCTAATCAGCATAATGAACAAGGTGACAGCCACATATCTTATTACTCAAGAAATTTTGTATAATAAAATGGTCGTATGAAATACCCCTATGTAATCCATCTGCATGCAACATCATGAATAAAAAATTTACATTAAATTAGAAATAAAATAGATAAAACAAAACCAAAGGTCTTATACTAATATTCAAAAACATATATAGGGTGTGAACCGTCGTGAACTATGATACTATTTTGATCTTTTCTACTCATTTCCATCAATTTCGGAACAAGTGAAAAATAAATTACTCCCCTTATGGAATAATTAATTCTCAAAGTTGTAAAATATTTTGAAATTTCAATTTCCCTACATTCCAAAACCCATAATTTTTTGTTAAGTGATTGTATAAGGTTGATACGATAAACAACAACAAATCCTAGAATGAACGCCCAATATGATTTATAGGTCTACAAATTTGTGTCACTAATTATGAAATAAAATATACTAATTATATTAATTATGAAATAAATAATCTTAATTATTCTTAAACTAGGAATTGTTGTAAGGCTATAGGCGATCTAATATCCATGGAAGGAATTTCATTATTGGAGAAAATTCAACTATATTATTGAAATTGATCAAAACAATAGTTACATGAATTCTTGAGGTAAAAATATCTTGTTGGTAATATCAAACTAAAAACATATATGCTTTTAAATTAATTTGATTGAGGTAATCTATCCAACCTTGGTTCATTAATTACAACATCTAATGCAGGGTTGAAGTTATGTTAGTTGTTGCTACACACTCGACTCTATTAAAATGGGATTCATCCCCTAATCTTCTTCTCTCTTGTCGAGAGATTATGCGGTTTGGTATGAATTATTCTCAAAAAAATACAATTAATTAGATGAAATAACAAGAAGATAATAATTGAAGTCATGATATCAAAATCTCTTCTAATTTGAATAACCCTCCTCTAGGATATTATCCATCCATAATCGATTGTTAGTAAGAAATGAAGGACCTATGAATAAAAAATACGGAAATATATTACCAATATATGATTAAATTCAGGAAAAATAGTGTCTAAACAAACATGAATTTTTTAATAACGAAAATAAAAATCTTTGATTACGCAATGAATGGTAGAAGTTGAAAAAAACCATTGAATGCAGCTAATTAGTGGATGATCCACCCTATCTAATCTAGAACTCGGGAAATTGAACCATCTAATTGTTTCTTTTCATTATTTAATTATCCTCCTCTATAAAGGGGGAAGTAATTCCATATACTTCCATTAAAATAAGATTTTAACTCCCCAAAAAATAACCTTTAGAATTCATAAAATATATGATCATTATATTGTAAAATCTGTTCACTTTGCATTATATAGTCTGTGAAACACCTCCACTTAGTAGATTTCATTATTCGAAGGAAAACCCAAAATCAAACACCTCCCCTATTGGTGATGACTATGGTACGATAATACATTTACACTATATCCTAATGATAACAGAAGATCTAAAACATCAAGATAAGATCTTTTATTTAAATCAATATAAACCGAAATGAAAAAATACATTCTCTATTGGAACCATGGTAGTGGATTCACCTTCTTTTCCCTTGAAAATTAGCTCCAATGAATGACATGGACGATCATGCCAAGAACGTCTGGCAGCGTGCCCAGATGGTGCTGTGAGGATTATCCAAGTTGATGTAATTTGGGATGTCCCATGGGACATGGATCTTGGATGCTCTACCTCTTAGAATCATTATGAATGGATGAGGTAAATTTCTCTATATGAGGAGATGGAGTTTTTAACCTATGATATTAGATTGGATTAAAATCATTCTCTATAGTTGAGTAGAGCCTTCGGTGACGGAGGCAATAGGTTGGTGAGGAAACTATAGGACGACTTCATTGATCCAAGGGGTTGGGACCTTGGAGGTGGCGAAGGGCATGAAGTTGGTGTCTATCATGGCGGTTTCACCCGGTGTGGCCACTGGCCTTTTTTAGTGTCCCACTTCATCAGCAAGGTTGGTGAAATAGGATAATGGGTGCTCATTATCCATGCCCGATGGATGACCTGGTGATATTAGTGGGACTGCCCAACGGTATCTCGAAACGGCATACACCTTCCACGCCGGTGGATTGGTGATGGTGATGACCTTGGGATGTGGGCACAACCGTCTGGCGATGAGTGAATACCTCGAGGTAAATGATTTAATCAAAATTGGGCAGGCTCAAATCCTTTGTGACCTTGGGTTGGTCGTAATCAGTTTTGATATTTTTGATTCATGGCTAATTTTTATGTGGTGTTTTTATATTTTTTTCCTTAATAAACTTCTAGGCACGATCACACTCGGTAACTGAATTTTCATGGTAATTATTTATTCATATTTATTTATAAATATTTTTACGTATAATTATAATTATAAATATATTTAAAATAAATATTTAATGATTCGTTAATATAACAATAATTATAAATTTAATTATATTGGTAAATAATTTTATGAATATATTTATATACAAAAATTATAAGTAAATATAATTATCTAATTATATAAATATAAATAATTATAATTATAAAGAAACATTTGTATGTAATTGTAATTTAACATAAATATATAAAATTACAAATATATATATAGAATTATCAATATGCATTATAAATATAATTATAAATAAATATAAATATTTATTATTTTTAAAAAAATGAATAATGGTCTATTTATTTAATTTTAAATATATCTAATTAATTTTAAAAATTAACATCAAAATATAAATATATATATATATTTCTATTTATAATAAGTAACATTATTTATTTATATTCAAAAAAAAATTAATATTTAAATAAACAATTATTAAAAATTATTTTTAAAAAATAATTATATTTATTATAATTAAAAATGTATAAATAAATATTTATATATAAACATATAAATTTTTATAACTATGTAAATATATTTGATGTTTATATATATATACATTATAATTATTTACACACACACACAAACATATATATATATATATATATATATATATATATTAAATTATATATATAAAAATAATAATTTTAATTTTAAAGCTATATTTATTTTTTAGCTAATGTCATCAACATCATATGAAGTGGGGCTCACCCCCAAAACCCTTTAAAGATGGGTGTTAAAACAAATAATTGTCTCCCATTTTAAAAATTGTGTTGTGGGAGAAAGAAGTAAATGACCCTTACACAGAAACCACTCAAAAGGAATAGAGTTATGAATTGATTATAGTACATTTCTCCCAAAACGTCGTATGATATGGAATTGTTCAATCCAATTTTCCAATATAATAACACCATAATCCTAAATATATTAAAAATAAAAATAAAAAACCTCCCAAAAAATTTTAACGCCCACACACCCAGGCCAGTATGACACATCATAAAGAGGATTTCAAAAATCATTATGGGTATTTTATTATTCACTACCTATATCAAAAATATGATTTCATTAGCATGAAACACCAAATAAAATGTTGATTTTGTTGTGGAAATCTCTGATGTAGGTCCCCAGAGGTGATCACATAAATTATTTAGGGGAAATACAGGATTTTATATCATGAACATGAATTTAAAATACAATACATATACCAAACATAATTTATAGGGTTATAAACACACATCAATTAAAATGATGAAAAATATTTTGAAATACAAGTCTACAATTTGGTGTAGTAGGTGTTCCGCAAGCCTTTAGTGTTAAACACATCTAGTGGTAATCTTTTATGTTGCTCAACCTCCATTGCATCAGTGAAGTTTGGTGTCATCCAAGAGGAAAACTTTGTTTATTTTTTCCAACATTCCCCCTCAAACATGTTTCCCTGGGGACCCTTGAATTTTCATCATATCCAGGTGATTGTCCAATAGATGTAACGATTTCACGATAGTCAATGTATTCCTTTTACATGTTCTTGTGATTTGTAATTTTGATATCCATTACCTCCTATATTAGGACTTTTTTCACCTTGTACTATTATTCTTATATTGGGTTTTTGTCCAAAAAATATTCTAGATCTTCTTAATTTAAATTTCTACCTTTCTATTAGCCTCAACCATGACTTGTAAACTGTCGTACTAGAAGGTGGAGCCACTATTTTAGACCTGACTAACAAACACATGCATCCATGTTTCAGCATGCCTTAATTGACAGGTGGTCCACGAGATCGATCATTGAAAAAGGTCTCGACATTCAGGAAGGAATATTTGGTGGATTACACTACCATAGATAAGACCTTTAATAATGTGAAAAATGGTATTTGACAATGCTACAAATGTTTTTTTACTAAGTGACATAAATAGGGAAGACCCCATTATCAGTGCTAAAAATGTCATGATAAAGGTCAATATATATTAGCTCTATTTATAGCACTTATAAAGGGGATCCTTTATCAGTGCTTTTTATTGAATTGGTAAAGGGTGTATATTATTATCATTTCAAATGACATTGATAATGGCCCTAGTAATGTAGTGTTCGATTAAAATTACAACACACTACAAAAAGTAGCCCACTATGAGAAAATTCCAATATGAAAATTCATTATTTAATTTAAAAAATATTATATTACAAATAAAAAAACTATGTAATATAAATTTAAAATTTTTTTTGGTATAATTAATTTTTTGATTTCTATCCATGAACTCTAGAAAACATCAATGATTCATTGTCATTGGAACCCTTGACCCCCTATAAAAAAGAATTATCTTGGTATTAGTTAACAAAAAAACCACCCCAAATTAAGAAAAATAATCAACCTATATGGGAAAATAATTTTTATATTTGTAATGCCGTAATGAAATAAATTAAACATAAATATAGAACAATACATTAATAAAATTCCAATTCAAAATAAAACGACACACATGGAGTCATATCAGTCACACTATTCATCGTATTGAGGTGTCACTAATTCCTCTATGTCAGAAATGAATTATGGATCATTTTCCTAATATATAGAAATAATGCAAATATGTTTGCTCTATTTTGAGTATTTTACATGTCATTTTAATTAAATTGACATTTTAAACTTTGATCCCATGTTGTTTCGGATTGATATGAGACTGATTCATAAATCTCATAATTGAATTATTAATAATTTTTAAAAAATTATCAGGGAAATCTGAGTGCATTTTATTAGTTTTTAGTGATTTATATATGGTTTCAAATAAAATGTCAATATTCTGATTGATAAAAATCATTTTCATTCAAATCGATCACACCGTGTGTCTGATTGAGGTTTATGTGATTCGAACACATTAAAAATGAAATATGGATCATTTTCCAAATGTATCAAAATAATATGAATGTTTTTCCAATGTTTTTAGAATTTCACTTGTGTTTTTACTAAAATTTCAATTTTAAATACAAATACATAGATATAGTCATACCGAACACACCGTTTGTCATATTGATGTGAGGATGATTTCTATATGTCAAAAATAACTTAGGTAACATTTTTATAAAGTAAAATAATATTCTAAATGAGTATTCTTAGTTTTCAGTATGGAAATGGTGCTTTTTTACTAAAATGTCAGTTTAAACTAAAACGTAAACATTGAGTCATAACAACCCCATCATATATTATTTTGATGTGAGATTGATTCCTATACATCAAAAAAGGACTTGTGAATTATTTTAAAAAAATTTCAAGACAATCAGAGAATTTTTTCATGCTTTTTAGTGAATGTCACTTTTTTTAATTGAAATGTCAATTTTAAACTGATAACAAAAAAATTGTGTCATACTGTAAGGACTCAAACTCGAGTAGCCACCCAAACCATGCTAAATAGGTCGATGTTACATGCTTAGGCGCACCACCCAGAATGCCAAAGGCTGCAGACATGCAGTGAGTGTCATATAGATATTTCGAGGAGGTTTTACCATCTCATAGGATAATAATGGTACTGGTCCGAGTATAATAATGAAGTTGTAGCGGATTAAATAGTTCAACATACTCAATCCAGACCCATAGAGCTGAAGCACATTCAATATCGATAAATAGAAAAAGAAATAAATATAAACAAAAATAGAGGAAATAAACACAAAGGCATGCCGAACCTTGTAACTACTACTGAACAATAATGCATGCATCCAAAACAGGTCATACATATCCATATATATAAAGGGACCCAATGGATAACCATATGTAGCTAAAACATGTAAGAATGCTGATATAGAAAAATAAATCAATACAATGTACACACCAGCTAGGAAAGACCTCATTGTCCATACCATCCACATGAAATAGCTAATGCAATCCCACTCCTGATGTCAACCTCCTTATAGAACATAAATGCAGAAAGTATTCACATGTCCCGAATGGCCTGTGCAGGGCGTGAGAAAAATCTCAGTAGGATACCACCCAACGGTGCGTACCTAATATAAGTGTTTATGCAGTCATGCATTTATAAGGAAAATATTAAATAATGTGATTCACAATAAACACAAACTCCATTGGTGCTCAAAAACCACCATGAAGTGTCACCTGCTTCATCCAATGCTGGAATCTATGTCATATAACCCAACACCATGTTCCCCCGGACACTGCGTGTGACATGTACCGATGTCCAGAAGGCATGCCATGAAATAGTATCCGGGTGGATCAACGATGTCTATCCTCAAATAAGTTACTAGGGGTATAACAATGTCTACCCAAGAAATAAGGTAACATGAGGGACATCGATTCCTGCCCTCAAATAACAGTGTGCCTCTGCCCCCAACCAGATAGCCTCAATGCTATCTCCTAAAGTCTCCTCACCTCTTATGTGGCTTCTTACAGCAAGCACCCCCGGCCAATAGTAAATAAACTTCAACTAACTAGGGCCTCTACCCAAAAGAGTGGTCAAAACCCCCTCATCATAGAGTCTATCTATGCGCACACTAGTCAATGTTCTAGGAGAGTGGTAATTAAAAAATATATTATCCAAGAAACAACACCTCTAACACGTCATGTCCTTGAAACCATGCTTCGCAAGTCTGGCGGCCTCTCCATACAATTAAATCGGTCCATGCCCACCCTCACAGTCACCTTTTCTCAAGCTGACATCCATGATTCCCACTCCCATGGTCAGAACCATGCAATGTAACCCGGGCCAAGCCCAACCTGTGATCAGCATCAATAAAGAATATATGGGCCTCACCCAACACAACGACAAGTGTTCCATCATATGAAAATCGACAATTACATTTTATAATCAATGGAATCACTTTTAAGTCGGAATCCAAACTGAATAGTTGAAATTCACTAACCATGTGTTATCCTATACCTGAACAGTGGTATTTGAGGCCTATATCAATTCATATCAAGGTTTAATAAACTAAACACAAAAGAATAAAACAATACAATTCGACTAATACCATTTTGGCATCCCCTGACCAAAATTCCACGATGAGAAACAACCACTCGCCTGACACCACTAAAAAATAATTGTTAACAGGGAAAACCCAAAGTCATCTCATTGGTCAATTATCAATTGAACATGCAATAAGAGTTCAAACATGTTCACACTCGAAATACTAGAAAATGATCCATAGGTTATGCCACCCAAAAATCTGTGAAAACACAAAGATATATGTACCACCTACCTGAGACACGTACGATGATACTCAAATGATAACAACCACCAATTAGGTCTAAAACACAGTAGATCTACAAAAGATTCAATACTGCTCAAACCCTTATAACTCATCCAAGAAAAGAAATCAAGAAGAATTACTCAATTATAATCAAGGCCTTATGTATGGGGTTCTAACGCATCCAACTAAAATATAAATGGAGTTCATACGGATGATCAGGTGAAAAATGAGCTCTGGTCGGTTCTCCCTTCTCAAACACATCGAGGGTTTGGGATTCTACCTCCAAACGAGGTTGCTTCCCATTTTAGCGAAAAAAAGAAAGTACACGACATGTACTTTAGAAGTACCCACTATGTATCATTTCACTGTTCATAAGACGGCTGAAATTTCACCGAGTACTTTCCAACTGACTACACGACATGTACAAATGGTACACGTCTTGTACCTTTCTACCCGGCTAACATCCCCAACACTACATGTATATTCCTATACATGGACCCTCTACACGGTTTGTACAAATAGTATACGGTGTGCACTTGCTAAAAACATTTTACCCTGCTCATAGGCCTACACACCATGTATTGCGTCCACACGGTGAATGGTACACAACGTGTTGAGGAATACTACATGTTGTGTTGTATGAAAATTCTACACGGTAACCACATGACATATACTTGATGATCACATGTCTGGTACATGAAAAACTCTCACACGGAGTGTACATTATAGTATATGGCATGTAGTCTAGAAATATCTAGAACAACCCATATTTTCACAGTTTTCACAGAATCAAGTAAAAAATTCATACAGGTTTGGGGTTTTGACCCGTTCTAAATAATCGGGTTCTTACAATCTCCCCACCATAACATAGATCATCCTCGAAATATCAAACTAAAGCTAGAGATGGAACTGAACATACCACCATGATCAAGTAAAATAGAAAACCCTGGTCTCAAAGGTCCAAGCTATGATCCTCAAGGGGCTCCCCACCATCGTAATTGCCTAACGCGGCCTCAACTCGATAAAAAACAACACAAGAAATGGTTCAGTAACCTATTTTTCAGACACAGGGTCCTCTCATGATGCATCGTATCCCCTATGCCTCATTGGTGCTCCCATGTCATTTCTGACACCCATCATATTCTGCACCGCATCAGTGCATTCCTAAAAAAGGTACTTCATCCCATAGACATTGAAAATAACCGAATTCCATGCACCTCATGTAACCTACATCCTTGTTTCCCTGATGGCCAAGGCCCCTCATGTAACATGAATCCTCAATTTCGTGATACTCATGGAACCTCATACATATATATAAAAATAAATAACCCAACCGATATGGTGAAAATCCCACTGACCAGTATCTAGTTAGTCCACATGAATCATGTGCACCTCATCCACTCAAAACAGACATGCCTTATCAAGTAAATATAAATGAAAATGAAAAATTCATGGCAACACTCGCGGTATACCTCTAACCATCATAAGCTCCCAAGCCTGCTCTGCCTCTGGCAGCTCCATGACGTGCACCTGGACCAATGTAAAGTTAACTGATGCCTGACCGCCCTACGGTGCTGCTCCAATCACCAGCCACTGACTCCTCAGCTAGGTCCTACTGTCTCTGTCATGTCATATATGTGCAGATGAACCTTGGCTACCCTCTCCTAGTATTGAACCTGATCCAACTACAAATGCCACTGTCTGTCCTAGTCCCTGCCTACCGGTTGTCTGAGAAGGCTGCCTGCATATCATCTCAAGATGTATGAAATATCAACATTCTCAAAACTCCTTTGGAGGCCAATAACACTATTTCTGAACTTGTTCTAGTAACCTAAACTAAAAGGAAACCATTTATGAACTGCTACATGTTGTTCTAGCTTATTCTTTAGCATAACTACCATGTTGGAACTCATCTCATTCTCGCTTCCTGGTGTCTGAACCATCACCTATATCTGTCACCTAGTCAACCAGGGGCCTATCCCACTGGTTTCCATCCACTATACGTGCCTGATTCAGCACCTCTAAGAATGAGCCCAACCGGAATATATTCACCAAGATCTGAATGGCTTTTCGTAACCCATACTCAAATCACCTCACAAGTGTCGCAGCATTGCTTACCATAGAAGGTGTAAAGAGATACAACTCAGAAAATGTAGGTTCATTTTCCATGTTAAACTTGTCTCCCTGCTGAAGGTTCAAGAACTCCCAATCTCCCTTAGGCCTCAGTGCCTCTAGTTAATAGTGCTTGATGGACCTGTCCTCGAATTCTTTCCATGTTAGTCCCACGTGCCTGCGAGCCTAAACCTGCACATCCCACCAAAACATTGTCAGTCCACACAACATTTGCATCACTACCCGGACCCACCACCCTATAGGAATGTCAAGATGCTCAAAAGATCATCTACATTCTCTCTATCCAGTTCTCAGCCACATTCGGACCACCCTCACCCAGACAAAGTAATGGGTGCATTGATCAGAACTCTCGCGTTAGATATTCCATAGATGGATCTGTACCCTATGCAACTTTGTCGATACCCTCTAGGACACATACCAGACAGGCTCGAAGCTGCTCATCGAGCCATTGTCCAAACGCTGCCAAACCAAGTTGATGTCATGCCTACAATGGATCCTGAACCTGAACTTATCTCTCTGCCCATACACGCATCTCATGCTCTGCCTGCACTAGATCCTGAAACCGATACAGCTCCTATGACATTGTACCATATCCTTCCTAATGCTCCATATTATTCGACTAAAGTATCCCTCTTAATACCATAAATAATTAGAGAACCCAAATATATATATTACAATATATATTCAACGCAAATAAAGAAAGATGTAAAGAGGCAGCATAAAACAACTATTGTTACTCTCCTCCATCACAACCTATGCCCATGTCATCCCGACCTCTTGGCCTCCTTACCCGCCCTCAACATAGCCAGGTATCAAAATTAAATTGGTCCTTTCTCATCCTGACAACCAACATTGCATCAAATCGATGACCGAGTCCCCAAATCCGTATGATCACAATCACCTCAACAAAGAGCACATGCCTTCTCGTATAAGAGATATACCCAAATACCCTACCACGTGAAATTCTAATAATATACAATGTAAGGAATTACATATTGAAATTAAAAAATAATTTCTATTAGAAATTTCACTTATTCACAATTCAAAGCATAAAATTCATTGCAATTGACATTATTCACATGGTATTATCACATCACAAATGATACATGTAGTTCTGAAATTGATATACCCTAAAATGAGCCTATCAAAAGCCAAGAAAGCAATCCTTTCCAAACTAGGCCAAGGTCCAACTATCCCTTACCACACCACGTCAAGGGTCACATATCACAATCAATAACATCACATGCCAAGTGATCCACCGAGAGGGAAATCATATAAACTATAATATGAGAAAAATCACAAAAAAATTCCCATAAAAGTAAACATGGTCTATCACTCGTACATGGGGATACATGCACCCAAGCACAAGCTTGAATCCCAGTTCTAGTAACAACCAACCTCTAGTCTATCATATCCCAAATAGTAAAACCAGTATAAATAAAAAAGAGAAGCCTCCATCTCATTTGTATCTAGAAAAAAACTACTACTAAATCTCTATCATGAATCCCTCTAATTGCACTTTGTAATGACACGAACCCGAAAAACCACAAAACCCATGCTAAACGAGTTGGTGTTACTACCTTAGGAGCACCCCCCGAACGCCAATGGCTGTCGACTACCTGTGAGGGTCTTATAGGTATAATGGGGAGGCTATACCCTCTCGGAGGATAATAATGGCACTGGTCTGAGTATAATAATAATGATGCAGTTGAATAAATGACATAGTAGAATCGAAACAGATCTAAAGAGGGGAAGCACATTCAGAATAAATAGACAGTGGAAGCAATAAATATAAACAATGATAGAGGAAATAAACAAAACAACATGTCGAACCATGTAACTACTACTGAACAATAAAACATGCATCCAAAATAGGTCATACATATCCATATATATAAAGGGATAAAATGGCTAACCATATGTAGCTACAACAAGTAAGCATGCAGGTACAGAAAAGAAATCAAGACAAAGTAAACATCTGGTATCCAAGACCTCAAGGTCCATACCATCTCCAAGAAATATCTAATGTAGTCCAAATCGTTATGCTTACCTCATTCCTGCACATAAATCCATAAAATCTACATGCGTCCCGATGGGCCCGTGTAGGGTGTGCGAAGAATCATAGTAGGATACCACCCAATGGTGCATAACTAATATATGTGTTTAAGTAGGAATGCATTTATAATGAAAACAGTCAACAATATGCTATACAATAAAAAAACTCCACTAGTGCTCAGCATCCAACATGATGTGTCACCTGCTTCGGCAAACGATGCAGTCTCTATCATGTAACCCAGCACCATATGCCCCCTGACACCGCGTGTCTCAAGTACCGACCTCCCGAAGGCATGCAATGAAATAGTATCCCGGAGGAACATTGATTTTTGTCCTCAAATATGTAACTAGAGGGATAGTGATGTCTTCCCTTAAATAAGGTCAGAAGTGCGATAGCGATGTATTCACTCAAATAATGGTGAGCCTCTGCCCCAAACTCGATAGCCTCAATTCTGTCTTAGAAAGTCTCCTCACCTTAGACATGTATTCCTACGGCAAGCACCCCCAACCAATAGTACCTAACCTGCAACTTAAGGGGGGATCTACCCAGAAAAGTGGTAAAAACAACCTCATCACATAGTCTCTCTGTATAAACAATACTCAATGTTCTGGGTGAGTGGGAATCACTAAAAATAGAACCCAACCCACAACAACTATGAAACCTTGTGTCCCTTTGACCATGCCACTCAAGTCTGATGACCAAACCATCCATGTAAACCAAGAAATTCCCAATCTGACAGTCACCATGTCTCAACCTAACGTCCATGTCGCCCAATCCCATGATCAGAACCACAAATGTGTCCCACGCCATGCTCAGCCTATGATCAACATCACACAAGAATATACAGGCCACACCCAGCACAACCGAAAGGGTTCCAGTATATGCAATTCAACAGTAACATATAATAATCCAAGGAATAACTCTTAAACAGAAAACCAAACTAAACAGTTGAAATTAACTAACCAAGTGATGTATTATACCGACACAATGGTCTTTTAGATCTTTAACAATTCATATAAATGTTTAATAAACTAAAATCCACTTTTTAAAACATATAATTCAATTATATCCATTATGGAATCCCCTGGCCATTATTCCCTGATGAGCAACTGCAACTCAGCCGACCCCACTCAAGAAAAACTCATAACAGGGCATACAAGAGGCCTCCCATAAGACAATTTTCATTTAAACGAACAATAACAGTTAAAACAGGGTCATGATCAAAATACCCAAAAATGTGCCATAGGTCGTACCACCCAAATTTCTGCGAAAACACAAAAAGATGTATGCCCTACATACCTGAGAGACGTACGATGCTACTCCTCCGATAAAAGCCTGAAATTATGTATAAAACATGGTAGATCTACTAAATAATCAAAATCACTCAAACCCCTATTACTCATCCTAAAACATAAAACAAGAATTAGAGCACAAGTGGAATCAGGGCCTTACCGAGGGGGTTCTAACGCATCCAACGGGGATCGAAACAGAGTCCGGATGAACGATTAGGATAAAAAATAAGCTCCGACCGAATCTCCCCACTCAAACCTTTCAAGGGATTGTGTTTCTACCTGAATACGAGGCTATTTCACATTTTAGTGAAAAAAACAAATTACATGGTGTGTTCTTTAGGAATACACACCTTATTTCATTTAATAGTTCATAAGATGGCAGAATATTCATCGAGGACCAGCCGATAAACTACATAGTGTACACCTATGGTACACGACCTGTACCTCTCTATCTGGCTCACATCCCCAACACGCCATGTATATTCCCATACATGGACCCACTACATGGAGTGTACAAATATTATATAAAACACACTTGATAAAAACATTTTACCCAAACCACATGCCTATACACCATGTATGGCCACCACACGGTCTAGGGTTTATGGCGTTTCGAGCAATACTACACACCGTGTAATACGAAATTCTTACATGATCATCACACAACATGTACTCGCCAAGCACACGACCATTACTTGCATAACCCCTACACGACATGTACTTTATAGTACATAGAGTGTAGTCTTGAAATTTCACGAACTTCCTAGATTTCCCTAGTTTCCTTATAATCGAGTCAAAAAAACAAACAGGTTTGGGATTTTGACCCATTCTAAAAACCCATTTTCTTACATAGGCGATGCATAATATGTATCAGATTTAGGTATTAATAATTATTTCACATCACAAATGACTTATGAATTGTTTTCCAAATTTTTAAAACAATTCAAATTAATTTTTTCATGGATATGATTGAGGTTCTTACAATTACTACACATCAAAAATGACTTATGGGTCATTTCCAAAATTTATCAAAAACATCCCGAAGGTTTTTTTTGGGTTTTGAGTATGTAACTAGTGTTTCTTACTAAAATTTCAATTTTAATAAAAACACACACTTGGAGTTTTACTAGTCACAATAGGCATTATATTGAGGTGTGGTTGATTCTTATATGTCAAAAATGTCTTATGGGTCATTTTACTAATGTATCAAAAAAACATGAATGTGTTTTCTTAGTTTTTAGTATGTCACGTAATAAAATGGTATTTTAAACTATAAAAATGAAATTTGCATCATAAATTTCCCATAATGTGTCCCTTTGATGTAATATTTATTTATACACATAATAAATTACATCCAAATTATTGTACTAAATTATCAAGACAATCAGTTAATTTTCATTGTTTTCATTGAGTGACACACATTTTTAACTAAAATTTCAATTTTATAATTATAAAGGACACATTGAATTATACATGGAACATGGTGTATCGATTTAAGGTTATGTTTATTCCAAAACATCAAAAAGGACTTATGGATTGTTTTCCTAATATATCAAAACAATCCAAATTTTTTTCTTTGTTTTGAGTATGTCACATTTCCTTTTTACTAAAATGAATGTAAATTTTAAATAAAAAAGACAAAATTGGAGTCATACGGGTCACATTATGTGTCATATTTAGGTGAAAAAAATTCCTACATGTAAAAAATGACATATAGATCATTTCCCCAAGGTATCTTAAGAATCAGAATGAGTTTTCTTGGTTTTGAGTATGCCACATGTGTTTTTACTAGAATCTCATTTTAAACTAGAAACACACACTTTGAGATATAATTTCCACACCGAGTGATTGTTTTAAATTAGACTTAGTCATATATGTCCAAAATGTCTTAGGAATTGTTTTTCTAAATTATAAAGGATATTCCAATGTGTTTTCACAGTTTTTGATTTTTTGATTTTTGTTTTGAACTAAAATGTAAATTATAAAATAAAAACATCCTGTTGAATACATAACAAGAACACTATGTACTGTATTAAGGTGACACTAATTTATTATTTGTTTTGTGTTTTTCTTTCAACTTACTGCAACAAGCTATAAAATATAGGACATGTTCCATATTGACGGAAGTGGAAACCCCATGCGTCTGGAAACCCCCCATGAAAATGGAATAAGTTTTATCTTTTAAGACTTGTTGCTGGATGTTTGGAGAGAAATATGACTTCTAAAAATATCATTGAAAAAAATAAATAATTCTTAGATAAAAATGATATATTAATTTACTTATAAATTATAACACAACGAAATTATAATGTAATAACATTGTATTTGATACCATATGTGACACACAACATCATGTGTATAATATAATATAACATCCTTGAACATTATAATATATTCAATATATTGAAAAAATTAAACATATATTATATATTACAATGCACACGATACTAAGTTATCTTGTGTTACACGTAATAAAACATTCTTCGACAACTTCTGTTAAACACAAGACTTAGTTTTATTGAATACTATTAATAATATTATTTAATATAATAATATATAACAATGATATTAAATTTTAGGTTATGAATATGATTAAATAACTTATGAAAATATATGTTTTATAGAAATTTAAATTGAATTTATTGGAAATAAATTTATTATAAATGAAAATATAAACTAATTGAAAAAAATGAAATGTTTTTATAAAAAAAAATTGTTTCCAAATGATATTTTTCTTAATAAACTAAATTAATTACTATTATTAGAATATTTTAATTAAATAAATATTTTAAATATCCAATAAAATATTTTTTACATTCATCCAAAATAATTGATAGGTTTAAGATACGAACAAACACAATTTTACCTATAAAAGCCTGTAATTTCTAAATGGAAATTTTCTGTATTTTAATTTAATACTAGTTGTAAAAACACCATAATATATTTAATTTATCAAAATAAACTTAAATTTTAAAGAAAAATATTAAAATTAACTTTGTATTAATGTTTTGTGTTTTTTATGAGAATTTCTAATTTTTATGAATAGTGAAAAATATTGAATTTTAATTGAAAAATGGAATTTATTCTCAATAATTAATAAGGATATAAAATATATTTAATAGATTTTAAATAAAAATTATATCAATATTACAATTATTAATACTAATTTTTTATTTGAATCAATTTCACATTTAAATTTGATATAAAAACATTTCAATGTTTGGAAATTTTTGACTTTAAAAACTAGTTTTGTGGTCCCATGTGGGGGATAAATTTTAATTTAATTTATGCCACATATATTATTATTATTTGGAAAAAGATCAATTATTTTTAATTATAATATATTATAAATTTTAATAAGGTCAACATAGTTTTTTACAAAAAAAATATTGAATGCATTTAAAATTAATTACAATTATTAAGGGAAAAACTAGCATAACAAGCGATTAAACATTAATTTTGATGGTAAAATGTCATAAAAACATGTCCAAAACCAGTTTTATGGCCATATATAGACCCTATACTCACGTTTCACGAATGTTGTACATTATTGGATCTAAATGACATGGAAAAATCATTGATGGAATTCCCCCTTACAAATTTTTTTAAGAAAGGCACTCCTCCCACACTATAAAAAGGAACCCAACCATCAAACTTATTCACACCTATAAATCATTTTGTATCATAAATAACCTTCTAAAATAATCTCCCAAAATGAATCCCCTCATCCTAGAAGCCTCACATTTGGAATAAAGGAAACAAAGGTTGTCTTTTGGTATATACCAAATGACCTGCCCAAATAAGAGGGGATATTCTTTAACGATCAATTCTGTTTCATTTTCATATCCACCCATTAATTTTTTATATTGATTATATAATAACATCAGTATATATAACATTACTATTTATTTTTAATTTAATTTTTATTACCTACATTTTCACACAATACGATCTCATGGGATACAAAATCATCATTCGTGTGTACAATGAACTACTATCTCAAAAAATGATATCATTCTTTCTTACAAAACTACGTTAATGGTTTGGAATAATGATGAATTTATATTTTTTATATTATAATTATAATTTCATTGTTGTTATTTAATTTT
Organism: Viscum album; assembly: GCA_963277665.1. NCBI lineage: Eukaryota > Viridiplantae > Streptophyta > Magnoliopsida > Santalales > Viscaceae > Viscum > Viscum album. The sequence continues at coordinate 511,277,452 of OY728126.1, read as the reverse complement.
TATATAACACATAAATTCATTTTTTCTATTTTTTTGGAACATGATATCATCTTTTGGTGCCTTGTGAACAACCCCTCCTCAAAGCGATGTGATTCATTCACACTTTACATGGAATGAATTAATGATTGTTTTAATAGAAATATAATATATATATATATAGTAAATATTATACTTTTATGATAATATACATATATATCACTTACTATTTTAATATGATAAGGAAATGGAATTATCATTAATGCGTACGTACGACCTACCATCTTTATGAATGTTGTATTTAATTTTCTATATCAAAATTTTATGGATCATTATAAATATATATAATTAATAAATATTATATATAAATTATATTTTAATATTTTTATGTGATGAAATAATTATCTCTCTAATATGAACAAAATTAACAAGTCAAAACATACTCGACAAACATTACTATTAACACCTAGAACCAAGAAAATAATTATAGATTGTTAACAAACAATTAATAAGATATTATAAGAAGATATTATATGATTTTAAAAATATTATTATATTTATTTTAGAAGTTAATTATATTTCTAAAACAATGATACATGATGTTCAAGGATTTCCACTCAAAAGGAAATATAATATAAGGGATATCGTCTCAATTACATTTCATTGAGGAATATAGTAACGATAGAATATAGTTTATTTTATATGGTGAATATATATCAATTTGAAAAGTAATATAATGAATTATTACTTAATAATTATATTTTAAATTTTAATTTTAATTATTTCAAATACATGTATTTGAATTAAATTTTACCATGTTGTAAAAAAATTCATAACCCAACTCTTATTCATTGGGTTATTTTACTTCCTCATTTTCATTAATATCATGTTATTACATTTATAATTAAATTGAATATATATTGATTCATTTTAAATTATCATATGTGTATTAACATTTAATACACATAATCAATTAATTTTTTAATTCTTACTTCAATGTTATGATCATTTTAATGGTTTATTTCACAGTTTCATTCTAACCAAGATTGCTATTTTCATGAAATTACTATAAATGAATTCATATTATAATTATTCAATAAATCCATCAATTTTATCCTACTATGGATATTGATGACCTTATTCATGTAATAGTTCCATTTTCCCACACTATTGTACTAAAAATGTTGTATTAGTTGTTTTTATGAAAACACAAATTTATTTCTCTATTCTGTTAGAAATATGTTTTTTTATCAAAACCATGTATTATAAGAATGTATTCAAAAACGTTTTTAACATTTTCATAACAAATAATTAAAAAAATTAGCCCATTATTATTTTACAAATGACATTAATCGAATATTCTCATCTCTTTCCAAACAAGACACTTTATTAACCTATTTACAGTTTTAATGGAATGTTTTTTTACCATGTACAACATGTAATAAATAAACCACCATCATATCATTTAATCTTTCATTAAAATTTATCAAAGTTATTTAAAATTATTTTTTTCATATGTTATTTAAATAAGGGATTTTAAATTTTTTTTCAAAATAAAAAGTATATTTTCCTCAATAATTCTTTAATGATATTTTTATGGCATCTCTATTCATCAGTGACAACAATAAATTACCTTTAACTTGATTGGGAAATTTTGTATTGATACAATCATTAGTATTCCTCTAGATGGTTTATTATCTCATTGACCAACGATATTATTGACAATAAATTCTGTGATTCCTTTTTTAGTCTCCTTGAAATATTAAATTCTCTATGATTATTTGACATTAAATACCCCCTAAATATTTATATTATTTAACATTGATATATTTTTTTCTTAATCTGTATATCATTTCAATATTCTGTGTTTATTTTGAATGTTATACGATTAACTGGGGAAATATTTATAGATCCATATCTTTTACTCAATACCCATATTTGATATGTTGTATTATTTTTGAATTAAATCGATTATTTTATATATGATAAATGCTTTGGACATGCATGAAATGGGATTGGGACTGGTTAATAAAATCCCCTTGATGAATACATAGTCTCGTGAGATTAGTTTGTTGGATAACCTGATCTAATGGGTTTTTACAAAAAAAAATTAAACTATCTTGAGGATATATCGTGATGGTCAAGGAATCAAGTGCCATAGAAAAATGACATCTGAAAATTAAGAATTTCCTTTATTCAGTATTCAGTTGTTATTATCCCTGATATTTTCACAATGAGAAATTATATGGATTCAATTAATTTTTATTTTCATGGTTTAATATCATTTCTGTTCAGTTATATTCATTTCCATATTAATTATTCCATATACGTGTATTTAAATGGAATAATTGTTCAGTTATTTACCTTTATATATTTTTACGCATTTTATCCCGGTTTATTGATTTCATGGCATTTGTGTTCAATTATTTACTTTTCCATATTTATTTTTCTCATTTATTCATTATTATTTCCAATATAGTTATCCCTTACAGAGCATTTGATCTGAACCTATTTTTTCATTTTCCTCCGGAATCCAATAAGTGTAATAAGATGGATATAAAAGGATATGTAATGTGGGAATAATGTTATCTTCAGAAAAATTATGTTATTATTTTTTTATTCATTTGTAACACAAGTCTCATGTATATATCTCATTTAAAAAAAACTACTAAATTATTTAGTCCTCCAGGATTTGATTAATTTTAATCATGGAATTGTAATGGTAATTTAAATTGAATTGAAGTTTAATGGGGTCATTTTTCTACATAAAATAGTAGATAAAATGGTTAATCAATTAAATAAATAAGATGTAGTAATTTAAATTTTTATAATGTATATATACATTCCTGACCCATTTCGTTGTTTCCATTATCTAAAGTATAGCCTACATTCCAATATGTCATGAGGATATGCATCTTCAAATAAACTACCCCAAACCATATTAAAGAATCCAATTGTATAAGAAAAAATTTCGTATCCTAGTAAATGTATTAATAAATAAATTAAACATAAAACTGAAATAATACATTAATAATATAACTATTTAAAACTAAATCCACACAATTTGAATCATACCTGGTACACCATGTATGATATTGAGGTTTTTTCGATTACACCATGAATGTTTACCCTATATGGAATTCAAAATTCTTGGATATCTAATAATTTTGTAGTTTGACAACCTAGAATGTTGAATTCATTGGATAATAAAATAACATTATGCCATCATGAGTGCATCAAATTTGTTAAAATAATGTTCGTAATACATGAGTGAATAAAACTTATTGAAAAATTTATTTATTATTGATCTCTACAAAATATTAAAAAATATGTATCAGATAAAATTAATATGAAAAATAACTATAAATTAGAAATAATTATGAGAAAATTAAATAAATGAGTTGTATGAAGTCACATCGTCATGATATATTTGTACTTTATGATATCAAGAATGTTGCCTAGTAGTTTTTTTAAAAAAAATTCTTCCTATGATAAATATGACTTTAAAATATAATGGTATTATTAGAAATTATAAATACAAGAAAGATTAATAAATAATTTAAATCCATTACTAATTATCTTCAAAAATAGTTCTTCATGGATGCTAGTTTTTTATGGTATATAGTATCTATCATAAATTTGAAAACATAATAACAATAATCTCTTCAATTGGTTAGTTTCAGAAGCTATATAAAATTTATGATAAACAAGTAATTAGTTTTGAAATGTGCTTTGATATTGAAATATTATTATATATAAATAATACATTTCCACATGTAGAAGTTGATAGGCACCTTGTACTCATTCAATGTTTTTATGGTATTTAAACACCGCTCTATCATAATATATTCATCATTAAAACATAATATAAAATAAATAACTTCATTTTTAGTACTAATATGTTTCATGTAGGTTATTAAAATGTTAAAAAATCATCATATATGGTCAGATTGTTGGGGATCCATGCAGTGAATCCAAAAACTAAATCATCAGAGTATCCAAGTGGACTACAATGAGTACCTAATGTTGTATAAAAATGAATAATTAATAAAAGGAATGAAATTATATTTATATAATTAAAATGTGTACATTTACCCCAACATCAATGGTAATAATTAGTGTCTATCATCCTTAATTATTATTTCAGATGATATAGCCAGTTTTCCACTATATCATCAATTTGATATGAATCCAATGAGTTTAGATGTGTGGAAGTTATATGAGCATTAATGAGTCCACATTTATGTTTACATAGATTTTCATGCAAATATTATTAATATAGATCCAGTGAAATAATTTTAATTTAATATTTTCATAATAAATATAGTATATCAGATATTGAAAAGAAATCATAAAACCTCACCTCATGTATAAATTTAAAACTAAGTCACTTATTATATCATTCTAGATCATTTATTTTACATTTTTAAGGGAAATTTATTCTATACTTGATTCTCTACCCATTTGTTCCTCCAAATAAAATATGACATAACAACCACATTATAACATTTCATTTGTAATATGATTCAATGTTAGTAAATATGTATACTAAACAGGTAGGGATAATTTTATTTTTGAAGATATTTTTGATTGTCCAGTTGGTCATTTTGATCATTTTGAATAATACATTCACTTCACCCCTTCCCATTGACTATCTGTAATATCATTCATCTGTTTACACATTTTTAATTTATTTTTATAGGGTTATCTTGAAAAATAATTTTTAAATGAATTACTCAATGTTGACATGTTTTTAAAAGATCTATTGATAATTCTATGAATGTTTCAATGGAATGCTTAACCATATGAATATCTACATCATCTTTTAGAATAATTATCTTGATGCTCAACACATGAGCAACACTTATCCCTACAACCACATAATTTGTAGGATGTTTTCTAGTTTGTTCTATATATTATTTGATTTTGAAAAAAAACATATCTAGTATATGGATATTAGTGGGTCTGTTAGATGTAAATCACACTCATTTTCTCCCTATATAGTATTAGCACATGAAAGTAATTATTTTCTTATTAATACAGATTTCATATGAAACAATTATGAGAATATCGATTACATAATATGGTAGCCCAACTAGGATAAACACCCTGAGAGGGGGGGGGGATTAGGGAATTAATGATTAAAAACACTATCTCTTTGGATCTTGTTTCTTCATTAAATTAAAGACTCTTCAATATCCTTTCTATAACAGAGAATAATATGGGAATAAAAATATATTGGGGACATAAAAATTTTATTTCATTCACCCTCACTATAATATATATAAGGAAAACATATAGGAAATGTAAAAATTTATCAAATTCACTAAATTGCACTATTATTACAAAATTTATAGAGGAATCTCTATCCCTCCTGGTTTATATCCAATCACAAATTGAAAAGAGCAATAAACTCTTTACTAATGTTTTCTTTCTACTTCTTGAGAGAAATATTCTATTTATCTAAATGACATCAGTGTTTTAAACATATTTTTGATTGTATCATGATTCCATATTTTCACATTGTAGATTAAATTCACTTTATATGACATTTTTTTGTTTGTGGAGAGTCCTTTGTAAACTATTTTGGACTTTTAGAGTCCAGGCTTATTCCCTTCATGGAAACCCCTGCTCCACGTAGTGAAAATAATTCACATACTGAATTTTATTCACAGGCTACCTTCACTTCATGGAAAATGTTCACTTCATGGATGGCTGGGGTTTTGTGATACTATTTTATATTGACAGCTATAGTTCCCCATTGAAACCTTTTTAATCATTTATAACAATTCCACTCCTCCTCTAATATAAATGGAACTCATCCCTCCCTCTCCCTTAAACCACTCTAGACACTTTAGATAATCAAATATATAATAAAATAAATCCTAAAAATAAATCACCTAATCCTATAATCCTCCCTTTGGGAGGAAATACGTCCATGGAAGCGCATTGGTGAAATCCAAAAGGATTTACCCAATGAACAAGTAACATCATTCCTCAAGAATTATGACTTTATTTATATTCTCCACCATTAAAATATTATTATTCCATGTTTAAATAAAATAAATATGTATACTCAATACACTTATATATTTTTATCCAATTTTTTTAACCTTAAAAACGCAAAATTCCATCTGATGGGTGATGAACCTAACGTTTAGGAGTATAGTGAACTACCACCTCATGAAATGATGATTGTTCATTCTTCTTTTACCACCTCTTGTGATAATAATTATGATGGAAAATATATTTTCAAATTATATTTACAATTTCATTGTTCCTATTTAATTTATATATAACACATACTCCTTTGCTTTCCATTTTTTGATAATATGAAAACATCGTTTGTGGAAGTGTTGACTATCGCCCCATCAAATCTATGTTATCTGTTCAAAATATACATAGAATGTGTAAGAATGGTTTTATTAAAAATATTCTACATATTTGACATATATATGGTAATTTAATTATATTATAATTTTATATTATTTACTTTTAATTATTTTAATATTAAAAATAAATGAAGGTATTTTTCATGTATACGTACAACCTACCGTCTCCAGGAACAATGCATTTTAGTTGTTATCTCTAGACATAATGGATTATTTAAAATAAATATATAATGAATATATATGATAATAAAATTATTGGTTTAATTATATAGATGATGAAATAATTATGTATTTAATAATAACAACAAGTATCAATTCAAAAAATACATGAAAACTGGGCAAATAACTCCCGAAATAGTGAAAATAATGATATACTACAAAAAACGAGTAATAAGATACAATAAAAATATCATATATGATATCATAAATTTTAATTTTGATATGGAATAAGATATTACCATGTTTAAAATCCTAATAATTGTGGATAATTTACCTTCACCTGAAAGGGAATGCAAGGTAAGTTATTTTCATCTCACATTTTATTTCAATGAGATGAATGTCATTTTCACTACTTATTTCATTAATATGGTGTATCTTCTACCCATTTTGATATATTATACATGAATTCGTTTTTATTAAAGGTATTTTATGTTTAAATTTAAAAAATTTATTTCAAGGGTCGTTTATTTAAAAGTTACCAAGTGGTAACGAATTTCATAACCAGATTCATTTTTATTGGGTTATACTACTTCTTCATCCTCCCTAAAAAAATAGGTGTTTTCAGCTTTAAGGTGCCAATAAATGGTTTTTTCATGATATCCATTTATTTCATTTACAATGTCTATAATTGGATTTAACATTGACCCACATATTTTCTTCATTGATTTATTCTCAAAATAACATCTGGGACTCTACAATGGTTTACTTCACAATATCATTTTGTTTAGGATTGTTTAAACTTAAATTACAATTATAGGAGATTAGTTGATCATTTTGTAATAAAAACTTATATTTCAGTATACTATTGTTATTAATGAACATTTCTCATTAATAGTAATATTTTCCCAGTTTTTGGTACTCTAGATGTTTATGAATGTTTTTAAAAAAACCCAACATCATTTCTATATTTAGTTGGAGAACCTATTTTCTGCTAAAAACGATTTTGTCTGAAAAAGTTCCCAAAAAAGTTTTAGACCTCTAAAAATAATTTATTAAATAAACTTTTACCGATTGTTATTTTATAAATGTTATTAAATTATTCATCTTTTCGATTTCCAAACAAGTCATTCTTTAAATTTTTATCATGCAGAAGAATTGGTATTTTTACCATGTGTAGAATGTGTGAGTTTACCTACCAAAATATCATCAATGATTCATTTTAATTAATAATAGGATAAATTGGAATTTTTTTTAAAAATATATCATTTCAGATAAAAGTATTTTCAATAAAAATACAAACGGAAGGATATTTTCTACAAGAAATATTTATAGTGTTCTTATATTTCATTAATGGGAAATACCCGTATTAATACTCTAATAAGTATAATTCAAATTGATACCATCATTATTCTTCCTCCGAATGGTTTTAGATTTATTTTTACAAGGATTTTATTGACATTAACATCATTGATTCCTTTTTTATTCACCTTGAAATATTCAATTTCTAGTGAACAATCATCCTTAAGAATCCCCTAAATATCCATATAATTTATCATGGATATGATTATTAATGAAATCATATACAAATTTTACATATAGTGTATACTGGATAGTTATTGGGTTAACTAAGGAAATATTTATAAATTTTCATCTTCTACTCCATTCAGATATTTTATAAGGTGCATTATTAAATCAATTCTTCAATATTTGAGGAATTCTTTAGAAATGATTGATTTGGGTTGGCCCTAGTTTTAAATAGCCCATCAATGCATCAGTAGTATCATGGGATGAGTTAGTGGTCTTGGAATATATGGGTTTTCACCCAATATACTAAACATACTTTTGGACTTTCTCTATTGTAAATGTAATATGTACCTATGAAACATGGGATAAAATAATTAAGTGTTTCCATCATTTTAGATTAAATTTTTATTTATCTATCATATTTTTCATCGACATATATATGAATGAATTTTATTCTCAGTTTCATGATTAAATGGAATGTGTTTTTAGATTCTTACCTTTTCATATTGATTATTCCATATCGAATTATATTAACCAATTTTGTTTCCAATTATTTACCTTCACATATTTATTATTTACTTTGTTATTATTTATTGATTTCCTAGAATATATCTTTAGTTATTACATTTCTATATTGTATATTCTCATTGATTAATTTTTTTTCATTCACTATACTCTTCCCATACTGAGCATTTGAACTCACCCTTATTTTTTTTCATTTCCTCAGGATTCCATGAAGTGTACTGTGAAAGATATTAAAGGTACTCTAGATTGAATATTGTAATTATCCTCGAAAGAAAAAAAAATATCTTCATTAGTGTATTAATTTTTATTATTAGAATGATGTATGTATTTTTTTACCAAGACTATTAAACGCTTCGGTCCATTGAGATTGAATTCCTTATAATCATGCTAATTTAATGGTAGTATACATTAGCTCTAGACTACTATGTTTAGGTCACTACTATTTATATTAGAGAATTTTTTTCATCATCCTAGCTACCTAGATTTAAGAAAACATAGATTAGATTACATATCACTACGGTATAATTTAAGGATAATAATTGTATACCAAACTATAAATTTAGTAATCTTGAGATTATGTTTTTTTACTAGAAATACATCCATGTCTGAAAAATACTAGTGGACATAGTTCTGGAATAGATGCACCTATGGGTAACAACTCATAAAAGGTGCATCATTCTTGACATGAGTGTAACCAAGTACACAATAATGTCCCTTATTGTTAACCAAATATCACTACAACAAAATGTGTTTATACCCATGAATCTACATGCAAGGTAAGAATAATTGTGGGTATAAGTGATATATTTTAACATATACCCATGTATTTGTTAAAAATATGTGTATAATAATTCAGGTTTGATGTTTTTATCGGGATCCCCCAAGAGTTTTTCATTTTCTTCCCTATATCTCCCCAAGAACATGCCTCTCTGCCCTCTCCTCCACACCCTATCCTCATCCTCCAACCCCCATCTATACCTTTCTCCCCTTGCCTCTCCCTCTCTCCTTCTTTTTACCTCTTCCACCGCGTCTGTGGTCGTCTCTACCTATCGGACTCCACCTCTGCCTCCCATGCCTCGCCTCCACCTCTGTGGCCACATCTACCTCTACCTCCTCCCGGCCTATATATCCATACCTATACCTCCCATCCTAAAAAGTTATTCATATTCTCATCACCTCTACCTTTTTTCTCATTTCTTTTAATCCTTTTTAATGGATTAAATATTTTTTACTTAGATCCCACCTAACCGTGGTGGAATTCATCTTCTATCAAGGGGATATTTATGATCCTATCTTAAAGATGATGTTGTGGTTATCCTATAAACCATTTTTTCTATTTTTATAGACGGTGACAAAGGTATGTTGTGTCCTAAGGTTTTTTATATTTTAGGGTGAAATTTTTGGATACTCTATTATTATTATTTTGTAATTTATGATTGATTAATTTTTGGGTTATTTTTTTGTAAATTGGATACATTCCTTTTTCATAGGACTTGGTTATTCTTTGATTGAAGTTATTTTATAGTTGGGTTTTTTTAGTGAAAGAATTTGGTTGGTTAATTTTTAGGTGATTATTGGAGGTCTTTTAGAGTATGAAAGATCACCTATGGTCTTTTTATGTGACATTGATATTTTTTATGAAAAATGAATAGCATACATTATGTATCACTGAGATTAGGTATATGATTTTTTCATATTGTATATGTATCATTATAATGGTTTGCTTATGATATAATATATATATATCAAAGGGTGATGATGATTGTTAAAATGACTCGATAGTGACTGATATTCATTTGTAGTGACTAATAATATATTAGATGTTATCAGAAATAGAGTATTCTGTGTGACATAACTACCATGATTTGAAAGAGTTTTTTAGTTTATAGTTATTTTTTGGTGACATTATATGATTTCTTAAAAATATTTTTATATAAATAGATATTTGAAAAAGAAACCTATGAAATTTCATATTTCTAGAATAATAATAATTTATAATTTTATTTTTTATAAATAGTATTTAAATTGAATTTTTTAGATATAATATTTAGTTTTTGATGTAGAAATAGATTATGGAAACTAGGTCTCATATAATTTGAAATCATGTTTTAAATGGTTCTGTATAGTCATTTATGATAAAAATAAGAGAAAAAATTAAAATTATGGGATTTTTTTATCATAATGGATTATTTAAATTTATGTTATTGAAATGTGGTTAAAAAATGAAATGTAATTTTCATAAAAGTGAATTTCACTAGATCAATTCATGGATTCTGTCGAAATATTATAGAATGGACATTTATGGAAATGATAGTGGAGATTTTTTTTAATATATTACCTACTCAAATTGACAAAACATAAATTATTCATAGTTTTAAATATATAACTGTGTGTACTCTAATGATTTATAGATTCCAGTGGTCATATTTTTAAACTATTGTTAAATCAATACTTTTGTCAACCATTTCAAACATTAACCATACAACTGTTGATGAAAATCGAACATTATACATATATGTCACCTTTTTTCTCTATTCATGTTTCTTTCCCATTTGATAATTTAATATGTCCGACCAAAATATTTGAAATTGATTTACATATGATCACATCATACTGCTAAATGACCTTTTCATTTTACTCCCTTGATGAAAACAATATGATATCATTGTTCCTATCTTTTTAAATATTAATCCCATGAATCTTCATGACAATGTTGAAATCATTCCTTTTAAATGATATAGATAACTCCCACTTAAAATCCAAGAACCATATAATGCACATTCCAACTAGATTCATTTCATCAACATACAATATTAGGATGATAAATAAATCATCATATGACACTGTTTTTATAGAAATAGTGATCTGAGCAATATTTCATGAAACACTTTGTAACCATAAAATCATTGAATTTCTGGATACATTGATTTGGTGCATTTTTAATTCCATATAAGCAATATTTTATCCTACACAACAATTAAATATTTTTATTAACCTTGAAACTAAATGATAGTTTAATATAAATTTCCTCCTCCAAATAAACATGGAGAAATGATTCCATTATATCCATTTATTCTATACATAAATAACTAATAGTATCCACTGTTAGGATTTTCTAGATGGCAGTTTGTTTAACTACAGGTTAATTTTCCCTTAGAAATACACTCCAACTTTCTATTAAAATACATTCATCACCCACCATTCTTTATACCATTAAATTCCATATGCTTCTTCCATTAATCAGAAGACCCATTGATTTTCCATCTCATTGTTTCCTCAGGGTAATATTTTTAGCTCCAAGGATTCATTGGTATACAATGAATCCATTTCCTTTTCTGTAGATAACATTCATATACTAGATTTTCATACTAATGTTGCATCTTCCAAGAATCTATGTTCCCTATAATCCATTAGATGAAGATAAAGAAAATCAATTCAATATATTTATTACATTCATTTGACTCTAAAACAAAATAAAAACTCAATATAATTCTTTAACATATGGTGTAACTTCTTTTATTGTATTACTTTATAGAATATAAACATCAATAGATCAACATCATGTCTCTAAAGGCCTTGAGAATTTTGGCACATCGGCCTCTTTTTTATCACCACAAAGTTTATCCCATCATCTAAATTCAATGGAACATGGGTTATTCAAATTTAATAATTGATATCGACTTCATTTTAGTGTATGAATTACTTGAACTGTATTTTAATCCATGTCATGGTTTGGTCCTTATGAAACACCATTTCATTAAATAGAATGTTTCTAGCACTAATGATGTTATGAATGTTATCATCCTAGAAAGGATAAACAGATTTTTCATATACATAGACTATAGATAAATAAATTTTGGAATTATCTTAAATATTTTCCCTCTCTTTACCTCCATTGATAACAAATGATAGATGATTGAAAAAATTCATATGATGAATTTTCATTGGTTTATTAAACCAGAACTACTCAAAAATATATTTTCTTATTGGTGTTGATGAAATTATAATAACTAAATACATAACATAATTTAGTTATTTAAACCATATTTCTTTAGTCATGGTCGAATGAAACCTCATGTTTAGTGCCTTCTAAATTATTGAAATGTTCATCTATTTGGACACACTACTTTATTCTAGTATACTGAGAAATTTATACTCATGCATGATTCCCTTATTCTATAAATATTTATTGAGTTTCATTCATTATATTCCTCACCATTATTTGACCTAATGAATTTGAGCCTTCTTTAGTCTCTCTCTCGACCACAGATTTCAAATTAATGAAAATTCAAAACACATCAAAATTTTCTTAGAGATTCATCAATAAAAGATAAACATATAAGGAACATCCATGATACTAATCTAGGGCTGGTACCCATATATAAATATGAATAAGTTCAAAATTTAATCATTGAGGCTACCTTCTATTAAACATAAATAAATTCGTACATTGTTTACTTGGTATATTACCCAAAAAATTTGTAAATATTTTATGATTATGTTTAAATTAAATTTTTTTCCAAAAGAAACATGATATTCATATCACTGGGATAATGAAGATAATTATTTCATAACTCCATACATATAATTTTTATAGTTCCCCCATAAAAACATCAGTTTGAAAATTTAGTTAGATATAAGGTTCTTTCATTACTCTCCCTACAAATACCATTAATCCCCTATTTAATTTCCATACACAATTATAAAAATTATCATTATTTTTCCTCATAATATATCTTTCTATGATAAATGATATTTTAATATAAGTCTATGATATGTCATACATGCTTCAACATCAACATGAATTCATTTAACATCCGAACATTAACATTAGCCTTTCTGAAAACGTAAAGAGCCTCATCATCCACCCTATGAGCATTGATTATTGTTTTGGATATATAATTATTTATGAACCCATGATCTGATGTGGAATGAAAAGATTACTCATAATTAAGTAGCCATAATTCCACTGGATTATATGCACATAATAACAAATCATTTTTATGCTCTACTGAATTTAATGTTCTAGAAATTCTAGAAACTGATCTTTCATAATTAGATTTATAATCCTTTTAATCATTCTAGATATTCATCCCGTTAATATAGTTCCATGTATTAGTTACTAGTATTTTTGATTTACCTTTAATCAAATCTCTAAACTTCTTATCATTCTATTGAATCATTTTCTGGTTGGGTGACCTTCCTTTTTCCATATACAATAAATGTCTCTCTAGTTGTTCTTCAAATACCTCCCCCTAATTTTACTATTAAAGATAAAATTAACTCCTTCTTCATATAACCAATTTTATTTTTTAATAGAGGTAATGGAAGAAGTGACAATTTCCTCCCAAATCTCTAGTAGCATTGAAAACGAAATCAATTACAATATTTCATTTATGAAAGTGACATTCAGTGACATGAGCTAACTCTAGATCATGTTACAGTCATTAAAATGGTTTGGATTTGGTCTTCATACCATAAATTAATTCCAAAAAACATATACATCATAAGAACCTTATTTAAATGTATTTCTTTTTCGTATTTGTGTGTGATGGTATTCATTAGTTCATGAGTTGTTTTCTTCTATCAAATGTTGATATAATCATTCCTCACCAATGTCACCCTCACCATTTTGTGTTTCCTATGATCTAGTCATTCCCATTAATATTTCTGAATATTGTCCAGCATAATTCCTATTAATGGAATACCTATTTATATTTTTTGATTTAATAATCATCCATATGCATCCCAAAGAATTTGTAGTTCCTTTAGTCAATCCTGTTATCCATAGTATTTAAATGAATCAGTTCTGGATGTGTGGAATATAAAGAGGTGGGGTTAAGTAATTTTAAGGACTTTAAAAAAATTAATGTTATATATCCACATTATTATTTATTCTATTATAGTTAGATAAAATTGATCACTCATTCTCCCTTATCACCTTTGGTTATACATAAAACACAACGAAATACACACACACATAAAGTGTTAAGTAATTTACAGAAATCATTACTCAATAATAGTTTCTAATCTTTAGTTTGAGTGGGAAAAAACTGTAAATGCATGAACCACTATTAATACACCTTTAAGCTAAAGAAATCATGGAGTACCCATGAACAATAATTACACTATAGCATCTTAAAAATACACCAGTATGAAGGAAATGAATGTGCTATTCACCCTTATCGACTTCGATGTATTTATTGACTCTTATTATTTTTCCTATATTAGATTAAAAATCATGAAAGTAACACCATATTCCTCTTTGGTATGAAAAAAATACAAACATGCCTTCATAGTAGAAAACATGAGTGTCTCACCATCTTCTTATTTCGATATTCCTGAAAATTAGTCTATATAAAATCCAAAATATTGATAATTAACTTCATTACAACATGAAATAAACAAAATATAATGTTTCTCTTTATATCATCTACAATGGTACGAGTTTTTCCCTATTTATCTTCGAATAACTGAAACATTTACTCAGTATCTAATTCAGGTATCCTTCCCTTTGAAAAAAACTCATCTTTATAAATTGAAACACTGATCACCACACACAACTGTCAATTTGATTTGTAATGTGTATTTATAAACACAATAAAACAACAATTTTATTTTTCCCTTTCTAACTTCTTTGAAAATTGTTCACTATACCATGGGATTAAGATGTTTGGCCCAAATTCTTGTGGCTCATACTACCCACCAGGCCCAAAATTCTATGGTTCAAGATCTGAGGTAAGCTTTTTGGGGCCTTCATGGGAAAATTCACCCCTTCTTTGGGGTCCAAAGGCCCATGGACAAAATATTGGGTTACTGTATAAACCAATGTGGACATAGAGTAGTTTGAAAATTCTATATGGATAGTTCGAACACTATAATTTCGTAGTGTGGGAATGAATTTAGTGGGAAATTGATGAAAAAATTGTAGAAATCATAAACCAGCTATACTAGACTCAACTAGAATCATTTTTTGGTTAGGAAATTTCATATTGATATGTTTACTAGGTTTTTTAACCCATTATTATATGTAAATTAACTCATGTACATGTTGGTATGTTAGTTGTTTCCATTAACTCCTGATATTTTCCATGTAATGTGGTTTGTACGTGGTTTGTATTTTTTTATAGGTTTAGGATTACACGAAAGAAGGTAGTGCTTGTTTAGGACATATATATACACACAATTTAATGAACCATGTGTATATTATGTCATGGTTATTGATATATAAACCCAGTTTAAATAAAATCATGGGTATTATTCAAATTTACAAGGCTATACCAGTGCCTTGGTAGACCACAGTTTATAGAACCATCGGAATAACCTATACCCACAGATTTATGGGCTATACCCATAGTTACAAATCATGGGTATATGTTATTTTTATTTTAGTGTTTGAAACTCTCAGGGGATATGATTAGTATTATTCACATATTCTTTACAAAACATTATGAAGGATTTTAATATATAATGATAATGAATTAACTAGTTTAATCCATATTCAAAGGAAAAACATTGTTGAAATAAAACAGTAAAAGTATTTATGTATTTAATTTGTATCAAAAACCATAGGTAAGATTATATTTAGTTATTAATCATATCTAAAGTATCTACGTTATATTTAATTTTGAAATTATATTAATATTGTTCTAGAAAAAGAATATCATATATGTTGACTGACAGTCGATCAACTCTGGTATGTCCATGGGACATAAACCAATGACTGAAGGATGGCAAGGTTTTTATTCATACCACTTCCGTATGTGATGTCCTAGTTTATATTTCACTATTTTCAATTAATCAATTTAACAATCAAATATTAATTATGAACCTATAATGTTACATTTTGGATTTTGAGATTAATGTCTTAAACATTTTTGTTTTGGAAAATAGTAATATAGAAACATAAATACATGTTTATGGTCCCTATGCTCTGCTAAAAGTTTCCTGTCGTGCTACATGAATTAATGTTAGTTTTTTGATATACATTTCATGAAATATTTGATGAATTAGAAATTGATCAAATCCCAAAGGATAAATTTTTTTTCATATAAATAGGTTATGAAAATATATTTCCTTTTATTCATAGGATGTAAAATAATTTATTAATATTATGAAAATGATATTAAAACAAAAATTGTGTCCTTATATCTTAATTTTTTTAACCGATTGAATTTTGATTCATTAAGGATTTATGGATTTTAGTCCTTCATTGTTACATTAATCATTCACTTTTTTTATTGATGATCTCAATCACTGCATATAAATATTTATTCTTTTCCTCAATATACATATATCTACAATATACTAATTTTCTCACACTTAGAGACCATGTTATATATTAGTGTATATGACATTTTTACTTCTTATTATCTCTATTTTAGTGGATTCTTTACAAACCCTTCTCATGATGTGATATTTCAACATAAGAAATATCAACCAATCTATTGTTATGATCGAGCTTATATTCAGAAGAAAAAGTTATTTAAGGTGGGTAGAATTTGAGTCCTTAGAATTTTAAAATAAGAACATTGTATTTGATAGCATGTATGACAAGAAACACCATGTGTGTAAGGGAATATAATATCCCAATGGATTATAATATAATTTATATTATAAATAAATTTATTATATTCTATAGTTTTCAATGCATTGAACAACAATTTTATCAAGTTTCACCCATAACATAATGTTTCATTTATAGCATGTGTTACAAGAAAAATAGAGTTTTACCAAAAACCAATATATTATTATTATATTTTTACATAATATAATAATACTAAACATAGAATTTTATTAGTGGTTAGGAATATAATTAAATAACTTATGAAAATATATGCTTAATACAAATATAAAATAATTTCATGGGATACAATTTAATTAAAGTTGATTTTAGAAACCAATTGAATATAAAGGAAATATTTTATTCTTAAAGAGGTGTTTTATCTTAAAAAATTTATTTATTTACAATTTTTTAATGATATTAATGAAATATATATGTAATAAAATAAATAAAATATTTTTGATATTAATCCAATCTATTTCATATGAATAATATAAGAATAAATATCCTTTTATGATTAAAATGGTATTTTTCTAAAAAGGCATTTTACTTCCATTTAATGGAGAACATATATTATATCATTTTTTGAAATTTTATAAATTTATTTTGAAAAAAAGTTTAATTATGAAATTTGTAATATAAAATTTTTATTATGGTGGATTATTTGTTTTTTCTACGAAGTTTCATTTTATAAAATAAAGGAAAGAATGAAGAATTTTGATTGAAAACATCTTTGTATATTAATTATTAATAAGATTAAACTTTTTTATACGTATGAACATTTAATTAGATAATTTTTATATGAATTAATAAAATTTAGGTCATTTTATTCTATTTCACTTTGAATTTTCATTAAAAAACATATTTTTTTGAACATTTTACATTAAAATCCGGCTTCGTCTTCCTATCAATAGAATTAAAATTAAATTATTTTCTATAAATTATATGTTTATCATTTTGAAAAAAGGATAAAATATATGGAATTTGAATATTTTATAATTTCTATTATGGTAAAATTAGTTTTCTACCAATAAAATTAATGAATGAAATTATAATTAATTATAATGATTTAGAGAAAAATTAGTTTAACAAATAAATAAACCATAGTCTTAAAGGGAATCATGTCATAAAAAATTTTCAAAGAGAAGTTTTATCACCATATTTACACCCTATCATCCCTTATATAATTTATTTCATTTTGGGGGAAATTTTAATTAAAAAAACATGGGTGGTATTACCTTTTAAATAATTGAAAAAATGTCACTCCTCCTTCACAACCAAAAGGCACTCACCACTTCCTCTTCATGACAACTCTAAAGTAATTTTTGATTGAATACTCCCTAACACAATATCTCTTCAAAATCCATCCCATAATCCTACAATCCAATATTTTTTAATAAATCTATCAAAGGAATCCCTTTGTTTTAAACCAAAATGAGTTACCCAAAGGAGAGGTATCATCCTTCCCCAAGCACATTTATTTTATTTTCACTATCCACCCCATTAAATATTCTTATTCTATGATTATATAATAAAATCTGTATACTATATATAATGATATTTTAAATTCAACCATTATTTCCTACACTTACACACACTTCCATCTAATTGGTGATGAACCTATAGTTTCTGTGTATGGTAAAATTATGTCCCATGAAACGGCGATTGATTATTCTTCCATTATCACCTATCATGGTGGAAATTATGGTGGAAACTCTATTTATATATGAAATATATATATATATATATATGTATTTTATCTCTTTTTATATACTTTTTATATGACACATAATGTTATTATTTACATTTTTAGGTAAATATGATAACTTTGTTTGAGGATGTGTGGAATACTGCCCCCTCAAGGCAGTGTGATTTATTCACACTATACATGGAACATATAAAATATGGTTTAATTAAAACTAGTATATATAATTTAATATATATGAGTATGTAATTATAATATATATAAATATAATTTATTTTTCATTTTTTAACAATACAATGAAATGATGGTAGTGTTCATGTGTACGTACGACCTACCATCGCCAAGAATAATGCATTTATTTTATTATCCCCTAACATAAGGGATTTTTATAAATTATTATATACATAATATATATTATCAATAGATAAATTTTTTTTAATATTGAAAAATTTATCTATGTAATTTTAATAAAAGTAAATGATAAAACATATTTCAAAAACTAGGCAATTAACACCCTAAATAATGAAAACAATGAATGATTACTACCAGAAAAAAGTAAAAATATTTCATATTAAGGTCATATAATATATATTAAATAATAATATTGTTATTAAATAATTTATTAACATGTTTAATACATGTATTCAACTGGTTAATATATTTTCACCCAAAATGAGACAAAAGGTAAGGGATTTTTGTAAAAAAAATTACATCTATGAGATAAATTTTATTTCAGCACATATTTATTTCATGTGGTGTATCTAAGACCCATTTTTGTATATTATATAATGATTTTATATCTTTATGGTATTTTATTTCTATTTGAAATATTTTTTCTAAGGGTATTTGAGTTAAATGTTTCTAAGTGGTAAATAATTTCATAACCTGATTCATTTTCTTTGGTTTATATTACATCTATATTTTTTTTAATATTCTAAGTAGATGTTTAATCACTTTTTTACTTTCAATTATTTTATTTAATATTTATTTAATTGGATTTAAATTTTACACACATAATATATTCATTGATGGAATTTCCCATCAACGTTATAGACTTTTGAAGGTTTTACGTCACACTTTCATTTTGTTCAGGATTGTTGACACATTAATTTCCATCAGATGAAATTATTTTATCATTGTCTAATAATCCCATTAAATTTATTCTACTTCATTTATTCTTGACATTTTCCATGTAATATTACAATTTTCTATTCACTAATACTAAAAATGATTTATTAAGTGTTTTTAAGTAAATCCAAATTCATTTATCTCTTTAGTCATATAACTTGTTTTATTATAAATACACTGATTTAAAAATAGGTTTCAAAATTTTTATTAACCTTTAACAATTTTCTTATTAAATAAATTTTTTCAATTTTTTCTTTTACACAGGTTTTTAAAGGAATATTTTTGTCTCTTTTTAAATCAGACGATTTTCTATCCTTTTTATCATTTAAATGGATCTTTATTTTTACCATGTACATCATGTATGGATTTATCCACCATCATCTCTACAATGAATGCAATTCATTATTTGATGATTAATTTTTAACGCTTTTTTTTAATGTGATTTTCAATGAAAATGGTAAAAAAAAAGATATTTTCATCAATAATTATTTTAAAATTATTATTCTATTTCATCAATGACAAAAACCCAGTATTCTTACTCCAATGGAAATATTCCATATTAATACCATCTATATTCTTCATATAGATGGTTTTTTGATTGATTTGTCTAACGATAGTTTGGACATTTTCTTCTATGATTCCTTTTTCCGTCCCCTTGAAATATTCAATTTCGTTTGCTCATTGAACAATAAAATTTCCTTAAATATCTATATCATTTATCATGTAAATGATTTTTTGTAAATATATATACCATTTTTATGAATGGTGTGTACCTGATAGTTATTTTATTAACTAGGTAAATATCGATAAATTCATATCGTATACTCCATTAAAATATTTGACAATTCACATTAATACATTTGTTATTTGACGTATGGGGATTGATTTGGACTTTTATGAAATTGGTGGGTCCTAGTTATAGATACCCCTTGATGCATTGGTAGCCTCAGGGGATGAGTTATTCAGATAGTCCTAGATGTGTTTTTACCTGATATGCTAAATCGTCTGGAAATAGGTCTTGATGGTAAAGGTACCATATACCTAAAAAACGTGGAATCAGATAATTAATCATTTCAATAATTTAGTTTCATTTTTTATTTATCCATGATATTTTTCATCCACAAATCTAAGGATGTATATCATTCTCAGTTCATTAATTAAATGGATCATGTTTTTAGTTTCTTATATATTCATATTGATTATTACTTATCTAGTAATTTGATTGGAATGTGTTTCTAGTTATTTATTTTTTCCTATTTTTTATGTAAATATTTTTCAGTTTATTTATTTCATGGAAGGTTTCATCAGTGATTTCTTTTCTATATTATCTATTCTCATTGATTGATTATTTCATCCACTGTACTTTAACCTTAATGAATATTTAATCTCACCATTATTTTGTTTACATTCCCTAGGATTCCATGAAGATTATTAAGAATGATATGAATGGAATTGCTAGGTGGAATAATGTTATTATCCAAAAAAGAGAAATATATATGTTGTAATCAGTATATTAATTTTTGATACAAGACTCATGTATTTATATATTTACCAATACTGCTTAAAAATCATGTCCTTATATATTTTATTCATTTTAATCATGGAAATGGAATGGTAGTAGACACTAGATCATAAATACTATCTTCAGGACACTACAAGATTTATCCATGAGTAATAGACTACATTTTTTTTATATCACATGAATTATCAAAATGGATTCTAATCTGATACTATGCTTCAACTTAGATATCATCAAGTTACTACTCCATCCACAGTAACTGCTTGACAGATTTATTAACCAAATATATTTAGCTTCTATAATGATTAATGATTTACAATATTTTTTCATTGTGACCAAAGAAATATATGAACTTTTATGATATAATGTAGCACCTGACATTGATTTTCTAGAATCAGATGAACCAGCCTAACCTATATATGCATAACCAATAAATCGTGGTCATATTTTTCATTATACAGAAAACCCAAATCCACCATTCTCTTGATATAACTAAGTATTATTTTTAGCATCATTAAGTGGATATCCATGGGTTTGATTTCATAATAAACTACTTTTCATGTGGGAAAAAGAATATCGGGTCATGTCGTTGTTAAGTATAATAGTATACCAATGATCTTCCTATATTATGTGACATTAACCATCATTAATTTTTCATGTCATAATAGTATTATCTAGGTAGCCAACAGTGTCATCATGTACATAGAATTATCCATTAAAATTCTTCATAAAACCTCCATGGAAGAATTTTATTGATAAATAACAGTGTCATTCATTCCTTGTGTCCCTTATAAACCAAGAAAAAAAATCAGATTTCACCAATCATTGAATTTTAAAAATCACCATAATTATGCTAACTTTATTCACTTTTCTTCTTTAGATCCAAAAAATATTATATTTTAAATATACACCATATCTATTATCCACTTATTACTATCATTGTTGACTTATATATTTTAATCAACTCTACCACATTGAAAATATATTTTAAAAAACTAATGGATCACTCAATACCAAGCTCTCAATGCCTGTTTCGCACCATATAGTAACTTTATAATCTGAAAAAAAAGTTCTCATATTTATGAATGGGAAACATTTATGGAATATCGATATACACTTTTTCTTCAAAACCCCCATTCAGTAATGTTGAATTGAAATCCCTTATTGAAACAATATAATTTATTTTCAATACTATGGACAAGAATAATTTGACATTATCTATCCTCACATAAGGTGAAAATATTTCATTACATTGATACCATGTATCTAGGATAACCATTTTTACCCTTCTCATTATTTAATTCTAATCATTATCCCTTCTTCATTTAGTTTATTTCATAATACCCAATTGGTCATAATAAAATTCTTATCTATCATTCTCGAAACAATATCTCATTCTAATTATGTTCTATTTATTTCAAATTCAACATTTATTGTTTGAAACCAAATATATCCTCATGATTCTTCTTTAAAAACCGATTTACCAATGATAAGAAAAGTATTTTTATAGAGTATTCATCATCATGGTATGCACTTTCATTACTTGATCACGGATTATGTATTCCCTATCAATTTCATCTTGAATCTTCAGTCTCTCTATGTGTATTGGTTTATGTCCATCCTTTTCATTATCTAAATACTAATTTGAGTATTCCACACAAATTAAATCTACCAAGATCTACTTATCCCATCATCACTATTCTCCTGAAACTGTTCATTTTTTTCTGAAGATTCTATCCATTTTATATCAAAAACCACATCATTAATTTCTATAACATTTTCTAGAAACTAATTTAATCATTACATGAAATAATTTTTTATGAGTAGAAAATAAATATCCCTTCATCTCAACAAGGTTAACAATTTTTTATTTCTCCTAATTTATAATAAAATAATAACTTATAGAGAATAAAAATCACTTAAATGTTGGATTTCTTCCATACCATATCTTCTATAGAGTCTCATATTACCTTCTAAAGAATAAAGCTCTATTTGATGCGTAGATTGATGTCATCACTAATTCTTTCCAAAACATTTCTGGAAGGTTTTTATCAACAAGTACAATTATAACCATGTTGTTGATAATGAAATTTCTTCTCTCAAATATTACATTTTTTGAGGATTTTTTAGTGGAAAAACATTGCACCTTATCCCACGATTCACAATATAATCCTAGACATTGTTATTTTTAAGCTTTTTGCCATTATCTATTCGTAACATTAGAATTTTTTGACCTAGAATATTTTCAACTTCCCCTTGATAAAATGTTATGAAATTGAACACATCATACTTAAGGGAGATGTTCGAAACCCATTAAATTCTACTAAAATCATATATTAAGATAAAAAAATATCTCTTCTCATTTATACATCATGGTGAAATAGTTTCACACACATCAATATGAACCAAATATAGAACATTTGCTGGACTTTTTTATTTTTCATTACTCTTGTGAATAATCATTTCATATATTAGTATTATTACATGATAACCTAGGGAGATATCAAGCATCATCACATTTAACTATATCATTCAATGATGTTTGGCTCAAATGACCAACATGTTAACTCTATAAATAATTTTCTCATTCCGTGGAAGAAAACATTTATCTTATTATCCACTAACAAGGTAGATATTTCCCTTAATATTATTTTCCTCTAAAAAACCAAACCATCTTATTAATTGATTATTCAAAATCTCATGGAAAATATTATTTCACATCCCGAGTCATACAATTGGCTGACAAATAGAAACTTATGACCGAGACATTCAACACACAAGACATCTTCAAATATCATGTCTTTCCTCCAAAACATGTATCATCATAGTCAAATAATATTCAATCCATCATCATTTAGAAATCATAAAATAACTTCTGTTTATTAGATATTTCCTCTCACTAGGTCCACATTTATTATTACATGGGTGGTTCATCCACTACAAAGGATCAATATTCCAGTGTAATTTGATTCATTAGAAGTAATATATACAAAAATATTATGGTTTATTCTTATATTTATAATAAATATATTTTAATAATATTATTGATCATTAATATTTTATTATGGAATTTTTTTATCATGTAACAGTGTACAAAATAATTTGTGCATTTATATCATTTTAAGATTCATTGAGTTGTTTCTTACAACATCATTGAGTTTGTTTTGGATCATTCCTCGGTATAGTTGATAAAAAATATCCTTTTAGGTGTCCAAATACATCACACTAGAAACACTGAACCTTGAGTTATATCTTAGAATATTGCACTTCATTTGGATGCCATTATTATTCTATATTCATTCTGTACCTCTGGGATTGGAACAATAATTTTATTAGTGTCTCAACATTCCACATCACTAACACCTTATGTGGGGAGAATTTATGTGTGTCACTGCTACACAACTAGTTTTCTGATGTATTATATACATCATATAATTATTATTAATACCCTAATAAATTTTCAACCTTTTCTTGGGTATATGGTCTAACTTCAACCATTACTACTTTCTATTTTTGATCAATCCCCATACTAGCTGTATCAATATGATCATTAGTTTTCATTTCATGAAATTTCATAGTTTGTTTCGCTAAAACATGGATATCAACTTTTTATTTTTTTGGTTTCCTTTGTAATCATCTTTACCAAATTCATGAGTTTATCATAATATTTTACCTTTCTTCATAGTTCGAAAACCCCATACCCAAGCTATTCTATGTGTTTTCATGGATATTTTATTGTGTTAGTGGGACTATCAGAACGTTTACTCAATTATTAAATATTGATCTTGAACTCAATAAATTTCTCTATGTATTTTGGCTTTTCATATTTATGCCTCTAAATTTTATACTCCTATTCAAACATCTCTTATTCTTAATATTTGATATAGAGTTTGGAATCATTAACCACACTATTGGGTTTCTTTGTTTTGGATCTCCAATCATATATCTCAGAAGGTATATATTCTAAATTGATATAAAGGTAAACTATTACATAGAATTATATTTTTTCAATATATCATTCTTTACTTGATCATGAATCTATGAAAACTACCACCATTGAATTTCCTTGGTGATATTAATAGTTCTATAAGTCTTCCACCTCATATTACATTGAATTGTTATCTTCTTTTGAATGAGGACTCTTATTTTTTATGAAATTTCTCAAGGTTCTTATCTAAACATTCAAATTAGATAAATACTTTTCCAAGAAATTTCATCATCTTCCTCATCATCATCCTAATAATTCATATTATATTTTTCCACAATATTTCTAATTCATTCATATAATTTTTGTGGATTTTTCATATTGAACATTCATCTTGTAATAACCTAATTTTGAATTATGTATGGATCCAAAAAATTTTGTTTAATCTATCTTTTAAAGACCTATAGTGGATTCCTAATAACTTTATGAAGGTCTTGGAGTTGTCTGGGGAATGTTTGGAGCTCGAAACCCAAATATTTGGAAATAATGGTCCAACCCCATGGTTAGAGTAAATCATTCTTGGAGGACACACGATTGGTATAAATTTATATTATGTTCTTCATTTATAGGGATATCAATATCAAATGATTAGTGAATGGTATCTAAATCATTGTGGCCAAACCATGTGAGTTCCCCCATTCCCGTACGTACCCATGCATGGTTGCACATGATTGGGAAAAAAATGTGGCCAAACCATGGAAATGAAACATCTTTAGAAAAAAGAAAAAATTTCCTTTAATTATGTAATTATCATCCTCCTTCTCCCCCCATAAAACTTCCATCTGGATAAACATCTATTTCTTCCATTTTTTGGATTTTGAAGACAAATCTAGGGATTGAGAGATATCTTTTTCCTAGGTCTAATTGAGCTTGTGTTTGTCACATTGGATTCCCAAAAGTATGTACTCAAATTCTTTTTAGTCATTTTTTTTCTATTTCTCTCAAACTAGTTATCGATGGTTATTTTTTTATGCCTAATTTATATATCTAATCTAATCTTGGTAGAATTTGAGGCAGATCCTATATGAGGAGACTCATATTAGTATGTGGTTGGCGGTCTATAACTCATCCATTAACATTATTGATTTCTGAATTAATTCATGGGGCCCATCAATTTCATCGGTTTGAATTTATTGAATTCACATGCCTTTATTATAGTCATTAGAATTTAATGATTATGATCATTAAATAAATTTGACTAGTTATTGGTTGTTACGTCCACCACTCCCAACACACCTTGTTGGGTGATATTCGATAATTTGTTTTTAATGTTATATCACTTTTATCAATCATTTGGTTGTTCATGATGTTGAACACCCTAATAGTAAGCCTACATATATGAATTTCCATTGAATCATAAAATTTTGAATTACTTTGTCACTTCCAATTCACCTACCTAAGGTATGTTATTAAATATAAGTTATTGAATAAAATGATATTATGGAAATAATACTTCAGTATATGAATTGGCCTTATTTAATGTAAATAAATATTTTTTTTTCACATCCATTTCACCCCTTCCCATATTTATGGAAGGAATAAGAGTGATCCATATTAATTTAACCTGATTCAAATGCTTTTAATTAAATGGTTTCATACAACTTGACCTCGACAAACTAATGAACTTCCAGGCCTAAACCAATTGAATTTGTTAATGGCATAGTTATCATAAGATAAAATTAATATTAATGAATTAAATATAATGTTCTTTTTTATGATCATATACATTGATATATTTATAAAAATCATTTAATTGTGTTAGCTCTTGGATTCTTGACGGGATGCCTTGGGTACTCGAGGATGTCATTCTGAATTGAGGATGTCAGAGGCCATGGGAGAGACCTACATAAGAACCTGATCCTTGTATACCTAGAATTTCTATAATGATAGTATAGGATCCCAAAATTATTGTTACAAGATGCCTCAGGTACACACCTTGGAACCATCAAGTCATTAGGTGCCTTGGTTACATCCTGGGGCCACTCTACTTCTTATCTCCCATTTTACCTGGGATTAATTCGTTAGACTCAGTTAGAAACATTATTCTGTGAATGAATTTTATGAAAATCCATGGATTACACTGTTTCCCCTTGTATAGACCCAATTACTTCTGAGTTAGAAACCCCTGAGGTCTAGGATTCCTTAGTTATTACCATGGAACTACTTCATATTAATTATCAATCATAGTTTCTTTGTTACATCTTAGAACCATCACTATTTGTTTTGTCACGAGGTGATGTCCGTGTTGGATATGCCTCATTTGACATATTAATATAATATTTTATTTAATTAATAATTGAATTGGTTACTTGTTCTAATACCAACTAAGGGATAAATTAGGTACATCGATAGTTAGTGACATTATACTGCTTCACTTTTTATATACATTCCTTCACATTATTACATTTCAATTACGTGTACCATATGTTATAGATACCGTTGGAAGAGTCCCACTATGATTTATCTAACACCCTATCATAGAACCATTGGTACCTAGGGAATATTAAAAGTATGCATGTGTTGATAAGGGTAAGATTAATGCTTCAAACACATGATTTCATGTTGTTCAAGGAATGAGATCGTACTAGATGACAGAGCTAAATCTTGGGATGCATGGTTTGTATTTCTTTTTTTACAGAATTTGGTTAATAATGAATTCCTACTACTTGGTATCCATGCTCTCCATCTTTATTATAACATGAAATATATCAGCATCATCTGTTATATATTATTCTTGTTGTTTTAGTAATTATTAATTTTTCCCCTTTTGATGTGCATTCTATTTAGTTTTATTGCTTCTATTATTTATCTAATGTTTTATATTATTTATGATATTTTGAATTTCACTCTGTTAATGAGGTTATAGTAACCCTATGGAGACACCGTAGGCCCTCACATCTTGTTGACAACCTTTGAAATTTTTGGAGATACTGTTGAGGCAATGAGATCCACTAGGTTTAAGGAACCTCTGAAGTGGAATCCAGGTGAAGGATATCACAAAGTGGTATCCGAGGGTTTCCTTTCTTACATTACTAATTAGAGTCTATACAATGGAGTTTAATAATGCATGTAACTTGGTCATAATATATTCTTGGACATCATGATATGATGATTGGGGAAAATTACAAGTTTCCTATATTATAATTTTTGTTCATCGTTTTTCTATTACAGTTGATATCATGGCACTATTGGGTGACTCACATGTGAGGAGTTGTTTTTAACAATTCTTGTGATTGATATTCAATTTTATCCTTAGACTAATGATATAAGGGTATGGTTCCTTGTTACTTTCATCATGTTAGAACCTATAATTTACTTTTCATGCATGTTTTCATTCTATAGAGGTCCATTTACTTTTGAAATTACTTGATATGTTGGTGATTGCTGAGTGGTCATTTCTTTCATATTTTATTTTTTAGATTTTGTGTGTTTATTTTGTGATTTCATGATACAATTCAAGAGGTGATATGAGACCTCTTGGGATGGAATGATAAATTTACTAAATCATGTTATTAATTAAAAATTCACATGTGTGTCATTTTCAGTGATAATGTGTATGAACCCTAATTCACTGGTAATGAAATTCCATTTTAAAGGATTTCTGATACATGTTCATAGAAAATAAAAAATTAGCAGTGAAATGGTTTCATTTCTTTATCATACATTATATTTCTTATGATGGGTAATTAAGTGAAAATCATATTTAAATATAAAATTATATGAAATTGTTTCCAATAAAAGATGATGCAAGGTACTATTTACCATTAACCTATTGGAACCATTGAAACATATAACTAAGAACTTACTGATGTCTGGCCATCTAAGAGAGTGTTTAGGGTAATATACCTTGGGTAGGGATCTTCCATACATTCAAATTCCAATTGTTTTGATATATTTTTTCTTTAATGTTGTTTTGAGGAATGTGTTGAAAAAAATTGTAGACCAATGCTGTCATAATTTCTTCATGTTGTGCACTAGTAGTTGGTGATGACCATGATCCATACATGGTGGTCCCTAAGCCACCGGTACTTCCTCTAAGATTTCCACATAAGGCACCACATTATATACATGAATTGGGAAATGATGCTCACATTCATGATATTTTCTTATGTTTGAGGTGGTGCATGCTTGGTACTAGATGGGTTGCACCAATAATGACTGATCTTACTCGTGAGTAACAATAGAAACATCCTATGTCCTTTTTTGGGGGATGGAAGTCCACATCCTGCTAATTCTGGGCTATAATCTACCCTGTATATCATTTATAAAATAGATATTCCTACATTTTGGAGGATAAATCATGATACATACATGCTCCTTTATTCAACCATTAATTGGTGGGATGTGATTACTCAAGATGATGTCCATTAGGATATTGTATGGGTTGATTTAAAACCTTCATTATTTGATCAGTATATTCCACATTTATTGAGATATAACATAGGTAGAGAGTTTATGCATCATAATTAAGCGTACTATATCAGTTTTGGAGAATCCATCACATTTTACTTAGTTAAAATTCCTAGAAACAATTCTAGCCAATGATGATCTTTCTCATTCTAGACACTATGAGGATGGGATTCGGTATGACATATGTGCTCAGCTTAATGTGTTTCTCCTACATAAATTCTATGATATTTTTAATCAGTCTCTAATCAAAAAATGAAACATTAGGGATGAAGACATTACTAGGCATATAGGACCGGTGATGTATCAGACCATTACTTCATCTGGTAGTAGAATGTGATCCCCCATGGTTTCTTGTCCAGTAAGTGGATGTAGTGGTAACTGTGTATGTATCTTTTTAGTGTGTCACCAGTTCAGACATACGAGGCATATAAAACCTCAGTGAGATAGAGACCACTAAGAGTTTGGGTCTTTTTGAAGTATTGAGAAATTTCAGAGATTATGTCAAACATTTACATCAACATCTAGTAGAATAGGTTTTGTACGAAATCCTCCATCAGGGGAAGGTTATGTTTTTCCAAATTAAGAAGGATGTTTGTGTAGAAAAAATAGGAATAGAAGGCAAGGAGGTCATGACCATAGAATCTAGAACCCTAATCACCAACAATGCTACCAATGAAGCTTTGATAGTGGTAGTAAAGTTGTTATATAGGGTCATGTATCTGGCCAAATGAATGAATTATAGCTGATACCTGGGGAACAGATTGTGGGACTATCTATAGTATGTGGTACTATTCTAGTAGCATCCACTATATTATGCACATTATTTGATATAATCAATTAACACGCATTCATTTTTTATCTATCAGGAATGACTTTGGCAGAAATAATTTTTTTTTGCTGGTATGACAGTAGATACAAAATTGAGAGTATGGTCAGAGGGAGTATGCCAATGTAGGGACTATCCCCTTGAGTTAAGAAGTAATCCTCTCTTATGGGACCTCTTTTTCCGAGATATTATGGGCTTAAATTGCTTTCTCGGGATCGATTAATGGGTTTAGTTTCATGAAAATTTAGAAAACTATCGTTGAAGGGTATCCTTTAAATAACGATAAGGCAGAAGTTACCTATATAAGGTTTAGTGGGATATAAAATATAGAAGGGATGGAAAAAAGCAAGATGGGCTAGATTACATAACTAACATGAATTTCAATCTCTTTATTGAGGATCAAGGATTATACCAGGTTGAATTCCCAACAGTAGTATATTATTTCATGAATTTTTTTCCTCATTAATTTTATTGATTACCACTTATAAGGAAGGTAGATTGTATGATTGATCTTATTATACTATTAGATATAATGTATTTTACTCAATATAAGTTGCCATCTAATTCAATATATGAGCTCAATTGATAGTTATAGGACTCGAATATGAATGGTCTCATACAGACCAATAGTTCCTCTTGGGGTTCGACCGTGCTTTTCTCCATGAAGGTGGATGGGGCCCATATTCTTTATGTGCATTACATATGGTTGTACCATCTGAAAATCATGAATTGGTATCCACTACCATTAGTAGATGATCTATTTGAACATCTTTTTTTAAAAAGGGTCTTGTCTACAATTAAACTAAGATCATGCTATAATTAGGTGTGAGTCATGCCACCAGACATAACTCATACAACATTATGTATAATGTATGTTCTATATGAGTACCTTGCTATATTGTTCGGTCTTATCAATGCACCTATAGATTTCAAGGCTATGATGAATAGGGTTTTCCACCCATATTTGGATTCTCTTTTCATAGTATTTGAGGATTAAATCTTGGTTCCTTCCCACACATGTAGAGACTGTGAAAAGAAGTTTCATATCATTATGAGTAATCTCATAGAGCATCATGTTTATTCCAAGATGGCATAGTTCCACTTCTGGATAAAAAAATTCACTTATAGGACATCTTATCATAGAATAAGGAGTCTCTATTAACCTAGAAACGAGGAGTGTGGTCATTTACTGGGAGAAACCCAAGAACATATTTGATATATAGAGTATCTTAGGGATGGATGGATATTAGATGTGTTTCATACATGAATTCTCATGCCTTTCTTCACCTTTTATGGTATTATAAAATGTTTGTAACTTACCATTCATAGAAGAGTGAAAGAAATCCTTTAGGAGCTAAAAGAGTGTTTTGTCTCTCCACATATCCTGATTCATCTGGATCATAGAATAGGTCATTTCATCTTATATAATGCATCAATATTCAGTAAGGAGTAGTGATGATATTGGAGGATGGAGTTGTTGAGTACCGATCTTGGAAGTGGAACTATCATTCTAGGAATTACATGACACGCGACCTAGAGCTAGAAGTACTTGTCCTTGCATTCTATTTCTGGAGACACTATCTATTGGGTGAGAAGAATGTGGTGTAAATGGACCACACGATCCTCAAATATATATTTTCCTATAATGAATTGAATATTAGATAAAAAAATATGTATCAAATATCTTCCATCCTTCGATTTTCAGAAAGAATTTATGTCTCGAAAGTGAAATGTAGTCGTTGATACATTGATTCTAAAAATCCAAGCACATGTTGTACGCGAAGTTAGTGAATAATGGAATTTAATGGCCATATTTTCTGAGTTGCATCTAGAGTTTTATGGCAGTTAGTATTAGCCTTACCTATCATCCTTAAATGTTTCTTCTCTCTTCATTATGAAGGCGATGTGCTGGAAATTTTTAGAACCCGAGTGATTGGTTCTCTATGAGAGTTTATTAGGATATGACACACCTCCATATTGGTCTATGTATAGAGACCACAACCAAAGTGTAAAAAGTAGTGTTAATGTTTCTAAATATATATGAGAGGATTTGTTGAAATATTCTCATGCTTATATGTGGTGAGTTTAATTTTGGGATATAAAAAATGTATCATGATATGAAAAATCAGTACTGATGGACTGGGATGAAAGGTCGGATAGAAAGCATAATCACTCAATGTTCCACATGTATACAGGTCAAGGTGGAGCACTATAGAACTATAGGGTTGACACAAGTGATTCTATTCCTACAATGGAAATGAGATGATATTGATATGGATTTTTTCCAGCTTACCTATGTCGCTGAGGGGTAGTGACACTGTATGGGTAGTTATTGATAGACTAACAAAAGAATTCCCCTTCATTCCTATTCAGCAAACATTATCAATTTATTAGATGGGTAAACTCTACGGTTGTGAGATTATAATTCTACATTGTAACACCACAAGATTTTATGAAAAATATTCTTTTCATATCATGGATTTCTTGTGTTGTACGCTACACCAAAATTAGAATGTTCTATACACAACTATGTGTTAGCTTATATTATTTACAAACACTATTCATGGCTTCTGTTGCACACAAGAGCAACATTCCTCAATAGCGTGTGTTTTACGCAATACTGAGTTTCAATAAACAATGATATATTGTTATAATATTATTATGATATAGATGTTATGAATAGTAGTAACTAAATTTTGAATTTTATGACATTATAATTCATCTTAAACATTTTATAGAACATGGTATGAGAGAAAAAAAGTTTTTTGGGTAAAATAAGTATTTTCTAAAAAATGCAGTTTTCCCGCCTTTTGATGGCGCACCCACATTAAATTTACTTTTTCAAATCTTTATATGATAAATTTTACAAAATAAAATTCCAATTTTGAATCAGGATATAAAAATTTAATTTGGATAAATTTTTGATATTTTTCTGAAAAGTTTTTTATTTTGATGAATAGTAAAAAATATGCTAAATTTTAATTGAAATCAACTTTCTTCATCTAGATAATTTATAGGGATAAATTATAATATAGAATGGTTTTAAAGTATAAATATAATATGTTATTACTATTTAATATAATTTAAGTCATTAGAAATAATTTTACACTTAATTCATAAGTAAAAACATTTCAATATTTTGCAATGTTTTAACTTTTAAAACCAATTTTCTCAGTAGTGGGATTAATTTTAAATTAAATACTGCAAATTTTGGGTTTTGAATTTCTAAAAATGGATTCCTTATTTGGAATCAGTATGTCCAAATTATGTTAATAAGCTACTTTTTATTTTTAGGCATTATGAATAGTAAATGCAGTAAATTTTATTTACCATAGTTAATGGTAAATCAGGTAATTATGGGTAAATATAATATTATAAAATTAAACTAAAATTTGTATTAATATATTTGGATGATTATATTTTTCACTAAATAATACTTGTGTCAAAATGGAATCTAATGGAACACACTTGTATTTGATTAAAACCTTTTATTTATATTATTTAAAGGAAAGTGAAATATGGCTCACTCACACATTAATAAATATATTATTTTTAATATATGGTTATACAGAATATAAATTAGATTATAAATACTAATTTGACATATAAAATGATTCTATTTATCATGGTAATTTATTTGTAATTTTTAAGAAATTTTTAATTACCTTAATAGATTATACATTATTGAAGTATAAATTATTTATTTAGTGAGAAATCAATAATATAGTTTTTATTAAAATAACAATACCTATTAAAATGACCATAAACTTCACCGAAATTTATTGGTAGATTATATATATTCCCTAATCTTCCGAGTATCTATTTGTGGTCCATTTGGAACATTATGTAACCAATTAGGACATTTATATTATTTTATTTTAAATGATGTCAAGGATGTCACCTTCATAATTTAATAAATCTAACAATTTAAATATTATGATTTTAATATGATAAATTCGAGTAAAAATATTGTTATTATAGTTATTATATTTATATTCGTAATTGGATTTTATTAATATTTTTAATCGAACAAATAACTATATTAAATAATTATACAAAAATGATGTAGTAATTATTTTATTAAGAGATATACCAAATAAATGGTATTAAAAATATTAAAATAAATAATATATTAACCAATTAATGTGCCCCATGATTTTTTTTGACTAATAAGATATTTTAGTAATCTATTATATATTTTGGTTCGAACATATCTTTTTTTTTTGTTTTTATTTAAATTCAAATAATGAATAGTGTCAAAATTGACAATATTTATATTTTATAAAAATAACATATTATTAAATTATTTAAAAATCACAAAAATATTATAAAACTAAAAATTTAACATTAAATGGTCTAAAAGGTTATAATTTATCCAATTATGGAAAATTGACAACCTTTATGTATGTATTTATTACAATTTATAATTTATAATTTTATTACCACAAATAAAATTAAATAGATTAGATAATGATAAATCAAGTAGATATGGTTTAAAATAAACATAAAACATGTATAAATTTTATTTGAGGATGATATTACAACCATATATAATATAATATTATAATTGAGTCATTTTTGAGGTTTTTAAGTGGGTTTTAGTTTTATTATTTATTAATATTTTTTAGGTTTCCAAAAGTGCCCCTCTCCTCTCCTATATAAGGGAAACTCCTTCCCTCTCCTCTTCACTCAATGTTGAGCCTTCAAGCTCAGCCAAAACCTTCCATTTTCTATTATCAACCTCTAAATTTATATTATTGAGGTTATGGTCTTATCAAAAAAACCATCTCTAGTGCCATAAGAGGATGCTTAAAAGAGGTGTGTCGAAGAAGAGGTAATCGCTTCTACCGATTCTTTCAAGTTTCTTTCTTCTTCAACTTATTCTTCATTAGTTTTTTCATTATAAAGTAATAAAATCAGTATCACTAATATACTTATATGTTATGATAAATATGAAACAAACCCATTTCACTTTCTATCCATTTTATGTAGAACGAAATAACCGCGCGTGCGTACGTACGGAATACTATCTCCACGCCGTGGTGTAATCTGTTTTTCCACCACCACCTACTTGGATGGGTATAATGGTGTAAATAATAACTATATATGGTTATTATAACATAATAATAATTCTGAGATATTATATCATCCACTCCAATTCCATTCAATAATTATGGGAAAAATAACATCGCTCGTGCGTACGTACAGATTACCGTCTCCACGATGCGATGAGATTCATTCTCCATGTTAACCATTCAATAATGATAATAACGTATATATAATGAATAATAATGGTATATATAACATAATAATTCTACTGGAATTATATATATATATATATATCATCTACTTACATCGATTCATGTCAATAAGGAAATTAAAACAACGTTCATGCGTACGTGCGACCTACCGTCTCAATGAACAGTGTGTTTCATTTCATTTATCTATCTATTATAAATATATCTATATGTTGAATATATATCATATATAAATCATTTTTTACTTTATGTAAGTAAGTAAATCAGGATATAAGTATTTATAATATCAATAACAACAAGTTCAAACACGTATGATAAATGAAACGATTTTACCGAAAACGTTGCTTTAACGTGGAATTGACAAACGAACAGGTAATATAAACCCATAAGTGAATCATATATGATGTCATAAATATTATTATGGTTCTATTACAAGTTAATAATCTGTTTAAACCCACTATAAATGATTCTTGGACACGTACGAAAGAAATTGGACCTAAGTTAAGGGATAATTTTGAAAATCTAATTTTTATAAAAGATTACTTATACGTAAGCATTTAATGGGGTTATTTTTTCATCCATGTACAAAAAAATGTTTTTTATAAAGTGTTTAATAATATTTCATGTATATTAAAATTCATTTTTTCCACTTTTTGACTTCAACTTTGTGTTATGGAAGGAATCATTATTTTGTTTATCATATGTGGTACTTTTTGACTTTTCTTTTAGAAGTACGAGGAGAATGTTTTTTAACTTATACGGCGTGAATGGATTTTTACAGTTTCATAACTCCTAATTTTAATGAAAAATACTCTAATGTATATCATGATTATTTTCAAAAAAATAACTTTCATTTAAAAATGAATGGCATTTTGTGATAAGAAAATGATTTTTATAATGATAGGATATTTTCCTCAAGAATTAATTTCAAATGTTTTGTCAAAACTATTTTCCATACAAGATGAAATTATTTAGTATGATTATGTTTCAAGTATAATGTCTACATTATTTTCATGGTTTGACTCTATTTATGATGAAATGATATCCAGTTTTTTATATGGATTTCATTATGATGGGATGATATTTATGAAACCAATTTTATTCGTTATGTTATGATGAATGATTTATGTTTATTTTGTGGCACAAGTAATAATGATTTAATTATGAGATGGGTGGGACCTATATCTCCCACCAATGAATTGGGTAAAGATTTATGTCTCATGAGATAGACATAGCTGGAATGACAAGTTAAACCAGTTCAGTGATACTAGACTTGAACGAGGAGTGAACTCGATTTAGTAAGGGACTTTGTCCACTAAGATGGTCTTGGAAGCAATTCCTTGGCTACTATGGAAATCATATAATGATCTTAATGGTTTTCCACAATTACATGTTTTATTCCCATACTATTTTATTATAATTAATGTTCATTTTTTATCAATGCCTTATGTACTTCCAAGATTTATTTCTCAAGATTTTGATGTTTAAACATTATGTTCATGTTTTTTAAGTTAAAATGTATATGAATTGTTTTATTTTCTCCATGCTTAACCTTTCTGAGCATTTGAGCTCACCCTTTATAGGTTTTCCTTTCCCCATGATTTAAAGAAAGGTTTTAGGAAAGAAAACAAAAGGTGAAGATCTTTATGGGAGTTGATTAAGATCATTCACCATGATTATAAGATTATGTTCTGAGTTTCCAAAGTCACTAAACTATTACGGTCCTTGAGTGTTGGTTCTTGTTATGTATTAATTATTCTATAAAATTAATGTAATGTCCTTGAACGTCAATCTTCGGTATCTAAAGTTGGTATCAGAGAAATGGTTTAGTTATCCTTTGGAAAATAGGATACACAAACTTTACTGAGATCCCTGGATGATATTTCTATGGTATGACTTGGGATATCACTAAGGTTACATGTAAGTATAGGTTATAGTCCTATAATTACAGTAATGATATTATAATTTAACCTAATATGTTAGATATTGAAGGTACTCCCCCTTGATTATGATTTTTTCCTCTCACACTATTCTTTTTGGGTTTTAGAAAACGGCTGGAAATAGGAAGATTCACGATAATGGAGGATATGATGGAAAATGGAATGATATTATTTATGAGAAACAAAATAAAATTTGAACTTGAAGTCCACAAATCCGTATTATTCCTAATCAGAAATCTCATAATCTGATCAATAATCTCAACTTAGGTAAGTTTCTCAAATAATTTAATAAGAGAAATATGGAGTTTCATGATGATAATAGAGGAAAGAAAGTTCAATTTATATCATGTAAATCATGTGGGAAGAGGAATCAAGGAGAATTTTTCAAAGGAACTAGAAGATTCGTTGGGGTGTGGAAATGATGGACACAAATCCAGTAATTGTAAAGGAAATGGTTCAGTTAACACCATGGACAAGGATAATGGTATTTCTAAGACATCAACAACGTTTAATTGTTTTAAATGTGGAACATACGGGCATTATACAAACCAATTCCCTAAGGGAAAATCTCATGAAGAGAATCAATATGGTCGTATTGGTATTATTTATGTTGATGATGACGAAGAGACTACAAATAGTATATTAAATGAAAGAAGTGTTGAGGAATACAATGATGAAGCTTGGGAAATGGATTAAGAAGATAGTGTAACGATTGAATGTTTATCAAGAGTAATGGTGTATGAGTAATTTCATGGTACTCTGGAATAAATAATCATCTAAGGATTGTTACACTATTGTTTTTACTTATGTTTTTTTAAGAATATATTTCTA
The DNA here is from genome assembly GCA_963277665.1 of Viscum album. NCBI lineage: Eukaryota > Viridiplantae > Streptophyta > Magnoliopsida > Santalales > Viscaceae > Viscum > Viscum album. The sequence goes on along the minus strand of OY728126.1, from coordinate 511,238,711 downwards.
ATGGTACTATTAACAATGAAAGGTTATTTAGATTCTTTTGGAAACTAAATGATATGCGCATAATGAAGGGATAAAAATAAAATGAAATTTTTGATAGTATTCATGAGCTCATGACCAATATAAGGAAAAATTTATATCATGGTTTGAGTATATATAAATTTTGGGATTTTGGTATGTGGAAAGAGTTATCTTTTGACAGCATTCATTTTTTCACTAAGGTTCTATGGTAATTCATATTTCAAAAGAATACATGATTAAGGTATTCAAATGTTTGGAATGTGACCAAAAGGATATATCTTATGATATATGGTGGATAAATGATTGTATTCAAATGCTTGTTATGTGACCTTTCAAGTAATAGTTTTCTTTATACTATGAGCATGGATCGAAGTATTTTGGATAAGCCTAAATATTTGAATGAATTAATTTAGACATAAGATAGTATTGTTTAAGGCTAGAACATTTTATTTGATATTATTACTTGAATGTTATAATAGTGTAGTTTTACAAAAAGGACAACCTAGAGGATGGGAGACAACCCATTGCGTCAGACAAGGTTACAAGAATCGTACCCAAAACCGGACTGTGGCAGGCCTTTATCACCTACCACTGGCCTACAGGACGTCCCTGGTTATTAGAAACTAGTTTTATTATATTAAGAGTTATGATAGTTGAAGTATAAGGCCATTTTTGGAACCATATATGATTAATCTCACCATAAGATGTACTTACGTATATAACTTTTGTAACACTATGTTTGAAACATTTGGAATGACCTATCATTCTATCGCTTGATCTGCTAACACTTCACAGAAGAAAAATTCAACTTCATGTCATTAAGAGATGAAGTTGAAATTAGTCAAGGCACAAACATAATTGAGATTGTACCAAAATCAAGTATGTATTTATATTAAATCAAAAATTCTTCAACATTAGGGAAATTATCTTGAAAACCAAATTTTTTTTTCTATTTCCTTCATATCTGATGAATCTGATGGTGCCTTAGATCATCATAAATTTATGTCTATGTGATTGTTGGATTTTTAATAGCCATGTACTCTACCAATCTTCATCAGAACATGATGGTTAGATTTCTCTTCCATATCCATATTTTCAACTATGTTCTCCTATGTGGATACCTAGTGATTAGATAATTTAGGTTACCCTTATGTTTCATAATTTAGTTTTTAATGTTATGTTTTGGTATTCCTTTTTACGATATGGGTTTCTATTAAAGAAACTATCATATAGTAAACCATCTATAACCTTGATGAATTTCGAGGGCGAAATTCATTTTAATGGGGGTAGAATGTAACACAATGATATTTTAGAAAAAATATTCATTTAATTTCATTGATGTTTTTTGTTGTACACTACACCGAAATTAGCTTGTGATATACACAATGCCGTATTATCTTTTTTTATACGCAAACACTATTCTTGGATTGTGTTTTATACATGAGAAACCTTCCTCAATAGCGTGTGTTGTATGCAATACCGAGTTTCACTAAAAAATGATATATTGTTATAATATTATTATGAACTATATTTTATGAATAGTAGTAACTAAATTTTGAATTTTATGACATTATAATTCATCGTACACATTTTATAGAACATTGTATTAGAACAAAATAAATTTTTCAGGTAAAATAAGTAATTTTCAAATAATGCAGGTTTCCCACCTTTTGATGGCACACCCACATTAAATATAGTTTTGACTTGTTTATAATTACAATTTTACAAAATAAATTTCTAATTTTGAATCAGGATTGAAAAATTTTCCTTGAATAAATTTTTGATATTTTTTATGATAATTTTTTATTTTGATGAATAGTAAATATACGTGAAATTTTAATTAAAAACAACTTTTTTCATCGAGATAATTATATATAGTTAAATTATAATATTGAATGGATTTAAATTATAAATAGAATTTATTTTTACCATTTAATATAATGTAAGTCATTATAATTAATTTTACACTGAATTAATGAGTAAAAACATTTTAATCTATTGCAATGTTTTAACTTTTAAAAAATGTTTTCTCAACAACGAGATTAATTTTAAATTAAATAATGCATCTTTTGTGTTTTGATTTTGAAAAAATGGATTCCATATTTGTAATCAGTAGGTCCAAATTATGTTAATAATCTAATTTTAATTTTTAGTCATTATGTATAGTAAATATGGTAAATATTATTTACCATAGTCAAAGGTAAATCGGGAAATTAAGGGTGAATATAATATTACGAAATTACCCTAACACATTTCTTTATATAACTGGATGATTATATTTTTACCTAAATAATACTTCTGTCGAAATGGAATCTAATGGAACCCACTTTTATTTGATTAAAACCATTTATTTATTTTATTTAAATTAATGTGAAATATGTCTCACTCAAACATTAATAATTAGATTATTTTTAATATAGATTTATACAAAATATAAATTCCATTAAAAATACTAATTTGAAATATAAAATGTTTATACTTATAATGTTAGTTTATTTGTAATTTTTATGAAATATTTTATTACATTAATAGCTTATACATTAATGATGTAGATATTATTTATTTACTGAAAAATCAATAATATAGTTATTAATAAAATAACAATACCTCTCAAAAGGACCATAAACTTGTCCAAACATTATTGGTCGAGTATATCTATACCCTAATAATCCAAGTGTTGATTTTTGGGCCATTTGGAGCCTTATAAAACCGAATAGAACATTTATATTATTTTATATTAAATTATGTCAAAGATGTCAACTTCATAATTTATTAAATCTAACAATTTAAATGTTGTGATTTACAAATAATAAATTCAAGTATAAATATTATAATGAAAGGTATTACATTTAACTTAATAATTGGATTTTATTTTTAATATTTATGCAACAAATAACTATATTATATAATTATAAAAAAAATTTAGTTGTTATTTTATTAATAGATATACCAAATAAATGGTATTAAAAATATTAAAATAAATATCATCTAAACAAAATAATGTTCCCCATGAATTTTTTTGATGAATATTATATGTTATTAATCTATTATATATTTTTTATCGAATATATCTTATGTTTGGTTTTTATTTAAATTCAAATAATGAATAGTGTCAAAATTTACACTATTGATATTTTTTAAAAATAACATATGATTAAATTATTTAAAAATCACAAAAAAATTTAAAAACTAAAAAATGAAAATTATATTGTCTAAACGGTTATAAAGTGTCCAATTATGAAAAATTTACAACATTTAAGTATGTATTTATAACAATTGAAATTTTATAACTTTATTACCACAAATAATATTAAAAAGATTAAATAATAATAAATAAAGTTGATAAGGATTAATATGAACATAAAACTTGTCTAATTTTTATTAGTTGATGAGATTACAACCATATATCATCTAATAATAAAATTGAGTCATTTTTGGAGGTTTTTATGTGGGGTTTCATTTTATTATTAATTAATATTTTTGAGGTTTCCAAAAGTGCCCCTCTCCTCTCCTATATAAGGGAACCTCGTTCTTTCTCCTCTTCACTCAATTTTGAGCCTTAAAGTTCTTCCAAACCCTAAAAATTTCTCTTGCCAACATTTATATTTATATTATAGAGGTTCCGGTCTTCTCAAAATTCTAGATATAGTGCCTTAAGAGGAAGCTTAAAAGAGGTGCGTCAAAGAAGAGGTAATCACTTTTATCGATTCTTTCATGTTTTTTTTCTTCAACTTCTTCTTCATTAGTTTTTTCATTATAATGTAATAATATCAGTATCACTAATATACTGATATTTTCTTATAAATTTGAAACGACCCAATTTATCCTTATATCCATCCTATGGAAAACTAAATCACCGCGCATGTGTACGGACGGAATACCTTCTCCACGTCATGGTGTAATCTGTTTTTCAACCACCACCATACATGGATGGGAATAATGGTGTAATGAATAATTATATATTGTTATTATAAACTCATTCTGATTTTGAGATATTATACCATCCACTCCAATTCCATTAAATAAATATGAGAATTATATCAGCACTCATGCATACGTATGGATTACAGTATCCATGACGCGATGAGATTCATTCTCTATGTTAACCATTAAAAAATGATTATAAAGTATATATAATGAAAAATAATGGTATATATAACATAATAATTCTACTATATATATATATATATATATTTCATATATTTACTTTGATTCAAGTCAATAAGGAAATAAAAATTGCGTTCATGCGTACGTACGACCTACCGTCTCCATGAACAGTGTGTTTAATTTCATATATCTATCTATTATATATATATATACTGAATATAAATGATATATAAATCATGTTTTGCATTTTGGATGTAATTTAATCATGATATAAGTAATAGTAATATCAACAACAACAAGTCTAAACATGTATGATAAATGAAACGATTTTACCAAAAATGCTGCTTTAACATTGAATTGACAAAAGAACAGGTAATATAATGTCATAATTGAATCATATATTATATCATAAATATTATTATGGTTATTTTACAAGATAATAATATGTTTAAATCCACTATACCGGAGTTTCGGACACGTACGGAAGAAATTGGACCATAGGTAAGGGATAATTTTGCAAATCTCATTTTAATCCGAGATTTCTTATACGGTAGTATTTAATGGGGTTATATTTTTTTCATCCATGTCCATAAAAATGTTTTTCATAAAGTGTTTAATATTATTCCATGTATGGTTAAATTCATGTTTACCCCTTTTTGACTTTTACTTTGTTTTATGGAAGAAATCTTTCTTTTGTTTACCATACGTGGAACTTTTTGACGTTTCCATTAAAAGTACGTGGAAAATGATTTTTTAACTTATACGGCGTGAATTGATTTTTACAGTTTCATAACATCCAATTTTCATGAAACTTCCCCTACATGATTTCCTGATTATTTTTAACAAAATCCTTTTCTTTGAAAATTTATTGGCATTTTGTCATAAGAAAACGATTATAAAGAAGAAAGGATATTTTCATCAAGAATTCATTTCAAGTGTTTTTTCATAACAATTTTCCATCTAAAATGACATTATTTAGTACGATTATGTTTCAAGTATAATGTATCTATGATTTATGAGGTTATATTATTTTTATTATGAAATGATATTTATTTGTTTTATATGGATTATGCTAAGATGGGAAGATGTTTATAAAACCCATTTTATTCATTGGGTTATGATGAATGATTTATGTTTATTTTGTGGCACAAGTAAGAATGATTTCATTATGAGATGGATGGGACCTATATCTCACTACAATGAATTGGGTAAATATTTATATCTAATTAGATACACATAGCTAGAATGACCAGATAATTAGGTTCATTGATGTATGATTGGAACAAAGAGATAATTCGATCCAGTAAGGGACATTGTCCACTAAGATGGTATTGGAAGCAATGACTTGGCTTATATGGGAATCATATAATGTGATTAATGGTTTTCCAAAATTACATGTTTTATTCACATGCTATTTTATCTTGATTAATGTTCCTTTATGATCTATGCCTTATGTACTGCCAAGATTTGTTTCTCAAGATTTTGATGTTTAAACTTTATGATCATGTTTTTTATATTCAAATGTATATTATTTGTTTTATTTTCTCCTTTAATACCCTTACTGAGAATTTGAGATCACCCTTTATATGTTTTCTTTTCACTAGTATTTAAATAAAGGTTTTTTGTATGTAAACAAAAGGAAAAGATATTTATGGGAGATGTTGATGATCTTTCACCATGATTAGAAGATTATGTTCAGAGTTTCCAAAGGCACTAAACTATTATGGTCCATGAGTTTTGGTTCTTGTTATGTATTAATTATTCCACAAAAGTAATGTAATGTCCATGTACATCAAGATTATGTCTCTACATACATGGGTTCCATCTTACTCTGATTTCATAGAAGTAAAATCATTTTACATCATGATTCTAGAATATTTTACAGAAGGATATGTTTATACAGGTGCATATGTGAAATTCATTTCAACCATAGACTGATGGAATTTTGAAATAGAAAATATAGGTTCTATAGGACTTTCTTTGTGAATGATTCCTTGATTTTAGCTATGGTGGGGAGAATCAAATCCCTATTGTAGGTTTTTTCATATAAAAATAGATTTCAAGCTACAATCCAGATGGATATATTTGACTCCTTATTTGGTAGGATTCATCATTCACCACTATAATGTCTGGAGGTAGGTGAGACATACTTACTAGGTCCTTGTCTCGGGAAGGATACTATAGAGTAGGTTTAGCTGATTAGGAATTGTATGACTACTACTCAGTCTAGATAAGAATTTTTTGTCAATCGTTGTCGATAAAATCTAGATTTTGAGTTTGGGGATCATGTTTTCCTATGGGAATATCCTAGGATAGGTATACAATGGTTATGTAATAATGAGAAACTATCACCTCATTATGTTAGGCTATTTGTGATTATGAAAAAAGATGCGTTGGTAGCCTAGAGATTATGTTTACCTCAGTGGTACTGTATTGTGAACAAAGTCTTCTACATTCCACCGCCTCACCATTATCATGTCGAACTATCTCATAATTTTGATCCTAAGTATTTTGAGATCTTTGATACTTATTATTTTGAGGAGTATCCTATATGAATCATTGATAGGAACATGAAGGCTCTACAAGGCCAGTCTATCCCTCCTGTATATGGGTTATGATATCACATCCATGTACAGTATGATACTTTGGAGCGAGAGGATCATGAATTTTCCTAGTAGCTAGAGTTATTCTCATATAGTGTTTCACCACCCTTGGAAGGTGAACACGAGGATGAGTTCCTTCAAGTAGAAAAGACATTAATAACCTGGTTTTTGACTTAGGTATGGATCAATTAATTTTTTCACAAACTCTCTTTTATGTACCCAGTGAGGATGGATAATGAGATCAAGAATGTCTTAGGGTTGTGTGAGGATCATTCGGAGAAAAAAAACCAACTATTTTGGAAAATGGTCATGTCTCATGGTTATAGTAAACCATACGGGGAGGACACATGGTTGTTCTATACCATTAGGATGGAATAAATTTTCCAGCTAAGCCATATCACATGGTTTGTATACATTTTCTCAACCATGTGCCCTAACAATGTGAGTTCCACCTTTTCTCTAGGTACCTATCTGTGGTCAGCGTGAGATATAGATAACTATGTGGTGAAATCGTATAAAAGACAATTTATATGAAAAATGACCATTTTTTACTTAATGATATAATTATCCTTCTCCTTATTTACAAATCCAAATTACTGGCAGTTAAACCTAAATTTCTACCGTTTTGGATCTTTTTTAGGAAAAATCATGTTATTGAGAGATATCCAACATCTAGGGTTTGATTGAGGTTTTTATTGTCATGTTTGATGTGAAACAGTATGTACTTGAGTCCGTTTTAGCAATTTATAATTTCTATTTATCTCATCCTAGTTTTCTAGATTTAGGATCTAATGCCCATTTTTAAAATCTACACTGATCTGAGGATAATTATCAACTGATACTAGATAAAGAGATTCATATGAGTATAAGGTGGGTGGACTATAACTCATCCTTCATGTTTATTGATTTTGGAATGAAGGTGTGGGGCCAAAATATTTCATTGGGTTCCATTTATTGAATTTGTGGGAATTGATTATATTTATTAGAAATTTATGATGACGATCTATACAATAATGTTATTCTTTGTTTGTGTTTGTTTCCACTACTCCAAACACCCCTTATAGGGTGATATTACAGAAGATGATATTTATTATTATGACACTTTTATCCATCATTTAGGTGTGCTCGAGCACGACCACACTTATTTTTTGCATCTATATATTAATTTTATTTTTAATCATGAGATTGTTAAAACATGTGGCTTGTCAATTCCACTTGACCCGCCTCAGTTAAGTGATGTAATGTATGTGGTAGATTCAAATGAAATTATGGAAAGCATACATACGTATATGACTTTTCATTATTAAATTTAAATAAATTATTGGTTTCAAGCCAATAGCACACTATTCCGTGTTCATGTAAGAAATTGGAGGAAACCTTATTAATTTAACTTTATTTAAATGGTTTTAATTAAATGGTTCCATGCCACTTTGCCTTGTCAAACTAATAAAGGCAGGGCTTGAGATAGGTGAATTTGTTAATGGTGTAGTTATCACATGAAAAAATTAATTATAATTAATTAAATGTAAGGATGCACTTTATGAACATAGACCATGACATCTTTATAAGAAGTCTTAACTTGTGTTAGATCTTGGATTCTTGATGGAATGCCTTCGGTACTTGAGGACGTCATTCTGATTCAAGGATGTAGGTTGCCTTTAGTGAGACATACCCAATAACTCAAAAATTATATACCTATGGATGCTTAGAATGACACCATAGGGTCCCTTTATTATTATTATAGTATGTCGTAGATACACACCTTGGATCCAAGGTGACATGAGGTTCCTTGGTAACATCCTTGTGCTTGACCACTCTTTATCTCCCCTTTTACCTTGGATTATTTCCATGGACTTGGTTAGAAACATTATTATTGGAATACATTGGGCAACGATCCAAGAATTAGACTCTTACCCCTTATCTTGAATCAGTTAATACCGAGTTAGCGACCATTGAGGTATAGGATGGCTTTTTGATTACCATGGAACCACTTCATGTTAATTATCAAACATTGTTTCCGTGATAAATCTTAAATACATCACTATTTATATTGTTTGGAGGTGATGAAAGTGATTTATATTCCCCAAATTACCTTTTAATATAAATTTTAAATAATTAATAAATGAACTAGATACATGTTCATACACGAGCTACAATTTAAGGTAGGTTCTAGAGTATTTAGTTACATTGTACTTCTTTTCCTAGTATTTTCATTCCTACACACTATTACATATTCATTTTTTGTAATATATGTTATAAACACAATTGGTGGTGGCCCATTTAAATTTGTTTCACACCCTCTCTAGGGGACATTGGTGTTCAGGGTATGTAACATGTATAAAGGTGTTGATAAAGGGAAGTGTAATGCTTCGAACAATTGATTTATTATGGTGCTAAGATGGAGCTGGTAGTAGATGACTGAGCTGTAGCTTAGGATTCCTAGGATAGTTTATGTATTTTCTTTCTTCTACATTAGGGTTTTAATGTATTCCTATTACTCGATATCTATTTTTTTATCTTTCTAGTTACATGAAATATATCATCATCATCTATTATATGTTATTCCAAATATTTTAGACATTATTGATGTTATCCTACTATTTTTCATTCTATTGAGTTATATTGCTTCTTCTATTTATCTCTTATTTTATTTTATATGTTATCCAATATGTTTAACTCATGTAAGGAGTGAATAGTTACCATATGGACACACCATAGTTCCTCACTTCTAGTTGGAAGTCTCTAGAATTTGGGGATATGAACCTCATACCATGTTCCCTACCGGGGTTGGGGAACCTTCAATGTGGAATACCGGTCTAGAATTTCACACCTCTAAATAATTGAAGATTTAAACAGAAAAAGGAAATGAACTAATCCCCTTTTCCCCCTAACCATCTTCAATACTTACATCATTATGGGCTTAAATTCCACCTCTTGGGTCTTTCCCTTTTCTATAACATCGTTATCATCTTTTCTCATCTTTTATATGATAAGTGTACTACATAATCTATCAAATGTAAATTCCATAAGATCATTATCCTCCATTATATATAACGTTCGATTGAAACAAGGTGTGATACTTCTTAAAATGAACTTTATGATCTTCACATATTCAATAAAATCTCCAGGAAAATGAATTTATTCCAAAATAACATTCACTTTATCTGAGAATTCATCTACCAAATTGTTGGGATGAATTATTAGGTCCTCATAATTTTTCCACAAAACATTAATATTTTCTTCTCTTAATTTTAAATATAATTCATATATATATATATAATATTTTCCCACAGATATTGTAATTACTTACATGAAATCACCTTCTCATATATTGTGTTTGATGAGGCTCCCCCTAATGCATTTTTGTCTTTGTTATAAACCTCTCTTTTTCTATTTTATACTTCATTATAAAACACCATAGTCTATACTAATATAAATACCATGAATTGAAGTTATAAATACATACATTCCCAATGATCAAATTTGTTTTGCATCTGATTCTTACATAGATTAAAATTATTTCAATATAATATTGTATTCTCTTGGTGATTAACATATTCCATTTATTTTTCTGAGATAAAACCACAAACATTCAAGTTTCCTCTTTGATACCAGTAGATATACTAACTCAGATAAATACCTTGGTAGGGGGTTCAACCAAGTTATGACATATAAAAACAACATTCTCTTTGGATTTTATTTCTTCATTAAACAAAACACTCCTCTCTTTCCTCCCCATATCAGCAAATAATATGAGAATGGAAACATACATAGGACGCATAAATTTTACATAGTTTACCCTCATTGGAATATATCCAAGGATAATACAAAGAAATATTCCTATTTATCAAATCTAATATATAAAACTTAGATTATAAAATTTGGAATGGAATCAATTTCCTTCCAAAAGTATAACCAATCTAAAATTGAAATCTCAATCCTACCTACACTAATGTTTTCTTACCACTTCATCGAATAAATATTTTTTATCCGAATCCCATATGAGTTTTTAACAAACATTTGAATGTTCTTTGAAGCCTAATTTTCACCCATTATATAAAATAAACTTCACCTTATAGTGTTTGGTTTTTAGAGAGTCATTTTTCATGCTATTTTTTGCTTTTTATGAATTGTTTAATTACAGTCATTAAAACCTCTACTCTACATAGTGAGAGTGATTCATAGAAATAATTTTCATTCAGGACATCCATCACATTATTATCATCCTTCACTTCATGGATAACTTATTCTTTTAAATCAACTATTTTACTTTTCAAGCTACATTTCCCCAAAACCCCTTCTGTGAACTTTCTTTGTAAGATTCCTCCTTCATAAATGCATGTTTTTACTTCTCGATCCACTTTGGACGTACAAAAATTCATTTAATGATGATCTTATATAATTAAATTCTCTTTATTAAACAATGTAATTCACATCCATTATATAGGAAATGAAATCCTCGAAAACTAAATAATAAAATTTATACTTGATTCCTTTTCAGATGCCTCTAAAACGACACCTTTATCGACAAATGAAACCCCCATTATGGTGGCAAAAATATCGACATCTCCTTTCTGTAAATTTTAATTCCTTTGAGGTCCCAAAACTTCTTTATGGTTGTAACGACCCAATGCTTTTCAATGGAAATTACCTTCTCATAATTATGTAATAAAATCACATGAAAACACAAAAAAATGAACTACTATGTGCATAGTGACCATTAAAAATAATGTTGTCACTTCTTTGTTTTGAATTATTATAATCTTACATACACGTTTGTGTTCAAGATGTTTATTGGAATCTAATATAAATAATAATAATTTTTGGTGAATAGCAACCTACCCATATGAATAGTAACATATCCTTATGAATAATGATATACCCTAATTAATAGTAAAATTACCTATGATAGTAAAAAATTAATATTCATGTAAATGTATGATGTACCTATATTTTAGAATAAGTAAATGATTGTTTTAAAACTATTTTTTAGTAATAAACAATGATTTAAATTAAAAATTAAATTAATCATATTTAGAAAATTATTTTTGAAAAATGGACTTCATTTTTGTATTCTACACAACGAAAGATAGTTTTGGTGAAATTTATGGATTTTTTTGAAATACTAGAATTTTTTGATGAATAGTGAAATACCATAATTTCCTAAATAAGCTAAATAAGATAATTATAGAGTTGGGTGTGATGTTATAATGATGTAAGCCCACTGGTTTCAGGATAAAATTATAACATTACTATTCTTGGTCATGTAAGACTCTCTATTCCTTTCCTTGTGGGGAAATAATAATCAAATTAATTTTATATTAAGGAAATGCCTCTCCCCTCCACTATAAATACCACCCTTCACAGCCTCATTTCATCAAACCTATCCATCTTCAAGAATTGCCTCAAATATTCCCAAGAATCTTCCCTAGCCCCTCCCCCACGTCCAAGATCATCCAGTCTCATTAAAATACCACTCTTAGGCCCCTTAACGAGTATCCTAATAGGAGGATTCAAGAGGTAATTTCACTCCTTCATCTCCTTTAATTTTCATTCAATTTTAAGTCCATATCTTATTGTCTCCCCAATTAACATTGTCCAAATGGTATTTTAACCTCTGTATTATACATTTAATTTAATTTTATGATTATAATGTGATATTATATCATCCAACACAATTTCTCTCTTCCTTTTATTTTATTCAAGAGAATGTTGTTCGTGAGGTGTTAATTTATCACCTTCAAGAATGACATGTTTTCTTCTTCCATTTATACCTTCAGATCTGGTCATGAAACCATTTTTATGGTTGAAACATAGTATGATATATGTATTATTAACTATTTAAATTTCTCAAACTATCTTATGTAGATATTACTAATTGATAAATTAAAACTAGTTCGTTGTGATCGAGAAACCGCCCAAATTAACACAAATAATCACCATTTAGTTTTTATCTAATGATTCATCCACATGGTATATAATATAATTCATTACAAGATAAGTTTAACTTCTGGAATGTCATTAATAACATGTAATATCTTTTTTTGATGTTTACCCATGTTTTACCCGAACATCAATTTAAGAATACAAGTGAACCACTCAAGAAAACCATAAAAACAAACATTTCAGAACAATGTTTTTTAAACTCTATAACTAATCCAAAGGCAGATAAAATAAATTAATAAAACCATAATGAACCATATTAATGTTTAAAAGGTTCTGGATGTATAATTAATGAATATAAAGTCATTATACAGGACATTAAAGAGAAGGAAACATTCAAGTACAAGGTTAGGGGAAAATCTCGAACCCAATTTTATTTCTTCGGGTTATCCCTATTTCACTCCTTTATGATATGGTTAGTCCTTAAACATCATTTGCTAATAATTTTATCTCATTTTCTAGGATATACATGTTTTTCGGTGGTTTTTATGTCAAAATAATATGTTTTCCAAATGAACTCTTCTTTTAAGATCAAACCTTGTAATTCTCTCTCAAAGTGGACGGTTCATGTAACATGTATGTTATTACCTCTCTCTTTTGTGAACCCAATGTTTATTAATGTGTTATTATGAGATGTAACACATTCCATTCCATAGGTTATTTATGTTCTCATTTGATATATGTTCCATGTGAAAAACATGATAATGATAATGTTAGGATGTGATGGGTGCACATAGAATTATAAAGCACAATATTAATGTGTGAATGTGACGGGTGCACCAGGAATTATATAGCACTACAATGAATTGGGTAAAGTGATGAATCTCATGAGTAAATGTGAAATGATGTGGATAATATGCTATCTTTTTATTCACAAGTATGTGTGGTAGTTGACCACTAAAACATGATTTTTCATTTTTATGCATTACCACATTTCATGTCAGATATTTATTCTTCTTCTCATGTTCATGATCATTTTCGCATTTTATGATTTTGATCACCCCATGATATATTGTTCTTATATATCCTTTTACTTGGATTTTATCTCACCGTTTTTTTATGTATATCCTCAAGTGACTACATGTACCAAGGAGAGGGCATGTGCCAATAAGAATCTATTGAAGAAGGAAATAAATGATTGTTTATGATTTATGTTGTAAAAGTTATGAATGGTCCTAGTTTTCCCTTGACACTAAACCATTGGATCCTATATGTGTCATACTATTATGTTGTTTATCTTTAATATGATGTAATAGTAATGTAATAATGGTTGGGTTTCTATATTTGGTATCATAGGAAATTTTTAGTTAATTTGGGAATTATGATTAGTGAACCCTAGAGAAACCCACTAGAATTAGACAATTTCCAAATATGCACACAAGAATGTTTACATAGGGATCCCATATGTTATGCTTTTCGTATAAATTGTTAAAATAAATAAGTTATTTATTCATGAATTGTTGAATTTTGTTTTGTTCTAACCTTTTTTTAGAAAATGGTGGGAACCATGAGAAACCAGGCCAACAACTCGTGCGAGGGCCAATGCAACGATTTCCCAAATGACATCCCCAAATATTTGGGAGGTGGAGTTCAAAACATAAAGGATATGCTAACCCAATTATCTTAGGTTATGAAAAATAAACATGATAATTTGGACTTTCCTCCTTCACCAAAGAGGGAGAAAATGGCTGTCGAATGTTTTATGCGGCAATGACCACAGACGTTTAGTGGATCTTTTTATCCACTAGTTGCAGAATAGTGGTTCAACTCCATGGTGAAGATATTTTCTGCTCATTACTATTCTGAGATGGAGAAGGTGACTCTATCCTTTTATCATCTATATGGAGAAGATAATAAATGGTGTGCTTTGATTAAAAACACTAATCCAAGGGAGAAAATTGAAGAGATGGAATGGGAAGACTTTATGATAATGTTTCTTAATAAACATTTCCCACAAAATCTTTGTACGAATATGGAGATAGAATTCATAGAGTTCAAGAAAAAAAAGAAGAATTTTTCACAACCTTTGATGTTAATTTCACAAGTCATTAAAGGTATGCATTGAGTTTTGTTATCAACAACCATATGAAATTTAATAGATTCATTATTTGGTTAAAAGCACACCTTCCAATGGCTCTTACAATTTGAGACTTTAAGAGTTATTAAAAATTTGTTTGGTGTGCTCTAAATGTGGAGATGAAGTTTGGAGAATGGTCCCATGGCTATGGTGATCATAAATGAATGGTGAGTTTCAAGCTAGTGGATCTGATGACAAAGGTGGGAAAGAAAACTCGACGACACACATGCCAAAAATGTGGTATGTTGAACCATGAGAACTGCCTGAAAGGGATGGGGAAATGATTCGTTTGTGGGAAAGAAGTACATCATGCTCAAGAGTGTAAAAAATACATGAAAAAGGAAGGATAAAGTCATATATGAAAGGAGAGAACCACCCATGGTTCAAGGATACATCTGTAGGGAGCTAGGGAACTATGAAATCCAGTGAACTAAACCTCGATTTCTCTAGGTTAGGCAGTGTAAATAGCCACCAAAGCCAAAGGAATGAGGTAATGCTTATTCCATCACTACTGCGGAAGTGGAGCATGATAATGAATCCCTACAAAGTACAATTCCTATTCACTCAAGAATGGATAAATTCTTATTTTATTCTTGTTCTACGCATTCCTTTATATATTTAATGTTTTCTAGAACTATAGAATTGAATCCCTGAAACCTTGAAGTAGATATATATGTAAAAACACTTAGTGGTGTAATCATTTCAACCCATGTGTTTGACTCTTCTCTTGTTGGCGTATGTGTGAAGATTCTTCTGGTTAATATCGTAATACTTCACTAGGTTGAATTTGACTCTACAATGGGAATGGATTGGATCTCGTAATATAGGACACATATCAGTTGTTGGGAAAAATAAATATCAATTCATATTCTGATCCATCCCATGCACCTCTACAAATGAACGGATGATCGTAAATCTCCTTTTACAAATCCTTCATATGTGTGGGTGTTGATTCCCTATGAAAAATCATACCACTCCTAAATGGCTGGGTATAAGGATAGTTTCATCCTTGTGGAAATGCCAATTGTGAGGGAAAATGATGATTTATTTTTTAAAGAGTTACCTGGAATTCCCCTGGATCGTGAGGTAGAGTTCTCAATTGAACTCATACCCCGAGCAACTCCTATATCAATGTGTCCCTATAGGTTGGCTCCTATCGAACTGGATGAGTTAATGAAGTGGCTATAATAGAATATAGAAAATGGTTTCTTACACCCTAGTGCATCACCTTGGGGTGGACTAGTGTTCATTGTGAAGAATAAGGATGGAGCAATTCTGTTGTGTATCGATTATTGGGAACTCAACAAAATCACCATAATTAACTAGTTTCCTCTACAAAGGATTGATGACTTGTTAGACCAGTTAAGAGGAGGTCAATAATACTAAAAGGTGGATCTTTTCTCTAGATATCGTCAGGTAAAGGTGATGAATGAAGACATTCAGAAGAATGCCTTCCGTAAAAGGTATGGGCACTATGAGTTTTCGGTGATGCCCTTTAGACTTACTAATGCTCTTGAAATCATCGTGGATTTTATGAATATAGTCTTTAGACATTACCATGACAAATTTTTGTTAGTTTTTATTGATGATATTCCCATCTCCTCCAATAGAAAGGAGGAACATGAAGAACATCTATGACTTGTGTTGGCGACATTGAGAAAGGAGATGTTATATACCAAGTACAACAAGTGTGACTTTTGGAAGAAACAATTCACGTTCTTGGGACATGTGATCACAAGTGAGGTAATTTATATGGATCCTTCAATGAAAAAGGTGATTTATAAATGGCCTAGGCCGTCTAGTTTCACATAAATCCATACTTTTCTGGGATTATCTGGGTACTATCTACGTTTTGTGATAAAATTTTCATGATTGTCAAGCTCGTTAACTATGTTAACAAAGAAAGGGGTAAAGTATGTCTAGATGGATGAATGTGAGGGAAGCATTAAGGAGATACTGAGAAGGCTGATCACTACAGCTGTACTCACACTACTGAAAAGTGGAGAATGTTTTGTGATATACAGTGATGCTTCAAAGAAAGGATTTGTTTGAGTACTCGTTCAAAATGATAATGTGATAGCCTACGCCTCATGACATTTGATGATCCTTGAACAGAACTACCTGACACATGATCTAGAGCTGGAAGCTGTGATTTGTTCATTGAAAATCTAGCAACACTACCATTATGGTGAGGAGTGTGACATATACACCAACCAATGAAGCCTAAATTATATATTCACAGAAAAGGATATCATCATGCGTCAAAGGAGATGGTAAGATCTAATCTAGGAATATGATTACTTTATTCACAACCATCCTGTAAAGGCAAAATAGGTAGCTGATTGTCTAAGAAGAAAATAACCCACTACTGTATCGATGTTACGGATTGAGAAGGACCCTATCTTCTTAGATATGCAAAGTATGGATTTGGAAATCATAATGGTAGGGGATACATCCTACCTTTACAAAATTATTCCTCATCCATCCATACAAGAGAATATTAAGGATGCACAAAGGGATGATGTGGATATACAAAAGAGGGTGAATTTTGTAAAGGTAGTGAAGCTGCAAGAGTCCCATATTTATGATGATGGTGTGATTCGGTTTGGAATGTGACAATGTGTGCCTTCATCACCAGGGATAATGAAGGAGCTATTGGAAAATGCACATAGCTCATCTTTCTCTATCCATCATGGGAGTACCAAGATATACCACGATCTCCACGAAAACTTCTTGTGGGATAAAATGAAGAAGGAGACTGTGAAATATATATCAAGGTGCTTGGTATGTTAGGATGTTAAAGTATAGAGACAAAAGTCCAAAGGGATGATGCATCCATTACCTATACCCATGTGAAAATGGGAAAATGTTACTATGGACTTTGTCACGGGTCTCTCGAAGATTTTGAAGGGAAAAAATGTGATATGGGTTGTGGTTGACCGACACACCCAGACATCCCATTTTATCACTATTTGGGATGATATATCGATTAAAAAAGAAGAAAAGAAATGTGTTAAGGAAGGTGTGAGACTGCACGGTGTTCCACTATCAATTGTCTCTGACCGTGATCCATAGTTCATATCTAAATTCTGGATGATCCTTCAATACACTTTGAGTGCTGAATTAAATTTCACCACGACCTATCACCCCCAAACTGATGGCCAGTCTGAAATCACTATGCTGACGCTTGAAGATATTATATGAGCCTGCTCTCTATAATTCGAAGGTGGATGGGATCATCATCTCCCATTGGTTGAGTTTTCATTCAATAATATCTTCCACTCGAGTATTCAGATGGTTCCATATGAAGCTAAGTATGGAAAGCGATGTAGAACTCCAACCTGTTATGATGAAGTTGGAGAAGGAAAGCTACTTGGACCCGATCATGTACAAGAGATGATAGAGAAGGTTCAAGTCATCCATAACACAACATAGCTTCTCAGATTTGGAAACAGAGTTATGCTAAAAACTGCCAAAGTTACTTGGAGTTGTAAGTTGGATATAATGTCTTCCTTCAAATATCTCCATGGAAGAGAGTCATGCGATTTGGGAAGAAAGAGAAGCTAATCCAAAGGTACATTGGCCCCTTTGAGATCCATGAACGCATATGACTCGTGGCCTATCGAATAACACTTCCACTGAATTTGGCTCATGTTCATTATTTGTTTCACATATCACTCCTGAGGAAGTACATATTAGACCCCTCACATGTACTAAACTCAGAGGTTGTACAACTGGAGGATGATCTATCTTAAGAGGAACAACCATTTGAGATTTTGGATCGGAGAGATATGGTTCTATGAAAGAAGAAAACCCATCATGTTAAAGTGTTGTGGAGGAACCATAAGTTTGAGGAAGCAACTTGGGAACCGAATGAGACAATGAAGGAGAAGTACCCTTACTAGTTTGTGTAAAGTGAAATTTCGAATGTGAAATTTCTTAAGGAGAGAAGAATGTAACGAACTAATGTTTTTCAATGGAAATTAAATTATTATAATTATTTCATAAAATCATATGTATATACAACATAATGAACTACTATGTTCTAAGTGACCTTTAATCATAAGTTTGTCACTTCAATGTTTGGAATTTTAAAAATATGACATACACGGTTCTGTTCAAGATGTTTTTTGGAGTCCAATAAAACTAAAATAATTTTTGGTGAGTAGTAACCTATCCTTATGAATATTAACATACCCTTATTAATAGTGATATAACATAAGGAATAGTAACCATACCTGTGATAGTATAAAAATAATATTCAAGTTAGAGTATGATGTACGAATATTTTAGAATACGTAAATGAATGTTTTAAAACTGTTTTTTAGTAATAAACCGTGATTTTAAATAAATATTTAATGAATCATATTTAAAAAATTATTTTTTGAAAAAACAGACTTCATTTTGGATTCTAGACGTTGAAAAATGGTTGGGGTGGAATTTTGAGGTTTTTGTGAAATAGTTGATTTTTTGATGAATAGTTAAATACCATAATTTACAAAATAAGATAAATAAAAAAATTATAGGGTCATGTGTGATATTATTTTTATGTAAGCCCACTTGGTTCGAGATTACATTTTACAATTACTATTCATGGTCATGAAATACTGACTATTTCTTTGTCTTGTAGGGATATAATAAACTAGTGAATTTTATATTAAGGTAACCACTCTCCCCTCTACTATAAATACCACCCTTCACATTGTTGTTTCCTCACACTCCTCAAGAATCAATACTAGTCTAAACTATTCCAATGAATCTTCCCTAGCCCCTTCCCCACGTCCTAGAGCTACTGGTCTCATCAAAAAACTACGCTTAGGCCCCTAAAAGAGGATCTCAAGAGGAGGATTCAAGAGGTAATTTCTCTCCTTCCTCTAATTTAATTTCATTTCAATTTCTTGTTCGTTTCATATTCTCTCCCCACATATCATTGTACAAATGGTATTGTAAATCCAGTATTATACATTTACTAGAATTTTATTATTCTAATGGAATATTATATCATCCATCCCCATTTCCCTCTTCTGTTTATTTTATTAAAGAGAATGTTGTTCGTGAGGTGTTAATTTATCACCTTCAAGAACAACATGTTTTCTTCTTCCATTTCAACCATTAGATCTAGTCATGAATCCGTTTTTATGGTTGAACCAGAATATGTATTATGCCCTTTTTAATGTTATGGAACTATCTTATGTACATATTACTATGTGATAAATTAAAACAAGTTCATTGTGATCGAAAAACCGCACAAATTAACCCAAAGAATCATCATTTAATTTTTATCTAATGACTCATCTAAATGGTATATAATATAATTATTCATAAAATCATTTTAAATTCTATAATGTCATTAATAACATGAAATATCAGTTCTGTATGTTTACCCATATTTTTCCCGAACATCAATTTATGAATACAAGTGAACCACTTAAGAAAACAATAAAAACAATCATTCCTGACAATGTTTTTTTAAACTCTATAACTCATCCAAAGACACATAAAATAACCTAATAAAACCATAATGAACCATATTAATGTACACAAGGTTCTTTATTTCTAATTTATTAATATAATGTCATTATATATGAAATTAATGAGAAGGAATATTTCAGATACAAGGTAATGGGAAAATCTCAAACCCAATATTCTTTCTTTGGGTTCTCCCTCATACACTATTTTTTGATATGGTTACTACTTAAATATCATTTGTTCATCATTTTCTTTTATTTTTCTAGGATATAGATATTTTTCACATTTTTTTATGTCAAAAAAAATGTTTTCCAAAAGAACTATTCTTTTAAGAATACACCTTTTACTTCTCTCTCTAAGTGGACGGTTCTTTTAACATGTATGTTATTCCATATTTATTTTGGGATCCCAAAGTATATGAATGTGTTCTTATGAGATGTAAACTATATATTTACATGGGATAGTTATGTTCACTTTCTATATATGTTCCATGTAGAATGAATGACAATGATAATGTTATAATGTGACGAGTGTGCCCGGAATTATATAGTGCAATATGAATTTTTGAACACAATGGGTGCGCCCAGAATTATACATCTCTCTAATGCATTAGGTAAAGTGATGAATCTTATGAGTAATCATGAAATTATGTGGACAAGATTCTAGCTTTGTTCACTAGTATGTGTGTTAGTTAACCACTAAGACATGATGTTTCATTTTTATGCATTGCCACATTTCTAGTCTAATATTTATGCTTCCTCTCATCTTCATGATATTTTTCCCATGTTATGATTATTCTCACACCAAGATATATTTATCCTATCTATCCTATTACTAGGTTTTTAGCTCTCCCTTTTTTTGATGTATATCCTCTAGTGACTACATGTACTAAGGAGAGGGAAAGTTCTAATAAGAAGCTTGGGTAGAAGGAATTAAATGATTGTTTATGATTTATGTTGTAAAAGTTATGAATGGTCCTAGTTTTCCAAAGACACTAAACTATTGGATCCTCCATTTGAAATACTATTATTTAGTTTATCTTTCAAATTATGTAATATTAATGTAATTGTATCGTCCCAGCCGGGCTAAACATCGAACCGATGGCCAGACCGGCCGCCACATGGCCTCAAGCACGTCTCCCTGTATGCCAGTGGCCTCTGACTAGCAGCGAGGGTCTCAGGAGGTGATAGTGGGGAGAATATAACCTCTTATCAGAGTTCCAAAGATGTATCTTAGATTAAATAACATTCAAAAGTGGGAGCCGTAATAGATAAACAATGAACAACGGCAGTGGACGACAAATAGTGATCATTTTTATAAAAGGTGGCCAAAGCAAGTTGTAACAATATAGGGATGATGATATAGATATGGGAATCAGTAAGCAATAAAACATGATTCCAATACAATAAAAATGAAATAATAAAATACAGTAAATCCCAAGGGGTTTTCTCCTGATCATCCCAAGCTCCCTCTTAGTCCTCTACTCCTAACTCCTTAGGTACAAACAGTACAACATACAACATAGGTCCTGTAAGCAAGAAGGTCTACTCAGGTACCCCAGTGCAATGGCAGCCCAAATAGGGTATGAGATAATAATATCATTAGGCCAGCACCACCGGTGTCTAACCCAATCCAGACAGTGTGTATTAAATTGAATAGCAACAGGTATAGCAGTAAACAAGGAAACTAGCAAGACTGACCCAAGAATTGTTCTTTGGATTGGCATCACTTTATGTAACCATTCCATTCCTTTATATTTTTTTTATTCAGGTGTTCAAACCATTCCCTGAACCCATTCCTAGAATACTCAAATCAAGAACTAGGCATTGTTTAGGGAGAAAAAACCACCAACACCCTACAAGCCCGTTCCGGTGAACCTCTAGGAACCCGATATCACTCTACAAGCTAGTTCCGACGAAACTTCTAGGTACCCGACATCACTCTAGGTGCAGTATAATCTGTCAACTGAGCACGTCCTCAGAATCCTATAAATAAGATCCGGGTATCTCCCATGACATATCATGCCCTATTGAGTCCATCCATGTAATCTCATACTGGATCCATGATTCACTCGGCACTACAGTAACATGTCTCGTATGAGTTTGTCCAAGGTAACTCACATTGGTTTCATGGTTCACCCATGACTTTGTTCACATTTCAAACAGTTCAATAACATTTAACTCACATGGGAAAACAAGTCAAGATTTATTATACAAGGGTTATGGTTAAAATGTCCACCCCATACCCAAAACAATTTCATTTTCATTTTCATCATATTGAAATTCATTCATAATCATTATCACAATTTCAATTGAATGCATATGGCAATACCTTTTATGAATTTCAAGTAATCATTACACATTCACAAACATGTTTATAATACACTACGTATGGAATTACCTCATAAGCATTCAAATAATAATACCACATACATATAAGAAAACACATTCACGTTCATACTTAAGGCAGCCCATCTTAAGCATCATTATCAAATCATTAATCATGTTTATACCATTTATACTTATGGCATACCTTCTTAAGTATTCATCTCATGAATTTAACATATTCATCACATTTATATAAGGTCAATGAGGAAACCTGCTCATGTACGGTATTTGCTGACCCCCTATTCATTCTTCATTCCTTCTATGTCTTTTCAAAGGCATATAGGGATTATCAAAGCATTAAGAGGTGATTCTGACTACCCATCCTAGGTAAGTCCCATTCACTAAATTCATGCAATTATCCTAGGCCAGACATATTTCATTATTTTAACGCATGGTCTTAACATCCTAATCCATTTCCTTATCAGTTTAACAATTTCATATGATTGGGTGAAATTATCTTACTTTAATCATTTGGTAAAAAAATGGAAAACATGTCATAAAAAATAATTTCCCAACCATTAATAATATCAAGCAGGAAAGCATAAAAATATAATTCCTACTTTTAACTTGAAAACAGCACACCTATGATCGAGGGGTTTTATTATTAAATCATGAGATTAGTGACCAAGCAACCATTTTAATCTTGCCCCTGCAATTTACACTCGTTGCATGAAAGAGTTTAATTGAAACTAAAGTTTAATATTTAAACAAATGCAATATTAATCTCATTAAAGGCTTCACCTCAAATTAAAAGGGCAAGGAAAGGGACCCTACCTCAAGGTGGATCTACTCGTCCACTCTGGCTCTTGGATCTTTCTAACTAAAGCTTTCGCCTAAGCTCCAGACACTACAAATCACTAAACCAAAACACACCAAGAAACATTTAGAAATACGAATGAACTTATTTAGATGTTGGGAAAACAATCCATGAGTAAAACCCTTACCTCGAAAACAAATCGAAGGACCTAAAAGGCCGTAATTCGCCTCAACTTCAGTGATGGACACCAAATCTCACCCAAAGGAGTCCCAACAG
This sequence comes from Viscum album, assembly GCA_963277665.1. Taxonomy (NCBI): domain Eukaryota; kingdom Viridiplantae; phylum Streptophyta; class Magnoliopsida; order Santalales; family Viscaceae; genus Viscum; species Viscum album. The sequence goes on along the minus strand of OY728126.1, from coordinate 511,215,074 downwards.
ACCCTTCGCATCAACCTAGAACAAAGGAAACAAGGAATAACTCAAAATAACAAACCCGTAGTAACCCTTAGGTTCAGAAGAATGAAAAATAAGGCAAGGGGAAGGACTAAAATCATCTAAGTTGGGAGGATGAAGGAGGGAAGATACTTACCTCAGAGATTCGATGGAGGAATCTCCAAGACCAGAGGAGAAGATCGAAGGAAGCGGGAGCCGAGCGGAGCTCTGTGATTCGCAAATCCATGGGATATGGCTCGTGCGGGTTCTGGAAGAGAGGAGTGAGGGAGAGTTTATTTGATTAAAGTTTATATTAAATTTCTTTTAAATATTTTAAAAACCCAAAACTGGACATGACACATGGTTTGGTCAGCACGGTTTGGAAAACAGTGCACCAACCGTGTGTCCCACCACTGGACACCCACGACACCAAACACGGGCTGGCCACACGGTTTGGGTAAATCGTGTGCAGGCTGTGCAGACTCCTCTTCTTCCTTAATTTGGGCCGCACAGCTTGGGCCGCACGGTTTGGGAAACTGTGCGTCAACTGTGTGCCTTCAGCGTTTCTTTAAAAACCACCCAAATTCAGGTCTGACACTCCGAGAACCCCTCAAGACACTCGGAAAACATAACAAGCATTCACCCATGTCAGAAAACATTAAAACGAAGGATCCAAAACGTCAGAATCTCTTTCTGAATCCTGATATTAAATTCGACTAGTTCTGTAATATGAAATGTTCAAAATCCTTCACCTTTTAACCCTGTTCAAAAAGTTGGTCCTTACAACCTTCCCACCTTAGTACTTCTCCTACCCGTGAAGCCTTTGGGAAGAACGCACACCTCACTCGACCTACAAGGGTCGCAAAGTTTCATTCAAACGATCACGTTACATTTCAAAATGTTAAACGCTCCACGATCATCCACTTAATCACACGACACTTAATTCGTGAACACGCGAGCAAACACTTGTTTTTCCACCGAACCAACATGAAAGCTCTTACCCGAGCCCATTCCACAAGAGACATGATCACATCATCATCTCATCAACCAACCAAACATGGGTACTTCCCACCATAGATTTTTGTGTTAAATAGAAATAACTCAAACCACAGCTCCGCCACCTTTTGAACTTCCTTTCAAAAACATGCTCTAAGTTTTCCAATGACGCACCTAGTGTGATTTTGAAATGATCAAATAGTAGATTACCCATTACCTATAAACCAATGTCAAAATGAGTCAATCCGCTCTGGATGACTATTCAAGAAGACGCCCGGCTTAGGTAGCCAATGCTTTACAAGCTGAACAACAATGCCTTCTCCCAAGTTATCCCACATTCATCATGAGAACATTCACCAAAAATCTCATACCTAACTCTCAATGATGTGTCAATGATCAAAACATGAAGGAAAACACTCATCCCGCATACAACGCCAAAAGAAAACAACCCAAAGAGCTCAACAACTTTAAAGCTTTAGTGTGACGTAGGACTGACACTCTCTTAGTGAATTCAGAACTAAAGAAAGATAGAGGACAATTTCGTCATGTAGCAAAGTACACTAAGAGGATTAAAATGGATTCCAGATATTGATACCCAAAAACTAGAATGGAGATCAGTCAAACCACCCCTGGTCGACTCTAGAGAAGAAACTCAGCTCCACCTGCCGATGCATCAAGATTCCAACTGACCATGATGCTTCTTCCCACGCGAGGCATTCATCAATCAACCTTACCACCAAAACCCAAAAGAATTCGAGCAAAACCCGACAGTTTTCCAAGATGGTCCTTCTTGGTGTGTTACTTCTACCCGGAAGGACATACTTTACCCAAATGGAACGACACTTCCCTCTTTAGAAGGGTCATCGTCATCGAAAAGAGAAAGACAAGCTACTCACAAGCAGACTTGTTCATAATTAACTGAATGAACGTTCGCCGCTCCTCTGAGCCACGATCACCACGTCAAAGTACAAGGAATCCAAAGCAATATGACCTTCTTGTCAACCACCTGAGCCTTCCGAAAATCATCCCGAGTAGTGGGAAAACTTAATTCTCAAATGCTCAGGTCACTTTACCACGTAGATGACCTAATACCGTACACAACAGCGCAAGATAAACAACCAAACATTGTATTTCCTAGTACGACCAATCGTTTGGATGATGACATGTTGACTCATCCACTATTGCACAATAGAAAGGGTCAAATCTCCAAAAAGGCCGCTGACCATGCCTGAGGCATGTCCAACCAACTGATACAGAGAATTAACCGATTCTCAATCCCTTAACAAGATCAAAAGATGCATGACCACCCATCCAAACAGGGGTGTCATTGGTACTAGAATTCCTACACCGAAAAATGGTACCCGAACAGTACCAAACTTTATAAAGTTCACCAAACAAGCCAAGAACATAAGATCTAAGGGCGCTACCTACCACAGGATAGCCCCTAACAAAAAACAAGTGTCAACCCATGCACTTGGTCACACCCAACCAAAGTCATCGGGCTCAAAGCCTAACATTTAACGTCATTGCTAAAAGAAGACAGCCTATGGAAAACGCGCATGGTTCAGTTCCAAGGCACTCACAAGAAAGACTGAACCTACCCACATAGGGGTCTCAACAGAGGACACCAGTACTAGTTCTTTTTTCCATGCCGTTTATATTTATTAACATTTATCATTTAATCACTTTAACATATTAAATTCAACACATCAAGTACCCTGTTCCAAACAAAAATTCACTAGGCACTTGATCATTTTATCAGACAGGTCAATGCATTACATGAAAGTTTCAACCAACTTCCTTTTAACCACTATGCGACCTATGAGGGTCCCAACAAGCCAAAAACACTTTATATCAAAGTGAATAAACATTTACTCATATAAAAATTACACAAAGAAAACTCCCATTACATTCCTTATGGGTTTCTGTTTCCTAACACATGAAGCGCCCATACAATCCATGGATTGAATACTGGATCACATTAAAAAAAATAGATCACATTTCAGAAATTAACATCCTCAAAGCAATCATCCAGTCATACGGGTGGCCACCTAACAATCTGGAAAGTGTCCCTACACTTTACAGTTTGGAATTTGGCTCCCATTAATCAAAATCAATCTCATTTTTAAATTAAAACGTTAGCAGCCCTTTTTTCGGAAATTTGATTACACAGGTTACCCATTCCTAGGTATCGGCCCCCATGCACCTTACAACTAAAATTTGGCTCACATCGCAACCTCAAACACTTAATTTGGTCAATGCAACCAATTCCATATTAACTGAACCTAGAATGTTATCAAAAGTATTAACACAGAAACATGCTATATGAAATAATCATGGAATAACTATCACAACACCTATCAAAATAGAATTTTTCAACTAATGTATCCTAGATGGGATGGCATAATTCATGTTATGCAATTTCTTACAAGGTACCTATATTATGCATGAGATGTAATACCCTCATATCCTCGGGTTGCAGTAGAAATAGAACCCAAAATTGCATCAACAGTATCAACCGAAAACATTTGTGTCACCCAACGGTGAAATAAAATCAAACGTAATAATCGAAATCATTAAAATAATAATTTCATTCGGGGAAATTTGGCTTTTTCCCTGTGCATGGGGTGGCCAATTCCATACAAAACACATTACCAAATTTCAATTCCATCATATCCCTGTCTAATGTTGCCAAAAAGTAAAACAATTCAGAAGAAAAATATCCTCTGATACCACTTTGTAACTTCCCGGCCCGACTTACCATCGAACCGGTGGCCGAACCGGGCGCCACATAGTCTCAAACGTGTCTCCTCGTACGCCAGAGGCTACTGAAAAGCAGCGAGGGTCTTGGGAGGTGATATTGGGGAGAATATACCCTCTTATCAGAGTAGTACAATAATATCTCAGAGTAAATAACATTCAAAAGCGGATGTCGTAATAGATATAAAATGAATAATTATAGCGGAATACAAATAGTGATCATTTTTATAAAAGGTGCCCAAAGCCAGTTGTCACAATACAGGAATGATGATACAGATATGGAAAACATTAATAAATACAACATGCTTTCAATATAATACAAATGAAATAAGAAAAGAAATCATTGCCCAACATGTGTTCTCCAAAGAATCCCAAGCTCCCTCTTGGTCCTCTTCTCCAAACTCCTCAGGTACAAACACCACAACATACAACCAAGGTCCTGCAAGAAAGAAGGTCTACTCTGGTACCCCAGTGCAATGGCAGCCCGAGTAGGGTGTGAGATAATAATCTCAGTATGCTGGCACCACCGGTGTCTAACCCAATCTAGGGATTGTGTATTTAATTGAACAGAAATAGGTAATGTTGTAAACAAGTAATGCGGTAAAAAAGGAAACTAAAAAGACCGACCCTAGAATTGTTCATTTTCTTGGCATCTCTTTAAGTACCCATTCCATTCATTTATCATTTTTTTATTCTGGTGTTCAAAGCATTCCCTGAACCCATTGATGGAATAATCAAATCGGGAAGCAGGCATCGTTCAGGGAGAAAAAGACACCAACACCCTTCAAGCATGTTCAGGTGAACCTCTAGGAACCCGGAATCGCTCTACAATCTCGTTCCAGCGAACATCCTAGGTAGACGGCCTCGCTCTAGGTGCGGTATATTCCATCAACTAAGCCCATCCCCAGAATCCTATAAATAAGATCCTGGTATCGCTCCTGACATATCATGCCCTGTTGAGTCCGTCCATGGCTTCTCATACTGGATCCATGATTCACTCGGCAGTACAATAACAAGTCTCATATGAGTCCGTCCATGGAAACTCACATTGGTTCCATGGTTCACCCATGACTTTGTTCACATTTCAAATAGTTCAATAACATTTAACACACGTGGGAAAACAATTCAAGAATATTAATACAAGGGTCAAGGGAAAAATCTACACCCCACAACCAAAACCATTTCAATTTCATTTTCATCATATTACAATTCATTCATAATCATTATCACGATTTCAATTGAATTCATAAGGTTGTACCTATTATACATTTCAAGTAGTCATTCCACATTTACAAACATGTTTATAAACACTACTTATGGCATTACATCATAAGAAATCAAAGAATCAACCACATACATATAAGAGAACACATTCATGTTTATACTTAATGTAACCCATATTAAGTCTCATTTTCACATCATTTGTCATGTTCATCCCATTTATACTTATGTCATCCCTTCTTAAGTATTCATCTAAAGACATTAACATATTCATCACATTTATATAAGGTGCATGGGGAAACCCGCTAATGTACGATATTGGCTAACCCCTATTCATTCTTCATTCCTTATATGTCATTTCAAAGGCATATAGGGATTTAAAAATCATTAAGTGGTGCTGTGGACTACCCCTCCTAGGTAAGTCCCATTTTCTAGATTCATTCCACTATCCTAGGCCAGAATTATTTCTTTATTATGAGGCGTGGTCTAACCACCCTAATCCATTTTCGTATGAGTTTAACCATTTAATCAGATTGGGTGATGTTATCATACTTTAATCATTTTTTTAAAAATCAAAGGTAAACATGTCATCAACAAAAATCACCCAAGCATCACAGAGATCAAGCATTCAAGCATAAGAATATACTTCCTACTTTTATCTTGAAGACAGTGCACCTCTGATCAAGGGGTTTTATTATTAAATCATTAGTGACCAAGATACCATTTTAATCTTTCCCCTATAATTCACACTCTTTTCACGAAAGCATTTAATTGAAACTAAACTTGCATAATTAATTAAATAAAGTATTAAACTCTTTGAAGGATTCACTTCAATTTAAAAGGTCAAGGAAAGGGACCGTACCTCAAGGTGGATCCATCTGTCCACTCCAGCTATTGGTGCATTCTAACTAAAGCTTCCGCCTAAGCTCTGAAAACTCCAATGCACCAAAAAAACACACTAGGAACCCTTTATAACTACTAACACAGTTTTTTCAAAGCTAGTAAAACATGCCACAAGTAAAACCATTACCTCCGAAACAAACAGGTGGACCGAAAAGACCGCAATCCACCCCGCCTTTAGCAATGGACACTGAATATCACCCAAAGGAGTCACAATGGTCCCTTTGCATCAACCTAGAACAAGAGAAACAATGAAGTGCATGAAATCACAAACCCAACCTAAGCCTACTATTCGGCCAAATGAAAAATAAGGCAAGGGGAAGCCCTAATATCGGCCATGTAGGGAGGATTAAGGACTTAGGAGACTTACCGCAAATATTCTAAGGAGTAATTGCCAAGAACGGAGGAGAATATTGAAGGAGGAGGGAGTTGAGGGGAGCTCCGGGTGTCGCGACTACAAGGGAGGGGGCTCGTGCAGGTTCTGGCGGAGAGGAGTGAGGGAGAGTTTATTAGATTAGGTTTTATTTTACATTTCTTTTAAATATTTTAAAAACCCTAAACTGGGCATGGATAACGGTTTGGGCCTCACGGTTTGGCAAACCGTGCACCAACCATGTGGCACCCACTCGACACCGACGACACCCCGCATGGGTTGGCCGCATGGTTTGGGTAAACCATGCGTAGGCTGGGCAGACTCCTCTTCCTCCCTAATTTAGGTCGCACGGCTTGGGCCACATTGCTTGGGCCGCATGGTTTGGGAAACTGTGCATCAACTGTGCGACATCAACTGTTCTTTAAAAACCATCCGTCTTCGGGTCCGACACGCCCATAACCCCTCAAGACACTCGGAAAACATAACGGGCATTCCCCCATGTCCAAAAACATTAAAAATAAGTATCTAACCCTTTATAATCACATTTCGATGCCCGATTTAAAATTCAACCGGTTCAGTAATTTGAAATGTTCAAAATCCTTCACCTTTTTACCCAATTCAAAAAGTGGATCCTTATAGTAAGAAAGTTTGGGTCACTATAATGGTCTCCATAATACATTATGATGAATTTTATTTCTCCCCCACCATCCATAAATTATGGTATCCTTTATAGTTCTTCATAACTTCTTTACGGTCTACATCCCAAAGCTACTATGAGGAATGTATACCATTTCTGATATCACTATTTGTATATCCAATTATAATATGCCAAAGTAATTCCTTGGTCATAAAAAAATCCTGATTTTGAGGTCCAAAAATTTGGAAATAAATAGGAAACTATGCCACCTTTAAAACAAATTATTTGATAATAACTATAAGTTAATGATAACAATTATTTTTTTCAACAAACACAATAAAACCCAAATATACTAAAATTATACCTTGAGGGACTTTTTTATAGCATCATCTAAGATATCCCTTTTATGGGAATACTCCACCTCAAAGCTGGTGGGGGTGGGGTGGATCTTCACATAGTGGTAGTTCATGATATGTTTCTTGTCTTTTGTCCCTCACCATATCACCTTCACCAATAATTACTTTAATATTAATGCAGGAAAAATGAGGATTCTGCTGGCTCTGAAGGAAGCAGCTACGATCCAAAAGGATTGTTGTGACAATTCTGTCATAGATTTTGAAACCCTTCGCCGAATTGGTGTGAAAGGTATTTTCTCGAAACCTCGATACACTTTTGAAGTTTTCTAGCCAGCACCTTCTCCTGGTTGGATTATGGTAAATGTGGACGGAGCTTGAAAGGGAAATCCTGGTCTTGCTGGATGCGGGGGAATTTTCAGAGACCATCAGGACCTGATCCTCGGATGTTTCTTTGAAAGCTGCGGAATTGCTTCTGCGCTGGAGGCTGAAATGCTTGCTAACATTCATGTTGTCTCTTATGTAATTCTCTTCAAATGGAAGAATATCTTGAAAGAGAGTGATTCCACTACCATTGTGAAATCCATCTGGAAGGGTGACGTCCATCTGGCATGGCCTCTCACCCCCAGATGGATGGATTTCCTCGCTACTCTCAACGACCTCAACTTTATTGCCACACATACCTATCGGGAGGCTAATATGATCGCGGATGGTCTTGCAAACATGGGAGTCTCTCATGAGGTCACTTTGATGAATGAACTCCCAACAGAGTTAATCCCTTATTTTATTAAGGACTCTTGAAAATTTCCCTCTTTCCATCTACTGTAACTTGTTTGTGTCTTTCTCTTTTTGAATAAATCTCTAAGTTCTGTTCTTTTGACTAGAACCCACCTTTAAAAAAATATCACTTTCTAGAGACTATGACATCCAAATAATTTTTTTTTCTATAGAATCTAATCATTCTAACACCTCTTCCATTTTTTATCATCAGCCTCTAATTAATTTTTTTCTCAATATATGTTCATGGTGTCATCCCAAATCACGTACCTTTGATGTGACCATATTGTTCTAGAAGCTTCTAGGATACTAATAGTTGTTTTTCAACTGATGCAGATGATGATGATTCATGTTCTTTATTCAGATCAAAAATATGGAAAAATAATTCTCCATTTTTTTAATACAAATACAATGTAATAAAAATATTGTTTCATACTTAGACATGTATCCCAAAGAGTTTCTGTGTATTATACCATTAGTATCCCTTCTTTATTTACATGATCCTCCTTTCACAACACTTGATATATCTTATATGTGGATTTGGATTTGGATTCATTTATTTGAATATCAATAAAGCAATATAATTATGTTGTTATTTAATGTCACATAAAATAATTGCGGTATATTTTAAATATGTACCATTTTTTAATGTGAAGCCTACCACATCCTTTTTTATGATAGAGGTATGTTGGTTTTGCTTCCAAATTATTATTTTTAGTACTAAATTTATATTTCATGAATTAAAAATTATAAATAAATTTGATTAATAAATTATTTGGCAAACAACATATTACTATACACAATGTAGATTAAAATAAGTCTCCTCACGTTGTCCATCAAATGCATCCCATGATTCTGGGATTATTAGGTGAGAAATAGACTTGTGGTGGGTGTGGGTTTATTATTCCTTCAGTATAATTGAGATGAAACATCAATAGAAAAATGAGAAAGATTATGTGATCCTTTCATGAATGCATTAATATAGGTTTTCTTCAGGATTCATCTTCTATAAATGCACGATTAAAGGGATAATTAAGAGTAACATAATGATTCATTATTGATTTAGTAAAATAAATATTTAATGTCATATTGTTACCATAATATCTTCCCAAATAAGTCGCATAAGCATGATCACAACATTTTTCCATGAATCAATATCAATTTGCAATCACTACTGAGTGGTGTTCCCAATGAAACTACAAAACATGGCCCTGTTAATGTTAATAGAATATCATCATGCATTTGATACAACATAAAATTTGATACCATTGATTCTTCCCTTAATATTTTTTTCTAACCCCATCCCACTACCATGATCTTAGTTTTTATAGGACATTAAATTATTATCATCTACCATTCCCATATGTTAAATATCATAAATATATTGTTCATAGGGATTGGTAGCATTGGCATGTGGATAAGGTTATTGTTCCACTGCATTGAGAGCACCAACTACTTGAGAAAACAATCATTCATTGGGATTGGGATAATCATCATGTATTAAAGTAAATATCCATATATGATTTGAATTTTAAATATATATCTCGTAAATTCAGTAGTGAAAGTATAATAATATAACGCAGTGCAATATATATTACAAAAAACTAAAAACTGATTATTTAAAAATATTTTTTTATAGCTTTAAGGGATGTATCCCCCCTATAAAGTACCCAAATCCATTCATCGTGGTATGCTACAACATCCAATACCCCTTATACATTGGGACTAATAGAAAATGATTATGAAATCTAAATTAAAGATTAATCCTCAATAGGATTTTTCTTATAATCTTTTAATGGTTTTGGTTTATTTGAAAACAATTGACCACTTTCAGTTTGTGCGATCTAGAATATAAAAAATATGTACTATCTATGATATAATTATATACAGTCCATGTTTTTCCCCTTCCTTACTAAAATGAACATTCATTCATCACAGTTCATATATTTCAACATCGCTTATTTTATCAACCCAATTTCATTAAAAAAATTCACTTTTAATGTTCTATACTCCAACTCTAATGATTTTTTGATGATTGCAATGTTTGAAATATTTTCATAAATAGGACTTTTATTTGAAACAAGAGACATTCAATGATATATTTAAAAGTGTAACTCTACTATTTTTTAATGTACTTACCTCATCATTTTAATTTTTAAAGAATGTATAATCATTAATTACATAAGCATTATATGATAATACAAGATTTTTTTCCACTGATTATCAATTGAAGTTGTATTGAAATTGGATATGGATTTTCATCTGACCCATTAAAAATATTGTCTCTAAATCATTCTATAAACTTTTTATTATTTATATTTGATATCCATATTAAAGTACTTCATAGATTCAAATGAATAATAATATATTTATGGGTATTATAATATGAAGATACCTCTAAAAAGTGGTGAAAAATATAAAGTCGGGACTACAAAAGATCTATAATAGTGATTCTAAAAACATATATTCAAGATATAAATTTACCCACAAGAGTCCCCGTGGGAAGAGATTTCATTAGAACAGTTATTTCAACACCAGAAATGTATTCGGTATAGAATTCAATGTATAAATCAATAATATATATCTATATTATACAATCATTTGGTGAACGTTCATTTTTTTACATTCCATTGAAAAATATTCCTATATAATTAAATGAGTTATATAAAACTATAATTTATATGACTACACAGTCTAATATTTTTTACCATGTGGACCATCATATCAAAGAATGTGGGTAGGAAAATTATTCTAAATTCAAATAATATATTTGAAATTTACTTTTCTGAAGATTGAAATTTCACCGAATCTATAATTATAATGCATTTAAAAATGAAAAATAAATTTATATAGGTTAATTTATGAAAAACATAATTGAAAAAATTAAAATTAGGATTTCAACATTTGCCCTTGCATCAAAATATGACAGTCATTTGATTTCATACCCTTTAAATTTAAATAAATTATTAACATGATATTTTTTATATTAGATGAATACCCTTAAGTAATATTTAAATCATTAATGAAGTTGAAAAATAGATATCAATCTTTCCTATAATGTTTTAATTATTTTATTGTAGAAAATATTTTCTTTTCCACATCACTAGTGCAAACCCTTTCAATAATCACATGTAAATCATGTTCAACAGATAATTAATTATATCCCATGTTTTTATTGTACATTTAGTAGCATTCAAAATTCACTAAAACATATGTTTCTTTCAAAATGCATAACATCAAGAAAATTAACGATGCAAAAAAAATTCTAGTATGGTAATTCAAAAAAATTACTTTTTCCTATAGGTTTTTGTATGTTTTTTTGAAAGAGTTTCACCAAATATAGTGTTTGTATTTTTTACATTCTCATAATGTTGATCTCTATCTAGTAGATACATTTTTGTATATTATTTTAAAATCCCATCTCATTTCATAACATAGTATCTATACATATGTCCCCATTCTAGAAATTTGAGAATTCCCTTGAAATACATTCTTCACTGAATGTTTCATCCTAATTGATTGTGTAGCATGTTCCCAAATGGTACACCCTTGATTTATATTAATGTTACATCCTAAAAAATTTCCATTAGTAGTAAATTCTTTTATCGTACCATGTAATGTTTCTCTTAATGTGAAATGTACATTTCTATATGAATTGAAGAACATAGTACCATAATACCAAAATAATTTAAAATATTTTTTCAATGGAGGAAAATATATAACAATATTATTACCTGATTGTTTTTTTCATGTTATAATCATATAACCCGGAACATATTTTTTTCATTAATATCCTAGGTATAAAGTTATAATTTACCAACATTATCCGCCTTGTACTATGAATGATTCTTGGAAACCTAAATGGATTCATTTCATCTATAGATAAAACAATATAAAGGATACCCATATCGTTTCATAATTTTTTATACTTATGATAAAATATATTTCACTATGTAAATTATATTAGGTAAAGAAGTTAATTATATTTATTTACTATATCTATATACCATGTTAATCTAATTTTACTCTCTTGACTTTAATATAGGCTCATAAACCTTGGAATTATTGGAAAGTAACATAAAACGTTTGTAAGACCCAATTCATTGTTATTATATCGAGATGCATCACACTTTAGGTTTTATTTAAGTGATTTTTGGATGGCTGAAAATATTTTATATTCAGAACAACCAGTATATAATGGAATATTTGAAAAACTATTGGTCATTTAAAATAAGTTATGGAAAATCATGATGTTCATGTTCAACTATTATTAACATTTCCTCAAAACTATCTTCAACATAATTCACACATGTATTCAAATACTCAATGCAATATTATTTATTGTACACACATATAAATATATCAAATGATCCATAAAACATAGTTTTATCATAGTCACTATCCATATATACTTGTTTACCATGAATAATATAACTATTATTACAATGATCTATTCCATGATAGATCAAATGTTCTCACAAATCATTTAGAATAATTAGTCTTGGATAATAGTAGTGTAAATATGGAATAAGTATTTTTGGAGGGTCATATTCATGATCTTTTTCAAACAAGACGACCTCTTTCACCCTATATTCATACTCTTTTGTTAAATGATTTGTATCCTCCATTTTTAATTCATATCCATCATATTTGATCAAATTATATTAATATCTTAATAAATAAATAAATAAAAAAAATATGCCACTCAAATAAGGTGATAATGATATTTTAATTTTTACAATAATTTTAGATTGATTTGTAGAAAAAGAGTAATTAAATTTATGAAAATAATTATTGCACCAGTGGAAGGTTTTATCCTCTAAATTCATCCACAATGATCCCTCATACCTGGTATGGGATGAATATTTCTCAAGGTAGTTCAAGAAATATCGGTGCACATCTAGAAGGGTTGGTGGATGAGTCTCAAGCAAAAAAAATGGAACAATATCTTTTTGGAAGATGATGACGAAGTGGATTATATTTGTCTCTTTAAATATAACTTTTATTAGGCAATGGAGTTCAGAACGCATCAGACAACATTTTTTTACTTTTATTGTTGAAAAATTATAGCAACATTATTGAAATACCTATTATGGTTTACATTAATTCTGTGAATCTAACAAGGATCAGTTGGGAGGTCTTACACACACTCATTCATAGATAACCATCATAGTTTTAGCAATAAATTAAATCCATCAATTACTCCATCAAAATGAGAATTGATTTTTTAAGGACTAAATTTCAGTAGAGCATAGCGTATAATGAGGGAAAGGTTGTGGGAGTGGGGTTATGACGGATATCCTTGGGGTGGTAAGAGGATAGTGACATTCTTCTTCTATCATGACTGGGGAAACACTCTAAAATGATTTTTAGAGCTCTATAGTCACAATTAACTTCTAACTTTTTCTGTCATCATATTTTCATTAAGAATCATAGTATTTATGAAATTATTCATACTTAATTTTATGTATTTTGTGTATTTTTAAAATTTTTAATATGTTCATTTTAAATTAACTTTTTATATCTCTGAATAAATATAATATTCATTCTTTGTTATAATCTTCGTATTTTTCTAAAAATTTATTATACTTTAAAGATTAAATACTTATATTCAATATTTTATTTTTTTTAAATATGAATATAAATAATTTAATTTGAAAAATATGATTATTTTTAAAAATTAAATATTGATGTATAGTTTCATTCCAATTAATGAGTGATTAATAATTATAAAAATTCTTATAAATCTATTTACACTAATTTTAATTCAAAAAAAATCATTTTAATGTTAATGTGAAATTTATAAAATTATATATTGAGATAATAGATTAAATACTAAATACCATTCTAATTCTGAAATATCATATAATCCAATTTATTAACATTAAAACCAATAAATTTCCCTTAAAGTCACAATTAAATTATAAAATACCGAAGGATCTATTAATAATAAATCTTTAGGGCACTTTTTATTTGATTTTAAAAAATATTTTCCCAACAAAAATTCATGTTACCCTTTATTAGAAATCATTTTTAACATAATGTTTACACATTTAATTTTATTTGGAAAATCAGACACCGAATTCATTTTCAAACTATATTAGATAATTCACTCACAATTTTCAAAACCTTTTGCATTCCATTTTTAACCAATATTTCATATATTTAATAATAGTTAACCGCCTTTAAATATATTATCTCTCATATTATACAATATAATATGTATAAATAATTACATATATTTAAATGGAAATATAAAAAAATAAATGCTATATTATTTGAAACCCATATTCATATTATGAAACATAACCACTGAATATAAATATGGGTTCACAAAAAAATCCATTATATTTTTAAAAATATTTTCAACACATAAAAAATACAATGAATAAGATTATATTAATGGTTTAAATAAACATGAATAATAAAATGATGACTATGAATGAATCACAAAATTAAGTGCTAATCGTACAAGAAAAATGACTATTCATTACTCAAAAATAGAAAACACAATAAAAAATTATTATTCTAAAAAAATTAATTTATACATTAATATGAAATCAATTTTCTTTTATATTTTCATGTAATAATTCAAAATAAATTTTCATATTGGTTATTCAATACTTGAAATTGTTTTGGAGTTTGTCAAGTATCAAAATAGGAAGATTGAGGGAGTTCGATTAATCAACATAGAAGGTTGGATGATGAAGATATGAGAATCATCATTGAAAAAACTAATGGTTTTAGTGCTCATGGTCAAAGAGGATTTTATGATGATGATGAATATCCATGCTAGATGTGGTGGATTGTGGGGTGGGGATGAAATTCATAGAAATTAAATAATTATGTGTACATAAAATACAATCAATCGAGACATGTAACTTTTATAAAATAGAAGAAAAATTAAATATTCATTGAACATATATCAGGATCATAATAAAAGAATTATAACCCAAAAAGTTACTTTATTTAAAATTTTTTCACCACCACACAACATTATAAATAAACCAAAAGGAGTCAGTATTTAAAAAATTTTAATGATAAAAGTATTTTATGATTAGATTTTTTCTGAAAAGCTGTTTAACTAAATTATCAACCATACATCTCTAGCTTCCTAATTATCTAAAAATTCGTATTTCATAAAATTATTCAATATTAGAAATTATTTAATATAACATATTTAAAATATTACACTAAAAGAAGGGAGGAATTTAATGTGTTATTTTTCTTCTAATATTTTTTATATACATATTATGTAAAAATCAATTAATGATAAAGTTTCATTATATACAAGAAATAGTTATGACAATTTTTAGTGGGGTGGGAGAAATTTGAAACCCCATGTCTTTAATACACAACAATTCATGATTTATTACATGAGAATATACATAGTTAAACACAAAATAATGATTACACTAGTATATTTGAGAATTGGGTATATAACATAATGTCTTGATCAAGAGATATGACCACATCATTGATATCTTCCAAAACATGCTCCTTGAAATCACTGGTCCTCTAATACTACATGGGATACCCTGGGGATGTAAATAAGAAAGGGTTGATATATAAATCTATATAAGGGAATATAAAATAATAATAACATGAATAAGGTATTAAATTATAGAAAATGGGAATTTAAATGGAACACAAAAGGGGCGATAATCATAACTATGAATAATGATAAATTAAATTGCCTTATAACATAAAAGAGGTCCTGAGAAGGTGGTGATAAAATTAAACATGACATCATATGAACTAGCGAAAGGTATCCAACATGAAAACAAAACATAATTTTCTTTGGATAACCTCATTTATACTATACATGTAACTTCAAGAGATTAAAACATCTTCTATATATTTAGAGCACTATCTGAGAACACCCATCATTGTAATATAATCTACATTAATATGTGTTCCATATATATCATATAACATAATAACATATTTCATCACATTTAATACCATGATTAAACAATTTTTTTAAGTACATGTAATCCCCAATAAAATAATTATGCATATGTTTAGTTCAATATACATGAGTGGAAATAATTATTGTATTGACAAGAAAAATGACTGGCATCAAAAAGTCATAGTGAAATTTTGGAAACATAATAATGGTACATAAAGAGTCATAAAATAGTTTAATTAGTGAGAATGTTGTCTATTATTATTTCAAAATAAATGGTATATTAAGAAAAACATTATTAAATATACCAAAATTATCAATTTGAAATAAAATACCTAAAATGAATAATATTCTTGAATAAAGCATAAAAGGAAATAACCCTTACTAACGTTTAGCACAATAACGAATTTCGTAAATAATGTAATGAGAGGGGTTAAATGATATATAATTTTTATTAAATAAATTGGATTGTATATGGAACATTATAAATTCATTAAAACATAAACAATTGATATTCAAAATGATAGACACAATGAATGTTCTTGGATTGAAAAGAAGTAGGAGGAATAGAAAACAACAGGACAATTTCGACAGTATAACTAGTGTATATAAAGGTTCATCAGAGTGGTTAATGAGAGTTAAAGGGTTATATCATGACAATTTAATCAAAATGAAGGAAATATAAATTTATAAAAACATTCCCAAACTAGAAAAAATTAATATTAAGAGGCACAATATAAAATATGTTCTTTAAAAAAAGAATGGGGAGAGATCCTTTACCTTGTTAGGGTGATTTCAAAAGCTTGAGAGGAACTTTTTGAGTGGTTAGGGAACATTTTTCGGACTATAGAGAGGTTATATAATAATAATGATGTTATTTAAGGTATTTGAGTTAATATTATTTTGATATTTGTTGAATATATATACGAAAACATAGGGGGTTTCATTATTATTTAAAAAACATAGGTTTTGGACTCTTTAAAATTATTTAATAAAAAACCATACCAAGGTATTTAACAATGGATTATTCAAAAGGGGATTCATTTTAATTATTTTTTTAAGTCCATGGTATGATCTCATTAATATATTATCTTTGGTGATGTGGAAATGATTCCTGTTTAAACAGATTAAAATATAAAGTAGTAAAATAAAATATAGGTTTTGGAGGATTCATAAATTATTTATAAAATTAACAAAACAAATACGGAAATAAATTTTTGTAAATTTGGAACATATTTTGGATGATGGGTACCATTTATTTAGATTTCAAATAATTTTTTTAACTGTGTTGATATATTACCCACCATATATTTATAACCTATATATCATTTAACCAAATAATCAATTATCCTAAAATATAATGTCATATTAACCATTGGATAGTTACAATTTGTGGCTAAAAGAATAATATTTAATTTAACAAAATAATTTCTAAATAGTAAATTTTTATCTTATAAAAAAAATTATTATTTATTGAGAAATTTTGGTTTTTCTATAGTAATAGTTATTTTGCACACGAGCCTCAACCATGTGGGTGAGGTCTCTTTAAGTGAAACCACGAGAACCATGTTCAAAACCAGGTAGTGGCATAATTTTGGGGTACTATAACAGTATTGTAGAAGCATCCTAACAACACTATAACATTACTATAGAAGATAATATAACAGTATTGTAGTTGGTAATGTTTGGTACTATAACAGCCTGAACTATTCATCTTGGGCCATTAGTTTGGGTTTGGAGTCCATAAAGCCATTGGGCCACCCAAGAATTTGTGTTAGTAAGTCTTTGAGGCCTCCTTTAATTCTTAGGGGCCACCATATGGCCTTCAGGACATCTTAAGTCCTTTGGGCCACCTCAATGCCTTCAGGTCCACCTGATATGCAGATGCCTAGAAAAATTCTACAAAGAACCAGCTCTAGAGGATGATTCAAGAGAAGGGAGAATTCACCAGAGTATGTATAACATATTTGGAAGAATGAGAGTGTATGGAATTTCTATTAGTGAAGGGAATTTTCATCACTACACATGACAGCTAGCTAAATAGCCATGCAATGGTGGAGAGCTAATCACATTGAAAATACTTTGGAGGGGTTGTTTCAAGTAGTCATTGTCTGTATGATTTCCTTAAGAACTACAGGTCATGTAATGTCCCCAATCCTAAAATAAATTCAATATATAAGATTATGGTCCTTTTAATGGTTCCCCCTCATCCCTTGAAAGGGGAGTTATCAAAAATCAATAAAAAGGCCTTTGGGCCATTCGGGCAAACAGTAATAGTTTTTGAACCCATAAACTAATTACATTTGACATCAAAAAAAATTTATTATAATTTATCTTAAATATATAATATTTAATAATTATATTTAAATAAAATAATATTAATTTCAAAAATTATTTAATTGATTAAGAAACGAGTGTCTTGATTAAATTAAATTTTACCCCAACTAAAATTAATGTTTTAACAAATCAAAAATCAAATTTTCTATCAAAATAATAATTTAATCATTCATAAATTAAAATAAAAAATATAATAATTATTATATTGAAATTATAATATAAATATTCATACTCTTTTGGTTACGTTGTTTCTACTCCTTGCTAAAATAATTTTAGCCTTAACTAACCTATATTACTTTTTCCATGGTAATAAATATTTAAAATAGTTACAATGCATATTGTTCAAAAATTAAGTTGAACATGTTACCTAATATGAATTATGATGAATAAAAATATGGAATAAATTTATTCAAAATTTATTCATAGATGTGATATAATTTAATTTAAAATAAAAATTACAACTACGATGGAAATCAGTTTTTTTTAAAATGATTTTTTAAGAAAAAGATTATTTTTCCTCAACTATGTAACCTATAATCTTCATTATATGAATTGAAATTAATAAATATAAATATTTATAATATGAATATTTAATTTAAATTAGTTATCATTCAGGTTTACGTTAATAAATTATAATATATTAACATTTTAAATTTTAAAAGTTATTAAAATATTACGTTTTTAGCATAAAAATAATCTTATTCTAAAATCCGGTACAAATAAGATTTATATATAATTAATTTGATTAAATATAACTCAATAATACATATTTTATTTTTTAAAAAAAATTAAATGTAATAATTGGACATTGAATTAATTAATATATACAAATAAAAGATATTTTTTTTAAAAATGTTATTTTCACAATTCAGTTGAAAATCATTATTTTTAGAAAAATAACAAAATTTAACGCTAATTTAATCATGATATTATTATATCAAAAAATGTTGTGTAATTTTTTCAAATAAATTTTATAAATTTTCAAAAAATTATATATAATGTTTTTTCACAAAAATAAATATACATTGTTTATGGTGAAAACATATTTTGAAGAATAAAAATATATTACTTAGAAAAGAGTAATTAATTACTAAAAAATTAAAACTAACTTTATTTAGAGTATTAAATATATATATATATATCATAAAGTATAAAATACTATTCATTCCAAAAAATTTAATTATTAGGTTTCAATGATCATGTTTAAATAACCATGGTTTGTTTGGGTTCAGTATTGCTCACATTCTCTATCGAACATAATTTTATATTTTAAAAACTAACCGTGTTTCAATCTTCCCCAATTTAATATATTGTTTTCATATTTTTAAAATTATCATAGTAATCAATGTTATGACAAATGAAAATATTTTTATTTGAAACCCACATCTTTAAAAGGGTTAATAAAACATCTATATATAATGAGAGAAAGGGGAGTATGAAGATCATCACCTAACTAGTTTTTTAATAGGATAACATTAGTTAAAAGTTAAAATATAGATATGTAAGAAAAAAAATAAAACAAAAGAACTAATATAGTTGGATAATAAATATGTTCAGGAGAAATGAAATGTACACAGAACCATAAATCTGTGATGGGTGAAAAGAACATTAATTCAAAATATGAAAACAGGTTTGTTTCAAAAATATTTTTCTAGAGGTAAGGTATTATTTTATCATCTAGACTAGGATAATAATGAGATATACATTCTTGAAAATTATATTTTTAACTTTTGATAAATTTCATAAAAAATCTTATCTTGTTTCCAAAAAATGAGAACTAAAGTTGATTTTTTATACTTAAAGAACAAGAATAAGCTTCTAATAGATCACATAACCCACCAAAGAGTAAAAATATCTTCTTAATTCCTTTACGAAATCCAAATTGGTTAGTATAATGAAATACAATACTAAAAATTAATGAAACATAATACATTAATCTTAAAAATTCAACAAAAAATCATATAATTTATCGTAGATCATTCCTTAAATAAATATTCATATATACCAAATAATAGAATTAACTTAAAAATAAGATAATGGTTTAACCTCAATGATTTCCTCATACCCTTCTACATAAACCTCCAAAAACATAATTAAATTATTTTTGAATAATAGTTTATATATAAACTAATTGGTATATACACCTCAACCCAAATAAAAATTCTCTAGAAATATAATTATTAACCTCAAAATAAAAAAATGATTTATTGTATAATATGTTTTCCAAAAATATTCTTAATAATGATAAAATTACATAACATATATCGTAAAAAATTATATCAATGATTTTAAATATTAGTAAAAATATATATATATATCTTCTCAAGAATCCTTTGGTTTATCCCAACATCAAACATCTTTTAAAAGGTTTCAATCCCTAAATCGTGTATTTTATAAAATATCACATTATCACTAAATAAATTTTATATGTTATCGGTACTGTTCAAGATATGTTTCAAATCCTTAAAAAACAAGTTTAGATAAATCATAATATATCTGATGATTCTAATATCCAAAATTTCGTCGATATAATACTTCTTAAACATATCTCTAAAATACCAATACAAATATTCTTTATCCTTACACTTTAATGATTTCCATTGCATATCACTGTAGGCAAGGATTCAACCGTTGAATTAGGGTGTTTACTCAGATAATGTACATATTCTCGACATATATTTTATTGAGAAAATGAGTGTATTAGTATTTATATTATTCCCTTACATAATGTTCACCAATTTTATTAGAAAATTGATATATTGTTCTATACCCTTTGACACATAAAACACCTTAGAGTTCTTTGGATGAATTTTGTTCAGTATCACATTCAATGTTATTAACACATAGGGAATTAAATATTATTACCTTTATCACCTTCATCAGATAATCTTCCTTGAGATTATTTCATCCTTTTCTATGATATCATTGTACATTCAACTATGTGGCAGTTTTCAATTATGATTTTTGATAGATGGTCTCTAATAATCATATTATATCTCACATGGTCTCCCATCATAATAGTCATCTCATTCAGGTAGTCATCACATTGGTTGTTGACTCAATTCATAATATTTCAAGACATTGAAAAGAATAATGGTAAAGTTATAAATTTGTAATTTTATACTATTAAATAATTAATTGGTATGAAAATAACATTTAAGGGATAACCTATAAATGACATGTATTACCTCAACTTATGAATTTCAAGGATTAAATATATGTTATCGATGTTATATTTCCTAACATAGAATTTTATAGAAATTATTTTTATCGTAGAAATGATTCATAATAATCTTGTGAATTTACCAAAGAAAAACCTCCCAATACTGTTAAAGTAGTTATACAATTTGTCTCATTATTATTCAAATGTTCTTGATGTAATCTAGCTCAATATAGTGTTCAGTTGTTACCCCTAGGTACATATGTTCCAGATCAACTTTCACTTATAGAATCTAAATAGAGATATACTATCTTAGAAACCACTAACTCTATAATTCATCAAAATGTATTGACGTTTTATTATGATTTATCCTTATTCCTAAGGATTTCACTCGAATTTTCT
Source organism: Viscum album (assembly GCA_963277665.1). Classification (NCBI taxonomy): domain Eukaryota; kingdom Viridiplantae; phylum Streptophyta; class Magnoliopsida; order Santalales; family Viscaceae; genus Viscum; species Viscum album. The sequence goes on along the minus strand of OY728126.1, from coordinate 511,193,255 downwards.
AATCCCAATAAAAAGTGATTAAAAGTTCCTTTTATAATAACTATGAAAACCCATGTAATTATTACATATTTATTAATTAATTATTACATTATAATAAACATAACAATAACCATAATATTGATAAGTATTTTTTATTTTTTAATTAGGTACATAGAATATGATTTTAAACATGGGATACAATAACATCACAAAAAACATCCATAACATGCTCTTAGAAATATTTTGTCCTCTAAAACTAAATGGGATACCCTGGTAATGTACATTAGGAAGGGATGATCCATAAATCCATGTATGGGAATATAAATGAATAATAACATGAATGAGGTATTACATTTTAGAAAATGGGTATTTAAATGAAATATAAAATCAGTGATAATCATAAATTTGAATAAGGAGGCATGATATATCATGATAACATAAAGTCTTCATGGGAACGTAACAACATCTTTTTACATGTCAACATAACTATTAGCCAAGGATAGAAACCAAGAAACATAACATTATTTGCTTTGGATAACCTCATGTATACTATATATGGAATATCACAAGACACCATCATTACCCAATGCATTAGAGAACTATCTATGAAAACCCATAATAATCATATCACATACATGCATAAGTGTTCCACATACATTATAAAACATAAGGACATATTTCATCACATTTAATCCCATGATTAAGGATTTTTGGTTGAAAACATGGGTGTACAAAATATAATGAATATAAATATTTCTAATTTTATAACCATGATTGGAAATAGTGATAGAATTCATAATAAATATGTTTTTTCATCGAAAAATGGTAGTGAAATTTTGACAGCATAACAACAATACATAAAGATTCATGAAATGGTTTAATGAGACTTAAAGGGGTCAGTAATAATTCATAAATAAAATTTACTTTAATAAGGACATGAAAGATTATATCCAAACATTATAAATTTTAAATAAAATATAATAATAACGATCATTCTTGAATAAAGAGGATAAAGAAAAAAACCCCTTAATAAATTTCTGTATAGTGATAACTTAGGTAAGTATTATAATTATATGATATAAATTATATTTCATTAATAAAAAAAATTTATAAGTATATATATATTTATATATTCATGAATATAAAATCAATTGATATTTAGAAGTCCAAACACTATAAATGCACTTGAATTGAAAAAAAGAGATAGTGGTTCATTTTTTTGGTATGGAAAATCACAGGACAATTTTGATAACATAACGGGTGTACATAAAATTTTATGGGAGGGGTAAATGAGAGTGAAAAGGATATCTAATAATATTTCAATCAAAATAAATGAATGTACGACATATATTTTTTTCCAAGTATTAAAAAATTGAAATGTATAGGCGTAATATAAAAAAGTTCTTGAATAAAAAGAAAAGTGGGAGATCCCATACCATGAGAGGGTGCTTATAAATGTTTGTGAGTAGATTCATAGGATAATGGAGAACCATATGAGAACTTTATATAGGGGAGGTAATATTAAGGATATTATAAAATTTATCAATATAAATATTATTGGGATATTGAGTGGGTTTATATTGGAAAAGGGAGTAGACATATTTATTATTTCCCAAATATAGGTTTTGGACACTATAAAATAATGTAATCAAAACCAAAATCCTTATAGTGTTTTTCCATTATTTCTAAAAAAATGGTTTTAATTTCAATATTTTAAATGTAATGGACTTAAATTGTTAATATATATTCCTAGGTAATTTATATGTGATTATTGTTTATAAATAACTGATTTTAAACATTGGTATATTATATAGCATTTGGATGATTAATAAAGTCATTATTAAATTACTCAAATAACATAAAAAACTATTTTAATGGTTAAATAATATATTTTACCATAGATAGCCTTTATATAATTTACATCATAACTTTTGATTCATTATTATGTCATAATACATATCGTATATTTATAATATATTTATTTTCTACCCAAAAAATTTCTTTTATCATAAAATTATAAAAAATTCACTATTTGATAATTTCAACATGATGATTCCAAAAATGATGTTTACTTTATCCAAATAAATTTCGAAATATGTGTATTTTAACATTTAAAAAAAATTGATCATTTTTGAGAAATGATATTTATTCAATAATAATAGTTTTTGACCCCTTATAACATTTACATTTGACATCATAGAAATTATATTATAATTTATATTTAATATATAGATTTTAGTTATATTATTTAATTTAAAAATATATTATTTCAAATATAATTTAATTAATAAATAAATATTTTATTGATTAAAACTATATATTACCCCACCTTCACAGCATCACAACATCAATAAGTGTCCATATCAGCCTTGATCATGAGACTAGAATGGTATGATTTTTCCATTATTCCAAAATACTTGTTGAAATTTATGTTTGTGAAACTAATACAGATAAGGATATTTTACATACAAATTATGATGATATTAAATTAATATTGAAGTATGAAAATGTGCCTCATCTATGTGAGGTGTACAAATTTGTTGGGAGTCGAAAATATGTATGTTGAATAAGTATCAATTTCTCAAAATGTGGTATCCGAGGGAACCTGAAAAAGTAATGGATAACACCATTACTAGTGGCTTCTTCTAAGAAAAATGTAATTATGATGAATGTGGATGGTTCTCAAGGGACATCAATTATAGGGGAAGAAGAATGATGGTTATGGTTCATATGCTATCATTTTGAAGCATGGATCGTTGTTGGCCATGGCTATTTAAACTAAATAATAGATTTGGGTATATTTCGGTAAAGGGTTTTAGAATCTGTTTTATGGGTGACCCCTCTAAAGTGATGGATGCTATTAGGGATTAGAGGAGTCATGCAGTAGTCAAGGATAAACATTCATCAAGTGATACTTATGCTGATGTGGAGTTAGTGGATGGTAGAGTGGAGTTTCATAATCAGACAGATGATGAAAAATCATTGAAGGGTGAGGTGGATAAGAAACTAAATCAATTTGGTAACATACTTAAATCAATCCTCCATAAATGAAATAAAACTATGGTAGATTCATTTATATCTTATAGTTCTAGTGAATTATTTAAGAATGCTGGAGGAATTTTACTGGGACCTATAGAGGAGGTGGATAAAATGGTGTAGAGATCTCCCCTTTAGGATGATGTTGTTGGTGATTCTTCATATCAAAAAGAAAATATTATACAGCCTCTCCCTAATGTAATTTCCTTAATGGTTAAAGGGGTGTGTACCGATATTTTTGCATATAACATTCCAATGGTTACTTTTTTAAGAAGACCAAAGATCCTCCTTACATAACTAGTCAGGCCTCACCTATGTAGTCACATAATTAGGTGTATACAGGTCTAGATGATTAAATAGGTATACATTTCACCAATTTATCACATGATGTAATTATGGAAAATGGGGAGGGTATCGTTTACACATCAATTACTAGTCCCACTCCAAAATAAATAACATTTATTTATATTATAAATAGATCACAAATTTTGGAAGTATTCTGAGAGAAATTTGGAAATGCTCATTTATAGAATAGCACTGATGATATGAAGGGTGATTCTACATATCAATATGGATATTTTTTTCTATTAAAAATAATTCTAATATGTACTGGGACTCATTATGAGGAGGATGACTCATCATGCATGGATGACCAAAATGTTACTTGGTTAGAGCCTAAGTAATGGAAGAGGGGAAGATGAAATAGAGGTCAGGGTAGCTCAAGATGTGGAGGAATACTGAAAAGAATTTCAATTTTTATTATCTATGTTTTTATGTAATTTGTAGGCCTCTTTTTTCTATTTAAAACCTTACATTTTACGCCTGTTTCCTTTTCAATTTTTAATAAATTTTCTAGGATCATGGATTATAACCCGTGGTTTGGGTCATTCTGAGTATATATAGTAAATTTCATTATTTTTATTTCAATTAATTAATATATATATATATATATAATATTAAAATTTAATTTAAATTATTCCTCAATAGGACTTATTTTAAATACTTATAAAAAATAAAAACATTGAATTTAAATAACTTCCCAAAACTTGTTTTTAAGCCTAAAAAAACAGATCCAAAAATAAGTTTGGAAGTTGATTTAAATGAAATTAATTGGAAAAAATAATAATCAAGAACACTTATGTAATGTTAAATAAAATTAAAATAATTATTTGAATTTTTTGTTATATAATTTAATAAAATAAATACTTTTTTACAAAAAAATAGGTATCTTTCAATATTAATTAAAAAATATATACATATAAAAAAATCATAGAATTTAACCCTAATGTAATCTTGAAATATTTATATAAAAATGTATTTTTATTTTATTAAATAAAATTTATAAATTTTCTATAAAATAATTTTAATATTTCATCACAAAAAGATATAAAAAACCTTATTTATGAAAACATATTTTTAAAAAAATTACATCCCAAAAAATTGAGTGTTTATTTACTAAGAATTTCTCAATTAATTTATGTTTTGTCAGATATAATTATATATATCTATATCATAATGTAGTTAAAATTTTTCATACTGACAAATTTCATGTCTATGTTTTAATGATCTTCTATAAGTAATGATGGTTTGTTTGGGTTGAGTGTTATGTATCACATTCCCTCTCGAACATAATTTTATCTTCCAAAAACTCAGTGCATTAAAAGTGTAAACAATCAAATTGAAATCAATATTTATCAAAATAATGCATTAATCTTATTTTATAATTATTTATAATGATCTCTTATGATGGTTTCATGGTTGAATTAGAAGGGTAATAGCAAAGAATAATAGAAATCAAAAAAACAAAGCGAAGGAGGACGAATAAGATAATTGTAATTTAATCAAGTTCATACCCATTGAAAACATCAATATAATGAATTAGAACATGTCTAATTAATTCATAGGTGACCCCATGTAGGTTCCGTTTCATTCAGACACTCAAATAAAATCATGATTCAGTCGAATAGACAAGCTAAGGTTAATCATGAAGTCTCTTACCCCAAATAAAAAAAGTGGGCCGAATCTAGATTCTGATCTCGAAGAATACATGACAAAATTGCGAAAGAAACATTATATTTTTAGAATTTGAAATCATCAATGAATCTGATTATGATTGTGTGCAACAATTATAGTAGATCTCAACAACAAAAACTATTGATGTCAAGTTCCCTGATAGATTGAAGGAGAAATAGAGGAGACCTTATTAGGGATATTTATAATATTGGGTATGAATTTTAATTATTCATTCAGAAAATATCTAATAAGAAGAATGTTTATCAGTAATAAAATAGTAAGCGTAGATAAAAAACTATTTATCAGTGCTTTTTATTACTAATAAAGATACATGTTTATCAACACTATACTTATAGCACTGATAAAGACATGTTTTATCAGGTATTTTTTAGAACATATAAAGATGTATCTTTTCAGCATGAAAACATAAATGATAAAGGTGAAATATTCATAACATATTTATTTATTTATAATTATAACAATAAATACATATATTTTTATATATTTCAATATATTTATAAATCTTTATATATATATATATATGGAGATTTGGGGTACAATTTCAATTAAACAAAGTCATGCACCTTACATATAGGCCGGAAAGCTATGCCATACCCCTGGGGATAGCCCTCCCATCAAGCCTTATTTATTAAATAATAATACTAATTTTAATTTGATAATTATTTAAATATTCATTTTTTTACTTTTAAATAAAATTTTAAATAAATATTTTTAATAATATTTCTATATAATTATATAGAATTATATAAGTATATATATTTATATCAATATATAAATTTATATAATTATGAATATTAAAATAATATTTATTATTTAATAATATTTATTATAATTATATATTCAATTGTCTTAGTCATAGGCTTGGAAAATACCAAGCCTATGATTCCAAAAAAATTAATAAATTAAAATCCTATGAGGTAAGATGGAGGAACGAAAGAAATGGATAATATTGTACCAATAAATTAGACCAGACATTTAATTTTTTATAGACCCTATGTTCTTAGAAGATAACCCTATGCTATTTGGGTGTTAAACTCACCAACCCATTTTGGCCCTTCATAGGGATAAATATTATTCAACTGATGTTGATTCTGGGGAGCCTTCCAAGAGGAAGAATATTTTGATTTTCCATGTTAAATCTCAGAAATCCATTTTTGGATTGGATCTGAGTCCATATTCAAAATTATTCTATAATAGCTTCTGCAATTCTACAAAATCACTGAATCCAAATACCTTTTATTCCATTGATGAAAACATGACTTCATGCTGAGAGATGTAAAACTTTTCCACTTCCTTAACGAGGCCTATAATGTTCTTTTTTCTTTCTTGATCCCCTAGGTGTATAATATTCATGATTTTTGTATGTGTAATCATACATTCTTCATTTAAGGACTTTTTAAATGAAGCATATGTGTTCTTAAATATATTATTGAAAAAGGATGTATATGATCAATTCACTTTTCATTCCTCATTGGTACTAAAACTAATTTAGTTTTTAACCTATAGATGGGAAACATTCAAAGACTCATTGCCTAAATAGTCAACTTTCACCAAATTTGATCGACCGTGAATAAGAGGTCGATACTCATGAATATTTTATTTTCATGGCATGGAAAATTGGAACCCTTCTTCATCCAATAAGGTTTTTTAACTATTCTCCTTGACTTATAGGTCAATCCTTTGTCACTGACCATGATATCTCTATTTCCACACAAATGTATCACCTCAATTTATCCAAAGTCACAACCTCCAATTGGTTTAATGGTGTTGTTGAGATCAATAGAATTGGATTACTCTATAAAATTAAGAAAATAAAGAGTATTATAGTTATTAGATATCTCCAGAGTAGTTTTGGAAGATGTTAGGTCTCCAACCATTAAGAGGGTAAGGAATTAATACATTTGGAACCCCTTCATGAAGTAGATATACTTTCCTGATTATCCCTATGATTTTGAGAGTTATATAGTTTGTTAAAACACAAATTTGATGATAAACTATAGCATAAACCTATGTTTAACCATAATAATTTTTGGATAAATATTCAATAAGCTTTTTATCTTCACCATTACCACCAACAACATCTGTAAAAGAGAGGGAATGAAGATCTTCCATAGATTATTCAGACCAAGATCACATCTATTGGGACGATGTTAATCCATAAACCTATTCACGGTTCATTTGTGAATCCACATCGGTAAGATCAACACATGATTTAGAAGTTATACTGTTCTCACTAGTTGGGTGAATCTCAAATGAATGTGTCTCGTTATCCTTCAACTTAGGATTTTGAGAATTTAGAGTCATAGAAACATATACATCAAACCCATTAGTCATTTTAGACCTCACATGCACATTTATTTCATTATGTGAAGGATTCATGACACTACAAGACATCCCTTTTACATCATGGAAAAAGATACTAATACGTTTACCCTACATCCCACACCTCCCACATGGATCATTCCTCTAGCATGTATATATCGCATGGACAACAACCATACAAGAATTGGATAAAATGGTTTTTTCTAATATTTTACTTCAATATGTTTATCATGATTTGGTTTTGAAAATGAAACCTCTTTAATTGAGGTGGAACTGATCTCAAATTCCATGACCATCCTGGTGGAATGTCCAAACCACAACAGCTCAGTTTCTCTATCATGATGGATAAGAATTCCTATTATTGTATAAATGTCATAAAAATAATATGGTGCCACAAGACCCAATTGAGACCATGAGGATGAATCCAAACATGAGAGAATAATTTTTGACACTTGAGACACTAAAATAAAATGACCATTCATTGAGATACAACCATCATGCCTTTCAAAATAATGATCCATTACTCCATTCATAAATATTGGACTCATCTTTAGTAAATATAATGTGGAGTAATCCACTAGCGAGAGAGATGCACATCTAGTATGAGAATCCACAAAGGATAGAGATTCAATGAACTAGGTCATAGAGGTTCATGGTTGTCTCACCATTATGTGCGACGACCCATGCAATAATGGGATCTTTCCCATTTTTAAATCATTATGGTAAAGCCTACGTATTTTCTTCGATATGACCCATAGATCCCTTGTGAAGGATTATTCCATTGAAATAATCCTAGAATGATATAATAGCCCTCTTAAAATTATCTAATTTTAGATCCTTGAGAACACCCAATAAACCATTTGGCATTGAGGATTCAACATTCTTTAGTTCATCCCTTGGAACCGATTTTAACATTGTAGGGGATTATTTTGAAAAAGAGAAGAGGCAAAAAAAATGAAGAAGAACCATGATCGATGGAATACCTAGATACCGTCGTTGTCGTTGAGAGAACCTCCCTAACATGAATCTCACTCCTCCAATTATAATTTTACAATTATTTAAATATATTTATATTTATTTAAACTTATAAATATTAATATATATATTTATATTTATTTAAACATATAAATATTAATATATAAATATATAAATATTTGAAACTAATTATATATATAATTATATATTTATATATATAATTATATATATATATATTAATAAATTAATATTTAAATATATATTCCTAAAATTATAATAAATATATTTATTATTTAAATATATTTATAGAAATTGATAATTATTTAAGTTTTTATTTATTTATTTTTAATAATATTTTTAAATAAATATATTAAAAAATATTTCTATATATTTCTATATATTTATATAATTATATTTATTTATATCAATATAAAAATATATATAAATATAAATATAATATAGATATAGTTTATTTAAATATATTTTTTATACTTTTATAAATATTTATTTATATTATTTAGTTTTAATTATAATTACAAAAAAAAAATTTAAAATGTATTTATATTTATTTGTACAAATATAATTACAAATATAGTAAATATATTTATGAGAAATTGAACAAATCAAGGGTGGTCACCAATGATCCTAAAATATATTCAAATAAAACTAAAACAAGTTACAAAAGGATACAAACATGACCATTAAAAAACAACTACAAAAGAAGGAAAAGAAAAAAAATACTCGGCAGGTAGAAAAGGATACCATATATTGGACTGACCACCACCCCTACCTCTTAGATGTTGTCCCATCCTTGTTATTTTGGTTGTTTCCAAATCACATCATCTTCCTGGAGGTTATCATTGTCATCCAATGGAGTTGGATCCTTCAGATGAGAATCATGTTCACTAGCTTTTACTAAACCCTTTGAATAGAGTGGATATTTTCAGAATTCTTCATGAAATGCATCATTGATAAATGATAGATTTATAATGTAGTGTTACTCAAATATTTTTTACCTGAATATAGTGGTAATTAACCATGGTCAACACCTAATTTCCACAACTGCAAAACATTTTCAGTAATTAGAGCTATATCCGGAGTTAATAGTTCTGTCATCCCATCACTGTAGAAGAATTATAGCGGTGGTAGGATATTGAACTGAGGGAACTATAGTAGTTTCAGACACTATTGTAGGAACTGTAATGGTGGAAGAACAACAACAAGTAGTGTAGAATCCTAGGTAATGTAAAATCACTTTTCAACATAAGGCCTTTGAGTCAAAAAAAATTGGCCCTTTAAGACCATGTAATGGGCCTTCATTCCCAATGGGTTTATGGGCCATGTAATGTTCTTCATGTGTCATGCCACGGTCTAAGAACACCTTAGATCTGATGTGGTTTTATGTAAAACAAGTTGTGTAATTTGTTTTATAAAAAGAAAGCTGCATATGACACATCATGTTCCACTATAGAGGATCTTTTTTGTGTATGTCATTGAGAATCAAATACAATTATTACAATTCTTCAAAAGATGTTAGAGCTAGAGTCTCCGAAATTCTACCACCAAATAGTGTAACTCAAATATACTAATCCTATAAAATTTATGTTACAATGTAGTGTGATAATACGAATGCTTAGTAAGGGGTTTTAAAATAATATAATGTTTTAATTAAAACATAATGAAAACATTCCTTTAAAATTAATCATAAAACGTTTTCATAATAATAGGTGTAATACGTGAATCATAACATAATTTTCTTCCAAGAACAATATGTGAACTTTTCAAGGAATACTAACATGGTTACAATGATACATATTTCACACATAATCATGATCATTCAAAATACAGGGTATGTACCATATAAAGTAAGTGTCATTATAATTTAATCAGTGTTCCATGGAAATGAGTAAGTAATAAATGTATAATAGAGAGTAATACAAGATCATAGTTGTGAAAAAAATAACTTCAATTCATTCCCCAACCATGTGGGAATCATAAAGTGGCTAATAAATTTCCAAGGGATGAATAAGCATTATTCTATAAGAATTTACTTCTTCTGATTCCCATAAATACAAACTCTATAACCATGTATATTCTACTAGTCAAATATTCACATGGTTAATTAAATTTGATAGCCATAATGATGGAAGAGCATAATACATACATTCTGAAAAAAATTTCAAGGACTCTTCCAAGACGTCTAAAATGATTAAGGCCTTGGCCAAAATCCATAAATGAAATTTGGGAAAGGCCTTAGCCAATTCTATGTCTATTTCATCTCATGATATCTACTAATGCATCGAGGGGTTGTAGCGGGCCCACCTATCACATACTAATCCAATGAATTGATCATTTCATTAAATAAAAGTTCATTAAACCAAATTTTTTTACTAAATTACTCAACACATATCATTTCATGTGTCACATAATACATTTTTTCTTATTTCATATTATTATTAGTGTCCCATACCACTGTGAATAATTTAGTTATTATTCTAATAAAAGGCCATAAGCGTTTGATTAAATTTTTTAGCATGAACATATAAAAATTGAGCCATGCATATAAATGTTAATAACAATATTAACAACTACATGGATATAGAAATAAAATGACATGTAAGATAGGCATATTATTTCACCTGGGACTGTAACTAATGAACATAATATACATGTTGTCACACAAAATGAGAGCCCTAAAATTTTTAAAATTCTTATTATTAAATTAAAAATTATAAAATGAATAATTCTAAAATTAAGTTAATTGTCATTTATATTTGAAATATATGCTAATAAATGGGCATATAGGAAAAAACAATACACATTGACTAAAAACATTTATTTCGAATGATTCATGTTCTCTATAAAAAGAAATTATTTCATGTGAAGCATGCATTCATAATGATACATTTAAACATATTTCCCTATAGGTGCTTACATTATATATATATATAAGACTATTTAATCCTTCAAAAAATTTAGAGTGCATACACTTGGGTGATTATTTTTCTTCGATAAATGTGGGTAAAAAATATTATATGAACTACATAAAAACTAGGTGTATTCACGAGATTATCTCAACCAACAAATGGTCTAATAAATCATTGTGAACATTGTACATCTCATAAACATAATTAAATCCAAAAATTGAGTTTTATGAAAACTTAATCATTTTATGATTAAAACCTAATGTCATATATTTATATAACCATATATATAGTCCAATTAATCTAAATAACATTGAATTCAAACCATGTACAAAAAAAGTATGGTTGTAGTATTAGAAATACATGTGAACAAAGATGGTTTGTTTCATATTGAGCATAAGTAAATATATATATAGTCACACTATATGTATATATGTATAGGTTTTAGAAAATTAACCCATTATAAAAAATAATAACCACATGTTTTTCAAAAACATCAATTATACATAGATGTTCAATGTTTAATGTCTTAAAACTTGTTCGAATTGGTGAGTTATGTAAAAAAATAGCAATATATATATATATATATATTACTATGTATATATTATATTTATATATAAGTGTTTTGTATAAAAATATAATACTATACATTTTAAAACATGACTTAATCACCAAAACTCAATATTTATGAGACATATTATCAGGCATAATGGAGGTTTACCTAAAATTGTATTATTTTATTAATATATGTATATATGATTATACATTCATACATATGCATATATATTCAAAAAATAACAAGGAAAGGTGTGCTATTTCCCTTACTTGGTTTAAAAATGGAGAGATCTGGGGAAGCTCGATGGGGGTGCTTGAGAGTGGAGAAGCCATAGGGTTTGAGTGAAATATGTGATATATTTATAAATAATATATAATGTATTTATTAAGTGCAACAAGAAAGAAAATCGAGGCCCCTTAGTTTAGAATAAGTCAAACTATGTCAGTCTTGTGGAAATGAAGTGAAAGGAGGGGCCACTAGTGTCAGGAGTGAAGAGAAAGGGAAGTCTAGGCTCCTCAGTTTAGAATAAGGTCAACCATGTAGGTATTATAGAAAAAAAGTGAAAGGAGGGGACACTTCATGACATAGATATTCATATTACTGAGCATGTTCTTGTAACATTCATAGTATGGATTTTATATCTAGTAAAAAAACATTTCGATAAGGGGGTCGTAATTTCCAATTTACTTTTCCTGCTAATCCTTTTACAATT